>CM053408.1:7027369-7096051 GCA_028644305.1 Xerus rutilus | reverse complement strand
CCATCTTTACTATACCCATTCCCCTTTCCTGCCCCCCGCCTCCCCCCTGTCGCGTCTAGTGTTTCTCTATTTCTCTTATGTTTCCCATTCCCACCTCACTTATTCATCAGTATCCATTAATCAGAGAGACCATTCGGCATTTGGTTTTTTGGGATTGGCTTACTTCACTTAGCATAATGCTTTCCAGTTCCATCCATTTACAATTGCAAAACTGTGGAAGCAACCCAGATGTCCCTCAATAGATGAATGGATAAAGAAACTGTGGTACATATACACAATGGAATATTATTCAGCAATAAGAGAGAATAAAATTATGGCATTTGAATCACTTTTTATTATGTATAATAACTAAAAAAGTCACCATCCTGAGGACGTACAGTCTAGTTTGGAATTCTGGATTTGTCCATGAACAATAAACAAGAATTGAATTTAAATAATGTTTTAATTGAATTTAAATAATTTATTTAATTGAATTTAAATAATTTAAACAATAAACAAGAATGAATTTAAATAATGTTTTAAAAATAGGATATTTCCCATATAAAACATATATAGTCACTGAATTTAATTATAGTGGCAAATGGTTAGGTACTTTAGAAATACCTTTTCTTTCTATTTCTCTATATTTCAATTCATCTACAGTTTTCTAGTGATATTATATAATTATTTAAGAAAAGTTTGCCATTTAAAATATAAAAGTTATGTATCATTATATCAGCCAGAGAGCTATAGACTTTTCTGTTTTCTTCCATAATGTATGTGCTTATGTATGCATAATTTTTCCATATGTTTGTATGCATATTTTCCATATGGAATAGCAAAATCATCAATACATTTACCACCTTTGTGTTTAAATTTACCTTTGGAAACTTGAATATTGACTCTGACCATTTGGTAATGTGTAATGTCATCTGAGAAGACAGGTGGGTATGTATGTCTTCCATATTTTGAAAGCTAGAAATCAAAATGAGAAGTAAGGCAAATATTAAATATGGGGAGCAACATGTTTTTAAGAAATTATAAGAAACTAGTGTAATATAAAAGCTTGGGTAAGGATTAGATTTGTAGCTTGGTGGTAGAGTGCTTTCCTAGCACGTGTGAGATACTAGGCTCCATCTTCAGCACCACATAAAAATCAATCAATAAGATAAAGGTATTGCATCCATCTACAACTAAAAAAATTTTTTAAAAATATAGACTGAAATGTTTGAGTTTTATGTGTACAAACCTGGAAATCACCAAAGGTTCATTAAAACAGAAAGCAAGAAAAATACAGTAGCTATTGCAGTGGTGCATGCCTGTAATCCCAGCACTTTGGGAGGCTGAGACAAGAGAATCACGAGTTCAAAACCAGCCTCAGCAACAGCAAGGTGCTAAGCAACTCAGTGAGACCCTGTCTCTACATAAAACACAAAATAGGGCTGGGGATGTGGCTCAGTGGCCAAGTGCCCCTGAGTTCAATGCCCAGTACCAAAAATAAGAAAAGAAAGAAAGAAAGAAAGAAAGAAAGAAAGAAAGAAAGAAAGAAAGAAAGAAAGAAAGAAAGAAAGAAGAAAAAAATATATAGTAATATTTTTGGAAAAATAGATATCCAATAAGAAAAAAAAAGAAATACTAGGATCAGGGAAGCGATGTGAGAAGTTATTTAGACAGTATACATTTAAGGCAGCAAAAAGAAAAAGAAAACTAATTGAGAGAGTATAAACATATAGAAAATAATTGGTATAAACACCCTATTCCCACAACTGTGGTTACATCACAAGTCAGCCAAGAGGACATAAAAACAATTCAACATTCAAATAGGAGAACACGATGAAAAGTAAAAATATAAACAAATCTTTTTATAATGATTTTAGGTTTTATCAACCTGTATGTATATATATTTGTGTCAGTCTTCTTTTCATTGCTCTGACCAAAATATTAGACAAGAACAACTTAGAAAAGAAAAGGTTTATTTTGGCTGATGGTTTCTGAGGTTCAGAAACCATGGCTCTGAACCCAGGGTGAGGCAGAACGTTATGGCAGAAGGGCATGATGAAGGACTCCTGCTCTGCTCGTGGTGGCCAGGAAGCAGAGAGGAGGAGAAGGGGCTGCAGGGAAGATGTACCCTGCCAGGGAGGGTCCCCAGTGACCAACCTCCAGCCAAACCCCTTCTGATGACGGTTATCACCCAGCTAGTCTATTCAAACTAGGATGGACTAAGTTACAGCTTCCATAATCCAACCATTTCCATAATCCAACCTCTGAATATCCCTGCATTAACATAGCAGATTTCAAGGGACACCTCATATCCGAAATGTAACAACCTTTGATCTTAGATTTTGTTTTCATAACAAGTTTTGAAATTGAATTAATTAAGCCTTTCTTTTATATAATTTACCATTTTTCAGTAAATAATAATGAAAAGAATCATTATTCTTTCTTGAGTTCAAGAAAGAAATTCTGGGCCTAAAATATGTCCACAGTTCAATGACCTTCTACATTTTGTATACCATGTCAACATAATTCAAGTATTTGCTCTTTGTCTTGAAAAGATTTCCAGAGTTATTATGTGTGAGTTTAGCAGTGAGCAGTGAAATGTGTTGATTTATTTTTCTATATCTGTTCTTCTGAATTGCAGCATTTATTTTTCAAATGATATTTAAAATCTCCAAGAAGATTAATATAGTACTGTATAATGGTGGCACATGTGTAAAACATTAACACTGCCCTTTACCCAGCCTGTGTATTTTACACTTATTTGTTTAAAATATGAGCAGTGCCACGTGGCTGCAAGCATCTGGCATACAGATGGAGAATTGTGGGTACTAAAATATCATATCTATTTTGGTGGAGTAATGAATACCCCTGCGTATGTTGTCTTTGAAAAAGAAAGTTGGATAGTTTTGTGCAAAGTGAAAAGAAAAGAGGGGGGAAAAATGTGTTATTGTGAACATGGAAAAATCATGTGAATGCATTTACAAATGTCATATAAAATAAATGTCATCGAGTCATACACACAATTTCAGAAGCACTTGAAGATTAATTAATGTAGCCCTTGATGGAATATGGAGATTAATTGATGTAGCCCTTGATGGAATATGAAGTCGTCTTCAGGAGGAGGCCCCGATGACTGCACATGAGCACAGGGAGAGGTATGATCTTGCATCAATGTCTCTTCCAGGAAGCTGCACACCACCACAGAGAAAGACAAAAGTGAACAATTGGTGGGATGCAAGTTACTCTACAGCGACACATTCATGAAGATATTAGAGAGAATAAATCAAAGCAAGTTTTTATAACCAAATTTGTCAAGAATTTTTTAGAACCCCAAAGTGATATATTTTTTGCAAAGAATCACCACACACTGGGACAGCCTTTCTGGAGGGCATTTGACACTCTCTACGTTCTGTTGCAGCTGAGTGTCACACCCTAACCACAAGGAGGGTAATTCCAAAATGAGGAGCTTGAAGAGGAATTCAAGGTGCCAAGTGGCCACCGTGTGAACCGCAGACAGTGCAGACACGCTCCGACAAGCTAATATGAGAACAGAAAATACACACATAAAAACTTATTAGAACGCTAGAATACATGTTTCCAGAGGAGCAGAATGAGGGGTTTACTTCTCATGCAACTGAGGTGACTCGTCAATAAGAAATTAATTAAATCATGAGAAAAAAGAGATACCTTTGATGGTAAATCTATTGTGTTTGAATCAAATTATTTGTTTTGGAATATTTTCCATTTGAGTTTTTTTTTCCAGGTACACAAGAGTGAAGAAAGATTTACTCAATCTATATCCACATTTAAGTACTTTATCCATAAAGAAAATAAATAAATCCATTAAGGCCAAGAATTTCATGAAAGTCACTTGAAAGTCAATCAAATGTAGATAATGCATGTTAAACAGTGATCAGTTCAGAATTACACCAAATTTTCCTACTATTTTTCACAAGTTGATGTTTCACTGTTGTTCCTCTCTGTTTAAGTTTTTCATCATTTTCTGTATCAGTTAATTTACTCTCTTTTTTGGAAAGGACAGTCAGCAAAGATTGTCACCTTCAAAGGCTCATTCTTGAAATTTATGATTCCTATTTTCCTTTTCTTAGGATAGTAACCTCACAACTCCTCATCGAACATTATATGTGTGTGATATTTCCTGCCATTAAATTATAATCTTAAATTTTTCTCACTAGATTTGAGAGGATAGCATTAGAATTAGGACAAATGTTCATCTCCTTTGTAGAGGAGGGAAAGAATTAAATTCCTTGGGAAAGGATTTAATTGTTTTTGATTTAATTATATTTGTTGCCTCAAAGCCCCTATATTCCAAACAAATGTTTCAGTCTATATTTTACTAATGAAAGAATGAGTCATTTCCAAAGATTTTCCAAAGTAAATTAGATATACAGAGACTATTGTTTCTTAATAAAAATGTAAACAGTTTGTTGCAAGTGAGAGATGATACATATCTGTTCAATATGCTAGTAAAACAAGAGAACTTGAATTATTATACAATTTAAGAACAATGGATGCTTCTAAATTATTGATATGACACATCAATGATTGATGATCAATTACTTTACCAATTATAAATTCTGCCATCCTCAAAGATTATACCAACATACACCCCAGGCAATATTGCTTTTGTTGTTTGTTTTGCTTTACTTTATTTGCTTCATTAATCTGAATTACCCTATTCCCTCATTTCTAGAGCTAGGAATTTATTTGAAATCTACAGTATTTTATTTCCACTAATATGATAACTCTGCAGACGTATAATAGGAAAAGTTAATGGAGGAATTAATGTGTAAAATATTAACTAAAACTTATACATATTAAACAATTCTATTTTGCTGTTAATTAACATTGCATTATGATAGAAAGTGTGCATAGGAACTAACAACATCTATAGAATCCAGAATTTGAAACTCACTATGGTCATTAACAATTTCTTTACATTGGACACATTTCTTAGGCCAAATACAACAGGTATGTTAATTGTATATTCATTTAGTAATCACAGAATGTATGTATTTTTTTTTTTGTCTAATCTGTCATCATCTTCCTTCTGATAATGACCTTCTTTATTTCTTTTTTTTTTTTTTTTTGGTACCAGGGATTGAACTCAGGGGCACTCGACCACGGAGCCACATCCCCAGCCCTATTTTCTGTTTTATGTAGAGACAGGGTCTCACTGAGTTGCTTAGCGCCTCGCCGTTGCTGAGGCTGGCTTTGAACTCGCGATTCTCCTGTCTCAGCCTCCCTAAGTGCTGGGATTACAGGCTTGAGCCACCGTGCCCAGCTCTTCTTTATTTCTAGTGGACTTGCCAGTTTTGTGGCCTCAACCCCTTTGAATGGTGGTCCCTTTAGGCCAGCCAATCAGATTTTTCAGCATCCCTGCCCTCAACTATAGTCCAGGAGTCAGTGCTGGTCCATAGCAGGGCCATCTGTGTCCTTTCCTGATACTGTCAGCTTTGAGAATGACATGAATCTACAGCTATCAGAGTTCTTGCACCATACACCGAGAGAGCCCTTCTAAGAACTGAATCAATACAGAGTATATAGAGCTAAGAGACGAGAGAAACACACATTCGTGACTGTTGGGGAAGCATCGGAGCTTTCAAGGTCAGGACTAGCATCTCACTTCTGTGTTCTGAGCTGCACAGCCTGACATCTTCAACCAGATTAGGTGGATTTTACCACCTACACGCAAGACAGTCCTGACTAATACTTTAGAGGGCTGCTGTAAGTAGGAAACGAGAAAGGCATTGAGCAGAGGGCCTGAATTTTGTGAGCACTCAATAAAGAGTCTTTCAATCCACTTGTTTGTCTGATCCTTACTTTCCTTTGACAAAGCCTGACGAGATGTCCTTCATCTATGTTTAAAAAGCTCTGGCAACATTTTCACCTGAGTTGAAGAGAAGTCATCTCCAAATTTTAAACCATTTTTCTAATACTGATCCAAAAGATTTGTTCTTAAGAGCCTCTACCTGTTGAACTATTTCTATGACTCATACAAGTTTATTTTTATGCATTCTCCATTTGACAGTCTCTCAAGTGACTTGGAGCAAGTACCTCAAGTACCTCATAAGTAGGACTGCCACAGAATCTTGCCAAGTGCGAACTTGTGAGTGAAAAGGTGCTACTGGAAATTATGCAGGGACAACATAAAAACCTAGACATTCTGAGCAGACTGGGCAAACCATCACAGCGACCTCAGCTCTTTTCATGGTACAGAACTGGACCTATCTTCATGTATTCTACTATGTTTGAATCTCCATCTTGGTTTACAGTCCCCCGTAGCTAAATTCAGAACTCCAAAGGAAAATGTGTGTTTTCAACTGCTCTGCAGAAGAGTTTATCAAAGCAGCTCTTTACAGGCAGAACAAATACTCACATAATCACACATTTTGCAACAAATGACTTTTTTTCCCTTTTTCTATATATTCTGATCACTCAGCTGTGTGTTATGGGAATGCAACTGAGAACTTAAAAAGAATATAAGACAGATTTTATCACTACACTAAGAGGACAAAATTATCATCTACGAATAGAGAAACACAAAATTGTTTAAGTGCAAAGGTCAAACAGTGGGAAATGAATATATAAGTGAAATGACTGAAGGAGCCAGAGCAGTATCTATTTATAAACCCTCAATTAAGAAGCTAGGGATTTAGATTGAATATTAAAATCACTTTCTGATGAAAGAAAAACATGCATATGCATACATACACAGATAAATATACATGCTTTCTATTGTATATTCTTGCCCATAATTCAAATCTATAGGATGGTTGTATTAGTGCTGTGTATTATTAGTAAATCCATTTATAGATTTTTTCTAAGATTACCTTTGAGGGTCATTTTACTCTATGTCCAGTGGTTTTTAATTGTAAATGGTACTTTAACTGCTTTAGATAGCAAAAAAATCTTAAAAATGCTAACTATATAAAATAGTCTAGGATTTCCTTGAGCCCCGTTTTGCAGAAGGTAAAATTAAGGTAAACCAAGCATGGTGTTTCTCACCAACGTGTGCTCACGCTCTCACATGCATGCTTGCACTCTCTCTGTCTCTTTCTCTCTGTCTCTCATGTATATGTAGGAAAGGATAATTTAACTCAAATAGTGCCATTGATAAATTCACTTATCCTTAATTTATAGCATGCTATGTTCCTTATTGAAATCAGCAAAATAAAACTCCACAATGAGTTTGAATTAATCTATGTCAGGAAACTTGTGGAATGCAGAAAATCATTAATGATTATAGTTGTTTATTATAGGAATTATCTTTGATGAGAAAAATGGTGAAGTTTTTCTAATATGCTCTTGTAGGCTATGCATACTAGCCAAATACAATGTCCTGCCATGTCATAGGACTAGTTTTTATAGAAGAGTAAATAATAGTTTTTATAGAAGAGTAAGTAAAAACATCAAGAGTAAATAATTGAGTTCAAAGTAATATTTTAAACATAGTGTTTTGGTCTCTAATTTGTTTGATTTTTTTTAATGGGAATTGTTAGTGAGATAGTAGTAGATTTGCATGCACTTGTAAAAATAATAGAGAAATCCCATGTAGACTTTGCCCAATTTCAACCAATGGAGAAATTTTGCAGTTATAATTTACTATAATCAATA
This sequence comes from Xerus rutilus, assembly GCA_028644305.1. Classification (NCBI taxonomy): domain Eukaryota; kingdom Metazoa; phylum Chordata; class Mammalia; order Rodentia; family Sciuridae; genus Xerus; species Xerus rutilus. The sequence goes on along the minus strand of CM053408.1, from coordinate 7,088,434 downwards.
CAACCTCAGCATGGGTAGAGTCCAACAATCTACTCAGATTTCCAGTTGTACTTGTGGGTCTGTGTGAATTTGGTTCTATATAAAGTTTCATGTGTGTAAGTTCTTGAATGCATCCCCACAGTTCAGAGACTGGGCTGCTTCCTTATGAGGAGTTCCCTCACGTTACACCCATCTCTTTCCCACTCTACCACCTTGTGTTTAACCAATGCCAACTAACATTATTCTATTTATAAAATTTGTTATTTCAAAACATGCTGTATAAATGGAATCATATGTTGCATATCTTTAGGAAACAACTTTCTTCACTCAGGATAATTCCCTGAATAGTCATCCAAGTCCTTCCGTATATCAATGACCCATTACTTTTTATTGCTGTGTAGTATTCCATGGTATGTACAACAGTTGGTTCAAATCTTCATCTATTGTTGAATATCTAGGCTGATTCTCATTTTTGGCTATTACAAATTAAACAAATATTACAAATGGTGCTGTTAACATTGAGGTAAAACTTTTGAGTGAGCATAAGTTTTCATTTTTCTGGGATAAATGACCAAGAATGTAATTGCTGTACCATATGGTGGTTGCATTTTTAGTTTTATATAAAAATGTCAACTACTTTCTAGAGTGGCTGTCTCATCTTATATTCCACCAGCCACCCATAAGATATTCAGCATCTCCAAATCTTTGCCAGCAGTTGATGTTGTCACTATTGTTCTACCTACTCAGCTAGGAGTGTAGTGATATTTTGTTGAGGTCTTCATATGCACATGCCTCGTGGCTGATAATTTAGAACATACCTTTATGTCTTTATTTTCCATCTGTATAACCTCCTCTGTGAAATGTCAGCATCTTTTATGCCCATTTTTTAACTAGATTTTTCTATTGAGCTGATACTGTCCTTTCTATACTCTAGATATTAATATTTTCTCCTATATAAGTATCAAATATTTTCTCTCAGTTGAGAGCTTGACTTTCCATTCTGTATACATAGATTTTTGAAAAATATTAGTTTTAATTTTTATGAGATCAGATATATCAATTTTTCCTTTTGTACATTCTAATTTTGTGTCATACCTAAGAACTCTTTGGCCCAGAGATTTTCTCTTATATACTTTTCCTAACATTTTTAAAGTTTTTCATTTTATTTATTTACTTTTTTAAGTCTATGATCCACTTTAAGTTACTTTGGGTACAAGATATAAGGATAGCTCAAGGGTTTATTGCTATGTCTCATTTGCCTAGGAAGTCTAGATGTTCCAAGACCATTTGTTAATAAGACTCTTCTTCCTCATTTCAATTTGTTCTGCACTATGTTAGTCAGCTTTCCATTACTATAACAAATACCTATGGCAATAACATAGAGAAAAAAGGTTTCCTCTGGCTCATAATTTTATAGGTTCTAGTTCATGCTATGAGTGGTCGGCTCTGTTTGTTTGAACAAGGCAGTACATCTTGACTCGAGTGTGTAGCCTAACAAAACCACTCACCTCATGGGCAGAGAGCAAAGAGGAATCATGAGTACCACATTCAAGGGCATATCCTTATTGATATAAATACCTCTCAGTAAGCCCCATCTCTTAAAGGATCTACCACGTCCCAAGAGTACCTCCTTATGCACCAAGTCTTAAACAGGGGCTTTGGCAGGGGCATTCAAGGCCCAAACTGTAGCAAATACCTTTGTGAAAAATCTGTTGAACCTATTTGTGTGGGTCTATTTCTGTGTTCTTGTTCTACTTCATTGATTTGTGAATCTAGCCCCCCTGGCCAATAATACACCATTTACACCACATTGTCTTCCTTACTATAGCTTTGTGGTTGGTCTCAAGTCAGGCAGATAAGTTCCTCCCACTTTATTTTTCTTTGTCAAGATTGTTTTAGTTCTTAAAACAACCTATACTTTTCCATATAAATCTACAGTATGCTTATCTATGTAGACAAATATGCCTGCTGCGTATTAGTAGGAATCTCATTAAACCAATAGATCAATGTACGGAGGACTGACATCTTTACTAAACTGAGTGTTTTAATCCATATAAGCACATTGTATCTATCTATTTGTTCTCTTTATTTTATCAACATTTGTAATTTTCAGCACAGAGAAACAATATAGTTGAAATGTATATATGTGTCTCCTGTACATTGGTGCCCTGATAAATGGCATTGTTTTTATTTTTAGTTTCTGTCATTCCTTGTTACTATATAGCAATGTCATTGTTTTGGAGAGTTGATCTTGTGTCCATATCTCTTGTTGAACTCAGATTTTTAAATGGGAATATTTCTGAAGATTCCTTAGAATTTTCTATGTATACAGCCTTGTCATCTGTATAGGATGAGTGATTAGGATTTTTTTAACTCCCTTTTGCATTTGCTTTCTTTTTGTTTCTTTTTCTTGACTTATTTCAGTGAAAAAAAAATTCTAGTAGTGGTGAGAGCTGACATGATAAAATTTAGTTTTGGCCATTCAGTATGCAATTAAAGTTTTTATTTTTTTAATTAGATAATCTTTATCATATTGAATTATAAATTCCACTGTTTCTAATTTGAAAAGACATTTTATTAAAAATGGATGCTGAGAAGTTCTCCGTTTTTTTTTTTCTGTCAGCCAATATGTTCATATGATTTTCTTTGGCTACTTGATATTATTGATGATATTGATTGGTTTTCAAATGTTGATCCAGACTTGAATGCCTGGTATAAGTTCCACTTGATCATGATGTATAATTCTTTTTATATAGTTTGATTTGCTAATATTTTGTTGAATACTTTTGCATTTAAGTTAATGTGACATATTATCCTATAGTTTTCTAGGGTGTTTTTGTATGGGTGCTATTGTTTGGATATGGTTTGTGTCCCCCAAGGTTTCATGTGTTGAAATTTAATCCCTATTGAATGATATTAATATGTCAGAGAATTCATCTGACTATGGTGTTTAGGGTGGTCTTTGGGAGGTGAATGGGATTATAATCATTAAGATGGAGCCCCCATAATTGGATTTTTGTGGCTTATAAGAAGAGAGGGCAAGGACAGAAGACCCACACACACTCTTTGTCTCTTGCCATGGCATGTCCTGCACCACCTCAGGACTCTGCTAACAAGGGCATCACCAGATGTGGCTCCTCCATTGCCTCTCCAGAACCATGAGCCAAAGGAACTGTAACTCACCTAGAATGGTTTTGTGCTATTAGCAATAGTAAACAGACTAATACAGTATGTGTTCATGAATTATTTTTTTGTTTTTTATTTTACTATTCTATTTTTGTTTGTTTTTGCTACAAAGGTAATACTGTCCTCATAAGATGGTTTGGGGAAACTTCCTTCCTCTTCTATTTGTTTAAATATCTGGTGGAGTTCCTACGTGTGCAGATTCTATCACTCTCTCCTACTGAGCCCATTCAGCAAGCTGTATTTTTTCCATCTGCTTCTTCTTGGATCTATTTCTTTGCTGATATTTTTTCTCTTTTTCTATTTGTTTTAAAAGACTTTGTGAAAGGTTGCTGAAACGTTCTTTTCAATGGCTAAATTTAAAACCCTTTCCAGATACTTTACCATATGATTTAGCTGATTGCCCTCTGTCATTCAAGTCATGATTTTCTTCATTATTGGTAAAATTCACACTGGTCATTTTGTTCATTTTTTTTAGAATTGTATATATCCTATTCAAATCTGTTTTGCAGGCAGTCCTTCTATTTAGGCTTACACACTGACCTTGATCTACATTTGTGGGCTGCAGTTCTCAGAGCACCTGAATGTTCAGAGTTCCACGGTGTTATATGGGTTTCTTTGGTTGATCCAGTAGAGCAGCCAGCATCTCTCTGGTCCCTGCTGTGCTCCTGATAGGATGAAAGGTGCTCTCCCAGCCGGGCTGCTGGGTGTGTGGGTGGGAGAGGTGAGTCATCCTCCTAATGGTGTGGTAGCCATTGTTCAGTCTCTGGCAGACAAAGAGAATCTCAGCCCCAGAGGCCTCTTGAGCCAGAAGCTCACAGTGGGTGAGGCCTTTTGCTGGTTCTCCATGGCTGCTGCAATACTTCTGGGTGAAGACAGAAAGCCTGAGGTCATGGGCCTCCTGGACTGGACCACCTGGTATGACGAGGTCCAGTTCTGCTGGTCTGTGCTGCTCACTTCCCTTTGCTTGTGAGGATCCAATATTAATATATAAAGATGGCCAGGATAACACAGTGAGCTGAAAGGATGATTTAGTTCCCTTTCTAAACAGATTTTTAAAACTATACCCTAAGTGCTGAGGTCTGTGTTGACAGTGTCACATTGTCAAAAAATTTTATTAATTGACACCAGAAATTTTGTGACTTTGCAAAGAATATGTATATATTCTTGAACTGTATGTGTTATTTTTCCATCTACAGAGAATTTATATTTCAGGGCACATAAATGGATCTCCCTGATTATGCAATAACACAAGTAAATAAATTAAAAGACCAATGACTATGATAAAGTAGCATACATCCCTTTATTCATAACTCTCTTTTACAGTGTAAAAATTGTGATTTTATTTTTAACTCACTATATCATTGATGAACATTTTTCTAAAACCCATTTAAAAACAACTTTTGTACTTACTATTGAAATTTGGGAAGGGGTTGATAAAATATCCAACATGTTTTTGCCTCGTCATTGTTGTTGTTGTTATTTTTGTTTTGTTTTGTTTCGTTTGCACTTCCAGGAATGGAACCCAGGAACTTGTTCATGCTAGTCAGAAAGTAACCATGGAGCTCCACCCAGCTGGCACCAGGCTTTACTCAGGGGTTTGCTGATGTGTGTGTGCATGTGTGTGTGTCTCAGGCACACAGAGGCAGAGACTTTTTTCAATTTGACTTGAATTTTGTGGTCTGTTGTAGTGTGTGCCTGCTTATTAATGAAGCCAGATGAATGTTCTCAACGATAAGCTTGGCCATCTTCATGCTTGCTGTGAGCTGCTGTCTAAGAGTGTAAGTGTCCCCTTGGCAAGTGATGAAAGCAGCAGCAGTGAGTGTGAATGGAACAGGGTGCAAAATCTCAGAGAAAAGGATAAGAGGAACTAGGGGAAGACAATAGGCACTTAATAAATTTCGCTAAATAAATGAAGGAGTTTCAAGCTGGTACCACTTATGAAGCTAAATTCTTTTTTATTTCTTCACTCTTCATGTAAAATCTATGAAGTATTTTCACATTCACTTAATGAATGATAAAATTGTCTTTTGAAAGGAAAGTAGGACCTCAGTACCACACATTGAGCAAGGGGAAGAATCAGGAATTAACACAAATTACTAACTCCTAAACTCCTGAGCCGTCTGCTTTATCATAATATATCAGTTGGCAATAAAAGCCAGTGGTAGAAGCCAGTCAGACTCTGAGAGTTTGTCTGATTTCGACTCAGTGTGTGATGCTTCCGCATATCCTGTAACCTTATAGTCTTATAAAATGCAAAACTGTCCATATCTCTGTAGTGTACATTTTATTGTTTCAAAGCAATGTTTGTATTTCAAGCCTGTTCTCTTTCAAGTTCTCTACCTCTGATGAGAATTTGTTTCAAGTTACATTGACTCAGGATTTCCACTAAGGCTATGAACCATACTCCTGTCTCCAGGTAAGCATGCCACACTTGGGTGCTACAAAATCTCTTGTCTTCCTCTTCAAGTCTCTCTCCTAATCTCAAAGGACAGTCACAATCCCACTCAAAGAGCACACTGGTGCCAAACACAGCCACAGAAACATCATCTACCTCACCGAACTTGGGAAAAACGTGACTCAAGCAATGAGGTCATGTCTGTCTCATAGCAACCACTCTAATGACACATGACGAAAGTATTACGTGGTGCTCCCAGAAGGACAGTAATAGTACCAGGGCACTAGCAGTTCCTGCTGCCCAAGTGCCTAAAATCTGAAGAAGGCCGTTGTTTAATCAGGTTATGTTGTAGAAAAACAAAAAAATTAATAGTTTAATCAAAGATTGATTCCTCTGTCACAGGGCATTTTTGATATAGGTGTATGGGGGCAGAAGTGAGGTATCAGTTCAAGACTCAGCCTCAGACATTTTCTTCATGAGTCCTTGTTTGGTGGCAGCATCAGGGAGCAGGTTCATGCAGAACTGCGTGTCAGCTTCTGAGACTTTAATCCGGACATAAGACATGTCATTTCTACTCACAGGTCATTGTCCACCAGGGTGCATACTTACCCTTAAGATGGGTTGTGTTAGCCAACTTTTTGTCATTGTGACCAAAATACACAAGAATAACTTAGAGAAGAAAAAGTTGATTTGGGGCTCATGGCTTTGCAAGCTCAGTGGATAGTCAGGTAGAACATCATGACGGAAGGGCATGCTGGAGGAAAGCTGCTTATCTCACAGCAGCCAGGAAGCAGAGAGAGAGCCAGGGATAAAATGAAATTCCCAAGCACACACCTCCAGTGACCTACTTCCTCCAGCCACACTCCACCGGCCTATTAGTACTATCCAGTAACGCATTCAAATTATTAGTCCATCAAATGAATTATTCCAGTAATTAGGTTATAGTTCCCATAATCTAATCTTTTCTCCTCTAAACATCCCTGCATTGCTTAACTTTAAAATTGCCTAAATTTAGCTTTTGGGGGCACATCTCATATCTAAACCACAACATGGATTGAGAGGGAAATCTTACCTTGTACCTAGAAGGAAGAGAACCATTTTATGTCTTCACAGCCCTGATCGTGGGAATAGTTGGCACTGTCTGTAGCCCTTGTGTTGATCTCATATTAAAAGCATTTCCTTTTTTCACTCTCAGAGCCATGAGCAGTTTAACCTTGCAAGCTACATGAATTTGTTACAACAACCTTGAAACAATTAACAAGATACTTGCCCCCTCTGCCATATGGCCACAAAAAGAAAAATCATGTATGTGCACCAGAGCATGTGATAGCAGTTTGCATGCCACTGTGGGCTTTAATGACCTATTATCACGGCAAATTTTGAACCTTCAATCTTTCATCTTACATTTTCATGTAAATGTACACCTTAGAATATTATAAAGAAAAAAAGAAATAAGATGTACCCTTTATAATAAGTTACAATGAAGAAAATAATAACACACAGAAAACCAGAACCCCAAAACAAATACCAGAAACTTGAGAGAACTCAAGACCAACAGCATACAGTAGCACCAGAGGAATGACCAAGGTTCTGGTGTTAGAAAGCAGCATTCTTGAGGGTGTGGAGACCAGAATATTCCACCGGAATGAATTTAGGACAAGTGTTGTTGAGTGAGAGGCAATAAAGAAGCCCCAGATGAAGGAATCCTCACTGCCTTCCCTCTATTGACCAAAAAGCAGGACATACATTTGTGGATACAAAAAGTATAGTGTGTCCCTTTTCTATCACAGGGAGCAAAGTTTAACGACTTAAGCTAAAGAAGGCTTTTTACTGGTCCTGGAGATGGCTCCAGTGGACTCCACGTGAACACCTCACTAATTGGATTTTGCATTTCTTCCCCTTCCCTCAAGCCACCATCCTAGAGACTCATGTTCTTTCCTTTAGCGTCTCACTTCTCTAAATATGACTGCTTTTTATGGAATATACTAGGTTATCTGAGATTGAAAGCCATCTCTTAGAGCTATTCATTCTCTGAGTACACACACACACACACACACACACACACACACACATTATGTATGTATAGTATAATAGTTTTGCAAACTTACTCTTGCTTTTCTCTTGTTGATCTGCCTTTTACTATGGGTGTCCCTTCCAACCAATAATTTATAAAAACTGGGAAAAAATACTTTCTTCCCCTACAAATCCGTGATTTTCCAAGGTCAGTGGATTGTCATTCAATTCCAAGTCAGGTAGAACATCATGGCAGAAGGGCATGTGGAGGAAACTTCTCAGCTCATGGCCACTGGGAAGCAGAGAGAGAAAGAGGGAGGATGCAGGGATAAAATGTAATCCCCAAGGACACACCTCCAGTGACCTACTTCCTCCAGCCACACCCCAGCTTAGCTAGCACAGCCTGTGGATGTAAATTCTCTGAGGACATCTCGAGGCACATAGGCGTCTAAATGCTAGGTGGTTAACTTTTGTTCTCCCTGGTAGAAAGTGCGAGACAATAGACCTTTTGTATGGAGAAGTGAGAAAATGGAGTTAAAAATTAAAATGTGAATCATCTCTGTATAAAAAGTTATCTGATCAAAATCATAGAGCAATAATGTTCAAGGAAAATATTTGGTATAAGAAATTGTTTCACATGACTTTTTAATAAATGTGTACAGTGACTTGGTGCTACTCTGATCACACTGAGCCTTGCCAGAAAGATGTGCTTAACATCACAGAAATATGGAAATGTAGTGCATCTGTATAGAAAACAAGTTTTAGGTGAAAGTCTGAATTTCTCAAAATACACTGCACAAAACAAACCTCATGGTACCTCTCACTGTGATGTATAGGACGACATTTTACTTGAAGTAGAATATCAGGCACTTTTGTATAAATCATTCTGATGATGTTGCTTCCACAGATAATGAGAACTTTTTTGGCTTAATATTCTTTTAACATGACAGATGTCCATTTAACATGGCCCTATTTTCCATCTCAGTCATGCCCAACAGACGGTGTGGAGACAGTGGATGTGGCACTTTCCATGTGTATGAAAAGGGCCTCAATTTGTCCCTTATCTCTTGTGCTCACCAAACTCGCCAGTATGCCACTCCCAAACAGGCCATTAGGGCTCTGTGCCTAGTTAAATATGATTGGTCTGCTGGTATCCTCATTTTCATTATTTTAAGAAGGCATTGGCATGAGCAGATGTATCTGTAAACCTAATATAAGAAATTAGGACTTGAATCCCAGTTAAAGTTAGTATCCCAAAATATCTTTCTTGTCCTCAAATATGACTATGATAATTATGAAATAAAATTTACCTGTAAAATTGAGGCTAAATATCCCATGTGGAAACTCATTTCTACATACGGAATTATTTATTTCATTCTTATTAGGAATAATTGCTATCCTATTTGTTTTGTTTGGCAAGGAAAATTATTTTTCATGAAGTACCGAGTACTTACTTAGTGGAGTACCATGTGGTGTGTGTGTGTGTGTGTGTGTGTGTGTGCGCATGCACACACAGGTGTGTTTGTTTACAAAGAGAAACATTTCCAATTTATCCACACTAAACACTCAGTCTACTAAAATACTTAATGCATAGAAAATGTTCTATAAACAAGATTTAAGTAATTAAAGTAACTTCTGATACAATAATGATCATAGCATTTCTCTTAAAATGCTCTAAATGCTGTCATGGTATAGTAAAAGATGTGGGTGCTATAAAAATCCTGATTTAACCTTGAGAAGAAATTTATAACTACAGAGAGCAACATTTCATAGATTTATAAATTTAAAGATTTTTTATTAAAATATTAACTATTTAAATTACTTATCAAGAGATTCATAGAATTAGTGCTTGTTTGGGATATTAATGTGATGGTTATACATAACAGTTGGAATTTAGAGAGAAAGAGAATTTAAACAGCCCAGGAACAATATAAAATAAAAAATAAAGAAGCTAAAATGGTTTTAAATTATTGTGTGTTTCTGTATCAACTGAGATGATATATTTAATGGCACGGCAAGGAACTTTAAAGAAGAAAATAAAAAAATAAAATATTTACCATAGGCTAAAATGGAATTGTCACAGGCTTTCAACTAACTGCTCCATAAAGCTGAGCATTAGCATTTCAAAATGAGAACATTACCTGATTGAGTGAAAGGTTGAGAGAAATCAGATCAAATGGAAGATTCCTGAGTAGAATACTAAAATACAAATCTAGGTTTAAAGTAAAGTAACATCACCGATGAATAAAAAGAAATTGAGAATATGGCACTGTAAATTCAACTCCCCGAAGAATTTTCTCAATGAGTAGAAGAAATATCAAATCATTTGAATATTTTAATGTTGTTTTCTTTCTCTTTTGGTAAAACAGTTAAAATGCTATCCACGAATTTGGATGAGAAGATGGGCCTTCCAAAAAAGAGATGCAAATCAAATTTTCATGTTTTTTGTAAGTTATTCTCCTACAAGTTGATATGATATAAGGTGCATGAATCACTTTTGCTTTATCACTTTATTCCTGAATTCCTCAGAGCAGGATCAAACTTGACATCAACATCAGCCCTGAATTATGGGAGTTAGCATTGCACAGGCACACGGACTGCAGCTCAGTATGAGGACCCCCTGAGCTCCCAGAGCTAGGAACAGCATGGGTGGCACTCACTGCTTCTCTTTCCATAGCTAGTAAACTTTTGATCTCATGTAGACAAAAGTAGATTAGATATTTACATCCCTGTATTTTAAAATTTAATTGACCTCACCCTCCACCAACTCTTTTAAAGTGTGCCATAAATTGTTATCAGACTTTAAATTAGGATATTATGAGTAGCTGAATAAATGGCTCATATGAATGTCCTGAATTAATTCTTAAAACATTAATTATCATTAGCTTTGATGTTCAATGAAATTGATTTACAAGATGTTACAGGATATAGCAAAGATCATACAGGTTTAGAACATAGGTTTGTCTGACTCCTAAACATGCTTTTGACTACCATGCTAGACTCTTTAATCTAGAATATTTTCTTAAAAAATATTGAGCTTCTCTTTTGGTACTGCCAAGTATGTTGGTGAATCTTGACTCAGTTCCTGATTCAGGGCTCACATACCCTTCACTAGACTTTTTATTTTTTTAATTTTTTCCTGTGCATGCAGTCGAGTTACTTACCTCATGAGAGATCCTGCAGTTGCTATAAATTAATTGACTTTACTAAGGTATTGTAGGTGTATACCTATATATATATTGATGTATTATTATAGAATAATAGTTTGCCATAGCTTACTTAATAATAGGTTACCATTTGCTAAATGTTAAGGAAGGTTAGAGAACTCTTCTAGATAATTCACATGTACAAACTCAGAAAAATTCTCCCCTCAACACTCTCGAGCAGACAGGGCCAACTCTGCACACGTGTGACCTGTGCAATTGCATAAAACCTCAGGCTCAGAGGCACCGTGTGCCTGGTTTAATGATCCACTGCCAACATCTTTGTATTCCAAATAATGTCATCTTTGAACATGTGCTTTTACGTGAAATGAGATGAGACAATGATACAAGCATGAGAGCAGAGGCAGTACATGCAATATGTGTGGTCCTGCTCTGGCCACCTTAATTGCATACAGTCATCACCATCTCTCAAGGTTAAAGAATTGTAGTGGACCACCAATGGCACAGTAGTGCAGACAGACTCTAAGCAATTACAGCACAAATAATCTATCAATGAGCAGGCAGAGGTGCTGATGCCTCTGAAGGGCTGTGCTTTCTCTTCAAACAGAAACTTATTTCCAATGCAAAAAGGTTAAGGTGCAATCCAAGAACAATGACATCCAGGGGACTCTTTCACACCCTTTCCCACTCATGTTACTTCCAAGTATTAATCTACCATGATGTGAAAAGGTAAATAAATTAAATAACATAATTAAATAACTGATAACTAGGAAATAAGCAGCATTGAAAGTCAAGAGAGACTATTAAAGGGGAAAACTTTACATTTTTCACTGGAACTGTATTTTTTTTCCTACTTTTTGAACATAAAGCCTTCATTTTTATTTTTTAATGGAACCTGTAAAGTATGTTGCCAGCCCTAAAGGAGCATGATATTATAATTATTTTTGTGTTACCCATGAGAATACTAAGACCCAGAGAGATTAATTACACTACTCAATGTCAATCAGCTAATGAAGGAAGCAAGAATTTGAAACCAGTCAGTGAGGTGGCAAAATCTATATAAATCATTATATCAAACAGCATAGAATAATTTAAATTGCACAGGACTTAACATCATAAGATGTGGTGGTAAATCTTTTTTTTTTTTCTGGAAAGCCTCTTAAAGTTACTCAGATACAAAGTTTTACCACACAGAAAAAAGGGTTATTAATACATATCTCACAGGTTTGCTAGGATGTACAAATGAATAATGTATTAAAATCAAGTTAAAAACAAAGAGACACTATGTAAATATCAGCCACAAGAGTTGGGGCTATTGTGGTTGTAAATAAGTAAGGACTGGATGTATTTGAATAACACACACATGCAACTGAGGCATATTGAAAATCATATGCACAGTGAAAAGAAAAATGAAATGAATTATCCATGTAATTCCATTTAGATAATGAATACATGCATCGTTTGCAAAATTAACACAGGTAAATACTAAATTCAGATTCTTTCGACACTTTTATTCTAGCTGAAATAAGGAGTCTGATGAAAGCTTAACTCTACCTTGTAACTTAATAGTCAAATCAAATGCCTCTTAATAAGTGATCAGATTCTTTAATGAAATCAACTCTTAATTAGGCCCCATATGTTCACTCATAGTGAAAGTAGTTCTTTAACTTAAAATGCTCCACATTCACAGGACCATTAAGAAGAAACCACCAGAGCAAGTTTGCTCATGCCTATTTGGTACATGATGCCACCTAAATATTTTCTCTATTTTTAAGTTAATGTCTTAATATGTCACCTGAAATCTGGAGATTATATTGGAACTAATGACTAATTCTAAATTTTTCAAACATTCAAGAAAAAACTGACATTTCAAAACCTTGAATATGGAGGGGAAAGAAATTGTGAATGCATACTCAGTTCAGCTGTCTACTTAACTTTGCCCCATCTGTAAGATAAAAATTAAAATATGAGGTCTTGATTTACGATTGTGCAAATGAAAACAACTTTAAGAGACTTCAATGGTAATAGCTTGAAGGCCTCTCTTTGAAAATGTTCATTTTTTTTTTTCATTTTCAGAAGAAACGTGAATCATGCTTTCTAATTCTCTGGTCAGGGGATGTTAGAGTTATCCTACTGAGTAGATGAAGAACATCGGTGTTCTGACTTCAGCTAATCTGGGTCCTACGTGTGAGCACAGGACGGAGATTTCTGCAAGGTTGTTTCTACCCTGATTCCAAGGGAACCAATTTCCTTTCACTAAAAGGAAAATAACAAACAAGACTTTCATCTTGACCTTTTTGGTGCTTTGAGAATCATTTAGATTGCGTATTACCCAAATCAGTCAGGTAAATTTGTACTTTCTGAGGCAATATCCATGAAGTTAGATGTTACCAGTGTTCCAAGATTTGAAGGATATGCTGTTGAGTTAATATTAACTTTGTCTCTTGCTTTTTTATATGCCTAACTCTAATATTTTTTAATGTCTTCCTCTTATTTTTCTTGATTCTCTGTCTTTCCTCTAAATATACATAAATACATACGTATCTAAATATGACTTTATGTATTATATTTAAGTTTGGATTAAACAGTTACAGAAATATTCTATAATATATCTGGTATAATTTGGATCTGGAATGTTACCAAAATCTCATGTGTTGAAAGTAGGGTCTTCAATACAGCAAGGTTCAGAGGTAGAGCTCTCAGGCAATAATTTGATTACAAGGACTCCAAGATCATTGGAGTGGATTAATTAAGTGGATTAATTCACTTAATCCAATCCACTGGTAGTTGAATGGATTATTGAGAGGTGGGATCAAGTCAAAAGAAGTGGTCATTGGGGCGTGTCCTGTCCCCAGCCCCTCCTTTTTTTCCTCTCTCTCTCTTCCCCTTTCTGTCTGCCTTGAGGCATGAGGTGAGTAGCTTTCCTTCTGCCATGATGGTTCTGCAATGGAATTGGATGACTATGTACTAACACCACTGACACCATGAGACGAAATAAATCCTTTCTTCTCTAAATTGTTCTTGTCAGGTGCTTTGATAGCAGCAATGAGAAGCCGACTACACAATACCATTAGCATTTTCTGTGCTGGGCACCTTTGTGGGTTTGTACGACATGCTTGTCACATTACATCCTAAGAGATGAACCCGCCTGGTATGGTGGCGAACATCTGTAACTCTAACAACTCCAGAGGCAGAGGCAGGGGAGTCCCAAGTTTGATGCCAGCCAGGGCAAATTGGCAAGACCTTGACTCAAAAATTTAAAAACATTGGGGGTAGAGCTCAATGGTGGAGCACGCCTGAGTTCAATCCCTACTACCACAAAAAAAGAAAGAAAGAAAGAAAGAAAGAAAGAAAGAAAGAAAGAAAGAAAGAAAGAAAGAAAGAAAAAGAGATGACTGCAAGACTCAAGTGTACAAAAGCTTTCACACTGACATTCTTCTGTCATTTCCCGAGGTTGACATTTTCCTGGGAATATCTGTATTTTAATCTCTCCCCTGTCTTAGTTGTTCTCCTGCCCTGACTTTCTGCACATCTGTTAGTTGTGCTTCCCCTTTTTTCTGTCACTTCCTCAGAATAATTGGTCTTTCTTTCCCTTCTTAAACTTATTGAATCTCTGTCTGAGCTAGTTTTACAATAAATGTGGTAGTGTTTTTCATAATTACTGGGTTAAATTTTAGGTGTTACCATATTTAAAGCATACAAGAGCTTTTCCTCCTTTGTTTCTACAAAAACCAAAAGGAAAAATGAATGAGGTATTATGCCCAACTTGCAAGACTCCATAATATTCTCCCCTCTAGCCTTTTCTTCCCTCTTTTCTGTAGCACTTTCTAACATGATACATTAAGATTTCATTTTGCATAATCTCTGCATGTAAATATAACAGGAAAGAGAATTAGCATCTGGATTGGTGCAATTACAGGCACAAAAATTTAAGGATAAAAACATAATGATTTCCATCTTGGAAAACAAAATAAAAAATAATCAATACTTTCCTTTTAAAGTTCTACTTTTGGAAGTGGTTTCTACTTAGAACGTCTTGCAGGTCTGAATATTTAAAGAGCTTTTATTTTCAAAGTCTCTTCATCTAAAAATAAAGAATGAGTAAAAAAAAATTTAAAACTATATCAGCATGGTTACATACCATTTACTCCTCACCTCTTTCTTCTATCCCTTTATTTTATTTTGTTGCCTTAGCATATTTGTGTTTATTTATAAATAAAAGAATGATTTCTGGTCACAAAAATATGGCTAAAATTGTATTCATTTACAAAAAAAATAGAATAATTACTTAAGGTATTACTGCAGGGAAGTAGAAAATTCATGAAATATGCATGTGAAATGCATCTGTATATTTTTCAAGGCTTCTGTTCCCTTTTCATCTGCATCTCTATGTAAAAGATATTGTATTGCATAAACAAATGGCCATAGGAGACAAGCAGCACGGCTGCTGGGCCAGTTAAGTTGATTAGAACCGTAGGGTAGACACTTAAAAGACATGCTCTACCAATGAAGTAAACGATATATTTTCATTATGTCTTTTCTAATTCACACTTTACTCAAACTTATATATTTTCATCCACTATATGTAATGAATTCTACAGTTGCCAAATGCAGAGTTGAGATGTCTGTAGGTGCATAATATATAGAGCAATTAAAATTGCAAGTGAAATGTAAACGAAAGTTAACCAGAAATGTCTTCATGCCAAAAGCTTCTATACATTTTTTAGGATTTTAGTTTGGGATTTTTTTTAAGGAGGGGGTGGGATATAATCATTCTCAAGCTAAAAAAAAAAAATACATCTAAGCAAAATTAAAAGATTGTGAAATAACATTTTAAGTAGTCATACTGAAAAGGTTTTACCTGGTTTTTAGCAATTTCCAAAAATTGATTTAGAAGAAATAACAGTCATTCCTATAAGTAATGAGCAGGCATTCAAAATGTACCCTTGGAATCTGAACTGGGACCTAAAACATCACAGATGAAATATAGACAGAAATTTAGTGTTTTATGTAAGTAACACTCCAAAATTATTAGCCACTACTATTTAATATTATTTTTGGTTGTTATCACTCCATTATTAGAGTACGCCTCCATATACAGTTCTTTGAGAAAATACACATAAGGCTTTTAATTATATGCATATTTACCAAAACAATAGGCCCACAGGGCTTCCCATTGATTTGCCTGCGTCTAGCACTTCCATGTATTCTTATATGTTGCTTCTTCCCTGTGGTGGAGGACACAGCAATCCAGTGTTGGTATCTCAGCTGTCCAACTTCTCAGTGTTATGATCTTGGGAAAGATCTTTGGAAAGACTCTGTCTCTCCCTCTCTCTCTCATTCTCTCTATCTCGTATTTTATCTATAAAGTGAAGATAAAATAGTAACTTCTTCCTTCTGTAAGGATTTACTGAGTGAATAGCCGTAAGGATGTTGGTGTAGTGCTTGGCACTGACCACAAAGTAGCTCTTAGCTTCTTTCTGATTGCTTCTCTTTTTCTCTCTTTCTTGAATCTCTCCTTTCATCAAGAAAGGTGATAAAGGTGTAGTGAGGTGTATAAAATGTTACACATATGACACCTCTGAATTATCTGCACTGGTCTTGTGCTGTTTGCCTGGTAGCTGTGAATAAAGAGGCACATCACACATTGAATGATGTTGGTGACTGTGCATAGCATCTTTAAGTTTCCCTATTGCACAGAAACATGTAAGTGGATTAATAGAGGGAAATAATTATTTTATGCACAAAGTCACTGTGGAAAATATTTTTAGTTCTTTGAAGTGTTTTTTCCCCTCTTGACTGATTATCAAGTAGCTGGCTGATTGCTGATGATTGACAGCTGATGAAGAGGAAGTTCAGCAGGTGCTAATAGTTTGGTAACCATCAGTGGCTCTGAGGAATGAGCAGCACAGCTTTGAGACAGGCAGAGCTACAGATGCTTCTCTCAAGGGTGGTGATTTGGAAGGGGTGTGTGGAATTTGTCTTACAAATTGAGAAGAGAAGGATCTGAAGATTATCTTAAATGTAATTGCTAATGATAATAATAGTTCTGCTTCTGAAGATGATGCATAAGAAGGGTCTCTGTATTTTAAGCTTTTAATAGACAAAAGGAAGTCAAGAAAACTTCACTAAAGACAAATCTAACCTCTCTAATCAGATTTTTAAAACAGAAAACATTTAACTACATTTTTTTAAAAAACCTGACAGGGAGTCTGTAGCTTAGAGGTAGAGCACTTGCCTAGCTGTGCAAGGCCCTGGGTTTGATCTCCACCACTGCCAAAAATTAGAAACAAACAAATAAATAAAGGTTGAACTTGGATGGAAATTAAATCATAACATTAAAATTAAAAATAAATGCATTATAACTATGTAATTTATTTTTAATGAAACTGTTTCATGCTTTTATTGAATAAGTGATTGTTAAAACTTTTAAAAATTTAATTTTCCATTAAAAAATTAATAATTTTATTGCTTTTATATTACTATATAACACATAAGAGTATATTTGACACTTTTTAAATAAATGATAATAACCAGTGATTTCTTTATTTCCAACTATATTATTTGAAAGGAAGCCTATAAATTAAAGTTTTACCACATGCATAAATGTTCTTGGAAAATGCTTTTACATTAAACAGTAATCTGATCACTTAGTTGAGACACTCTGAAAGAAAAAAAAATGAGATTATCATAAATGCAGCAGATGAATGGCTTCCAAAATCCAAAGGGCCAGCAAACAGCAGAGAAACACAGGTCATTTGTGACACTGTGGGAGCCTGACAGGTAGGAAAGAGCTCTCCCTGCCGCTCACTACCCCATGCTTTCTGAGAATATTTTCCCAAGGAAGAATCCTAGGGGAGACATATTCCCAACTCGCTACAAGGCCGAGGCTGAACTGATCACCTACATGTGACCCACTACACATAGTATCCACCTCCTCTGGAGCCCAGAGTTCAGCACCTGTCTTGATGGATATAGGGAAAAAAAGGTAAAGAAACAGAACCTAACAGAAAAATGTAAAAATTGGGAAAGAACAGAGGACAAAAATGACCTTAGATGCAGTCTTGCAACAAGCTGTAAGCACACAGGAGACAGAAAAGAGGGAAGAAACAAAGATGACAGACCACCCCACAGCTCCAGGCCTGGTCTAGGTCTTCCTGCTGAGCAGAAGGCAAAAATCCCAAAGGTGTCCACCTGCTCACCAGTGAAGATGCTGACTGGTAACTGACACAACTAGACTCTTATTAGACTCTGTTGTCCACCCTTCTCCCTGAAAACTGTTTCTGAGATTAATCTAGGCAGAATCAGCCATGGTGGCCCTTCCCTAGTGATTGAGCATGAATTCTAGCCACAGAATACATTCCTTTCCTCTTGCTTCTCAAAGTCCTAAATTCTGATAATATAAACAACAAAATCCAAGTGAAAATGTTATATTGCAGACATTATTATCGGCAAATAAATTGCCAATTTCATTCTCACAATGGCTTTCATCGTGAGTATCCTACATTACAAATAATTCAATGCTACTACATACAGATCAATTAAAGAACTGGATCCAAGTTTTCATACCAAGTGGAAAAGGTAGAATTGAGTCTGAATCCGAAGTCAAGTTGTTAGAAATTGGACTTCTCTGTTCTGCATTTTCACAGACTTAACTTAAGCTCTGAGCCCTGTCATAAAGCTACTTACCAATGGCATTCTATTGTCTTCCTGTTGTCATGGAGTTGTCCCCAGCACTGCATCGGGCCACCTACAGATCCCATCCCAGTGGCCAATCTTCTCCATAACACTCTTAACTTCTAAAGTGTTCCTGTTTGTAGTTTCCTGACCCCATAGAATTTTGCTCATGTTACTCCAAAACATGATCACACTACATTTAATTAAAGCCTTCTTCCTTGATAAATATTTCAATTCTAATTTCCTCTTCACAAGCACAGTCGTTTTATCTCCCAACTATAGTTGAAATTTGTTGACTCTTTCGCATTCTCCAGGTAAATTTCCTCTTTTTCTCTGCACTCCTTCATCATGAAGTCTCAAAATGAGGACTACAGGTGGAATTTATATCACATATGAATTAATATGCTTAGTATATAAATAGTACATTTATGTGCTTATAGAAGAGACTAACTAGAATATAATTTTGTATTACAATAAATTAAATATATAACTATATTTTTTATTTTCGGTCTTTCCCAAATGTCAAGAAAGTCCATGTTATTACATATTATGGTTTTGGATACGAGGTGAACTCTAAATGCTCCTGTGTTAATACGAGAATGTTCACAGGTGAAATTATTAGATTATGAGATCAGTTACATAATCAGTAGGTCAAACTATGTGATGAATTAACCATTCGGAAAACTACTGTACTGGGTATAACTACAGAGAGGTGGGTATGGCTGGAGGAAGTAGGTCACTGGAGGCATGCCTTTGGGGTTAGTACTTTGTCCTGATGCTTCTCTCTGTTTGCTTCCTGGCTGCGGTGAGCTGAGCATCTTTCTTCACCAGGCCCCAACCCCATGATTTCTGCCTCGCTACAGGCCCAAAATAATGGATATGGGTGGCTGAGGACTAAACTTTAGAAACTATGTGCCAAAAAAAACCCCAAAAAATGAAAAAAAAAAAACAAAAAACCTTTTCTTCCTCTAAGTTGTTCTCGTCAGGTATTTTGGCTACAGCAACATGAAGCTGAGCGAAACACTACATATTTATCTGTTATGTTCACCAGAATATTCTGAACCTAAACTAGTGTTTGGCCCCTTGTGGTCCTAAAAATGCATGTGTTAACTGATAAATTGTAAAAAAGTGAATTTTTAAGCAATGAATACTTTTTCTGCTGTCAATCCTGAGAAGGTAAAATCAGGAGAACACGAACCACTTTATGGCACTAATCTCCATAAACATGTGGAAATCCCAATAGTGAATAAAAGCTCAATTTGCTTCATCTAGCAAAGCAAAGTACACTGGCATCTTTGATACCACTGTGCTTCAGATCTTTAATTTTATGAAAAGCACACCTAGGTCTAATTGCATCCAATTAAGATAAAATCAGAATACATTGTTGATGTTATTGACTTCATAAATCTAATGCTCAATTACAAAATGACTCCAGACCACTGCCAAGATCTAGACAACTGTTGTCGCTCTCAGAATTTATTTTGCAAAAATAGTCTACATTATAAATCACTTTGTACACAAAGAAGGTCAGCTGTCTATAGCTAATGGAATGTTTTCTAGCAGGATAATTTATGTATATTGTCTTTCTTTCATCAGAATACGTTTCTGGCTACATATGGCCTTATACTGAAGCATCTCCCTATTTCTCAAGATAAATGTCTTACCAGAGGAAGGCTTCACTGAAAAAAGATTGGTATACTCTTTAAAATTAAAGCTTAAATTTAAAAATTATTATAACTGTCATGTGAATAAAGAGAATGTTCTTATCTTAAAATGAAAAAATTTAATACACATTTTTATATGACATAAAATTGGGCAATGAAATGTTTGAACTATGGACTGGGTGAACTTCGGTCTTTGAAATAGGACAAAAAATAAAGAACTCTATCTAATAGACTATAAAATGCTTGTTAAAATTTTTATTTCGGAAATTCAAACTATACAAGTTTTGTGAAAAGAAGTCATCTCTTAAAATCTCGTTTAATTGAAATACACAGCCATTCTGATTATTGCAGTGTAAATCTTCCAACTAAGGACCCATTTCTGAGGACAGAATCTGATCAAATCTTGACTCAACCACTTACTGCTTGTTAGGGACTGGTCAGGTCTTCTTAATCTCGCTTGTAGAATTCACTATTTACCTTCCTAGTTTTCATAAGGATCAAATGAGTTAATACCTATGATATGTTTAAAATAGTACCTGGTTTGTGGCAATTACTGTTTAAATGTTGGCTTTATTTTGTTTGTATTGCTAAGAAATTTGTCCATGGCATAAACAGGTTGGCAATATACTCACAAACATCAAAGTCATTATGGACCTATCCCAAGCCATTTGTTAATTTAATTAAAAATCAACAACAGTTTCAGAGAAATAAAGATAAATATGTCATTACTTATTTCACTGTTTATTAATTATGTGCCTTTGGAAAATCTACCGATAGGGCCTAAGACTCAATTTCTGTAGCTGTAGCTATCTACATGTACTGTTATGTGAGAATAAAAATTTGTAAAGTGCCTTTACCTTTGTAGTTAATTTCAAGCAATATTGTAAAGAAAATAAACCAATGGAAACAAGCTAAACTGATGTTGTAGAGGAAATTTCTGTTAGTAAAACAGTACTATTCATATTCCAGTGATGTATGGAAAAATTCTTAAAAATTAATAAAAACCCTCTAATTTGTACTATGTGCCAATTTCTATGGTATGAGTATCTCAATTGTGGGTGATTTTCAAACCACCATAATGATATGAATGGTCATGACATTGGAAAAACAGGCACCCAATTGACTCTCTTGAGCCAATATGAACTGAGTTAAGCACACCACTGTTTCTACCCAGTAAGAGAGTCTTTTATCAGTTTATGTTCTATGTACAAAGCAACTTTCACCAAGGATACAAATAAACCTTCCCTCTTCAAAGCATATACAGAAAATTCCATGTCCTCAAGAATAGTCTGCAAATACCACAGTGACCAGTTATAAAAATGGCACAAATGTAGCTCTAATTATCTGAAGGATATATGCAGGATACAGTGAGGTGAAGAGATAGTATACTGTAGAATCTAAATGCTCAGAATTTAGGTTTCAAAATATACTCCTTAGAAAAAGTAAAGAAAAGATAAAGAGTAATAAACTAATCAAAAATTGGGCATCAAAGCACATAGCAAAGAGTGTATAACAAGATAAATATAAACTAGAGAAAAGAAAAACACAGCTTGCATTCTATCAGCACTTCACAGACTGACAAAAATACAAATCACCTGAGTCTCTGGTGAAGTGCAAATTCAGACTCACTGCATATATCGGAGTTCTGTGATTATGCATTTATAATAATTAATATTACTAATTCCTCTGGTCTCTCAACCACATTTTGAACAGCAAAGTACTAGGTTCTTTTAGCTAACCTCAGTTCCTTGATAACAAAATGAAAACTTATATCCAGAGAAAAAGAAATGCCAAGAAAACATCACTGATTTTTTTTTTTTTTTTGAGGGTGGAGTGAACATTTAGCCAGTCTCAAGGAGTGTGAGATAGAGAAGCTGCTCTGCAGTCATTGGTCGGCTTATGACTTATCTAGGAAGCAACACCAAAACGTGTGGGAACCTGCATCAACTCTGTTCAGACTGGAGAAGGAACCAGCTAGCTCTGTTTTCTGGAACTTTTAAAAAGATGCCAACTCTGGCTCATATTGGAACTTACCAAGACCTCAAAGATGAAGGAAGTCTCCCCCAGCTGCTCAAAGAAAACGTACATAGGTCAGTTTGCTACCCCACCTACCACCAAAATCGGAGTTAGGCACTGTGGGCACTAGAGACTCCAGTGGTACAGCAGGTCTATCTCAAAGCTATCATGTTCTCAGTCTACCTGTGGCATTTTTAACAAGGACACCTAGTAGTGGCCTCTTCCAAAGAACATGAGGTGTCAAGCTTCTCACCAGGCTTCAAGAGTCAACAGCAAATATCTTCAAATACAATTCAACCTACCAGGGGATTTCAAGAGAATTTAGATCACAAATATGGGAATCCAAGCTACAGTTCTCAATGAATCATTCACCAAGGAGCCTTATCTCCATACTGCGTTGGATAACATTTTGATTGTTAATGTGTCTAGTTTCTTCTCCTCTTCACTACCTCTACTGAGTAAATAAATAGTATAAGTTGTGCTTCTTTGGCTCTGGGAACAAATGTGGCCAGCAGCACTGCAGTGAACCACATTAGAGCCAGGGGTAAGGAAAAATCAGCAATGCTGATGCTGTATTTAAGACTTGGACACCCTGTTCACCGTGCGTTTTTAGAAATTAATCTTGATTTTTAGAAATTGCATAAAATGTAATTTATTTTGATTATTGAGATTTTGGTGCCCCCTTAAATTTGGAGACAAAGTCAATTATTCCTTCCCCTTCCACTGGCAATATAGAAAAAGTACTTCTATATTCTATATAACTACTAACTTCTTAGTTTGGGATTTGTGAAAGCTGAAACCTATTGCATCAGAAGTAATTTGAAGGAAGACAAGGAAGTTATGGAAGAACTCCTTGAATGAGTAGGAAAAAATTCTTGAGGTGAATGATGAAATATTTGTATGCTAAGGCAGCTGAGAGGTGGGTTTTGACTTCAGCAGTATTCCGGATAGCAGGCAAATCCTAATACAGAAGGTTGCTCAGTGTGTGTTAAACCTTAGTACTGTACTTAGTACAGGTAGTATAGTTAGTACTTAGTACAGCTTACAGTACTATAAATGTACTAAGTTACAGTTAGCAAAGACAAATAAGTGCTGATTTTCTGTTGCACAGTAGGGTTCCTAACATTAATGGACTATTGATTTTAAAACATCTAAATGATAGAATGTTAAGTGTTTTCATCACAATGAAATTATGTTTGAAGAGATAGATATGCTTCCCCTAATATTATGCAAAATGTACATATTCCTGAAACAACATATGGTACCCCATCTATATATACAATTTTTATGTGACAATTACAATATTTTTCAAAGAAATGGATTTCATGATTCTACAATGATGATATTTTAGCCTTGGGATTCCAAGGCTTAGGGAAAAATTCTATGTCACAGGGATAACACAGAAACAGACGAAAACCTTGAGTTAAGAAAAGTCTATGGATGGCTAGTAGGAGGTTAATACAAAGGTAGGGCTTTTAGGGAGGTACCACAAATGAAGTTATACTATTTTATGATTTCAGCAGGCTGGGTGAATCAATTTGTTTGCTAAAGCTGATGCTTAGAGAATAATCAAATACATTATTTCCTACATATCTTTTATCAAAATTCAAACCAGACATATATGGAAACACAGACCTGATGTCCTTGCCTTTCCCATAGCAGCTGGATACTGGGGCACGTTATTAAAATGCCTGAACACACCCTAAAAAGTTTGTTTATCTTATGGAAGATTATTTATACATGGATATGTTAATTTCTAATTCTTATTTCTTGATCAAATCCACTCCTGAAAATATTTTTCTGCCATCTAATTGAAATAAAGGGAAATGATGCGCTATGGCAATATTGGAGGACTATAATTCTCAGACTTTGAATGATTGGATCTAAATGGTCCCTGTATCTCCAATGAATTAATTAACTCATAAACTAAATTGATGGGATTGAATTTTATTGAAAATTCACAGTTAGGACATACCAACTGAGCAAGTTAGACTGTTAGAATGTGAAGAGACTGAAATCCAATGGTCATATAGAATCAAGAATAAAGTTAATGTTATGACTCTAGAATCTAGGATAAATTTATGTGGGAGAAATAGAAGCTTACTATGACTAAAAAAATCTGTTTAGCCGAGAGGCACAGAATTGAAACATATATAGATCCAACAGAGACACAAGACTACACCTGAGAGGTGGAGGAATCATCTTTCTACTTCAGAGTGTATTGCTGTTGTTGGAAAGCTGCCTCTGGAGCAATGTTTGGCCAGGGCTTTGATCCTGCTGCACCTGCATGGGTGCAGAGCACAGCGAAAGTCAGGTGAGGGCAATTGAGCCTGAGCCAGCATGCACATCCATGTTAAGTACTAGGCAGAGGGCTGGATGTGGGTGTGAATTTGATTGTCAGTTTTTCCCAAAATTTAAAAATTAAATTATTTTAAAAATCATATTTGACTGGCTTCAAAGAGGGAATAGCCAGAGAGAGAGAAGACTGTTCATACCTGCGATCAGTGAAAACTGTTGTTGTCATGTTCTGAGGACTGTACTACAAAATTGTGAAAGGGCTGACCTTGATTAAATAGAAGACTAAAGAGGTCCACATTACATGGATCATGTTCATGAGATGCCCTAAACCACAACCCTAGCCCTCAAGTTCATTCTGAGGTACGAATTGTTTATACTCTCAACTAAGCCAAGAGAGAAAAGCAAGAAGCATTATTACATTCATTGGAAGTCACACCTACCTCAAAGGAAAAAGTACTCTGACCATAAAAGTAAATTTTCAAAGGTGAAAATCTGAAGGCCTACTGGGAGAATGAAGTTGGTAACCTACGTAAAATACAAGCTAACCTGAAAATCGGTCTACAGCAACATTCTGGACAACTGAATTGTTCCACTGTGAAATTTTAAACCAGTTACTGTGCCAACTATGTTTCAGGTATGAAAAGATGTTTTCCAGCAGCCTGTGAATTCTGTACACAGTATATGCATTCTTTTTTTTTTTGGTACCGGAGATTGAACTCAGGGACACTCGACCACTGAGCCACATCCCCAGCCCTATTTTGTGTTTTATGTAGAGACAGGGTCTCACTGAGTTGCTTAGCGCCTCACCATTGCTGAGGCTGGCTTTGAACTCCCGATCCTCCTGTCTCAGCCTCCCTAAGTGCTGGGATTACAGGCTTGCGCCACCACGCCCGGCGAGTATATGCATTCTGAAAAGCACAGGAAGGTGTATCTAGGACGTTTATGACCTCAGAGAATAAAACTGTCTATTCATACTTCAAAATGTTAGGAAAATTTAGGGAAACACTACTCAGTGAAATTTTCATCAATTGTAATGCTTTATTAACCTAAACAATACCTTAAATGTTCTACCACAAATTTACTAATTAAACTAGTAATGCCCAATAAAAATATTTAAAGTCATTTCCTTAAAGATACAATGTTTATTAGGCTTTGCTCTGCATAAAGGCAAAACCTACACATCTAAATATCCATGAGGTGAAAGAATTAAAAGTAAAATGTTTGAAAGTTGTAGGCAAAATTCAATTCAAAATTTTTGCAACACTAAAATTTTAAGACCAAAAATCCAAGAGCAATATGAGGAAGAGAAATAGTTAATCATTTAGATACAAGTTTAGCAAAATAACTCTTCAAGCTATTAATCTAAAACTATCATGCAATTTATTATAAACACCTAAATGTTAATAATCTGTTTGAGTTTTGATCTGATAGGATCACAGAACAATTTTCTTTAAAAAATAATTATAATAGAAATTCTAAACTATTTCCCACATTCTTATCTTTTTCTTCGTTCTTAGTAACTGAAATTGTTTTTTATATTTACAGAATTTAGACACCTTCTTTCCCCTATTATAGAAAACACTTTTTGTGTGTGTGTGCTGCTTGCTCTGCCCTGTCCCCCAGAAAAGCATTTTAGACAGATCACCGAGGCTAGAGTGTGGCAAGAGAAATTGAAAATTCTGTGATCAAGGAGACCAGTTAGGAGTATTGAAAGGGTTCAGCCTATTAATAGTAATAATCATAATAAA
This sequence comes from Xerus rutilus, assembly GCA_028644305.1. Taxonomy (NCBI): domain Eukaryota; kingdom Metazoa; phylum Chordata; class Mammalia; order Rodentia; family Sciuridae; genus Xerus; species Xerus rutilus. Next base: position 7,062,294 of record CM053408.1, on the reverse strand, counting down.
TAAAAAATTAAGCCCTGAACTGAGGGAGAAAAAAAAGAGCGATGAAAGAGGACATTTGTGAGCAACGGCAAGGGGGTAGATATCAGAATCCTTGGAGACAAACTCAGCATCGGAGTGCGGCTGCATCTGCAGAGGTGCCCAGATTCATTCCCTGGACAAATGAATGGACCATTCCCTGAGACAGGAGCAAGGACAAGAGAGAAGTGTTCCCTGTGGCTCTATGAGTGTGTCTGAGCGCTACTGGAGAAAGCAGGAGACACGTTCTCTCCACGTGCACATCATTTGATGCATGTATTTGTACATTTTCTATACTTAGTTCAAAATAATTTCCCTTTAATCTTGTATTTACCCACACAAGGCAGAGTAGCACACACCTGTTTGTAATCTCAGTGACTCAGGAGGCCAAGGCAGGAGGATTATAAGTTCAAGGCCAGCACAGACCTTCAGCAACAGAGGGAGACCCTATCTCAAAAAACTAAAAAGGACTGTCATGTAGCCAAATGGTTAAACACCCTTGAGTTTTTTAATCTCTAGTACTAAAAAAAAGAAAAAAAGAAAAGAAAAGAAAAAGGTATTATCCTTACCCAATGTGATGGGGCTGTCTATTTTATTACTCTAATTTTCTTCACAGTAAAGATCAAATACAATTATTATTATCTCCAGGAACTTCGTTGTGTGTGTGTGTGTGTTTAACATAATGCTTTCTTAAGTTTGTTATCGCAGATAGTATAAAGCTTTAGAAAATTTGGACAGTTTGAATCAAAGTCCACCAAATTCCAATACTGAGGACTTGTCAACGTGAATGGGAACTTTGACACCTGTCTAATAAAAGTCACTTTCCCACACTCAGTCCAGAAGCAAACCAAAAACTGCCTTTCTTCGAATTCAAACTCAGTTTACCAAATTCTAAATTGACGGAGTCAAACTATGGAAGTGCAGAGCAAGAAAACTATGAGGGAAAGGACGTTGGATAACCCACTTCTGTGAAGTGTATGGATCCAGAGCAGCCCAAAGCAGACAAAATATCACCAAAAGTTTCATGATCAGACCACTCCAAACACAAATCTCAGGTCCAAGAGCGATAGTTAGATGATTCTTATATTTTTAAAACTCAATTTTTCCATCTACAAAAACGAGATAATAGTGATACCCACGTCCTTAGAAACACTGTGAGGTTTATACAGAAGTAATGTAAATTATCTTGCATTAGTAGGTAAACACTAAGTGTTATTTGTCCCCCTAATACATTACAAAACAATAACCATATCGTTACATGTTCACTGCCCTGTGACCATTGATGGAAACTTGAGCTTTGGTAGATGAGGACATTGTCAGCCATGTGTTCAAAATCTTTCATGCCAGGCTTGCCTTTTTACCCTCTTATTACTCAGCCTGATGAGCACATACAGAGACAAATTTTAGTGAAATACTTTTTTCAGTGTTTTATTTGCTCATTTCAAGGTCACAATGCAAAATGAAAGAACATGGAATAATTCATGGAGATACATTTATAGACTGGATGGGGAAAGAGAAGTCAAGAATGGCATCTGGATTTGTGGCATGAATAGTCACTTGATCAGTAATAGCTACTGGAATGGGAAAATTATAAAAATTGGAGACATAAACTCAATTTCTATTTTGAATGTGTTAAGATTTTAAATAACCCTATCTATTTTGAAGATGACGTAGTTAGTAGTTGGATATATGCCTCATGTTCTTGGGGACGTCAGTACCATAGATTTACATCTGATCACATGAAATTTAAAGATATGGTAGTGAGTGAGAGTTTCTAAGAAATGAGCATACACAGAGAGGAGGGTTTAGGAATAGTCATGGAGTGAACCTAAATTTAACCTTCTAAAAGAAGGAATTTCAAAAGAGACTAAGAAGTAAGGCAAAAAATCAAGACATTTGATGATATAAAATCTAAGAAATAAATCTGAGGCAAGGAGAAGCTCATGAAATATAAAAAAAAGATACAGTAAGTGTCACTGGACTCAGGAATACAGAAGTTATCTTTCATCTCAAAGAAAGTAGTTTCAGTATATTGGCTGGAGAGGTGGAAACCGAATGATGAGGAAAAACGAGGCAGTGAATGCAGAACAAAATTTCAACAGAATATTTTGTTAGAGGGAGAGCAATAAAAATAGAGGAGAAGTTAGAGACAAATAAGCAATCAAAGCATGGTCTTTAATTTGGCAAAAAGAGGACACGGCGGTTTGGTGACAGCGGAGGATACAGGGCTCAGTGAAAGTGGGGTTTAGCCCCATTGTTGAGGGGAACTAGTTATGGAGGGAGCCCCCTGGTACATAGAAACGGGCACAGGTTGGATTGTAGACAGAACCATGACAGGACTGGATTTCTGTTTTACAGAAGCCTCTCTAGCTTTTTGTGCTAACTGATGTGAAAATGAAGCGGGGTGATTATTTTGATACTGGACGTGAGATGTGTGGAGAGCTGGATCTCAGGAATAGCAGAGGTAATAGAAATGAGGACATCTGTGGATGGACCCTGAAAACAGGATAGGCTGATGTGGGTTGTGGATCAGAAGTCAGGACCTTGAGTAAAAAGCAGTCTCTTGACACTTACTGACCTACAGAAGAGTGACAGCACCTTATTATCCAGTTAAGGTACCCTAGAAAGAGCAGCGAGAGGTAAAAAGAATTCCACTTTGATCATAGGGACTTGAAGGTGCCCAAAGACACCAGGCAAAAATGTTCAGCTATTAGATATGTGCTCTCCATTTAATTCTGTTACCTTAGACCTGCATACATCATCACACAATGAGAGCTAAGATGCTTTTCTTATAATTAAAAGTTACACTCATTAACTCGTTTTCTTAATTATGATTTACTTAGCCTTCAGATGTACCTAAATCAAAATTCATTTAACAAATAAGTGTACAAGGGGTTTATATTAAATGGAACAAACATAAAAATACCTAAACTAATGTTCCAAGATGAGGTAACCATGCCTTGTGCAACATTAAGAGTCGTCCCAATTGTCTTAGGCTACAGTTGTTAAAATAATTGCAATTATGTAGGTTACTTATTTAAAGTTCTTCAAAGATGTAAAGTGCATCTTATTTTTGTAATTGATAACAGGGATATGTTTAAAATTTCTATTTCCCATCTTGATAGTCCAACATCCATTTTCTATACATATCACATAGCCATTGCAACTGTATGCAAATGATAGCCTCAAGAACATTTTTGTAGAAATTGGAATTTTTTGTTGTTTCAAACATGTTTAATATTGGAATGAATGTAACACATTATAATTTCTAATGTGATTCTTTTCATTTTCAGAAAGATTGTATCTTGCCCAAGGAAGATAGGTTCCTTCATATGGATATTTATCTTTCATGAATTTATTTATTCTGTTTCACTAAAGTTGAGGTAAGGAAATAGCAACGCATCAGAAACAAACTTTTCTTTGCAATTGCAGTGGAACCTTCCAGTTAATTCAAACTTTAATTGTTGTTTCAATGTTTCAGTGGTATTGCCTTTCACTATTAATTAGTCAACAAAGTAGTCTGTGGGATTTTCAAATACAGTTCCAAATTTCAAGCTGTTCCCTCTACCCTATGAATATTAACACTATCCCACCTTCTCCCCTTTTTCCTCACACAGAGAAGATAGTGTATATGAAAAGACTGTGACCAATGGCATCTGCATAGCATGGCAGGCTCCCACCCTAAGTGCTGGATGAGAGGAGCAAACTATCTAGTGCATGCTAGATCACAGCTCTGTGTGTGCATGATTCCATCTAACACAAGCATCTCTGTGGAGTGGCTGCAGTCACTGACTGATTAGAAATGCTAAAGTTAAGTTAGCAACATTAAACCATTTTCCCACCTGTGCTCAGTTTACTGACTAAGCTGAGAGGTCAGCCCAGGTCTGTACAGTCTGTGAACTCAAGCTCTACTGGCTACACTCTGATGAAAGAAAAGCAGGTGACTCTGGACTTGGGAAGGGAATGCTGGACTGAGCTAGTTTCTGTGTTTTCCCTGGGATTCTGGAGACATTTTACAATGTATGGTATGTCTTTTCTTTCCAAGTCAAATTCATTTGAAAGTAATTCATGTAGATTAATTAAGCATAATGGGGCTTACTGGGGAGAACAGACATTTTATCAAATTCAACAACCATGTCACATGCAAATGAAGTAAAAACAGAAACTAAGATTATATTCTCTGCCTCCACCCCAAGAACCACATGGCTTCTCTCATCTCTAATTTTCTCTTCATGTCATCTGTATTCTCCTTCCATTATCCTCTTTACTCAGTATGTACACAGCCCAACAGGGCTACTCATCCTCACTACCACTATGCCACTATAGTCTTCCAAATATTTGCTACCTACTAAGGGGACTGCCAGCTGCAAGTCACTAAATTTAAAGAGTACAATAAAATTTATAAGTTCAGTTCACCCACCTTACTAGCCATGTCTATTGTCACAGAAATGTCTTTCTCCCTCTCTTTCTTTCTTTCTTTCTTTCTTTCTTTCTTTCTTTCTTTCTTTCTTTCTTTCTTTCTTTCTTTCTTTCTTTCTTTCTTTCTTTTTCTTATAGTGCTGGGGATAGAACCCAGGGTCTCATAGGTGCTACTCACATGTTCCAGCCCCACACCCCCAGCCCCACACAAACTCCTGTTGAGCAGGCAGATAGATATACGCTGCAGTTCTTCTTCACCCATCACGTTATTTATAATTTCTATGTCTCTTGCTTCAAACTCTCAATTCATTTGAGACACTTTATCTAAGTTCCTGATCCCTTTCCCAAATTAGATGTCCATCCTTGCTCCAGTGATTTTTGATCAGGAGAGAAAAAGCCATTGTCTAAATTTTTGATCAGGGCATCTGAGTAAGATAGCGAGGTCCATTGCTCACCCTTCTCTCCACTTTCCATTTACAATGTTTATGTTACATAGAATTAAAAATTTTCTTCTTTTATTCAGTTTTTTTTCTACAAATGAGTATAGACCTTAATTGTTTAGTGCATACCCTTCCTTCTGTTCTTATATAATTTGTTTTAGATTAGAAATGGGTAACTGGGGCTGGGATTGTAGCTCAGCGGTAGAGCACTTGCCTCGCATGCATGAGGGCCTGGGTTCGATCCTCAGCACCACATACAAAGCAATAAAATAAAGACATTATGTCCATCTACAGCTAAAAAAATATTAAAAAAAAAAGAAAGAAATGGGTAACTAATGGATGTATGGTTAAGCTGAAAAAGATCCACAACACTTTCTCTGTTATTGTTTTTCTCTAAAATTAAATGAAGAGTCAACAACAGGATATACATAGCTTAAAACTAAAAAACATTTTCTAACCATATAGGGAAAGTCAAAACAATCATTTTCTCCCTGTTTACTTCTCTATGTCATATTCTCTGAAATTGCTTTCATGAGCAAACCATTATTTAATATTTTGAGCTAAAATATTTGCTTGTTTATGATAACTTAAGGCAAGTTAATTTTTTTTCTAATTAGGGCCACAAATGTCAACTCACTGACCCGAGAATGAGTATCAGGAGGGGCTGAACTCCCTTGCTACTCCTCCACATGCATCCATGGAGCTGAGCATGATCTGCCTTTGAACCTGCAAACCACATGCTTCTAGGACACACTCAGGGTCACTGAGTTAGTCAACTTTATGTTACTGTAACAAAATATCTCAAATAATCAACTTTTAAAAATGAAAGCTTATTTTATCTCATAGTTTTAGAGGTTTCTCTTGGTGAAAATCATTACTTTCAGGCCTGTGGTGAGGTCTGTGATGTGTGCATGACAGAGCCAGCTTCTCACATCATGAGGGCTGGGAAGCAAAGGGTGAAACAGAAGGGGTTGGAACCTCTGGCTCCCTTTCATGGGGACAGCCCCAACAACCTAACTTCCTTCCACTAGGCTTCTCCTCCTGTTTCTTCCTCCTCCCAATAGTGCTCTTGGCTGGGACCAGGTCTTTCACTAGGACCTTGGGGAACATTGCAGATTGCTTCTTCAGCAGAGAGAGAAATAGCTGTTCAAATGAAGACCCAAAACTTATACTTTGTTGATTGTAGAGAAAATCTGCTTCTCATCCTTGGTGTGTCTTACTTGAGGTTTTCATTGTAATTCTAAAGAAAGATTTACAAAGACTGTGAACAATGAAAGAATTGATGCCACAAAATAAAATTCCCTATCAGCATCCTCTTTTATTGAGACTTATGTTAATCTTTTGCCTCAAATTATCTGATTAGCAGATGCATTGCTCTTTAGCACCATTACTGATAAGTGATCCTATCAGAGAGGCTTACATAAATGAATCTAAACCTCAGAGACTTTTAAATGTAATTAACACTCATGATACCTTTGAGTTCTTTGGATAAAAGGAGCTTTTGAAATAAACTGCTTATTGATGTTATTGCATGGCTAAAAACTCATCTTACAATATTGTTTGCATGAGCATGGGTACTAAGATTCTAGTGTGTGAAAGGAAACCCAGACTTACCATGCTTTAATATAAAATCCCACCTAAAGTTGCTTTTATGTGATTAAGGTAAATACTATGTTCATTTGAAATTTTTAAGAGGTTAATATTGAGATTAACATTGTTATACATTTTTCATTAGTTTGAAACTAAATCATCAGTGTCTCTTATCACCAATATATTCAATATTCTTTAGAATGAAACATAGCTGCAGAAAAATTGTTCACTTTTGATAAATACAGAAAAAAAATTCTGTTATGCTCATTCAGTTTTTATTAAAATGCTCATCTCATCTAACATGAGCTGTTCCAGTAACGCCCCAGCTATCCTTCCTGTTCTTTCTCAGTTTCTTCTCTCCAAATCATTCAGCACACTACTATCTTGCCAAGATAAGACAGAAGAAAATCTGATACATAAGAAATGAATATCAGATCTATTTCACCATAGCTTATATGTATTACCTTATTTCTATAATACTGGCTTAGTTTTCTGCTAAATGAGAGAATTCTTGTTTCTCAATATTATTATAATGATTAAATGATGTAATATATGGTCAAACAGCATGCATACTTTAGAATTCAGGACTTCCTTCATAGAGATTTTCAATATCTCCTGTTCTGACTAAACTGTAAGTATTAGGGTATAATGAAGAAGACCTGTATTGTTTTTTCTCTTAACCAGCACCTCTCTCTGAAGTTACACTTTTACATATGCTGGAATTCTACCTGGGACCATCCATCCATCACTTGCTTAATCTAAATCATATTTGCATCTCATCTTCCATACATTGTTCTCCAGGTACTTCTGAATTGCCACAGAAGAAATCTGTCCTCTCTTTCTCACTATTCCTGGGTTGCAAAATACCCAAGTCAAATTTAACTATGAAGATGATAGTTATTAAATGACATGAATTACTTTCTTTGATCAATGATTATAGGAGGATTTCTTTAAAATTAAGCCTTATAAATGATGGGTAACTTACTGTGAGCTCTCTTGTTTTACAGGTTGTCCCTTCCTTCTTTTTAAAGGAAATATACATTAGACTGAACAGTTGTCCCTGAGCAGGACACTTACAGAGGTGAGCTGGCAGAATCAGGGAAACAAGATCTGAAGGAAGACCCCACAGATTTGGCCATTATCCCTGGGGACACATCCTCACAGCCTGGGGCACACAGTAGCATCCAAAGAAGGAGCTTCTAGCTGTATATATGAAAACTATACAGTAAGTTGCTACACTGCGGAAATCAATCTTATGGAAACAACTATAAGAAAAAAATAAGTTAAACAGAAAACCATTCTCTTTATTTCAGTACTACAAGAACTTGTGATTTGAGTTCCTATCTTAGGCATCATACATGATTCTTCTTAATTTAGATGAACAAGAACCAGACACAAAACCTATCTGTTATAGATAATGATGTTAATATTGAGGAGGAATATGAGCAGCAAATGAAACAATTTCATGTATTATGAAAGTAAAAAAGCAAATGCAAAATTAATATATCACTGTTATTTTAATTACAGATATAGTCAAGTTAACAAATCAAATTTATCATTTTCTCAATTACCAAAATCCTCAAATTGTCAAAAAAAGTCTTTAATAAATAAAAATCTTCTCAATGGGAAAACAGAAACCACTTTATATTTGATAGTGCTATATGGTTGAGGTTGCCAATATTTGTAATAATATATAATATTATGTAAAAATCAAAACTTGCACCTGAGTGTTAACGCATAACATTTTAATTCCCCTTACTTTCTTTATCCCCCACCCTAGAAAATTATTTGTATATTCCATGATATTTAGTCATTAATTTATTAACTCAAGAAATATTTATTGAGCACTTTCTATATGATACGCATTGTATTGTATACTGGGAATACAGTAGTAAATGAAATTTTTAAAAATCCCTGCCTCATGGAACTTTCATTCTTTATGCAGAACCATTTAAAAATAGATGAATGGAGAGAGAGACAGACAGACAGACAGTAAAAGAGAAAAAAACAGGAGGTGAAAAGTGCAAAGGAAGAAATAGAAGCAGATAGAGCATTCAAAAAGAGCTGGGGGTGAGTTGTTATGTTACATATGAAGGCCATCAGGCTTCTTTTTAAGATGTCTTGAACAAAACTCTAAAGTAAAGCAAGGGAAACAGGGGTTTGAGGACACCTGGGGAAAAGACAAGCAAATACCAATTATGAAACACCACTACCCTGAGGCTGGAACAGCGAGGTCAAGGCCAAGGCTGGTCTGCAGCTGAGTTTGAGGAGAGGCAGAGGCGCAATTCAAGAAGCTCTTCCCACAGCTGTGGAGAACACAGCTCTTACTGAGAGAAGAGATAGCTGGGCGTGAGCAGAGGATCCCTTCAGCTGCTGTACAGAGGAGCGAAGCTGCTGAATACTGCCAGACTAGTGAGCCCATTACAGCCCTGAGTGGTGGAGCCCACCCAGAATACCAGTGACTTGGGAGGCTGAGGCAGGAAGATAGCAGGTTCCAGTTCAGCCTGGCAACTTAGCCAAACCCTGTCTCAAAATTAAGGAGGGCTGGGGATATATCTCAGTGGTTAAGTGCCCCAGGTTCAATTACTACTACCAAAAAAAAAAAGGAGCCAGGTGTAGTGGCTCACGCTTGTAATCCCACCACTTTGGGAGGCTGAGACAGGAGAATCATGAGTTCAAAGCTAGCCTCAGTAATGGCGAGGCACTAAGCAACTCAGTGAGACCCTGTCTCTACATAAAACACAAAATAGGGCTGGGGATGTGGCTCAGTGGTCGAGTGCCCCTGAGTTCAATCTCTGGTACCAAAAAAAAAAAAAAAAAAGAGGAGGGGAGTTACAAAACCCTATTAAAGATAATGGTGACTTTTGTCTATTACAGTGAAAGTGCTAAGAAATGGTTTGATCTTGGATTTCGTTTTTTTTATGTGAAACTAAAAGAATTTGCTACTTCAGTGGAAGTGGGATGCAATAGCAAGAGAAGCATTCAAGAAACTAAATGAATTCAATGTATACATTTTATTACAATGAATAAAGCCAGAAATTTTATCTTATGAGACTTGGAAATGTTTAAGGGTATTAACAATATATTTTGAATTTTTCTTTAGCCACATTAACATAGGAACTATATTCTTACTAGAGTGAATTTGCCCAGAATATTAGTTCAGGTGACACCAGTGATTAAAGAATCATAGTCATGACGTTAAATAAAACTCAAGCAGCAGATCTGGGTGAAATCACTGAGGTGGAAGTATGATCCATGCTTTGGACAATGTTTTAGTCAGCTTTTTTGCTGCTGTGACTGAAAGACCCAACCAGTACAACTTCAGAGGGGGAAAAGTTTATTTAGGGACTCACAGTTTCAGAGTTCTCAGTCTATAAGTGACTGGCTCCATTCCTTGGGTCTCAAGGTAAGATAGGACATCATGGCAGAAGAGTGTGGCAAAGGACAGCAGCTTACATAATGAGGAGTCAGCAGAGAGAAAGACTCCACCCTCCAAATAAAAATATGTACTCTTAAGCCACGCCCCCAATTCCCACCTCCTCCAGCTACACCCTACCACTTGAATGACCACTGTTAACCCTTATCAGGGGATTAATTCATTTATTAGGTTAAGACTCTCACAACTCAATCATTTCTCCTCTGAACCTTCTTGCATTTTATCACATGTGAGCCCTTGGGGGACACCTCGCATTCATACCATAACAGACAAGTGTGAATTTAGAATATGCGTTATAAAACCAACAAGGAGAAATAAGGAAGCAATCCAAGGTAGAGTAATAGATTTTGGAATGCTCTCTGTAATTTAACAGATGAATAATGCAACGCAATGAAATTCCTAGAGTGATCGCGTTTTACTAGAAAACAAAGGACTCAGACTGCAGCCTTTGAAAATTTGTAATATGTGAAGTCATTAGTGTATATGAATCAATGACATAAGTGGGAAGAGAACGAGAGGATAAGGTTGATTACATATGCAAGTAAAGAGCTTTATCAAGAAGTGCATGAGGCGGGGTGCCCAGTGGCCCATACCTATAATCTCGCAGGCTCAGGAGGCTGAGGTGGGAGTATCTCAACTTCAAAGTCAGCTAAGCAACTTTACAAGACCCTGTCTCAAAATTTTTAAAAAATAAAAATAAAAAGGACTGGGGACGTGGTTCACTGGTTTAATCCCCGAATCTCTGGTACAAAAACAAAAAGTGTACAAGTACAAAAAACATATCAACTCAAAAATACTTTCAGTATAAATGACAAGGCACATGATACAGATGACAATTTTTTCCCGAGAAACAATAGATGGATAGATGAGATCTATTATTTTAAAGAGTGGCTAACATGATTATGTAGGCTGAGAATTCTGACAATCAGCCATCTATAATTTGGAAGACTCAAGAGAACCAGCGGGGTAGTCCTGAAAATTGGTATAAAATCCCAGTCCAAGAGCAAAAGAGCAATGATTCATTTCAGCAGTTCAGTAGAGACGAGAAAGTCTCTCTTCCCCCACATCGTGTTCTGTCCAGGCACTCAGTGAATTGCATGGTGTCCACCCACCATTGCACTGGGGAGGGCCATCTACATTGTATTCAGTCTACCAACGCAAATGCTAATCTAATCCAAGAACTTCTTACAGACATACCAGAAATATCTGGATACTCCAATGATCCATTCAAATTGATGTATAAAATTAATCATCACATTGACACATATCACTGTCAAATATAAAGTGGATTCCATTTCCTCTTTAGAAAATCCACCAAAAAGTTTGTAGGTCAAATTAAGTATGTAAAGTCCAGTGTTTTAGATAATATTGGAAATAAATTATTTTATTTAATTTATTCATTTAACTATTTTAATTAAAATAACATCAGTTTTAAACATCATTTATCTATTCTCACAAAATCGTCAGATGGATAGAATGCTGATTTTTTTTTTCATATTGGTGGACAATTTTGTTCAGGGATATTTGGATATTCCTCTAGCATCTGCTATGAAATGATCCTCATCTTCCACACTGATGAAGCTGGAGTGACCCTGCAGAAGGCATCTGGACATTTAAGCATAAGAGCAAATCCACTGAAGTGCTTTTGAAAACAACAAAAGAAAACAAAACAGAAAAAAAAAATAGGAGGCCTGATAAAAAGATTTCTCTCTCTCTTTTCCACCTTTGAACAGAGTGGTTTGAGAACCATGCCTCAGCATCCATTTTAATTGAACGTAAACTTCCTGTTTTGAACCTCTGAGGGCTCAAGGCTGAAAAGGAAACCAGCAAAGGAATGAAACAGCGAAAAGAACAAAGACCTTATGTCTTTGATAATATTATTGAACTACTAAATTAGAGCTGGTGCTGCAACCTTCTGACATTTTGTCATGAGGACTAATAAATACCCTTGCTTAGCAAGACAGAAGCCAGCTCCAAACCTGGGCTGGTTTTACAGTGGAAGGCACACGCTTTCATCTGGGAGAAGGCACTGAGAAGTAGAAATGGCGGCAGATGCTCAACCTCAGCAAGTACAAACTTGCATGTTTTCTAAGTAGCATCCAAGACAGGTAACCGTAGATATGCTTTGTTAAAAATGTTGCTATATATGCTTGTTAAATGTGGATTTATTAGCCTTATCACATTCAGAATTTAAACTCACAAGGGTCCATAAATTTACTTTTTTTTTTTTTTTGGTACTGAGGATAGAACTCAGGGGCACTCGACCACTGAGACACATCCCCAGCCCTATTTTGTGCTTTTATTTAGAGACAGGGTCTCACTGAGTTGCTTAGCGCCTCGCCATTGCTGAGGCTGGCTTTGAACTCATGATTCTCCTGTCTCAGCCTCCTCCGAAAGTGCTGGGATGACAGGCGGGTTCCACAGCGCCTGGTTTGAATTTGCATTTTAACAACAATCCCTAAGGGATTTCTGTGCAGTTAGAGACGGTATTGGAGAGAGATGAAGTGTAGAAACTAGGTCCAAAGTCCCAAGAAGACAGTGCTAGCCAGGTCTCTGAGGCCCTTAAACAGGCCAAACTCTCAGACTGTAACTTGGTGGCATGTCACTGCCTAGGGTTCATATCAAAAAAGATCCATCCAGGGCAGCTAACTGCACATCAAAGACTGGAGGGCTAAAACTGGTGATGATTCCTTGCACTGGAGGCCACTGGGGGGCTCAGGACAGGTGAGGACTGAAACTTCCAAACGGGGCAACAATTCTTCCCACTTGAAAAGTTATAAAATGCCAGGGACAAAGAGAAATGTAGAAGTTTCAAGCAGTACGATATTTGAAAGGTAACTTTTGCCTTGGCAATAAAGTAAAACGAGTAACTAAGAAAAACACTTAACAGTGGTTGGGGCACAAGCAAATAGTTCAGAATAAAGAATGAATCCTGTGAATGTGCAGATAATGGGGAGATGGGGCCCTTTCAAGGAAAAGAAGAATGAGGGCAAGAGAATGACATCAACAGTGTGTCAGTACCCCAGTTCCTAAAGTCACTGCTTCTAGTAATTAAAGGTGGCAAATAATCCACTTAAGTATTTTGTGTTACTGTAGAGAAAATTGTGTGGTGGCTATTCATGGGACAATAGGGCCTGTTGTTTGATTCTATTACCCATTTAAGAAAAAATAAAATAAAATTCCAGAATGAACAAACAGATGAATAAGCAGCCTGTTTAATATCAAGAACTCAACAATAAATGATATAAGTACTACAAAACTCATCTTAAAAGTAATTAAAATTTTACTTTCAGTGACTGAGGGGCCAGGGAGATCCTGGCTGGCCTGAAGTCTCTGGATCTCATTGTCCTCCTCAGTTTTCCTTTAACACCTTCCCTTCGAAGAAATCTCTCAATAAAATTATTTTTGGCTTCTCTTCAAAATAATAAAATTTCAAGACAGGTGAAAATAAAGGTTAAAAACATGTCAAGAATATTTTGAACCAAGAATGGGCTATGAATATATCTCCTAAATGTAGCAGGCAAAATAATCCAGCCCTGATTTTCTTATCCAAATGGAGAATCTATATCCCCCCTGTGAATTCAATGAATATATGTCAGAATTTGGTCTGATCCAGCCATCTACTCTTACTAATTTTTATATGATACATGAACTATAGACTTACACATCATTGAATAGCCTTATTTACTCTCAGTTATTAAGGATATTATAATTTGTGACTATTTCATTTTATCAACATGAAATTTGGTGACCACTAATTAATATTGTATTTTCCCTCTCTGCACTTCCACATTCTTTCATTGGGAAATTTATGTGAGATAGAAATCCAAATATTCCAAATTAAAAAATAAAAATAAAAACAACACAGAGCCCCTTACACTTTCATTCTTCTAAGCAGTTTTTAGATGACTACCATTCAGCTGTTGAGGACAAAAATACCATTGCCGCATAGATTCTCTAGGATTGGAGCCTACTTTCTGAAGCATCGATATCCACAAGTCTTTAAAATGGGTTAAAACCAGAATTGATTGTAGTGGCTCCATTGCAAAACAATGGCACATCTGTTTCATTAAGTCTTTAACAGTGCTCAGTCCTTTACTTTCTCTTGGCTCAATTGTTGTTATTTTATTTTTGTTGTTGTTTTATTTTCCCCCCAGAATTGTTGCAGCTCATCCAACCTAATTCACAGCCCTCTTCAAGAATTGCCCTCTTGCTGAATAGCCGAGCATCAGCTGGCTGAGCCTCTGAGTCACTACCAGACTATGACTGCCTCCCCCACCCCACTTTCCCCTTATTTAGAAGTCTATTTTACTACCAGTTGGAAGCAGCTGCCATAAATTTGAACAAAAATAAGGTTTTATATAATGTAATGCCTTATAAAGTACAGAAATCACAATCATACGTGCATGTGTATATGCACATATATGTACATATATGTGTTTGTGCGTTTCTTATCGTTTCAACGTCATGGATATTGCACAAATATTCCAGGTTTGGCATTACTCAGAAATAGTAATCAAAATAACGCCATTGTGGCAGATGCTCTTGGTTGTCTTTTCAGATCCTCTCTACCACCTTTTCTCTTTCCAAAAAGGATCCTTACTTTACGAAGCTCACCACTTCCTTCAACTGAGCTATTGGCTTTGGCTTTCACCGCAGCGGAGGTGGTCCTGAGGAGATCTCAATGTCTCTTTATTTTTCTTTTTTTCTAGTTTATTTTACTAAGAAAAAAATGGTTCAGTGGAATTAAGCTTTCCTGTGTTATGAAAAAGAAAAAAACTGTAAATGAGGTGCTACTGTCACCAGAACAGTGCTGTTCTCTAAGCCATGGGGAGCAGGTACTGGGGAAGTCTGTCTTCATAGCTCTGTGGTAGGAAGTTATCATAAGGGGACACAGGTAGACCTTAGGGGGTGATAAAACAGTGGAGGCTGGCTGAGGATGAGATAGATGGTGTCAGGGAGCAGGCTTTCCTGTCAGCAGGGTAGGTCTTTACTAGGCAGAAAAGGAAGACAGACAGTCACTGTGCCAGACAGAACCCAGAGTCACCAAAATAACATGGGGCAGTGTGACATAGCTCTTCAAGGGTTCGTGGCTGTCCATTACCTTGTACAGGCCATGTGTAGCGGAAATGAGACAACAGTGTAAGAAATGAGGGGCATGAGTGAGGCCTGGACTCAAAATCCTGGAACTCTCTACCAAGAAAGGGGAATTAACCTTTTATCATGGTGGTGCTAGGCTGCATGGGAAGATTTAGTCATGACATGGTAAAATTTATAATCTAGGGAGGTCATTTGGTTACCAATATGAAAGGATGAGTAAGTGGTCAGAGGCTGTGACAGAGGCACGGAACTCGTCACTATCCAGAGTGAACGGATCACAATGGACACAGGCAGGAGAAGACGGATTTAAAGATTGCATGGGAACCCATGTTGACAAAATTGATAGATAAGTAATTATGGAAAATTGGAGAGGTGATATTTTTGGGTAAATCCTATTTTCTAGATTCGGCTATTGATGATAGTGTGTGACCTATAATACAGACTTGAAATTCTATGGGTGTAGATTTGCAGTATGTAAAAGTTGAATTCTTTTGGATGTTGAATTTGAGGTGAGATTCATAGATTTGGAGTTTAAGAGTAAGACGAATGTTGGAAATAAGAGTTAACAGTCAGCAGCCTAAATAGTAGTTACAAATATAAAAATCAATACAAGTGTCCAGGGAGGCTTGAGAAAAAGAAGAGAAATATGAGGCTGGGAAACTCAAGGCTATCCATCTATCTGGGTTACAAAGAGATTGAAATTCCAGGAAAAACTAGCAAAATGAAATTTTGAAAAGGTGGTATACAAACTAAAATTATACAAAAAAAGTGGAAATCAAAAGATTTGATGGAAAAAATGGTAATAAAATTAGAAACTATGCAATGGTGTTTTATTCAGTCATAAATACTGGCTTTACATCATTTGCAGAAAAATGAATGGAACTGGAGAGAATCATATTAAGCAAAATAAGCCAGATTCAGAAAATCAAGAGTTGTGTGTTTTCTCCAATACATGGAAGCTAGAAGGAAAAAGGATCTCATAAAAATACAAGGGAGATTAATAGAATAGAACACAGGATAAAAGGAGAGAGTAGGACAGGAAAGGGGAGATACTAGGTACTGAAATTGACCAGATTATGTCAAATTATGTCATGTACAAGAGCAAATATGTCACAATGAATCCTATTATGTATAATAATGCACCAATTGATTTTTTTGTTGTTGTTGTTTGTTTTTTGTTTTTTGTTTTGTTACAAAGGATTGAACCCCAGGGACGCTGGGTCATATCCCCAGCTATTTTTTGTTTATTTGATTTTTTGCTTGTTTTCTCTTCTTTGGAGGCAGAGTCTCACTAAATCACTGAGGCTGGCTTTGAACTTGTGAGCCTCCTGTCTCAGCCTCCTGAGCTGCTGAGATTATAGGTGACCACCACCGCTTCCTGCCCGATAACTTTTTTTAAATTGAGGAATTTTATGTTGAAAATTTTAAAAGGTGATAAAAAGCCAAACATCAGTTTATTTTCAATCTTTCCTCTAAAGAGAAAATGTAAAATAGGTTCAGTCATCAAGTGCTACATATCACATTTTACAAACTGTCTCCTTCACATCAGAACTCTAGTACCCAGTACCCAACCCACCTGCACCCCTCTTACTGTTGTCCTCACCAACTACCTGGAATTATGGTGCCCTCTGTACACATTTTTCAATTCACATCTACTTAAATCTTCTTTGGGTTGAGGTCCATTGTTTGTTATCTGCACATTCTAAAGCATTGGCCCAGTGTTTTGAATGAAATATGTGTGCCATCAATCAGATTTTCACATGCAACTTTTTTCTACATATGTATAGACCTTAAATCCACATGGAAGAGTGTTGGATGAAGATAACTTCAACTGCGAAAGTCACTGAACTCAGCTAGCTCCAGAAGCTCAGATGAGGACAGAACTAGGACAACGGGGTGGTGCGAAGAGTAGGTTACATGCAGTTTAATGTGGAAAAGATCACAGGTCACTGGTCCATTTGGGCAGCCTTTTTTAATGACACCGTGGCTGAGCCATTTCTCAATACATAAGGATAATGTCAATAGCGTGCAGTTCTACTCTTCTCTGGAGTTACTGGAATCTGCTATAAGCATGCATTGGTTTGTGCATTGGTAGGGAATTAATTTCTCCTAGCCTTATATGTCACTATTGACGAAGCATATGACCCACAAGATTATAGGCTGAGCAGAGTACATATAGGGTAAAAAGTTAAAACATTCACCTTTTTTTTTTCTTTTTCTGTCAATTTTGTCAAATCTCAATTCATTTAGGCTTTAGCATTCATGTTGCCTTTTCAGTACTGGGGATGGAACCTGGGGGCACTTTACCACTGAGCTACCTCACTCATGGTTTTATTTTTTACTTTGAGATAGGGTCTTGCTAAGTGGCTCAGACCAGCATTGAACTTAACATTGCCATGCCTCAGCCTCTGAGGGTCTGGAATTACAGGCATGTGCTACGACACACAGGTCATTTTGCTCTTCTTACGGGTTATATGAATTTGATTTTCGTTGTGTCACATATTTTGATAATCTGAGCTCATTAGAAAGTTTATTGATAAAAACTAGAGAGTGTTTTTCTCTATAGCTAAAATATTTGGGCTTACACCAGAAAGTATTAGATTGTTTTGCAAGTTTTACATTATGGTGGTCTATTTATCATTTTTAAAAATTTTATTGTTAAAATCTAGGATAAAAGTCTGATTATACTAATACTTTTCTGATACCAGTGCTTTGAAAAATTTCTACTGTTTTATTTTGGCAAGTAATTACTCTTCATATTCAAAGATCAAATAAGAAGCTCAGCTTCAGTTATCTATCTTAACCAAAAAACTATCATGAGAAATGACAAATGGCCTGTGAAATCTAGATTCATGGAGATCAACACATTTGCCTCATCAATCAATTATCAATCACTCAAGGAACTCTACAAAAGGGAAGTAATGTCATATAAAATGCCATTATTTACTTATAGATAATGCACATCTCTCTTCTCCTCCTTATAATAATAAGCTTCTATTCATTGCTAGTCTGGATTGTGGAGCTTCTTTGACCATCCTGTATTATCACCTTTTCTGGTCTTCTTCCTACGCATCCTTCATAGTAACTGCTTTCTAAGCAATACGAGGTCTACCGATTCTCTCTCTGCCTCTCCATTTGAGCCCACATTTCCCATCAGAGGCACACCCAAGGCCACTGGGCTGTGTGCTACCCTGTCTTCAGCTGTCATTACCTCCCCATGCCCACTGAAAACATATCAGAGCTTCATCCTCCATATGACCATTCTGCCTACCCGACTGAAATGTTTCAAAATATTTCCACAATTTGTCCTCTTTCTCTTCTTCACCTACATGAAGTTCTGTGGCACAATAAGGGCCATGTGGGGGAGTAGTGTCCCCGGATGTGGGCAATGGGTTATGAAGTGAACGTTGGGTGTGCTCTATGTAGCGCATTGTTAACCAATAATAAAACCCAATAGAAATCTGCCTGCTATTTTTTACCACCTACTCAAGCAATTCTAAATGATCTCTGAAATAAATATTCCTCCAGGGAAAGTGCTTGTTGATCCAAGTTCTAAAGAGTTGCTGCAGTTATAGTTGGGTTTTAATAATATATATGTAAGGTTCAAATTAGCACCATTTTGCTTATCCTATAATAAAGGTTTTCTTTAAAAAGTTAATTTCTATATTGTTATATTGTCATGCAGGACACATATGGACTCAGCAAAATGTGTTCACTTTTAAGAACAAGTGTGTAAGTAACTGTTTAGTATATAGTTGGGCTTGCTCTGGGCACAGGTTCTAATACTCCTGGGTATAAACACTAGATTCAAAATAAGTAACCGCACAGTAATTATAAATACAAAGAAACGACTCCAGTTACTTAAGTTCGAGCAATCTGTATAACCATTTAGAGGTTTTTATTTGTATACAGATTTAAAACAGTGAAACAGAGAACTGTAAAGTCAAATATATTTGTTTAGCAAGCACAAATTTTAGCAGAACTTAGCAAGCTTAATCATGACTTACTTCTGAATGCTACTGTACTTTCTGTATCATCCCATGGTTACAAACATTTTCTGCCTTATATTCTGGGTATTCATGGACATTCACTGTCATTTCTTTATACTTATGCATTTTTTGATAGCAGGTAATATTGAAACTGGAGTTTGAGACTAAACCATATTCTGTGCTTCTGCTGGCTGGTGGGGTCTGTGTAAGCTGCAGTTCTCTGCAGCTGAGAAAGCCCACTTTAGTGTCAGCAGATAACGACAGCAGGGGATCCCTGACAGTCAGCCTCAAGGGTCACAGTCGGCACTGAAGTCTTCTCCACTACTATCCATGACATGTTACTATTCTCAATGGCGGCCATGCCCCAACACCCAGTGTTACAGCAGACCCCAACAGTTCACCACCAATGTCTTTCTGGGTTCTGGTCTTGTGAATTTGAAGAATACAATCCACTTGTGGCAATGGAAGGCAAGAATGAAAGGAGTAAGATTTATTTTGAATGAGATAAAGAAGCAGAACTCTCAGTAATCAAGAGGGGACCCATACAGGTTACTATTTAGGTGTGCTGGTCTAGGGGTTAATTTTGTTACTAGGTTAAAGGTATTGGGCAACATCAAGTATTGGAAAAGTACCAAAGCTATTGGTCAATATCTATGCTAATCAGGTATTAGAAAAGTACCAAGGCTATTGGTTCAGCCCATGACCTTCTAATTGGCTGTGCCCTTTTAACCCTTGAGTTGGAACTTCTCTGTAACCTCCCTTCCTGTCTGCCCCAGCTTCCCCTTTTCTCCAGCTGTAGGACAAAGACTTGGCTTGGATTTTTGTAATGTTCATACAGCTTATTTTCCTGGAGTGGCTTTACATTTGAAAAATAGTCTCAATTGGGGCCCATTACCCAGACTGCCTGACTTTTTTACTATCTTATCTTATTCAGTATACCTGATAATATCATGAATCCTTCAAATCATAATGCTTCTTTCTGGAAAAAAAAATGTATATTTGTTGACTACGTGTGAGTAATGTTTTTAAAAAATTAATATTTGTATCTTTTTGTGTATTGCCAGTGATAAAGTTGGTGCCCAATTATTATAATTTAAAAGTTGGTGATGTTTATTTCATATTTGGATTAAATTAACAGGACACAATACCACATTACAAACAAAGGAGACAGAGAAAGGACCACCCTTCTAATATTACATATAGTAAGTGAATTTGGAAAATTTCTCTACGTTCATTAATCAACAAGTATTGAGTAAGCAAATGTGCCAGGTACTCTTGCATATGCAAGGTAGAGAAATTCCCTGCCTCATGGGAGTCAAAAGCAATAAAGAATAATGAGTCAGACAGTGATAAGAGTGATAAATACAGCACAAGAAATGCAATATTGTGGGATAAACGATGAGGGGAAGGTAAAAGTAATAATACATTCTAGAAAGGGTTAAATAAGATAACATGTAAAATTATATAGCACATATATTATGTAATACATATATTAAAGTTTTATAAATATACAATTATCTAATACACATATATGCAGTTATATATGCATGATAATTATATATAATTACATATATTATGTAACACATACTTGTAATTATATGTACAACATATAATTTATCTAGTATGTAAAATTTACCTAGCATAGAAAATATCTGATTTATATATTTTATATATAGTGTATATGATTTACATATTTTACATACTAAATTATAATTTTGAAGATATCTCTGTCTCTATCCATGTCACAGCATCAAAGAAAAGGAAATGAGTGAAGATATTTTTGGATGAAGAAAAGTAGCTAGAGCTGCCCTGCAACAGGCCCTGTCAAAGAAGCCAAGATTGGCCACAGACTGAAAGAAAATATTTGTTAAAGATGAATTTGATAAAGGACTTCCATCTAAAATAAACAATGCTCAAAACTCAATGATAGGAATATGGATAACTCAGCTAAGAAACAGACTGAAGAGTTAACAACAAACTCACCCCAGAAGTCATGCAGATGCCAATAAGCACAAAAGATGTACAGTGTCAGACGTCATGGGGGACTTGCATATTACAGCCACGAAGCGCTCCCACTACACACCCACTGAGTGACTCAGTGGGTTACTTTCCAGCAAGCACTGTTGAGGTGTGGAGCAGCAGGAGCAGTCAGCTCTGGTGGGGATGCAAAGAGGGCAGGGACTGGGCAGGCGCTTTGGTAGGTTCTCACAGAACTACATGCTCTTCCCATCCTATGGGACAATCACACTCCTCATTATTAGCCCAAGTGAGTGAGAAGTTATGTCCACACAAAGCACTGCACACAGATATCTCAAGTAACTTTATATTATTTTATTTTTATTTTTATTCATTTATTTGTTTTTTGATACCAGGGAGTAAATCTAGGGGTGCGTAACCACTGAGCCTCATGCCCAGCCCTTTTCTATTTTTTATTATTTATTTTGAAACAAGATCTCTCTAAGTTGCTTAGGCCTGGCTAAGTTGCTGAGGCTGGCTTTGAACTTGTGATACTCCTACTTCAGTCTTCTGAGCCATGTGTCCAAGTCAATAAGTTTATTTATAATTGCCAAAATTTAGAAGCAAACAAGACTTCCTTTGATAGGTGAATGGATAAATCATGGTGTATCAACAGAGTGGGATATTATTTTATGTTAAACATAAATGAACGATTGAGCCCCGCAAATCATGGAGCAGACTAAACGCATGGTAATAAGTAAAATATGCCCTTCTGCAGGGCTACATATTGTATTGTTCCAACTATATGATACTCTGAAGAGGGCCCAACTCTGCAGGCAGTGAAAAGAGGAGTGGCAGTAGCTTTGGGGAGAGGAAGGATGGATGGGTAGAGCACAGGAAATGCTTGGGGAACTGAAAGAATTCTGTGTGATACAATAAGGCAGACACACGTCAGTCTACATTTGTGAAAACACAGAATGCACAACACCAGGAGTGAACGCTAATGTAAACTACAGACTGGGTGACAATAACACGGGTATGTTGGTTCATTGATTATAACAAATATACCATTCTAACACAAGATGGTAATAATACAGGAAACTGTTCAGAAGAGGGAGTATATGGAAACTTTTCATATTTTCTGCTCCATTTTGCTATGAATGTAAAAGTGCTCTAAATGTATATCTATAATTTTTTTGTACCTATAAAGGACAACAAATGACTTAGCGGAATGTCTGCAGTGGAAGATGAAATGAGTATTTAACTGTTCATTAACACTGCAGAGTAGATGTTTCATCCCCTGAAAAGAAAAAACAATGCAATTAAAGTGGGAAACAAGCAAAGAAGAATTTGTAGAAATAAGATAAACTATTAAGTAAAAATTGATTGCAAGTTAAATATTAAAGTTGAGAATACTTCCAGAAAGTGGAACCAAAGTAAAAGAAGTCAATAATGGAAAAGAAGTATTAAGAGGATTGATCTAAGAAATGTATACAATTTGTAAGAATCCAGAAAAAGGAATAAATGAGAGGAAATTACCAAATGAATAATTTTAAATTATTATGATAAAATATCAGTTTTTAAATATCCTAACCTCCATCCCATAGACACACAATGGTAACTATGAATGGTAACAGATGTGTTAATTTGTTTTTGGTAATCATTACCCAATGTATATGTATAGAAAATTATCTGTAATATATATACAATTGTTATTTGTCAACTATACCCCAGTGAAGCTGGAAAAATATTTTTGTAAATGGAATGAGATAATTCACCAATAATCTAGAAATGATAAATGATAACAGGTTCAAATGAATGTGTATTTGAAGACATATTTGGAATAAGAGGGACACAGAAAAAATTCTAAAGTGTTGTTCGCAATAAATAAAATAGAAAGTTTCATGAAAGAGATTTTTGAATGTAAATTTTCTAATACTAGGAGTTAGAAGATTATGAAATAGAGCTATCAAAATTCTGAAAAATCATTTTAACCTAAAATCTCTGCAATTTTGACCAAGTAGGACAAGAAAGCACAGAACAAAGGAATTTCAAAATGATAGGGAAGGTTTGAAATTTTATCTACCCTACATCTCATCTCAAGATTCAAATAAGCATGTTTTGTAAGTGTGAAAAATTAAATTAAAAAAGAAAAGACCTAAGGGCTGGGGTTGTGGCTCAGCAGGTGCAAGTGAGGCACTGGGTTCGATCATCAGCACCACATATAAATAAATGAATAAACTAAAGGTCCTTCAACATCTAAAAAATATTTAAAAAAAGAAAGAAAGAAGAAAGAAAGAAAAGAAAGAAAGAAGAAAGGAAGGAAGGAAGGAAGATAGAAAGAAAGAAAGAAAGAAAAAAAGAAAGAAAGAAAGAAAGAAAGAAAGAAAGAAAGAAAGAAAGAAAGAAAGAAAGAAAGAAAGGAAGGAAGGAAGGAAGAAAGAAAAGACCTAAGATTCAGTGATAGTGTGTTCTCCACAGGTGGGTGGCAGAGTGAAGTCCAATGTGGAACAGGAGCATACCTATCATGAAAGGTTTGCAGCTTTCACCAGACTCAGTCCATCCAGATTGAATTAAGAGGGCAAGAGGACCCAGAGGGGAGGTCTATAAAGAAATTAATCATTTTTGTCATGTATTTGACCATGTGGTAAATCACATAAGGGAGAGTTCTCATCCATTTGGATAGGTTTTGGAAATTATCTGATATATACATCCAAATAAACATACTTTTCAGATTTCTTTTTTGTTGTTGTTATTATTCTTTTGTACTGGGATCAAATCATGGACCTTTTACCTGCCAGACAAGTGCTCTACCACTGAACTATATCCCAGTCGAAAAATACACGTTTTTAAAAAAGAAATTTTTATCTATGGGAAAAACAAAAAGAAAATTCAATCAGGGTAAAAATATAGTATCATGCTAAGAAACTATTTTATTCAGCAAAGAATATTGACTTAATAAAAAATAATCATAACATTGTTTTAGAAAGATGAGGAGAAGAAGCAAGAACCATAGTTAGGAGTCAAAATTCTTTAATCTTTCATAAAATGGAGTCAATCAATAATTTCTAAATTTCATACTTCAAGAAATAGCAATAGAAGGCATAATGTTAAAATATGGAAATGCGCAGAGAAACTTCTTTTATAAAGGTGAATCATCTGTCCGTAGGGAGTCAGGCAGAGAATGGAATAAACGAGGCAATAGTGTTTTAATATTTATTATAGCCTTGTAGTACTAGCTGACTTTTTAATCTATGTGCATTTATTACTCTCATGAGGACAAAAAAAATAGTTAAAACAAAAGATTAAACAGAATAATAGGATGAGTAGGAGTAAAATATTTCAAGGTATGACGTTTTTGACAGTCCCTATGTATGGGTGCACATACGGCAGTCTCAGGTACTGTATAGCTATTGTTGGAACTGAGACAGGCTCCCAACTTTTCTCTAGGCAGAATATTTAAAGAACAAAGAAATATTCAGGTTTCCATAATTATATTTAATAACATACATTGTTTTATTTAGCATGAAGTGACGTCCCTCAATTACTCAAACTTTTGCAAAGTATTTGAAATATTCGAATGAATACACACACACACACACACACACACACACACACACACACACACCTCTATTTCTATGGCTTATATTTGCTGTACTCGTTTTTCCATTCCATATGAGCTAAACTCATAAGTAAAATAAAATATGATTCATATTATGTTAGTCATTATATTTCAGAACTGGAACTTTATCTGTTTCATCTTAACAGATTATTATTCTTGGGTAGCAGTTTTCTTCTACTTTTGGTATAATCATGCCTATCAATTAAAAAAAAGTGCCATGCATTTGGGGCAGACATGCATCACACTCTAACATGCACATAAACACAGCTAATGTCCAAATAAATAGATTTAGTTTTCATTTATATGAAATTATCAAATCACATTTTTAAAAAAAGGCTAAACACATATTAACATATGAACAAAATGAAGTAAGGTGATATTTCAAATACACATGAACACATAATATATTCCAGTGCTCTCGGAGGCTGAATTATCTTCTCCTTAATTGAATACATGGATCCAATATAAAAAATACTTTTCCTTTCACATTTAATAAACACAACCAAAAAGTTACATTTGAAAAAAAATTCAGTAAAAGATGCAGTTAAATGATGGTTGCTTCATTCCAGCTTTCAAATACTGCAAACTTCTACAAGTGCTATATGTTCAAGAAAAATGAAATAATTAACATTTAACTGCATGTAAGCACATGGAAAATAATGTGACAAAATCCAGATGTAAAATACAAAATACCAGAACCTGTAATAAAAGACCATTAAAAATCAATAGTAGCATAAGTCATTCAGTATAGGATGTAAAACTAATTGGTTAATGTCCTCACAAATTCAACAAATATTTATTGAAGTCCTCTTAGGCACTGCTAAATGCTAGAGATGTTGTTGTAAATAAAGATATTGCTAAAACCAGTAAGCAGCTAGTCTGACCCCTGCGTGGTATAAAAAACAATAATTACAACTAATTTTTGGAGAGTTAGACTACATAAATAATAGTTGATTGAGACTCATATTCTTTTTTACATTTTTTATTTGTCCTAATTAGTTATATATGACAGGAGAATGCATTTAGACACATCATACATAAATGGAGTATAATTACTCATTCTTCTGGTTGTACATATTGTAGAATCACACTGGCTGTGGAATCCTCTATGTACGTGACGTAATAATATCTGGTTCATTCTACAATCCTTCCTACTTCCCTACCTCCTCCCTTTCCTTCACTCCCCTCTGCCTAATCCAAAATACCTCTATTTCCCCTAGTCACCCCTCCCTTATTATGAATTAGCATCCTCTATCAGAGAAAACATTCAGCCTTTGGTTGTTTTGGGATTGGCTTCTTTCACTTAGCATATTCTCCAGCTCCATTCATTTACCAGCAAATGCCATAATTTCATTCTTCTCTAATGCTGAGTAATATTCCATTTTGTATACATACCAACTTTTCTTTATCTATTCATCTTTTGAAGGGCATCTAGGTTGGTTCCATAGTTTGGCTATTGTGAATTGAGCTACTATAAACATTGATGTGGCTGTGTCACTGTAGTATGCTGATTTTAAGTCGTTTGGGTATAGACCAAGGAGTGAGATAGCTGGGTCAAATGGTGGTTCCATTTTATTTTCTGAGGAATCTTCATACTGCTTTCCAGATTGGTTGCACCAATTTGCAGTCCCACCAGCAATGTATGAGTGTACCATTTTGCCTACATCCTAGCCAACTTAATGTTGCTTGTAGTCTTGATAATTGCCATTCTGACTGAAGTGAGATGAAATCTTACAGTTTTGATTTACATTTTTCTAGTTGCTAGAGATATTGAATTTTTTAATATATTTGTTGATTGCATTTCTTCTTCTGTGAAGTTCAATTCCTTAGCTCAATTATTGATTGGGTTTTTTGATTGTTTGTTGTTAAGTTTTTTGAGATTTTTATATATCCTAGAGATTAATGCCCTATCTGAGGTGCAGGTGGTGAAACTTTTATTTTTAATGTTTTGTTTCTTAAATTTCAATATTGAGAATTTACCCTCTAATGTTTTATCTGGTTATATAATGTTTTATCTGGCAACTACTGTGGATATGGAAAAAGCCGACTCTTAAAATATAGCTGCAAAGCACTCTCAGTTTGTACAGCAAAATAAGTAAGTCTTCAAAGGAGCTTTTCTAACTTGATAGATATTACCTTAACTATCTAATGAAAATCAGCATAAACAGTAAAGGGATGACCCACCTCACTCCCAGCTGCCTTCTGACACATTGCACTAGGAAAGACCCAGCAGTGCTTTTGCTAGCATTTCTCTCTAAAGCAAAGTAATCTGAATCAAATCGTGAGAAATACCAGAAACACCAAAATTATGAGATGTGCTAGCTTGCTTATTCCAAACTAGAGAACACTACAGAAATCTGACAAATGCATGTATTTCGTGAACCTTGGACTATAGGTAATATTAATTGCTATGAAAGGCATTATTGATGTCATTGGGGAAATTTTATTAAGCTTCGTACACTAATACCAGTAAGGTATTTTCTTGATTTTGACAATTCCTTTCTAGTTATATATAAGAGAATACCCTTATTTTTATACATGCACACTGAAGTATTTAGAGTTAGTATTCTTTCTTCCTATCCCCTATATCTGCTTCTGTTCATAAATGTCTCTCTTCTCTCTCTGGCTCTTGCTCTCCTCTTGATATTCTAAAATATTTAAGAAAGGGATTTGAGTATATGAAGAGGAGGGAGGGGGTGTTGAAGAGACAATGAGAAATCAAACATGGCCAACTTTTAATAATTGGAAAATATAGATGAAAGATATACAAGAATTCTGTGTACTTAAAATTACTGTATACTTTAAACATGTAAATTTTTTTCTGTGATTCAAAATTTAAAAATGAAAATCAATCCCCCAAACAGCAGTGTTTTCCACATATAAAGGAAATTTACTTAAACAAATTGATTTCTAAATTATTTAGGTTTTGACTTAATATGATGAAAATGAGATGCATATTTTCAAACAACTTGTAGAATTAACAAAAGCCCACAGACCAAGATGACTCTTTTCTCTGTAATCATGCTTCATGTGACTCCTCATGGCCCTGAGGGGTGGAATCCATCATGTTTCCCTGTACTTTCAATCTCTTCTTTCCAATTAAAAGAATTATGGTTATCTGTTTACTCTTTAGGCCAAATTAAGTGGAGCTTCTGACTTTGTCTTATGGACCTTTCAAATTTCATATATTACTTGGAATATTTAAGAAAATTGCATTATCATTCAAAGATAAAAGACATAATTTATAGATTATCATTTAAAATGGGAGGATAAATCATTTTCTATGACAGAAAATGTCTACATTACACCACTCTCTGAATGCTTTCCAAAAGCTCCAATGTCATCTTGCATACTCTCCTGGTTGGTAAGATGTTATAAAGAAATCTCAAGGTCAAACTTTTTTCCAAGGCATCTATCGCTCTTTTGTTTCATTGTAACATTGAATTGTTTCAAATGTATCATTGAATTGATTTTGGTACATTTTACAGATTTGTTTGCAACATTAATATTTTTAGAAACTTGCTAAACTGAATGTTGTCACCAAAACCAAAAAGACTACATCACATTTTCTATTGAGAATTCAAAAACAAAGTCCAGCCAACTCCTAGGAGCTGTTACGGGGAAGCTGGGGGTAGAAGGAGAGCTGGGTTCTCCTGGAGGCAAACTGCAGGAGTGCTTCTCATCTATTGCTCTGGGAATTGATGCTTGCCTCCAGAGAAGGCTTGATAAAAGAGATTAAAAATCTCATTGCTAAACATTGAAGCTCTTCCGGCTGGCCAGGAGAGGAGGCTTGGCTGAATTCCAAAACACTGCTGCTGGAGTAGGGGAGAACTGCAGAAAGTCTCTGCCCGGGAACAGATGCCAGACCAGAAGACTGAGCAGCCCACAGAGGAGGGAGATGCCCACCAGGACCCCATGTTCCCCCATAGACAGATAAGAGTGGAATCTAGCCATTTACGTATTTAAACAAAATGTCTCTGGAAGTACCTTCACAGACTGGAGATAAAGACATGTTGCATATTTATATTAAAAATTGCTTTAAGAGTGTGCTCTGGAAAGTCATCAATCCCTTTTACAGAAATATGATTCTAGTAGACCTAAAATTTTACTTGTACAATGAGTGATTTTAGATAGGTGTGTGTGAGATAATTAGATTTGTAGGAAATAGAGCATTATCAACTTTGTGTAATACTGTGATAATACCTAACTAAAGGTGTCAATATAAATTGTTCTTTAATAATTCAAAAGGCATTTTAAATCATTGTTCTAAGTTAAATTCTATATGCTACTACTCTGATTATGCTAATGGATACTGAAATATTTTAACAGTCAAACTACATCTTTAAATAGAATAGGTAATACAATTTTCAAAAACATTAATATATTCATTACATAAAAATTGAGAGTTAAATATTAAAAAATAGTAAGTTATCTTAACAATTTCTGTAGTTCATACAATTTATAATTAATCAGACTAAAGAGATTCTTTAATGCATTCTTTATTATCTCAAAGGTCACAGTCTTTTGTCACTTTTCTGATTGACTGGGCCTAATAGAAACTTGAATTGGAGGAAGTGCTTGTATTTATTTAATGTTGAGTCATGATGCCATCATGTTTTCTTATCTTTCACAGTAAACACATACTGGATTGAGATCTTTTCTTCATTTTGCAAAAAAAAAAAAAAATTAACTATCAAATAAAGAAATTGATTTATATTACTTATATTACTAGACACAAAATAACAAGTTAGTTAAACAAAATGAAACACACACACACACACACACACACGCGCGCGCGTATATATAAAATAGCCTGTATCACCTAACAATAATGAGGATGGCATCTGGTACCTTATGATCCTCATCAAGAATTCCCAATACTGGGCTGGGGTTGTGGCTCAGCGGTAGAGTGCTCCCCTAGCACAGATGAGGCACTGGGTTTGATCCTCAGCACCACATAAAAATAATAAATAAATAAATAATAAAGTATTGTGTCTGCCTACAACTAAAAAATATTAAAAAAAGAATTCCCAATACCAATTCTCATTTTCTTTTTAGTAGTTAATTTAAGAAGAAAGAAAATCTAGACTCTCAAAGTAATGCAAATATTCCTATAGAGTATATGAGACTTGAAGATATGACTGCTATAGAAGTTCAAAGGGAAGTATCCTCTCAAAGCCCCCGGTGACAAGAAGGTCAACAATTAAGCAGAAGCAGCTTAGTGGGCACTCCACTCTCACCCACAGATTCCTGGAGCAGCAGTCAATCAGAAAGGATTGGGAAGGATTGTGTTTACCTTAACCTGGGCGTCAAATGTTCCCCACTGTGTCACAAGCCACAGGACTTGAGATGTCAGTGTGTACAAGATTTAAGAAGGGTCAGGGGACACAGAATTCACATTAAAGCAGGAAACCCCATCTCTTTCCTCTGAACTTTAGAATCTGGGTTGGCTCAGCCGAACACAGGGGACTGATTCTATTGTTAGCAGCTCAGTAGACAGTGGGAAATTGTAACTTATAGCTGTAAAGGTTAGTCTGTGTTCAAAAAAGACATGTAAAGGCAGCATGGAGTCTGGCATTATTTATCATCTGTAGAGGCAATCACTACATAATGTCACTGACTTCTCAGTCAGTAGAGCACTCTGCGTGGCCCTGTGCAGCAGCAGCCTCCTGACACAGCACAGGTACCCTGAGCCCCAGCAGAAGATGAATCAGCCTGATGTCTGCTTATAAGTCAGCCACTCTCTTGAACAGTCTCTTCTGTAGTTTCAATGCTTGAAATTTTGCAAGGACAGACTTCCTATATTTTTTAAAGGAAAAATACACAAATACTTAAATATAACCTGAGTGTTCATAGAGGCATTACAAACCATAGCATTTAAAATTTTTCTTCCTTTCTTTCCAAAGTATTTCACATATAAATCAAAATTTTGATTAATATGTATCCAACTTAACATAGTTTTAAAAAGACAAATAAGAAAAGAGCATTTACTATGTATACTATGTATCAAGTACTTTGCAATGTGCTTTGGATGAGATAAGCAGTAAAAACTGTGGTTACAGATCTTGCTATATAGTGAGAATAATAAATGCAGAAAAACAAAACATAAAATATTCTAAAACACATCTTTTAAAATGCAATAGGGCAAAGAAGGAAAAGTGAAATCAAAACCCCAAGTAATGAATCTGACCAGGAAACAGTCGTGAAGAGTTTCAAGTATCAGCTAGGCCTTGAATGTTACCCGTACTTTCCAGGGACAGGGAAAACTATGAAGGACATTTGTTATAACTTGCATGGGAACTATCCAAAGGCTCATGCATTAGGGGCTTGGTCCCCATCTTGGTGCAACTGGGAGGTGGAGGAATCAAAGTCTTCTGGTCAATGGAGGCAAAGTGGGAGCCCAAAATCTCCTCTTCTTCACTCCCTTCCAGACTATGAGGTCAACAAGTTGTTTCACCATGAATTCCCACCATGATGTACTGCCTTGCCACAGGTCCACTAGCAACAGGGACAACCGACCGTGTGAAACCTCCAGAGCTGGGAGCCCGAATAAACCTTTTCTCTCTTTCAGTTGACTCTCTCTGGTATTATACTGACAGAAAACAGACTAACACATATCTAGAGAAAGAGAACAGAATGATCGAGAACAGGTCTGGTATCCAACTTACAGAAATTAGAGAGTGATTCTTTAGTTGCAGACTTCAAAGTTAGGGTGCAAGTAAGCTGTTAATCTGGCAAACCCTGTCACCTAGCGGTCACATCACCAGATCTGGCCCTCTTCTCCTTCTGCCTCCAGTGCACAAGGTGAAAGGGCTACTTACCGACCTGCCTAGCCTTACTGCTTCCTAAGCCTGCCTGTGAAACACTGAGCTCCTTTTGCTGAAAAGGAGGTGTGTTCATGCTGACCTTCCTCTTCTTCCTCCTTCCAAACCCTGTTTCTTTTAAAACATGATTTCCAATGTAAAATGTAATGGATACAAATACATGTGTGTATTAGCAATTTACAAGTTAAAGAAGGAAACTAACTGAACTCCATATATCTACAACGAGTTTATGAAATTTCCCGTTCTATTAACTTTTTCCATTGGCATTCTCTTTGTAGTGCAGATTTCTCTCAGATGTATGGTGACATAGGACTCTAATGCGTCACTTCTAAGTATAAATGTCACCATACATCTGAGAGAAGTCTTCACTACAGAGAGAATGCCAATGGAAAAAGTTAATAGAACGGGCAAATGTATAGGTTTTTATTAGTGGGTCTATTCTTTGGGATGGTTCTTTTTCTCCCGGAAATACTCTCCTTTGCTGTGTAGGCTGTGATGGCTTCTGCCTGTGACAAGACAAAGACCAAGAGAATGAAGAGATGGTATCCATGATACCATGTAGCAGATTAACCCATCTTCCTTCCTATGAACCAATAATGAAATCCAGTTGTTCAGGCAGTAATTGGTCAATATTCTGTTGTTTCTTGCTGAATGTTCCTAACTGATGTATCACACCATAAATAATGTAAGAATAAAATGAATGTGAACTCTTGAGAAAAACTCTAAATGACCTCCCAGCTACCTTTAGTTTCCACTATGAATAAGTAACATCCCAATTTATATCTGAGAAATGCTACTAAAATTCAATGTTTTTCATTTTGTCCCAGCAGGAGATTGAATGAGGAAGGAGAATAACTAGCGAAATGTAACAGTGTCAGATGAGATGGCCACAGTCATCACAAAACTAGTACAAAATGGGAAAGTTAAACACTTGAAACCTAAATATATCCATTAGAAACTACCACTATTTGCTAAGTAATCTTGACCTTACTTGACATTACAGGAAAAGCTGTTATTCACCAGATAAGGTAGAGAAGTGCCTGGTTCAAAATTAGGAGGGGAAACAAAAATAAGTCCATTTAGTCCTCATCCCTCGAATTTGAGAGCAAGTTTCAAAAGTCATCCAGCTAAAAAGGGCAGAGATAATTCAGTCACAATTTTAGAAGCGGTCGACAGACCCATATTATCTCCAAAGTTAAACAAGCAAGAAGGAAACAAATGAGGCCCATGTAATGTGGAATACATAATAATAAGTAAACGAATAATAAGAAGAGAAGACACACATGGAAACTACAAATAAAGGGCCCGTTGTGGAAATCAACTGCTTTGCCATGTCAAGAAACAAAGAACATTGATTTCATGAAAGAAAATTCCTGGAAAAAATGCTGAAATGGGGAGTGACTGGAAGGAACAGGACAGATGTGGGAGATGTCATCGCAGAGTGACATTTCCTGAAGAGCAGAACAGAACACATAGAACCCAAAACATCTCAAATGTGAAATACAAGAGGGAAAGTGTGTATCCTAAAATAAGAGAGGGGCTGTATTAACCAGAGGAACTGGTTAACATGTTCTAGGAGATTTAAAAAACAAACAAACAAACAAAAAAAACATGATTAAGAAACAATTTAAATAAAATCCTCAGATCTAAGAATAATAATAATAACAAAAATATAGTCTATTAGCCAGGTACGGAGGTGCAAGCCTGTAATCTCAGCACTTAGGGAGGCTGAGACAGGAGAATCGCGAGTTCAAAGCCAGCCTCAGTAACGGTGAGGCGCTAAGCAACTCAGTGAGACCCTGTCTCTACATAAAACACAAAATAAGGCTGGAGATGTGGCTCAGTAGTAGAGTGCCCCTGAGTTCAATCTCCAGTACCAAAAAAAGAAAAAAAAGTACAGTCTATTATTGCCAAGCCCATTATCTCACTTAAATAATGAAAGGAAAAGAAAACCCTATGTCATAAATGGCACTATTTCCTTATTTTACAGAAGAGTAATGTGGCCAAGCTTACCCAACAAGCGAGTGACAGATTTAAATTTAGAACCCTGCACGGTGCCACTACAGAGCCTATATTCTTATCCATATTCTTACCAATATTCTATAGGATTGTAGAAAATAAATTTCCTTCAGGAGCTACCGAAACCCCAGGAGCCAGGAGACCCTGGGATGCTGCTGCTACCCTCAGCCCCAGGAGTGGTCTTGTATTATTACTCTACCGCAGGCAACCTGGTTCCTTCGCCAGGGATTGGTAAGTAATCTTGGCACGCAGCAAACAATGCTTCTTGTTTTCCAAAGATCATTGCTGATGTAGTCACTTCCTCTAATTTGGACATGTTGCTTAGAACTGACTTTCCTCCTACTGAGGGGAGGGACTTGCGCTCTATTTGAGATCCAGCAACACCCTGTACTGTTCTGTGGGGAGGATTCTTCCTGGCTCATGGTCAGCCATCGCCAGTAGATGGGATTGGAAATGGGCATATTTCTTCTGAGTGACGGCTTTAGGCTGGTTTTATGCATCAGTTTATGATGATGAGAACAGCAAATTCCAGACAGGACCGATCCTCAGCCTAGGTACCAATATAAGGATGTTCATGGACAGGCCAGCCATAAAAACTCTGCACAACTGATTTAATGCAAGGAAAAAAAAAGGTCATGTTGGATGCCACTGAGGTGGTGAAATTTCCTGAAAGCTTTTACTGAAAGATTATGTATTGCTTACTTGGACAAAAAAAATATTTCCTACTCGAAGGTCCATGATAACACATGTGCAGGTTTAAATGCACAGAGATGAATCTAGAAACTGCTTTAACAAAATGCTATTTGCAGATTATCACTGAGTGTCGGTCTTTCTGACCCCTTTTATTACATGTTTTCTGGTATCTTGTTAATATATGAACTTTTGTGAATTTAAAAATTTCACTAAGAAAAACACTTTTTAAAAGACACTATTTTAAAATATAATTCAAATATAATCTATTTAAAATGACAAAGTTATTATACTTGTAATAGTGACCAGGTAATTGGAGAAAAGAAAATTTCATTGGAGATACACAGTATAATATGAAAGATGAAGGTATAGCTTCTCCAGCTTGAACATGCACCAGGTCTACCTGGATAGCTTTTTTGACAGATACTGAGCCTCATCTCCAAATGCTCTGATTCTCAGGTCTGGGGAGGTGTCCACTGATTTGCATTTTGTTTATTTCCCCAGTGATACTGGTCCAAGAACACACTTTGAGACCTAATGTTAAATGATCTGACACATATATCTCTAGAGAAGAATTTGGTTTGGGTTTCACAATTTCAAAAGATCTGTTGATGATTGATTGTTCTTTTAGTCAAACAAGTAATTGAAAATCACACTTAAGTGTCCATCTCTATGCTTCTGTTTCTTGTACATGCTTAGAATGTAAAGAATTGAGGTCAAGTGTGTTAGCTCTAATTAAGCTATTTTCATGGTATACATCTCATTTAAACTCACAGAGTTAGGAGTTAGGACACATACACACAAATACACACACACACACACACA
>CM053408.1:7008058-7027269 GCA_028644305.1 Xerus rutilus | reverse complement strand
TCGCGATTCTCCTGTCTCAGCCTCCCTAAGTGCTGGGATTACAAGCGTGAGCCACCGCGCCCGGCTTCACAACTTCTTATAAAATAGAAAGACGTCATTCTCACAGTAGTAGCCAGAGAAAGAAATGAGCAAATTGCTGTTTGAGTTTGCAGAAACTAGAATATGATGCGTCCCATTCTTCTATTAGCAAAGAATAAAAGAGGAGCAAAACAAGTATTTGGATGGTTTTAGTTTTTTCCAATGTGTTTTTGTTAAAGCTTGAGACAACACTGAAGCTTTATCATACAGTATTATTTTGGAAGTCAAGATTCAATACCCCATTAAAGCATTTTGTCAAAGAAAAAGTTGTTAGAAAGTACGTAAAATGCTAGGTGATCTGCCTTTGGTGGAACTTGACTTTCTGAAACATCTGAAATGCAGTTGTCTTTTATTAAATTGGAATGGAGAGGTCTGAGCAGAAACCCTGTGGGGATGGAACACAGCCTCTGAGTCAAAGGCATACATTTCTTGTTAGCACTGAACAGTTGCCCTTGCAGCCAGCTAACAAGAACAGCACTAATAGCCTTTGAAAGGTATCCAGTACGATTTGCCTTAAAGACAGTTGTTCGGGCAAACCCGCAGATCTTCTAAGGAATAGTACAATTAAAACAGGAATATTGAGGGGGTATTTGGGAGTCATAGATTTTAGTGATGGAAAAGCCTCATTTAGTCTCCACTATCAGAGTCAGAAAATAAATTCCTATGCAAGGAGATTAGAGAAGGGAAAATTTAAGTTGTAATCTCTTCCAGAAACCCTGCAGAACCTGATTGCACAGGAGAAAGTTTTCTGTATTCCTTTTTTTTTTTTTTTCTTTAATAAGTTTCCCCTGGCCCACTATGACTGGGGAGCAGCCTTCAATAAGCGTATTTGAGGTTAGAATTTCAAAATCCTCATTAATATTTCGCGATTGTACCAGGATGATTCATGCTACACTGCCTTTGCTAATTAAATTAATAGCTACAAATGCTTACCAAAGAGATTAACTTATGCACTGCCCTCCCAGAGAGAGCTGTTGCTAGGCAGCCCTGGGCAAAGGGTTGGCACCTAACTCCCTCTCTCTCAGGACCGGAACTGCTAAGCATCCTTGACTGCGAGAATGAACGCCAGGCTGCTTTCACTAAGAGCATTCACCTTCTCTTTACATCTCAATTGCTCCACTTTAATTATTTGAAACGCTTGGTGCATTCTAGTGTTTCAAGTCTATTTAATCTGAAGGATATTTTGTCTCATGCTTTGTGGACTTGCCTTAATGTCTTATCTTATTCTTGTGTCTTTACAAGCATCTCGTCTAAATTGCACATGGCTTTCCCACCATCAACAGGCATACTTTATGACTAGCTGAAGCATTGACCATGATTGGTAATAATTTAATTCTTCTGCATATTACTTCAATGCATAAGACTCGGCATTGCCTAGTATTTGTTGGATATGACTTCTGGTTTCTCACACTGTCCTGCTCTATGTTTTTTGAGACTGCTTCTTTTTTTCTGGCTGCTCTATCTATAGATGGCACAGCCGCTGAGCGTTCACGCTAAGGATTTCTGTGGCAGCTCTCTGCTGCTCTAGGATGTACTTGCTGCTGCTAAATTTGCTGCCAGCAAGTTTGTAGTTTGTGAAACTTGGCCTTAACCCAAACTTGAGTTGACATTCTTTCTTCCTTGCAAACAGGTGGCTCTTCTAAACTTTAAACCAAATAGAAATGAACAGTAAGTATGTATTTAACCAAGGCTATAAAAACCAAGTGATGAATGCATGTTTATTAAAAGTACAGTATTTTGTGAAAACACTCTTATCATTAAACCAACTCGGCTCCAGGATGATAGAGAACATCTGGTGCAGGCTGAGTTTTCCTGGAGAAACTTGGCAGACCATGATCAAAATAGCTTATTTAGTTAAATAACACCAACCAAAGCCCTGTGGCATAATGTCCAGGCCACGCCTACCTAGTTCTAAGATAACCTCAGCTGACCATCTCATGCCCTGTTCTTTTATGCCTGGTATATGTGTGAGTTCCTCTGCCACAAAGAGAAAAAGAGAGGGAGAGAGAGAGAGAGAGAGAGAGAGAGAATGTATGTGTGTATGTGAGACACCTTGGTCCACGAAGCCACAAAGAGTCAAACATTAGAAGGGCTGCAGAGAAAAGCCACAAAAATCACAGGATAGGGAATGTGGGGTGTAGCTCAGTGGGAGAGTGTGCACTTACCATGGGGGAGATCCTGGGTTCAACCTCCAACCCCTACAAAAGAAAAAGAAAAATGTCACTAGAGTTGGTGATAGTCCCTGTAATATTCAGTACACGACTACTTTTCTCTAGTCAAGGTAATTTGTAATGAAACGCAAATGAACTAGAGTTTGATAAATGCTCATATAAAATGCCAGAAGCAGACGTGCAGGCTAGCAGGACAGTAGGACCCAAAGACCACTCAGGTATCCAGGCCCAGTCTGTCTGGCTGTGCTACCATCTCCTAGGACTGGTCCTCATTTGCATGGTAAAACTCGAGTCATCACTTGTGATAAAAATATCACTGAAGAGAAGGGAGAGAAAGTGGACTCTAAGTCAATTTTCTTTAAGTAAATAAAAAAGAAATGGCATGTGTTTGCCCTTAGCAAAAAAAAAAAAAGATAGTTAAAAGGCCTGGTTTCAAGTAAGGCAACAACACAAAAACATTGTCTTTCAAAGGCAGTGATGTGGCCAGCTAAAACTTGAATAACATAAAATAAGCAGAAACTAGAGTTGGGCGAATGTATTGTTCAGGGTAATATTGGAGAAGCAGATCATTTTGATTACTATAGAACAAAAACTTATAATAGAAATTTGACGTTATGCAATTGTGGAAGGAGAGAGGTGAGTGAAGGCCAGTGGGAAAGAGTCAAAACTCAACTGAAGCCAGCGTATGAGCAGACAAGGCAAGGCCTGAGGAGAACCCTGGGAAACAGGGTGTGGGTCAGGAAGGACAGCCCGCAGGGAGGCCTCAGCCTCTGTGGGGCTCTTGGCTCTGTGTGCCCATAGCCAAGTGTGTACTGGAACAGAGGAGGCTGCTGGGCAGCGAGACTGGCAGGCAGGGAGAAGACCTGGGGAGACAGATGGGAACCAGGACCAGCTCTGATGTGCTGGACACTGCTGGGAATGTCCTTTACTAACCTATCTGAAGGCCACTGGAGACTGCTGGCTGGGATATCATGTTCGCCTTTCAAATTTGTGCAAATATACTTTTTTTCTGACCATAAAAACACGGACCATAGACAAAAGAGAATTGTGGAACATGTAACCAAGTTGACAATACAATAGTCCAACTCAGAGAGCAATAAGAAGTTGGGCACAATGCCTTCATCAGAGAGCTGCAGGCCAGGAGCTAACATTTTGGCTATTAGTAGCAGCAGTTTTTTTTTTCTTTCTTTCTTTTGTCACTGGGGATTGAACCCAAGGGTGCTTTACCATTGAGCTACATCCTCAGCCCTATTTATTTATTTAGTTATTTATTTATTTGATTTTGAGATAGAGTCTTGCTAAGTTGATTAGGGTCTCACTAAATTGCTGAGGCTGGCCTCAAACTGGCAATCTTCCTGCCTCAGCCTCCCAAGTTGCTGGGATGATAGGTGTTTGCCATCGGACCCAGCATGGCTATTAGTTTTTATAACAAGTTTCACCACAGCAAATCGTCCCTATGCAAATGTGTTTTACATCCCTCCTACCTCTTTCTAATTCTACCTGTTCAAAATATTTTAAAAGGAAAAGCCACAGAGAATAGAAAGAAACTATAAGAAGAGATAGGAGATAACATGGAGGAAGGAGGGAGTGAGCTGCAGGATGGGAAGTGCCTGATCTGTCCACAGTAGGCCAATCTGCACTTCCAGAGGAAATAAACAGCCTTGAAAAAAAATTGCTCATGGTCAATTGATGCCATTTCAGGGGTATCTGTTATTTTTTGTGCCCTTAAGTATTTAACCCTTAGTTTTTTTAACTCAAGAAAATGGGGAAAGAATGAGGCTGAGGTGCCCAACATCTTTCTGGAATTGCTTGAACTATGTGAATCTTATTAGACACAAATGATAGTTATTGCAATTGCTTTATATTTGCACATTTTATATAAAAGGGATTATGCAGAGATACCCCAGCATTCTCTTCTGAAGTAGTAAAGAAAGGTAAGAGAGGGAGACCAGGAGCTTTGAAACGCCACTGTCTGCGCATCATCAGCAAATGACAAAGGACTAAATTTGTCCTTCGTTTGGCTCTGAGGAAGCGTGGATGTCAGTCCTTGTGCCACCTGTAGAGGGACAGTTCCTAGACCAGGCCTTCATCACTTTTGCCAAAAGAGGTTCCTGAGCTAGTAAAATTCCTGGACCTAACTCTTCCCTAATTTACTCTGACCCTATTCATGTTTCTAAAGTCATTTTTAAAACTAATTAAAGCTGTTGTTTTAAAGAGCAGGTTAAACTCAATTTGTTAACCTCTGTTCTTTACCCAAAAATCTCCTAAAATGACAGCAAATGAGTAAAAGAGTATATAAACCCACCCCAAAAAAAGAGATGATAATAGCAATAAGTTGAAAAGAAAATATTGGCATGTGACAATAAGCCAAAATGTTAGTAAGTCAGTGAGATGAGGTATATTTCTTACCTGGAGAAGATAGAACTGTATGAGTGTGCGAAGTTCTGCTGAGTTTGTTATTGCATGCTCCCACCTGGGGCCAGGATAATTGATTTTAAAGCATAACAAACCACATCCTAATGATATATAAAAGTACTGCGGATATATAGAAAAACTCAAAAGCCACCAGGGTATGGAAAAAGAGTTGACATACAATGACATTTGGGAATATCAGGGACAGGAGATGCACAAAGCTTCTTGTGAGAGTGAAATAGATTTAAACAAAACGAGACAAAGTTTGCAAATAGCAAATGAAAACACCAAGCAAAAGGAAGACGTGGAATCCTGAAAGCAAGGAGTGGCAGAGAAAGTGCAGAGGGACTCTAGTGACAGAGAATCTTGCCTTCAGTTACACTTTCTAACAACATACCCTCCACCATCAACAGTGTCCTCATCTGTATGAACAAATATGAGATGGTACTGTGAATTACAATGGAAAGCTCAGTCCTCCCAACTGGAGCACCAGCAGAGTTCTATCATGGTTTTGGTTTGATCAGAATGTTGCAGTTGAATAAATATTAAATATAGAATCTATTAGAAAATTCCAAAAAAGAAGCATGTAATTGGAGCATAGTGGTTTTAGGTATAAATGGTACATATAAATCCATACAATGTAAACAATAAACAATTATTAATATTTAAAAATCATAATTGTACACATGTATTGAAATATCACACTGTACCTCATAAATGTGTATGATTATTATCTATTAATAAAAAAATTTAAGTATATAAGGAGATAGAAATACTAACTAGCCTGATTTGATCAATAGACATTGTATACATGCATAAATTATCATAATGCGCCCTATAACATATAATTACCATAATAATAATTGGTAAGAAATTATAACTTCATTACAGTGGGAGTGTATGCACATATGTGTGTAAGAGACTCATCTTCATATTCTATTTTATGAAAATTTATATTATAATGTACAAATACATTATTTAAAATTATGCACATATATATTGGAAGAAGATAAAAGGGTAGAAGTGAATTCAGTGATGGAAAGAATAGGGAAATGGAACATTACTTTTCATTATTTATTTAAACTACATACAGAGAATACTTAGATAACAGTAAACATAAAATAAAGAGACCTGATTATTTTGTAATTCCCCCAAATGATATTCAATCTTCTCACTATGTAATATAAAGTCCTTAGAAATCTCTCTAACCTACCTTCCTTGACTTAAACTCAATCACAAATGACCCTGTCTTCCCTTGAGTCACACACACACACACACACACATGCACGCACACACACACACACACACACACACAATTTTTCCTAATTCTAGTAGTATTTACTTTGCCCATGAGCTGCACAGTGTTTCAGGAGCCTATCATTTAATTAAACTCATTTGCCCAGAATGCTTTCCTATATATTTATTAGATTTTTTTAATAAATTCAGAATCATTCCCTCTTTGAGACTATTTTCAATCTTGAGGTCATTAGCTTTATACAAACTGTGTTTAAACAAGCATGGTTTGAGTCTTGTTTCATTTTTGCCACATATTATAATCACAACATATCTGTGAAGATATACCCTCCCAATGAATCCTAGAGCTCCTGAGGCAGTGTTTCAGTGTCCCTTTTGCTGCTGTAACAAAGTACCATACACTTACTGACCTGAACAACACAGATTTATTCTTTTAACAGCCATGGAGTTCAGATGTGCAAACTCGGCTCACAGGGGTAAAGGCTTGGGGGAAGATTCCTTCTGGAGGCTTCAGGGAAGACTCCATTTTCTGTCTTCCTCAGCTTCTAGAAGCTCTCTGCAATCATTGCATAGTGGATTATTGCAATGGTTGGTGAGTGGGTTAGCGATCCTTTCCTCTGGCTTCAAAGCCAGTGGAGGAGCTGTTATCTCTCCCTCCCGCCATGTGCACACGCCATCCTCCTGTTTCCTTCCTTGTTTCTTCTTGTCTCCATCTCTCTTTTCTGACCCATGCTTCTCCCTCTTAACAGGGACCTTGTGATTATGTAGGGCCCACCTACGTCATCCAGGGAAATCTCCACATCTCAGTGCCCTTCACTGAATCACATTTTCAAGTCCCTTTGCTCTGTTAACTAGCATATTCACAGGTTTTGAGGATTAGGCTATGGACACTTTTGGAGAACTATTCTGTCTACCAAAGGTAGATACACACCACCTAATAATCAGCACTTGTTTAATTAATGGATAAGATTTCATAGTCTTTAGAGATCTGACTAAATTATCCTCTTTACTCTCAAGTTACCATAACCTGGTAGTAGAATAGCCCATCTTTCATATTTCTATGTTTTGAAGTTTCAAAGTCTTGACTAAAGATTGTTTAATTTCAACTATTTCTTTTAGGGAAGAAACTCCCATGTAGTATAAATTTAATTGAAAATATCAGCTAAAGTGTCTCCATGTAAATACATTTAAACTCATTTAAAAGTATGTTTTCTCAAGTAGTATACATAAACAGATAATCAGAATATA
This sequence comes from Xerus rutilus, assembly GCA_028644305.1. Classification (NCBI taxonomy): domain Eukaryota; kingdom Metazoa; phylum Chordata; class Mammalia; order Rodentia; family Sciuridae; genus Xerus; species Xerus rutilus. Next base: position 7,020,106 of record CM053408.1, on the reverse strand, counting down.
AGTAAAGAGATGAGACCAAACTAAATGAGTAAATTAATAAAGATTACGAAATGAAATTATGTTAAGCCACATGGGGACTTAACCAGCATGTGGTTAAGTCTCATCCCAGGCAAACAAGCTGGGGTGTTAGAAACGATCCTTTAGACAGCTACATGGTTCAAAGACCCTGAGAATGTTCTCCTGGTCCCTTCAAGGAATTGAGATAATTTTGCAATCTACAGGGCAGACTATGAGACTTTGAATTCTCAACACCATTTTCTTCAGGTTACATCAGGCTGGGTAAGAGTAAGCCGAATAGAAGATTCTGCAGATGCAATCTATTCTATCCCAAACTGTCACGAGTCTTTGTCTGCGTACCGGCTTTAATTTGGAAGAAGGAACATAGAAGATACAAACTTCAAAATTTAACGAGGTAAAAGTAAAGTTTGACTTAAAAACTATATTTTCAAAATTATTATTTATGATACTTTAAAAGCATATTATCTATATTTTTTTCAAAAGCAAGGAGTTAGCAAAGGGCATTTTTTACACATTCACCTGCATGAATATTAGGTAGTCATTAAAATATATTGTGTGGCTCTTAATGTGTAATCATAATGTACCAACTAAAAAAAAATAAGAGGGAGACCAGTGAGTGGAGCAGAGTAAGGGGGCTGAAGAGGGAGGAGGGGCAGGGAGGGGAAATACTGAGGAATGAATGGAGCAAATCATGTTATGTGCAATCTGAATATGTCACAATGAACCCTCGATTATAATACACAAAGAAACTATATATATATTCAGTGGTTATATTTATTAGCATAGACAATTGCCATTATTTAAAATTAGAATGAAAATTATACAAAAAGACTTGTATTGTAGTTTTTATATTTAAATTTTCTATAAAAATTCTATTTTAGTATCAACAGTACAATTTGTCTCAATCCATGACTTCATTCCTATTCCACATCTCAAAGTGAACATGTCCCAGGCATGTAAATGCAACCTACCACTCTCCACGTTCTTACTACCTCCACAAATGGCTCCAATATGGACTCAAGCCATTAACGTAGGCTTTCTTCCCTTGGTGCCATCTTTTGTCAGCCCATTTCTAAGGTTTTTCTACGCTACTGATGATCAAATATCAGTAGCGTCCACTGCTCTTCATTTCTACTTTCCTCCCAGGATGTGGAACAAGTCGTCATTGCTCTTTTTCACTTGACCAAGATGAGATCAAGCTCTCAACTCACCCCTCATCATCCACCGTGGCCCCTCTACAGCATTTGTCCATCTGGAGCCAGAGTAATTTTTGCAAAACATTGTTTCAATTCCTGTATTACCTGATCTCTTGGATCAAAACCTTCCACTGTCTTTTGATAGTGGATTAAAAAAAAAAAAATCCAAACTTATTTTCTTGATGTACAAAATCCACATATGTTGGCTGTTCATGTTTTTGGAATATATTCTCAAACCGTGCTTTTGGAATATATTGTCAAACCATGCTTAGATTTTTTTATTATGTTTAAGCTATACCAGCTATTCTTTGTGTTCCTTGACTGTGTTGAACACTTCCTGGTATTTAAGCGTTTACTTTTCTTTCTTTTTCTTAATTTCTTCTCCTTCTCCTTCTCCTTTTATTTCTCCCCCTCCTCCTCTCCCTCCCCCACTTCTTCTTCTTCCTTTTTTAAAAGTGAGGCTGAATTTGGGAACCAATGGTCTGTTGTGGAAATTAAAATCCATGAACAGCAGGGCATAGTGGTGCACACCTGTAATCCCAGTGGCTCTGGAGGCTGAGGCAGGAATATCATGAGTTCAAAGCCAGCCTAATCAATTAGCAAGGCCCCAAGCAATGTAGTGAGAAACTGTCTCAGTATTTAAAAAAAAAAAAACTAGCCAGGAATGTGGCTCAGTTAGGTTAAGCAACCCTGGGTTCAATCCCTGGTACCCCACCCCCGCAAAAAAAAAAAAAAAAACCATGAACAAAGACTTGATGGTAGTGTTTCTCAAAGAATTCTGCAAAACATCTTGTCACCCTGTGTCACCCTGATTTACTTTGTTTTTTTCTTATTTTTTTTTCTTTTAGGATTGGAACTAGGTGCTTTCTAAGAATGTGTGGAAGCTTCTAACTCATGTCATCTTTGATCTCAGAGGATTCTACAAAATGATTAAACTAATACATCATGTTTGGACATACAGCATCCCAAATCCCACTTCAGTGAACACACCTACAAATAAAAGTGTGAAACAAGATTATTCTAGATGAGTTGTCTGAAATTGATTGAGAAGAGAGAAACAAGGTGGTCAAAAGAGTTCTAATCCACAAAGGAAACTGTGTAATTCAAAATGCCTTGGCTTAGTCTCTCTTGGTAGGATCCAGGGGTTGCTATATCTGTTAAATCTTAGGCAGAATATTATACATTTGAGCATTTCTGTAAGGGAAATTGTTCTTAATGTCCAACAAATATACAAATGTGCCTGGTAAGCCCACAAATAATGAACAAAACAATACTCTTACTGCTACAGAAAAATAAGAGAAAAAAACTATAGAAAGATAAATGTTTTTTCCATTTATAACTAGCTATAAGAACATATTCTAATAAAAATAATATACACGAATCTGCAGATTTAAATGTGTATATTTGTGCAAAGTGCAAGGATAATGGTATCTTTTTCCCAAAAAATATTTAATGCTTTGACAACAGTGGAACTCCCCGAATCTCAGAAGTATTTTTCCTAAATACAATGAGCTCATTGTAATAAGTTTATTGCCAGATCCCAAATACATTTTTTTGTTTTCATTGACATGATTATTACTATTCTGCTATAGCACACAACTCGAGTTGTTATTCACGGAAATTTTAAGATTTTAGTTCGTTATGCTATTTCTCAGACAAACATGCAAAAATAAATATAAATGCTACTGATTCAATGTCTATTCCTATGCAAAAATTCATGTTTATTGAAAATTATAATGCAAATTTAAGTTATGCAGCTCTGAATTGTGCTTCTTTAGTAACTGAGGACTTTTTTGTTTTTAACTATAAATGTCTACATAAATTAGAATAATTTCCCTATATTTTATCTATAAATGCCTCCATAAAATGTGACTATTGCTTTTAATGTGATATTATGTTAGTACAAAAAAAGAACCCAAGCAAATCCTTAAAAAAGTAAAGAAAATAACTGCCAGGGTTTTAGTAGCAACCCCTCTTTTTGGTATTGTCTGAATAGCACTTTTGAGTTTCCGGCCATGCATTTCTACTTCTCTGAAGTTATTTCTGTCTGTTCAAAGCCCTGAACTTTTTTGTGTGCTAGACTTTGTCTTCTAATCCTTTCATTGAATCATTTCTGCTCTTTCTTCATTCTTTCCTTGAATTCTCACAATGGTTTCAAACTCATGACAGATGAATTCTAAAGTTGTTTATGGGCTTGTATCCTCACAGAAAATTACAAAGTCATGCAAAGCCTGGAGTGACCCTCGGAGTGATCACCTGCCCAAGGTGGAATCTCTAAGGCAACCACATTGAAGGGAAAGGCAAAGGCACCCATCAGAACTCAGCATAAGGAATTAATTATGATCTGATTATTTCTCATAAATTTTTAGAGAAATTGTTTAATTTTATTTATGCAAATTGGGATTCCAGATTTCTTGATCTGGCAAAGTATCTGCCAGCATCACAACACCTACCTGGTCTCTGCAGATAGATTTCCAGTCCCAGCCCATACCTGTCATCTCAGCACATGACCTGAATACATTTCTTTCCTCACAGCACCTTTTCCTGCCATCAGGTGCTAATATTCCCAAGGATTTAGTTACTTAGGTCTCCTTCCCCCTATGAGCCCATTTTCAGCAGATTACCAAATATCATTTCTGTATTTCTCTGATATGTCCCAAATCCATCCTCCTTTAGCACATCACTGACATTACTTCAATCCACAATCTTAGCACATCTCATAAGCAATATTTTATGACCTTTTTAATTTTTGCCTTTGTTCCCAGGTTTATAATTCCTTACAAGATCCTATACCTTATTGTCAAATAAATTGACTTAAAATGCACACATAATGATATCATTCTAATTAAAAAAAATTTTTAAAAAAACTTGTAGCTATCCCTGTGTTCAGTAACTAAAAGCAAATAACAAAAATCAATAAAAAGAACTCTATAGCTCACCTATGTACCACACACTGCTCTGAGCACTAGGGATTAAAGAAGAATGAAGAGAACCTTCCTGCCCTCAAGGTATCCACAGGCTAATAGCTTTCCACTGTGAATGGACAAAGTCAGGCCCCTCACCATCACAGAAGACCCTCTGAGGTCTGAGCCTTTTCCCCTATTGAGATAAACTTTAGATTCTGCAATTAAAACAATACTAGTTTACTAGTACATCCAGGAACACACAGTGCTATTTGGTTCACTTGTTTCTGTTTAAATTCTTCCCTTCTCACCCTGTTCTTGCTGTATAATTACTATTCTTTCTTATACTGTGTACTTAATCCATAAAGCGTTCTCTAACCTGACTTTTCCTCACACAGACTTCCAGCAGGTAATCTCTTTCTTATAGTTGTCAAAGTTTTTCTTATAGTTGTCAATATATTATTATATGTTCTTTCTCATATCTACCTTCCCTGCTAGATGGTGGAAAATTAGCTTTCTTAAGAGCAGAAATCTTGTTTCATGTTTGATCCTTGATAATTAACAAAGAACCTAGACTGTTACACAAAGTTTAAATATATGGATAAACATTGGTAAACTGAGCTATTGTTCCAACTTCTAATTCCATCCCACTTAATTACATTCATTTCATCAAGTACTTATGGTTTCCTTCTGATATGCTCAGAAGTATATTGTTATTGTAGCAAAATTAGATGATAGTTCAAATGGTCCTTTCTTCCTTATACCTTCTATTCCAATCAGAGACAGCATGCTGAAAATGTCAATAAATTAGGATCTCATAAAATCCTCAATTTCTTAGAAATAGTTTACTATATGGGAAATCTCTCATTAGGAAAAGCAACCTTGATACAGTAGAGCTTTCACATATGTTTCAGATATTATTTTTCAGTCTAGCATCATGGTAAGAAATTACATAAGTTTAATTAACAAGATGAACATGCAATACCTATACCAAAATCAATGGAGGCAGTCACAGTTCTTGGTAAACCTCTTCATCCATAACATCCATAGTAGCACTATAATTTTTTTTTCAAAGTATTATTTACATGTAAAATTTGGGAATGACATACTTTGGTTTTCAATCTCCCAAGTTTCCTGGCTCTGCCAAGCAGGTGCCAAGTCTTTAAGACATACCTTCAGCTGATCCACCATGTTTTCCTTCCCATCATGGCTGGACCAGCTCCTGGTTCTTCCGTCTTTTCTGTTTTCAATATCCAGAAGCCACATCATGGCAGAGGATGACGCCAGTACAGCTTCCTCTGCCCCAGGGACAAAGGTGAAATTTTTCAGGCTCTCTAATTTCCCTAGAAGAAGGAAGATTTGACTTTGACTAGTGGTTGTACTCTTGATTTTCTCCTCCATGGGGCCTCTAAGGACAATCTGTTACCTTTCAATATTGTTGCACTAGTTACATTTATTTCCTTCAAGGATTACATAGATTTCCTCCAGGGCCCTATTGCATATGGCTGGGAAAGGATGATTGCTATTTGGAGACAATATTATGGCTAACCAGAGAGTTAAAGATCTCTATTTTCTGTATCTCCAAATTTATTCTACGTTCTGTTACAGCCAAATTAGATTTAGCCTCCATGGCAGGGCTTCTCTTGGGAATAGTGTAGTGTCTAGCAGATTTTAAATGTCAATGGAAAGTTCATCAGAATACTCTCAAACGCATTTCTCCAAACACTGAATTTGGACAGAGGGCAAAGTCAATGTCAAATGTCTATTTTTTTTTTCACAGATTTCATTCAGCTGGGGCAGGGATTGAGTATGTGAAAAGTGAGACTGTAGGGCAAGGGGTGCTTCAAGCATTTTTACTTAAGTAGTTGATAGTATGAGTTCAGTACTCCACGCACCCTAAGGACCTCTCAGCTTTGCATTAATAACAGATTAAGCAGGACTAAATTTCAGGACAAATCTTTATTCAGTTCACTAGGAAAGGGCTGCAAGCCAAATAGAACAAAAAGATGCCTGTCCAAAATCCAAAACCTATCTATATATCCAAAAAAGCAAAATGACTTCAACAGAGAGAAGAGTATTATAATACTCATAATGCCTTTGAAACAACAATGACAACAAAAAAGACTCCCTAAGAAACATCATTAAAATAGTTCACTGGCAGGCTGGGCCATAAGGAAAGGTAGTGGGGAGAAGAGTTTAGTGCCTTTTTTTCAAATAATCCAGGTAGAGGTTCAAGTCAAAAAGAAAGCAAAACAAAACTTGCACCTAAAGAAACTGCCTATGAAATACCCATGCCATAGTCAGATCTGCTCCAGGGGATACCATCTCCATCAAACAATGATCACCGCAACAGCCTCATACAGTCTGTGAATTACAACTAAGATATTTGAGCTAGTTTAGCCAGAGCAAGCCTAGTTATTTCAGTTATCCTGGCACAACCAAGCACTCTTTCTCTTTTAGAACTATCACAATTTATACAATAAATGATATGATCCCTCTAACTGTGGTGAACACCAGACTTAGATACTGCAGCCAAACAAAGAGTGTCAGCCAACGTGCCTTGTTTTGCTCAGGGGGATCAATGTTGGGCTGTCGTTGGTGTGCAAGGACAGTATGGGAGTTAGGTTATATACTATCCAACTGCCCAGTATATAATAATCAATATCAAAAGCTTCCACTTTTTTGTGTGATTAAGCAAGAGTTCCCTCACTCATTAATTATTCAGCAAAGGCTTTATGATCTTTGGCATAATCAGATCATATGGTGGCCCTGAGGCACAAAGATCAGGCACAGACTCTCCCCGAGAGCAGCTACGTACAGTGGGAGGAATCAGGTAATTATATACAGTATCATGGCTATGATCAAAGTGAGTCTGAGTTGCTTGCAAGTGGAACAGGAAAGAGGCATCTATTGTAATGTAAGGTAAGGGCTGTAGAGAGGGCACTGGGATGGAAACAACCCTGAGGGAGAAGGATTGGAAGGAATAAGGCAGGGAGGACAGAGCCAGCAGAGACCTTTCAGGCAAAACTGATGCAGAGATTAAGAAAATCTACCATACGAGGCCCTGGTGCATGGCTGGGAGTATAGCAGGAGAGGAAGGCGGTGTCCTCCACAAACCTGGACCAGGAGGGTCTTTTAACACCAGCAACAGTAACCAGTTATCTTCCTTCAGCAAAAACAACATCAAAGCAATTGGAATCATGAGCTGTGTCTCTCAGAATCAATGAGGAACTGATGATCTAAGCATGTGAAAGAATTTCACAAAAGGTAAAGTATTTAACCAGAGATGAGGGGTAGGAAGAAATGGAGAGCAGACTGGGAGTGCATCTTCAGTACCTCCAACTGTGTTTGCATTCTTCCATTCCCTGCGAAATATGAATTCCCAGCCTTGATCCTCACCCTACAAAAGCTATATTCATTGTAGAAAAGAAAATCATAAAAGGAAAATCAAGGCATAATGACTTGGTAATGACCAGGTAGGCGGGGACTGTGTGGGCCCAGTGAGAACTACAGATTCCTGCCTCTGGGTTAACCGAAGTTTGGTTTTCCACCACGCAGGATTTGAGTCCCAACAAGAGAGCCCGCACAGCAGAAGGGCAAATCCCTGGAGGAAATTCATGGTGCTGTTACCAGGGTAATGAGGATAGATGTCATTCCTATGAAAACAACAGAGATTCCCACTTTGTGGAAAGTTTGAATTTCTGTCCCATAGGATTTCAGACATAAGGGGACACATGGTAACTTTGTGTCTTAGAAAATCCTCTATGATAGCAGTGTAAAAATAGCAGGTAAGCTGTCAAGACTCATGCGAGGACAGACCACCAACCAAGTGCTCCCTAATAGACAAGAAAGTACATGAAAATGTGTCTTAATGGATGTGACTCCAAGAAGCACATATAGTATATTATAATATAAGAGTTATACATGTACATCCACATCCTTGTGGGGACGGGAGCCCGTTTCTTTGCAGGAGCCTTTGTTGCTTGTACAATGAACAACTTTTCAAGTTCTACATTTTGATTAATAGCAGTGGAAGACAGATGATACTACCGACGACGTGTTAAAATGCTGCCTAAAATACTCTTATAGAAAATCATTTGGTTATCTATTGATAAAACTGCTGCTGCATTTACAAGAAATGTAAAATAAGAAAAAAGATGGGAAATATAACTAAGATGCCAAGTTTAACGTTATTGTGGTTTTAATAGTGAGCCTCATTCTCTGCACTGCCTTCTTTAGAGCAAAAATAAAACTTCAAGCTTTTCATATTAAACAAAAAAGACATCATATTTTGAAAGTATTGTAGGAGACAAACAATTGTACCCCACTTCTAACATGGCAAATAAGTTTAAATTTTTACCAAGTAAAAACTGATGGTCTCACAGATTTGAGATTTCTGGTCATCCAATCTCATTGCCCATTTATATAAGTTTAATTTTAATATGTGAAACTAAGGAAAAGTCATAATCATTATACCCAGTATTTCTCCTTTAGTCTAATACATTTGAAGGCACATCTCATGTGTTGAGCTCTTTGTGTTATTTTGAAGTTAAAAGTCATTAGGGTTATGGCATGCCAACACAACAAAAATAGATTTTTTTCAATGTAAATTTCATCAATTTAATATTAATTACTTCATAAAATTTATTTATTTTAGAAACCACAAAGCCAGCTGTTTATTTAATCATTTCTTTACACATATACATATTTATTTGTTTATGTATTTACATCTGAAGAGTAAGCTATGTCACAAAATGAGAACTAGGCAGAGCATAGTGATGCATACCTGTTATCTCAGCAGCTCAGGAGGCTGAGGCAGAGGATGGCAAGTTCAAAGACAGCCTCAGCAACTTAGGCCCTAAGCAAATTAGACAGATCCTGTTTCAAAATAACAAAAAATGAAAAGGGCTGGAATGAGACTTATTGGTTAAGACCCTGGATTCCATCTCTGGTACTCCTCAATAATGAGAACTAGGTGTATTTGACTGTACAATTATCAAGAATGTAATTATACACAATGAAGTGGAAGAAATGCTTATCTTCAAGTGCTTGTGAGAAGAGTTTCTGTTTTGAATTGCTTCTGCTATGACTGCTTTCTATCTTGTTGCTCTTTTAGTTACAGGTAATCACTGTTCAAGATTTCTCAAATTTTAGTCCTCAGTACATGTACATTTAAAGGCTTTCAGTCTTTCAGTTCTTAATTTCTTGAAACTTGTTTTTTAAAAAATTCTCTTAATTGTATTGCTAAAGGACACTTTTCTTCTGCTGTGAGATTTACAATAAGTCAATTTTGTATTTCCTTGCTAGCAGTAGGATAATGTGCCCCCTGGAATTTAATCTACTTGTGTTAGGTGAATATTTTAATAGCTTCTTTTAATAATAGATGAATAAATAAATAAGCATTTAATAATACTTTAATAAGTTTCTTTGGAGGCAGGGAGGCTGGGGGTCCAGAAAATGATAGATAGAAAATAATACTGTAAATTTGGGATCAAGACAAATTGTTTTACATAAAATAAGAGAGATTTTAATGATTGGTAATTTGATGAAAAGTGGAGAGAAAGAAAGAAGACTATATACACTATTCAAAACCATTGATATGATTGTGTGTGTGTGTGTGTGTGTGTGTGTGTGTGTTTATAAATAAATCCTTAGGTGCTTCACAATGCAAACTACCTAAATTTCCCTAAGATATTCTTTGTTACAAATTGTGTAGCTCAGTAACCGGCTTTTGCAGAAGCTTATATTTTGGAGCCATCTGAGCACATCTGTGTTGTGCAAAATTAGACACTGCCTTTGGGTGAGCAGTCATATCTGGCTATTTGTTAAGATTGCAGCTAAAATGCAGGGACTAACACTCAGGATTTAGTGGCATTTTGCTTTAGAGCACTACAACTAACCAGGCTGCATCTTTCACTCTGACAGCATACTCTCAGGTGAGTTTCTGAGTTGAACAATGGAGCTTTGAACATGATTTGAATGTCACAAGAAAGTTAAGGCAATGACTCTGAATTAGCGTATCATTGCTTCCGGCTCCAGGGGGATGCATTGTTGAAGGTATGATGTTTTATGACTCATTTTGTAAGCTAACCCAGGAGTATCCAAAAAGCTCCCATGAAATCACAGACTTCAATCCTGCTTTGAATTTGTCCTCAATCCAGCTTTGAAAGACTCAAATTTTCTTAATATTTGGAGCATTTCCCTCAAAGGAAAGACATGCATAAGATCTGTTTTCTTTCTTTGCTAAGGTAGGATCCTGTGACAGTTTAGATCTGATGATGTAACTCTAGGCTATCTTGAAAAATCTGAGCCAGACCAGAGAAATGAAAAGTTGTGCTCCACTTGTGTACAATGAATCAAAATGCACACTGCTATCGTGTATACCTAAGTAGAATAAATAAATTTTAAAAAATCTGAGCCAGGGCTAGAGATGAAGAACAGGTTGTGGTGAGGATATCTACTGCTAAAAAAAAAAAGATATGAGGCTGCAAAACTCAGAGCAATGGCATTTCATAAAAATTTTCAGTGTTCACCATTAGGAGTATTTAGGTTCTCAAATTCACAAACACCTATGTCGCTGTGGATGACAGCATTTGAATGGTTTTCAGTAATAAGGACTCATTCAGGGACTTGCATATCACATTTTCCACCAGACATCAGCATCAAGGAGAGAGGACCTGTTTATATGTGTGGAGTTGTGAAAGGTTCTTTCACAGGGAGCAGAGCCATTAGGTAGAATATGAGAAGTATAGGAACCCAGAGCAGATAGCACAAGATGCCCTCACACTGATATTAATGAAGCCTTTGTGAACATCCCTAGATTCTTCCACAGAAAAATGACCCCTCAGATTCTGATTATTAATTACACTGTTTTGGAGGTTCAAAAGTAGAAATCAGCATTGACAGTTCTCAGAAAACCAAACAAAACCAGAAGTTTTCAACTGGACACAACATTGCACATCAGAGAGCTGCTAAGGTGGTCTTCCTGACCAATAGATCCACCACTACAGAGCCACCTCCTTCCCACCTGCTGTTGGAAGTCTAATGGTGTGGGATCACTCCCAGACAAAGATCACAAATTTGATTTTAGTGTGAGAAACTTAGCCCCAAATGATATTTGGAAGTTGCACCTGCCATATAAGTCTATGGAGGGCTTTAGCAATATCTAAGAGATTTAGAACAAAATATATTAAAGGAACACACTATGTTCTATGCATTTGCTTCTACAATATTTATAATATATATATCTTATGAAATATTATACTATTGAGGGAATTTTTGACTTGATTTTCCAATGAAGAAACAACTAAGACTAAAGGTGCTATGTTTTGAGTGATCCCATATGTTTGTGGAGAGATGGGAAATGAGTAGATGAACCCTTTCCCTCTAGACAGGAATCAGAGACCCAGAATGCAGTGTACTCAGGTGACAATGTCAGGTGTTTCTTTGGGATCAGGAACATAGGGTTCTCCCCTATTTCTTATTTGAAGAAGCTGTGGAAGAAAATCAGGCTACGAATTCCTCCAGCTCACCAAGGCAACATAGCATTCTATGCTGCTGACTTTGACCATCAAGAGTTATTTATTCTTTAAGTTCCAAAGAAAATTCTGAAATCCTCACTGACATAAAAGAGCTAGTGTGAAGTAGATAAGGTGCCCATAAAGGAGAGCCAGAAACTTACCCAATGCTTTAATACATGAACTAGGTAATGAGCTCTCAAAGGACACTCATTGATGGCTTATGTCCCCATTAATAAAATAAGGAACAAGGAAAGAAGGGAAGAGGGCTAGGTAGTGAAAGTCTGGGAAAAGGCAAAAATAATCATTTTAAGTCTTCTCACTAGTGTCTCCTGAAAGAGAATGGATTAGATTTGGCAGGAAGTAAAACACTGTATCAGCCAGGCGCGGTGGCTCAAGCCTGTAATTCCAAAA
>CM053408.1:6951682-7007558 GCA_028644305.1 Xerus rutilus | reverse complement strand
AACACAGCAGGGGGGCAGAAGCCAGTTATTTCCTATGTTTGTAATATTTTCCTTCGTGAGTGTTCCTTCTAGCACCTCTCAACACCTTTGTAATCAACTTCCTGAACTAAACTACTCTCTGCACAAAACACCTAAAGTAGTTCTTACTTTATTATTGGATAATGAACCTTATAGTACTAAATATTCAGAAGGAGTAAGAGAGCAATTACTTATGAAGTTAACTGTCTTTCAAGAAGGCATTTTGCTCTATTAATGGATCTTGACTTTTTATGTCATTGTCAAAGTCTCCAATTTACTGACCTCGCAGACGCCACATAACACTTCTACAGTTTTGTATCCTTCAGTGTAAATTACAGGGCTTGAGCTTCAAAACTGGAGCATTTTTAACTATAAATTTCATGAATTCCAAGAATGTGGAAATATTGAATTCTCACTAACCCTTAAATTTCTTCATGTTTAAAGGTCAGTCTCAAGAACCCATGGTGGAAAGGTCAGAAAATGATGTACTTAAAAGTATAATTGTGTCTGGGAATGCCTGGTGGGTTAGCTTTTCATTGCTGGGACCAACATACCTGACAAGAACAACTTAGAGGAGGAAAAGTTTATTTAGGGCTCATGGTATCTGAGGTGTACTCCATGGTTGGCTAACTCCATTGTTCTGGGTTTGATGTGTGGCAGAACTTCATCTGGAAGGGTGGAAGGATGGGGCAGAGGAAAGCTGCTCAGCTCATATCAGCCCCAAAGTACAGAGAGGGAGAAAAGGGACAGGGACAAACATTGTCCAAGAGCACACATCCAGTAACTTACTTCCTCCAGGTACAAGTACCTGCCTTTTGTTACTACCTAGTAGTACTTTTTTTTTTTACCTTTATTTACCTTTTTTATTTTTTATTTTATTGTTTTATTTATTTATCCTTCTTAGGTATAATGATAGCAGAATGCATTTTGATTTGTTATACACAGATGGAGCACAACTTTTCATTGCTCTGGTTGTATGTGATGCAGAATCACATCATATATGCAGTCATATATGCAGCTAGGGCTATGATGATGATAGCCCTAGCTACGATGATTCCACCATTGTTACTGTCCCCATGCTCCCTCTCCCTTCCCTCCCCTTTGAACAAAGTTCCTCCATTCTTCTCATGTCCTCTCCTCTATTATGGATCAGCATCCACTTGTCAGAGAGAACATTTTGCATTTGGTTTTGGGGATTAGCTTACTTTGCTTAGCATGATATCTACAACTCCACCATTTACCTGCAAATGCCATAATTTTATCCTCTTTTAATGCTGAGTAATATTCCATTGTATGTATATACCACAGTTTCTTTATCCATTCATCTATTGAAGGACATCTCAGGTGGTTCCACAGTTTAGTTATTGTGAATTTTGCTTCTATAAACATTAAAGTGGCTGCGTCACTGTAGTATGCTATTTTTAAGTCCTTTGAGTATAGACCTAGGAGTGGATAGTTGGGTCAAATATTGGTTCCATTCCAAGTTTTCTAAGGAATTTCCATACTGCTTTCCAGATTGGTTGCACCAATTTGTAGTCCCACCAGCAATGTATGAGTGTGCCTTTTCCCCTACAACCTCGCCAGCACTTATTGTTGTTTGTGTTCTTGATAATTGCCATTCTGACTGAAGTGAGATGAAATCTTAAGAGTACTTTTGATTTGCATTTCTCCAATTGCTAGGGATGTTGAACATTTTCATATGTCTGTTGATTATTTGCACATCTTCTTCTGAGAAGTGTCTGTTCAGCCGCCAGGATCCCAGAAGCAGTCCTTTGCCCAGGTCTGGGTTCCTGTGGGTCAGTGGATTTTTGGGTGGCAATCTCAGGCCTGACACTGTCTGTGCTCCAGTGGTGGTCCCTGAAGATGGTCCTGGGCCTTGGCCTCTGCTCCCGCTGGTCAGCAGGCACTCTGACCCCTAGTAGTACTTTTAAATTATCAATCTATCACATGAATTAATCCAGTGATAAAGTTACAGATCTCATAGTCTAATATTTCACATCTGTACATTGCTACAATGTCTAGTATATGAGCTCTTTGGGGAATTTTCCTAGATCCAAATCATAACACTTGATATTTACATGTGTTAGTAAACAATATACCATACTAGAATTAGTAAGAAGCCCAGCAGTGTACCATAATTTAAATGTAACTTTACAAATTCAGTCATAAAGGATTGGCATTGGATTTTTATAAAAACTAAAATATAAGCTGTGCATTTTTCCTGTAAGTCTAAAGTTAACAGAGTATAGTATTGAACTATGTTTTAAGACATTTCATAGAGGCAACTAAGGTTGCTATAAACAGAAAATGTATCATGTCATAGTCAATATCTGATGCAACTAATAATCAAGACGTGCTTATTTGTCTTTTCTTATAAAATAAATACCTTGCTCTGTGAATGTTAGGATCTAACATTTAGTATCTAAAAAAGAAAAACAAAAACAAAAACAAATAGCCACTGTTACATTTACAGACATGGCAAAATGTGGTTTAACTGTGCCATTTGTTTGGCATAGGTGTTTCAGAGCACAGTAGCCATTGGGATCAGGGCCACAGTCATGTGTCTAGTGGACAACAGTTCTTAGTTTTATAAATCCAAAGCTTCACCCTCATCAGCTTTCTTTTGTCCAAATCATAATCATGCAAAATTACCGGTAGTGAGAGCTTTTGTTCTCGGCACTCACAGAGTAATTTATAATGTTGGAAAAGCCTTTGCCGTGTTCCTAATTGACACTCTATGTCAGCACTGCATTTGGATCTATCATTGTCACTTGGTTGTCACACAGAGTCAAACATGAGCTGTGCATTTTAAACACAGCCCCGTATCTGCAGCTTCTTGTGTTTCGAGTAAGAGGCAAGCACATGCCTGGATTCATCACAGGCCACCACAATGCGTTCAAACATTCAGATGTGTATTCAGAATCTGAATGCAGTTATCTCGGAGCCAAGTAAGGCATCTTAAATAGAAGAAGTGATGTTACCTTAAAATAAATTGATCTTCAAATTTTTTTGAAAGCTGGGCATTAATCCATGCTAATTCTTATCTAAAGACTTTATAAAATATAAGATTTACAAATGTTCTCCTCAAATATACTTCTCACTAAGTGTAAATTGGATGAGACTATTCTAGAGCAATGTGGGTAATTAATCTGTCATATGTAATACATTCTAAAATAATATAAATTACATTAGAATATAAGCACATGCATAAAAATAACTTGGAAAGCATGAATTTGTGGAATTTTTGTATTGCGAAGTCTCCTATGTTTATCTTCAAATTAATTCTGTATTCTTTTTTTTGGTACTGGTGATTGAACTCAGGGGTACTCGGCCACTGAGCCACATCCCCAGCCCTATTTTGTGTTTTATGTAGAGACAGGGTCTCACTGAGTTACTTAGCACCTCGCCATTGCTGAGGCTGGCTTTGAACTCGCGATTCTCCTGTCTCAGCCTCCCTAAGTGCTGGGATTACAGGCTTGAGCCACTGCGCCCTGCTTAATTCTGTATTCTTAATAATGACACACACACACACACACACACACATATATATATATACATACTATAATGAAATACTCTGTTACCTCTTGCACCTTACAGGCAAGATAAAAAATACACTTGTATCTCAGAATATTAGCTATCTATTATTGCCTAACAAATTACTCTATTAGTCATGATTCAATTTCTGATAATAAAATCATGTATTCAAAGAGGCATGTGTACTTTTTAAAGTCGACAAAACATCAATTAGTTTTCACAATGGAAACAAATTCTATATTTCAATTTCATTGTAAAATCGAGGATAGGATTGAGTGTGAGAGTCGTCCTCAACAAGTCCACACTGAAGCTGGTTTGTGCATAACATACACATGGACTACAGCCATTGAAATCTTAAGTTTTCTAATGTACAAAATAACTAATGAAACCTGCTCAGATATTAAGAAAAGAAATTCACAAGGCCTAACAATACTAAGTGATAGGTAATGAGTCATTTGTTATCATTAACTTGCATGGAGATGTGGATGAAAGCCATACTTACGTGAAGGAATTTTGTAACATGTTGTCTACTTATTTCCCCTAGGCCTACGACCTAACTTCAGTCTGATGTTCCAAGGACAAGAGCCTACCAGAAAGAAGTAGCAAGTGAAAGACCTTGAAGGACAAAGAAGATGGCCAGAGAGAGCGTCCGCCCACCTCACTTGAAAGCCCAAACTTTTCTCTGTATTTACCCAAAAACTTCCTGGAAGATTGCAGTTTAGAAAACTGGTTCATAAAGTAATTGTTGTTGTTAAGGTAAGATAAACTGTATACTCTGTTAATGTGTAAAAATATGCCCATTCCTTATTATAACATTTATTTTCATACCAAAGGTTTTATTTACTGTGTAAATAATTTTTTTCTAACCTCAAAACTAAACAAAGGGTTACGCAGCTGGGATTTCACTTTCTTTTTTTTTTGGTACTGGAGATTGAATCCAGGGGCGCTCGACCACTGAGCCACATCCCCAGCCCTATTTTGTGTTTTATGTAGAGACAGGGTCTCTCTGAGTTGCTTAGCGCCTCGCTGTTGCTGAGGCTGGCTTTGAATTCGCGATTCTCCTGTCTCAGCCTCCTGAGTGATGGGATTACAGGCTTGCACCACCGTGCCCAGCTGGGATTTCACTTTCTATTAGGTGCCATTGAGGCTTTTACCTTTGAAGATTCAACATCAATCCCTTCTGCCCACTCTCCCACTTCAGATCATCACTTGGAACTCTTGTACTTATTAATATTTTTACATTTTTTGTCAATATCTGGCACCAGAAAAATGGGGTTTCTTTGTCACTCCGTTCTGTTTCTTTCTTCACTTGACCTTCAAGGAGGAGGATTGCTCTTAATTGTCATGTTCAAGAGCATATATTAGAGGCCAGGTAGGGTGGCACACACCTATAGGTTACAGCCCATTGGCTCGTGAGGCTGAGGTAGAAGGATTGCAAGTTCAAGGCCAGCCTCAGCAATTAGTGAGGACCTAAGCAACTTAGTGAGATCCTACCTTAAAATAAAAAATAAAAAAGACTGGGGATGTATCTCAGTGGTAATGTACCTCTGGGTTTAATCCCTAGAAGAAGAAGAAGGAAAAGCAGAAGGAGAAGAAGATATGTTGGGCCTTTCAAGATGCCACTTGTATTATCACTTGTGGCCACTTGCTGTCAGCCATGGTCAACCCCTCTATGTTCTTGGATATCACCATCAACGGTGAGCTCTTGGGCTACATTTCCTCTGGACTGTTTGTAGACAAGATTCCAAAGACTGCAGAAAACTTCTATGATTTTGAGCACTAGAGAGAAGGGATTTGGTTATAAGTTTCCTGTTTTCACAGGATTATTGCAGGATCCCTGTGCCAGTGTGGTGATTTCACACAGCATGTGAGAAATCTGAAAATTATGGGTCCTGCCATCTTGCTCATGGCAAATGCTGGATCAAACACAAATGGTTTCCAGTGTTTCACTTGCTCTGCTGAGACTGAGTGGGTAGGGAGCAAGCATCTGATCTAGGAAGGTAGAAAAGGACATGAACACATGGGAGCCTTGGACTGCTTTGGGTACGGCCATCACAGGACAGCAAGGTCATTATCACCAACTATACAAAATGCTGACGTTTGACTCATGTTTTTCTTAACCACAAGACTATTCCTTCTGTCATCAGAGAGCACCTCTCCTCCCCCTGCCTCCAGGATCCTGGAACAATTGTGCTCCTGCTACAGTTCTCTGGGGTCCATATTTTCCTTATTCTCCTCCAAGTCTAGTTGGGTTGCAGAGTTAAGTCTGTGATCATGAGAGAAAACTAAACAACAACAACAACAACAAAGTACATTGGGTAGCTCAGTATTCTTCAAGAAAGACCAAGGACTCTAAGGATTGCTAAATAGGTGACAGTGAAAAGAATTTGCCAGCACTGTTTTCCATCCAGGACTGTGTTTGGATGTCTTCACCACAAAACTGCCTGATGCTCCTGTCAGAACACTTTGGACTCTCTTGACTTTGGACTTTTCTTTTTGAATTGTACAATTATATATTTTTTTCACTTGTCATTTTCAGTCAACTCCTTGAGAGTAATAATATCATTTAACTGTCATTTCTTGGAAAGAGTGTACAGATGTGCAGAAACTTGCTTCTTAAAAAAAAAAGTTCCTTTGGAAGAATATCATCATCAGGCACACATATAAATAAGATTCACCTGTTCAACAGTACTTAGCAAGTGCCATTGTCCTCAGCATTTGATATACATGCCTGCAGTAAATATACACTGGTCTCTGCCTTTGGAAAACTTAAATTTCAGTGGAAAAACAGACAATAAATTAGTCATAAAGAAGAAGTAAATTTAGTTTAAAATAGGTACATGCAATGAAAGAAAAGAAAAATTAAGTTCATTGGGAGAAGGGCAGGTTGGAGGAGAAACTTCTCATTCAGTGTCAACATGATAACCAAAAAGAGGAAGTAAAAAGGGAAGCTTTGCCATATGTAAATGACTTACCAAATTTTGCATATATAAAAATTCAGATTTTTGGTTAAATTAGAATCCACAGAAGTCATGGCTAAAACAATATCTTCAAACTACTTGATGTGTACAATTCTAAGATAGAAAATTTACTCATGCTTCAAGAGTATAAAGTTGTTTTTTTCTATAAGAAAACTGTAGCAAGCAACTATTCTAAACACTCCTCAAAATAGGAACCCAAGAAACAGACTGCTGTGCTATTTCTCTAAGAAAGCTGACTACTATTTTATCTACCAAACTCACATACCATCTGAGAAAATTTGTTAGCAGAAAAAAGAAAAAAAAAACCCTAGTGTGTTTAATGCTTAGCAAGCATCCGTAGCAAAACCTTTTCTGTTTTCTCTATAAATGTCTTAACTAAATGAGAAGGCACACTGGTATAATGCAGAGGAAACCTTAGAATTAAATTTAAGGTTATTATTGAAGATATCTTTTCAAGATGTCATTTAGTACAGGTTTAACCAATTGTTTTTTACTGAAAGTTCTTTGATACAATTGAATGGCTTTCCCTCTTCAATGCAACCATCAACTGTTTAAATCAATACTGAGAAAATCATTCTGTACAATACCACCTGGGCTTCAGAGGGTAATTTTCCAATTGTAGAACCATACATATTAGACACTATACCGAAAATACACACCAAGTGCCAAACATATGTCAGGAAGTCTGTCTCTGCTAGGGGAACTAAACAGAGAAAAGAAATAAGCGTTCAAGTCCTCATTATATTCTGAAAGGTCTCATAAGCACATAGCAAATGGCAAAAAATTAAAAAGAACTTGGGGAGAAAAGCTTGTATCTCTACTATGCGATTACTAAGCAATAGGAAACCAGTAAATTTTGAGTAGCTGATGAGGATGTGATCTTGAGTGATTTTATGTGTAAAATGTGCCAAGAGATTGCTCAGCTGTGATAAAGCAGAAAGTCACAAGGAAAGGGTGCTAACGAGGTCCATCATACTGAAAACGTAATTTCATAGTCACAAAGAAGTTCTAGACAGAGGTCAATATATCTGAGATGACTCTATCAACAAATCCTTCTATCAGCAAACAGTACAATCTTGGATTCTACATGTCTACGGTAAGAGGATTCTTATTAAATGACCCCTAGGATCACTTCTGTCTGTATAATCAATGACTGCATAATGTAACTCTCATTTATGAATCTTTGGAGCAAAGTACATATGCCAGTTATTCTTCTGAGTGATAACTGTATAATGTTTATTAAAAGGTCGATGGACCCTATCTTTCAATAAGCTGCAAGTAGAGAAATTCATATCTATTTGCTATAATAATAGTGGTATGCCTTTTAAATATTGATTCTCAGATAAAACATGGATTATATCACTTTCATCTGAAGTATAATCCGAGGACCTTTACATGAGTTGACACTTGGCTGCATTCTGGAGTTTCACAGCTTGGATTTGCTTAAGGTTTCGGATAAAAAATATTTAACTGATGAATAAATAAATATGAATTAATCAGACACACTTTTTAAATGTGTTTATTTTTTAAGACTTAGATGATGCACTTACTCACTAATAAGGACTGTCTCAGCCTTTGATATTTGCCAATATGCCTATTCATTGCGATCATTTTGATTGTAATATATATTGTTGATTCTTAAAAGGAGGGGATTATTATATTTGCAGTGAATGAAAGAAACTAATTAAGTGACAAAATGAGATTTCTGTAAAAATTTGATAGAATTGGCCACCAAAAAACATGTGGAACAAGTACAAAAATCTTTCTTTAGCTCATCCCAATAAAATACTAGGTAAGTTCTCCAGGAGCAAAGATATAGAAAATTAATTAATGCAAACTAATTTGCATTAGTTTCTTCACATTTTTACTACTGTTTTCATGTGTGTAAGTTTGAGTGACTAAGAATGATTTTATAGTTAGATATAAGACAACCAAAGAAAAAGTAAAAATTAATATTAAGGTGCATGGGAAATTGTCATGATTAAGAGAGATTCTTTGAAACAGATATAGTTCAAATTATGTTTGAAATTTACAGTATGAGATCCCTACATTCATTCATTGATACAGTGAAAGCAAGTGAGAAGTAGAATCAAAATTGATAGTGCCTTACAATTAATTATTATTATTTTCTTTACCAATTAATTTTCTCTGCATTTATTTATTTAAAATATGTATTTAACATGTACTAACATAAACATTGCAAGAATTTCAAATGAGTTATGCTAATGCAAAATATGCAAAAAGGTCTATATAAATAAGTATATATTCTCAAAATTTTAAATCCAATATAAGCAATAAACATATATATATACATATATATAATATCCAAATGATGAAAGATATCCTTTTGAATAAATGAGAAAAATAAATTAACTAAAACCAAAATTATCTCACATCACAATCACTCAAGTTCATGAACTAGAGAGTGATATCATCATTGAACTTTTCAGAGCCATTACAAAGATTTAATTTATATTCTGCAAAATGCTGCCATTCTTAAAGTTCAGTCCAAGTGTTATTTACTGTACTGAAGCATTTAAAATCAACCAAGTACTGAAATTTCCTAATAAGAGACTGACATTTCATTTAACCTTTTTAACTAAAATAGCATATAGAGTTTATTTTCTTGAATCGATCATACTGGATGAGGCTAATCTTTACTTGATTCAACAACCCAGAGATAATAATGTGACATATCACATCCTTCATTAATGAAAATATTGGTTTTATTCTTAGGGGAATATGAAGTCATGGCACCTCTTCCAAGCAAAGTATATGGCAGTAGATTAAATGTTACTAAAATATCTATAACATGTTCATTTATTTAGTCAAAAAAGTTCTTACTAATTATTCTTAGTTTCTAGCAAAAAAAACCCATGCTTTTAAAATATTCAGCTTAATCATAAGGATCTCATTGTAATTATATATAGAAGACATTGAGTTACTAAGAGTATATTCAGAACATGACTAAAATTAATATTCACATATTAATCATGAGACTTTGGATTAATACAATTCTCTCAAATGATTTCTACTCCATCACACAATAACTTGCAGTAGACCAAGCCTCCCACCAGAAACAGCTAAAAAAAATGAAAAAGATCTTTCTTAAAAATATACATTTGAGGGTTGGGGTTGCAGCTCAGTGGTAGAACACTTGCCTAGCAAGTGTGAGGCACTGGGTTCCATTCTGAGAACCACATGTAAATAAAATAAAGGTCTCATCAAAACCTAAATAATATAGATACATCTGTTTCAAGTTGTCAGAGAGTTACCAAAACTAGGACTCAATTAGCCATGGGAGAGACTGAGTGAATTGACCCCCAGATACACACCACATTTTCCTTGATGTATTTTTTCCCTTTTATAAGCAACATGAGAGAAAGGAGGGAAAAGCTCCAAGAAGGATTCCCAACTGAAAGTAGCAGCCAAGTGAAGATTTTGAAAGTCTCACAGGGCTAGTAAAACAACAATTAGGTTTTGAGGCTAAATAAAACCTTCCAGGACTTAGAGGAACAAGATATTGAAATAAGAACTCAAAAAATCAAATGTGTACTGTGCTAGTTCTCCACTTGAGAAGCTTGCTGGATCCCAATAAGCAGAAAACAGCAACTAAATGGGTGAGACACTTGCAGACTTACAATGCTAAGAAGACGAGGTTCAGGTCCCCTCAGTAAAGAGGGCCCACAGATTATTCCAGTGGGACTCCATCCATATAGACAAATCAAAATTAGACCAAGTCTCAGGAAGAGTTAAATCCAGTATTGAATATATTCCATCCTATATTGGATCAAGATGATATTCCCCTGAGTTACCTTCAGCTAAAAACTTAAATATGAATAGTTAACTGAAATAATAATTTTTAAAATGTTCTTTTTGTTGAAAGAAAATATCACTGAGCAACCATGCATTTTTTTTCCATATACATCTAGGAACTCATCAAAACTAAGTTCTAAAAGAAATTGGAAAAACATTAGTATATAAACATCTATTTGTTTGTTTTATCCACTGAGAAGATCTAGAAGTAATCACAACTCACTAGCAACAAGAACACTCAGCACCTAGATTTTGCTTTTGAATGTTAATCCAGGAGCCAGGAGTCCTTAGAGACAAGACTGATTCTAGGGTTGGAACCAGGAACATGCAAGAGGATCCGGGAGAGTTTTAGAGAGTGCCAGAAACTGAGGATATGCTAAGAATATTATTTCTAAAGGTGGAGAGGAGAGGGAATGGGGACATCTTAAAGAAATGCCAATGGGAAGAGTTCACAGTGGCCAAATCTGAAACAGTTTGAGTAAGAAAATAAGAAAACAGTAAATTAAATGATTAAATAAATAAATATAAATGGAATGAACAAATCTCCTATGAAGAAGAACTCAAAATAATCTATATAGATACTTGATCATCAAGGAAGGAGAATTTAAGTCCCTGCCTCTTAATGGTGGGATGTACATATTAACCTCCTTTCAAACAATATCATCTAAGTGGAGAGGGGGTATAACTTTACACTGAAGAAATCTGTGAAACTCTATCTTAACAAGACAATCAAGATCAATAAACATGATCTTGTTTGTAAACAATGGTAAATCATATTGGTTGTAAGTCAAACATATATCTTTGAGATGATCTAATGAGAATGGAACCTTATGGATTGTCGTTTATTTCATGCCTCGCGTGAGTTCGCTCGACGAGTTGGGGTCCCGCAGGACGAGGGAACCGAGGAATGAGGTCCCACGGGACAACGTCTGGGGTCCCGGAGGACGAGGTCTGGGGTCTCGGAGGACGAGGGTTTATGGGGTGGACGGTCACGGAGTCACTCACCTAGACACTGGGGGTAGGTAAAACTGCTCTGCCAGAGCGAGAAGCAGATCCGTTTATTTAAGTTAGTGCAACAGTTTATATAGGGTCCTCGGACCAATCATGGTCCTGAGGTTAGGTTACAGCCAATAGGGTATTGATCCATGTCAGGCGCGCAGCCAATCAGCATGGGATGAGAAAAGGAGAGGCACTGAAGGCAGCCAATCAGCATGGGGTAAAGAGGAGGGGAAACATTCAAAGTAACCAATCAGCATGGGGAAAAGGAAAGGAGAGGGGAGGCATTGAAGGCATGGAGAGAGCTCCTATAATGGATATGTATTTTTCTCTCCCAAAGACCCACAACCCATTCTAATATTGATAAAAACAAAGCCAAACTCCAATATGGAAATATGCCTGACCAGTGTTCCTCAAAACAGCCAAAATTATCAAAATCAAGGAAAGTTTGGGAATATGTTATAGCCAAGAGCAGCTTAAATTAGAGACATAGCAGCTAAGTATGAAGTGTGTTCCAGAGGGAATCCTCTTTTGGCAAGAGGACACTAGGCAAAACCATGGAAAATCTGAACCAAATATGCTCTTTAGTTAATAATGCATAAATATCAATTCATTTGCTGTGATCGATTTGCCATACCAGTATATTATGTTAATAATAGGGGAAACTGGTGTGGGGGTATATGGGAATTCTCTGTACTATTTTCTCAACTTTTGTATGAATCCAAAACTATTTTAAAACATAAAAATAAAATTAAATATTTGTAAGCAAACCCTTAAGCCTTTCTGAGGTTGAAGCTCTAAACCATAGACTTTAAAATAACTGTGAATTCTGTAGGAAAAATACAGTACCTTGGTAAGCACTAGAATCAATTCTTTTAATAAATTTTAAAAAAATAGTAAAACTCTTACAGTTGTAAAACTGTATTGTTATACAATAACTGAAGTTAAGGTGTGAATAGCTGATGAAAATCTGCTAAATATAGAATTAACAAAAAAGAAGACAAGTGACTAGAAAATATCCAAACTGAAGCACAAAGAACTCAGAGTGATTAATTCATAAATAGTTTGTTGAACAAACATGGTATATGACAGCAATTATATATCCACATTGCCATGTATGTGCAATTCTTTGTCCCTCAACATCCTTTAAACTGTATTCCGAAAAGATTACCTGCCTCTGAGTAAGAACTCTGGCAAAAGAATGATTCTCATGGTATGAAAGATACTTCTACATAACTTTTACATGAATACAGTCTTGAACAACTTTCGGTCCCACGTAATCAGATCTAGTCCCATACAATAAATATTGTTAGAGATTTTCAGATTAAATGCTGGCAATTAGCAAGTTGGAGGTCATTCTTCCATCTTTTCCCTTCTCTTTGGCTCTCCAACACCTGATAGGGAAAGGAGAGGCAAAAAAATAGGCAACTTCTTGGGTTCTGGGCTTCATGCTCACTGGTGTTGAAGGATGATAAAATAGACTGTTTCGCTTGGAGATACCACAGAGGCACTCTGCCTGGGACTTGCATTAGGCTACATTTTGTAGCTCCCTGCAGAATTCACCCCTAGTCCTAGTAGTAGTTTCGACATGTATCTCAGTCACTGATATCCAAGGTAGGGCTCAACCTGTCTCTGCGGGTTTGTCTCTTGCATTTCCACTCAGTGTTACTAGACAAGTCTCAAAATGACACTGCACTGCCCTTTATTTCCACAAAGCCCCCGTGTGGCCATAGGAAAGCACTTACACACAAAAATGTACCCAAGAAACTAGTAAATCTTACTCTTGCAAACTTACCCTGATAATTGCCAGAGCCACTAGGCAACCACACCATTACTCTCTTTGGTCCACTTTAAAATTCCCAGTCTCTGATCCTCTAGAGTTGCTAAGTTATTCTCCAGTCAAATTCTGTGTTAGTTGCCTTAGACATAATTCTGTTTCTTGTTTGGGTGGATCTCTAGACAAATTCCTTCACAAATATCCTTGTTTTTGCTCTTTTTGATATATACCCAATGCTTTGAGCTTGTGCAACAGATTTCCCTTCTTCACATGGAAATTCTATAAAATTTCTATGAAAATTTTCTAAAAATAGAAATTTTTTCTATTTCTGATACACTTTGATATTTTGATGTGTTCCATATCAAAGTTAAGGAATCTCATTCTAGAATCTAGTTATAACTTTAAAATGGTAGTAAAATTACTATTCAGCTTCTGCTTGAAACCCTCTAAAGCCCTATGACAATGTCACAAAGTCTACTTTTTCTCTTGGGTACATTACATCAGAAATGCTTTACAATTTCAGACAAAAAATAAATTGATCAATTTGACAAAATTAAATCATGCCCAAAGTCAGCAGCAGTAAGTGCCGCCACTTCTGTTAACAATGGGAAAAGTTACTCTTCAGCTTTTCTCCCTCTGCTTCCTATTTCTCCTTAGAGATGTTACTCCTGTTCTATTCAATGTCTTCTTAACCACAGTAGAGGCTAATCCTTCTCACTCATCATGCTTTTATTTCTTGCAAACAAGAATGATGTTCACTTTCCTATGTTCCAGTTCTTCTGTCCTTTAAAGGCATGCTGAATTCCTAAGCTGCTCTATGATTGTAACCAGACAACACTATTACCTCTTCAGTTCTCCTCTGACAATCTTATACTAGAGCTCTCATCTAGATATTATCATTATTTTCTATGTATTTCAGTTGTTAACATCAATTTCTCCTCTAGTGACTGCCATAAGCATAAGGTCCTTCAGAAACAGTGCATTTGTATCAATGTAATCCTTGGCCCAAAAAAGAAATAAAAAAGAGGGGGAGACAATGATTCTGCTTCTCTCCCTATTTTGCCAAAAAAGGAGCTCTTGTTGAAGTCATGGAAAAATGATTGATTGATCACAGGTGCTAACAGGTACAAGACATGTTCCTTTTAAATTGAAAACCATGACCGATGATCTTTTAACCAGGAGTTGAACATTGTCCACTAAATGAAGTGGTCCAACCTTTCTTGTTTCTTTTTCTGGTTGCTTAAAAGACATTAACATTGATCACAAAAGTAATAAGAAGTTTCCATTGCAAGTGTCTGTGAGCCCAGGTGTGTTCAATCTCTGACTTATAACCCCTAGAGGTCTTGCACAGGTATGCGAGCAAATAACATTTTGGAAATTAAACAAATCCCAAGATTTGGAGGATTTGTCCACGGTTGGTTGGTCATGTTTCAGTCTGAGATGAGGTAGTACATAATGATGGGTGCACTTGGTGGAGGAGTTGTGTGTCTCATGACTATCGAGACACAAAAAGATGAGGAGGGACAAAATATACTCGCCTCTAGCACAAACACTTAAGTGACTTCCAAACAGGTTCCACCTCCCAAAAGTGCCTAGGCGGGAGACCAATGGTTCTACACTTAGGCCTTACCCAAACCTTAGCAGTGCTTCATGTTACTAGAATAAATGAGTGTAGTATTTTTTTTTCTGTCATATAATTAATTCTCACTTTTTGAGGCTCTCACTAAACCCAAATATTATGACCTGCAAGATAATCTTAGGGATAACCAAAAGAACTGAGGGAAACGCTGTCAGCAGGATCAATACGAGAACCCTCTGGATGTAGCAGAAAGCCTTGCAGCTGGTAGCCCCTGGCCTGGTGCTGAGGCCTGTAACAGGCCCAGGGTAGGGCTTGGCAGGCATGAGTGGAGGAGGCAGGCACCTGCAGACCCGCTGCTGGAACCAGCAGAGGCACAGCAACAGGCATCACCAGAACCAGAGCAGACAAGAAGAGACATGGCAGCTGCCCCACAGCCCCGTGGACAAAACGCCAGATTCCCTCAGAGTGGACAGCACGGTGTGGATGAATTCGAGAAGTGCTAAAATTCCAATGGAATGAATAAGGGTGGATTAAGGCAAATACTGTTACTGATTTTGAAAAGCAGTCCCATCACTAATTGTATTATCTTAGAAAATATTGCTTTATGGGCTTATGTGTACACATCGTCAAAATGTAAATGATAATAATAGTTACCTGGAAAAATTGTGGCGTGGATTCAATGAAAATATACAACTATGTGTGTGCATATATATGTGTACTTTATCATCTTAATATATATCTATAATATATAATATATATCATAATGTAAATCATAGTACTAGTATTATTACTACCTAATTCTTCCCTCCAGAATGCTGGGTCCTAATGATCATGAATTATACGACTTTTAAAAACTTTACATCACAATGGGTGAAGGAAATCATAGCAAGGAAGTTAAAACAATAGAAAGTGAACAAAAAATGTTGACAAGCATAGCAATTGATGTTCATATATAAATCCCGAGGAAATAATAAAAATAGACATGGAAGTGCACCAGCTGATTGCTTATTTAAGACATACTTTAAAGCTGGTTCAGGTAGCTAGGTTTGGGAATGTGATAAATGAATTAAACTGTGTCGGCTTCAAACTGTCACTATTAGAATCTAATTCAAATTTAAACAGCAATTTAAACAGTATAAAAGATTGCCCTCATCGGTCCTCCATAATCTTAACCTTTGCAGCTTCTCACGGAATAGATAGTAAATTGAATTAATTATTAGCCTTTCACCTTGGGGACCGAGGTAGAATTCGGCAGCTCAGAAGACAGCTAATGAGATTGGTAGCTCATTTCAGTCTCAAGTGTGCTCTAATCCCCAACACATATCCACCTGTCGTATTTTCCCACTTTTTCTTTTTAGTGAATAAAATTCTAAGAAGTGAGAGTTGCTTGACATTTACAATCCTCTTTATAAAGTGGTATAATTGTGTATACCAGTAAGGTTAGAAGAATGTCACTGGTAGGAGATGATGGAGAAAAAAATAAAAGTAGTGTCCCACAACAGAGTCGATGCTAATTGGTTCCCACCATTTCTAGAGTACATTTCTACTTCCATCCATTTCCATCAAAGTGAGCATTTCACTGAACACAAATTCATTCGTTCATATATTTAATAAGCACTTATGAGTGACTGCCATATGCCAGTCTGTGTAGGCTCTGGGTACTTACCATTGTAGAACTTATTCCCTGGTGGCACATAAAAATAAGATAATAAGCAATTTCATTACTGTGTAATAAGAGGTAAAAGGAAAATTACCAAGTATTGTGATCTGGACCATCTGTTTGACTAAACAGGTTTTTTTGAAGAAGATGATACCTAAGTTGATCCTGAAGAATGAATAGGCATGAACTGAACCTAGGACAGGGAAAGAGGATATAGAATAGTATATTCCAGGATGTGCAGTCCTAGAAATTCAAGTATTTTAGTAGGACTGCAGCATAGTAATTGAGAGACGCATATTTTAAAAAGGCCTTTGCTGATCAGAGAAAACATTCAGCCTTTGGTTTTTTGGGATTGGCTTACTTCACTCAGCATGATGTTCTCCAATTTTATCCATTTACCTGCAAATGCCATAATTTTACTCTGTTTTATTGCTGAGCAATATTCCATTGTGTATATATACCACAGTTTCTTTATCCATTTATCTATTGAAGGGCATCTAGGTCACTTTCACAGTTTAGCAATTGTGGATTGTGCTGCTATAAACATTAAAGTGGCTGCATCACTGTAGTATGCTGTTTTGAGTGGGATAGCTGGGTCAAATGGTGGTTCCATTCCAAGTTTTCTAAGGAATCTCCATACTGCTTTCCAGATTGGTTGCACCAATTTGCAGTCCCACCAGCAAGGTTTTGAGTGTGCCTTTTTCACTACATCTTCGCCAGCACTTATTGTTGCTTTTATTTTGGATAGGAGCATGGGAGAAATGGAGGAACTTTAGATGGGACAGGGGGAAGGTGAGGGAGGGGAGGGGGAATGGGACTAGCAAAAACGGTGGAATAAGATGGACATCACTACCCTAGGTACATGTACGAAGACACAAATGGTGTGACTCTATCTTGTTTGCAACCAGAGAGATGGAAAATTGAGCTCTATATATGTACTATGACTTGAAATGCATTTTTAAAAAAATAAATATTTTAAAATAATAAATAAAAGAAGGCATTGAAAAGTAGTCTAAGTACATTGGGAGACATTTAAAGAAATATGAATTATTTCCTGAAGGCAAGAGCAATGTAGAGTCATTTTCAGAAAGAGAGAGATCTCACCAAATATGCATTTCAAAACCAAAACCCTGCCTATCATTTGACTTAGTTGGGGAAGAAGGGCTGATGTTAGCTCAGTTCCAGTCTATTGCTGTCTGTGAGTAAAATGTCCTTTGTTTCTGACCCAGGAGTCTTTTGTCTCTGACCCAGAAGCTTCTTGGCTTCCTGACCCACCAACACACACACCACTGAGAAACAGAACAAGCTAACTTGTTGAATCGTGAGAAAATCTCAAGTACTTCACAATCTTAAACACCCCTCCACACCTCTTCATTATCTCCAGTGTAAAAATTATTCTGTGTTGTGGATTTTGGATTTGGACATCTCCTGTTATTATGTTGAGGCTAGAAATGTGAAATTTAAAGATACTGTGCGAAAGGAGTTTGGACATTTTTCAGTGTTGTACATTCCTAAAAATGTCCAAGTTCTTTATTTTTGTAGTTCTGTCAAGTTTATGCCTATAATTTTTAATCAGTTAGTAACCATCATATGATATTTGTATCCAAATTTTTAAAACTCTAACATTCTTGCTGAGCTTCGTTTTTTATACTCGGAGCCCCTGAATTTTTAAAAATATACATAAATTCTGGGCTTTAGCATTGCAGAGTGGAAATTGGAAAACCTGTAGAAATTTGCATTGACTCAATTAAAGTTTTCTGCAATTAAAGATGACCAGCAACCAACAATCTAAGGAATAAGAGAATTCTGAAAGTGAGGTGATGTCAACAAATAGCTGACCAGAGGATCTGGCATCTCCAACAAAGACTAAAACAAGGAAATGAGACAGCTATTTCACTGGAGTGTTAGAGAGCCATGGAATGTTCCAGAGATTTTGCCGAGCACAGAGACACATAATGGCCTTACAAAGAAGGGAACTGAGCACACAGCATCTACTGTCCTGTGTTTGGAGAGCAATCCTGAGTAAGAGGGGCTTGGGTCTCTAGGGAGAAGGTAAGCAGGAAACCCCACTGACCCTCTGGCAATTGCTCCTGGAGAACCCTCCAGCCCTGGGGAGCCCTGAGCTAAGGCTGGGAGCTGCCTGGTTAGACACCACTGCATTGCCTCTGAGCACAGCTCAAGTGTATACTCCCTAGCCTCCTGCACACACCAACATGAGATCCAGCCCCCCTGCAAGCCTTTGAGGAAGCCCAGCAGCTATTCCACAGACCCAGACTAACTTACCAGCCAAGAACCCGGCCTACTGTCCCATAAGCCCTGGAAGCACCTGGGTGGCCCATCCTGGTCAGCTCAGTCTGAGAGGCCTCTAGAAGACAGGCAACCCATCCACCCCTCCAGTTGCCCCAGAAGAAGCTACTCTCTCTGCAAGATGATTCAACATACACAAACCCATAAACATAATGCATCTCATCAACCAAAAATTTGCTGTTTTATGCTCGTGTTACCATGTGTACAGTTATAGAAAAAAAGTTGAATAAAATTCAATATCTTATCATGATATAAACCCTCAAAAACTAATGTACAGTAGGAACGTGCCTCAATACAGTGAAGTCCATATATGACACCTGTCAGAGTTCAGGGCTGTGCATGGGATTCTGTGGGGCAGTTTCTATGCTGTCAGTCAGAAGTCAAGTGTGGGCTTGGTGGGTTGAGACTCTGGAGATTTCCTGGGAACCCCCAACAAAACTGGAGGGGATCAGGGCATGCTGTTTCCCTTCCCTCTGAGAGGATTCACTCTGTCCCTTGGGTGTGTCTCTTTTCACCTTGCCTGTTCCTTCTAATACATTCATGCCTGTTACGCTGAGTGACATGTCTGAAATCTTTCCAACCTTATCACAAGAATCGAGATGTGAAGGGGGGGGCTTCGTGCTGCCTCAGTTTCACCAAAGGCCCATGCTCTGCAACAAGGGACCCCAGGGACCCCACTCACCCACCCTTGACCCTGGAATGGCCCAGGGTCACTCTGACCAATGGGCCCACAGAGGCCCAGGAAAGTTGATGATCAGCCTCTTCTGCCCAGCCATGAGCACAGAGGCATCTGAGAAGCCTTTTCTTTTCTTTTATTGGTTCATAAGAGTTATACATAACATTAGGATTTATTTTGACATAATTATTAATGCATGGAGTATAGTTTGCTCCAATAAGTCCCCAGTACTTTTCCTTTCCCTCCTCCTCTTTCCTTGACCAGTTTCTTTCCTTCTACTCTACTGATCTATTCATTTATATTTTAAAAAAGCATTAGTGTCAAAATAATAAACTACATATATGATGGTGGTTCTATAAAATTATAGTAGAGCTGAAAAATTCCTATCACCTAGTGACATTGAAACTGTCACAACATCGTAGCACAATGTACTACTTATATGTTTGTGTACTGTTGACATAAACAAATCTGTACTGCCAGTCATTTAAGAGTGTAGCAATACAGTTGTGTGCAATATATAATAGTTAATAATAATAATGAATGACTATGTAACTGTTTTCTTTTTCTCATTAGTTTAGAGTATATTCTTTTCAGTTATTAAAAAATCAAGTTTACTCCCAGTGGCTCAGGAGGCTGAGGCAGGGGGATCACAAGTTCAAAGCCAGCCTCAGCAAAAGTGAGGCGCTAAGCAACTTAGTGAGACCCTCCCTGACTCTAAATAAAATACAAAATAGGGTTGGAGATGTGGCTCAGCAGTTGAGTGCCTCTGAGTTCAATCCCTGGTACCCAAAAATAAAATATGTAAAATAAAATTTATTGCTAAACAATAAAAAAAAAACCAAAACATTTGTGTCCTGTGGATATACATAATGATATGACCCACTGTTGTATATTCATACATATACACTGGAAAATGAGTTCAGATTCATTCCATTTCCTGAGTGGCTTGACCCACAAAGTCTCCAGGAAGAAACAAGGTGCCTTTTCCTTCCTCCTTGGCTCCCAAAAGTAGTGGAGCAACCCACTCTCAGAAGCCTAGCCCACTGAGGCCATAGTGGGCCATAACTGGACAGAATTCCCTGAAGAGGTCAGAGTGTGGAGGCCCCATCAAGTCCCATGTGCAGCCCTTGAACACTGACAGGTGCTCCATCAGGGCCCCAAGAAGCCCTCAGAAACTGAGAGGCACACAAATAAACAAAATCAACAAGTCATTAGCTAGACTAACCACGGAAAAAGGAGAGAAAACCCAAGTAAACAAAATCAGAGATGAAAAAGGAGATATTATAACTAGTATCATAAAACACAAAGAACCATTAGGGACTCTAATGAACAACTACATTCCAACCAACTGGGGAATCTAAAGGAAATGGATGAGATCTTGGACATATATAACCTCTTAAAATTGAACCGTGAGGCAATAGAAAATCTGAACAGATCAATAAAAAATAATGAGGTAGATTGTAATAAACTCTCTCAAGAAAGAAAAGATAAGGACCAGAAGGCTTCATTAGTGAATTGTATGAAAATGTTAAATAGAAACAAATGTCAATTCTTCTCAAACTCTTCCAAAGTATCGAATAAGAGGGAACCCTTCCAAACTCATTCTACCAAACTGAGACAAAAAAACAAAACAAAACCACACACCATTATTCCTGATTAGTGTGTATATACAAAACTTCTCCACGAAATACTAGCAAATTGAACCCAATAGCACAAAAAAATGATTGTACTCCTAGGATGGAAATATGTTTCCACATACACAAATCCATAAGCATAACACATCTCAGCAAAAAATTAATTTGATGTTTTATGCTCATCTGATCATCTGTGCTTTTATAGCAAAAGAGTTTAATAAGATTAAATATTCAATCATGACAAAAACTCTCAGGCATAAGGTATAGAAATAATGTGTGTGAAAACAGTAAGGTCTGTGTGTGATAAATCAGTAGCCTACATCATACCGCATGGAGAACTAAAATCATTTCCCCTTAGGTTAAGGAAAAAACCAAAGATGTTCACTTTCACAATTCTCATTCAAGACAGTATTGGAAGTCTTGCCCAGAGCAGTAACAGAAAGAAGGGGGAAAAAAAGAGCAAATAAGTAGAAAAGGAGGAGGTCAAATTATCCTTATTTAAGATGGTTTAATTTTACATGGAGAAAAACCCAGACTCCAGCAAAAACTTTGAAAACCGACAAATTCAGTATAGTTGAAGGGCACCAAATCAACATATAAAATTTGGTATATATTTAATACAACCACAACAAAATTGCTAAGAAGAAATCAAGAAAGCAATCTTATTCACAACAGCTATAAAAGCAAGAACAAAAATGGAAACTTCAGGACACCAATGTGGTCAAAAGTTATGTAGCTATGATCTCCCCATATCACAGGCAACAAAAGCAAAAATTGACAAATGGTATTATATAAAACTAAAAGTGTCTGTGCAACAAAGGAAATGACACATACCTACAGAAAGGTGAAAAACATTTGCAAACAGTTTGCTTGACAAAGGACATATTTCCAGAGTATATAAATAACTGAATTCAAAAAACTCAGATGAAAAACAAATAAACAAATAATCCGATCAGACAACAGGCAAATGACCTGAACAATATCCACATGACCAAGGAGTATATGAAAGGAATGCTCAGCGTCACTAATCATCAGAGAAATGCAAATCAAAACCACAGAGGGACACCGTCTCACCCCAGTTAGAATGTCAGTTCCAAAAAGACAAAAAATGCATGTTATCAAGGGTGTGGAGGAAGCAGAACTCTCGTGTTGGAAGAAAAATGAATTTATGAAATATATATGGAAGTTTCTCAAAAATCTAGGAATAGAAATGTCATTCGATTCAGCAATCCCACTACTGGATATATAACCAAGGGTGTTAAAATTAGTATTTCAAATATTAATGTGCATTAGTGTGTTTATTGAAGTACTCTTCACAATGGCAAGTATATGGAATCAATGCAGATAAAGAAGACATTATACACACACACACACACATAAATGAACACAAGTAAGTATGTGCATATATACACATATACCTGTGCCTGTATGTATGCAATAGAATATTATTCAGTCATAAAAAAGAATGCAATTCTGTAATTTGCAGTAATGTAGATCACACTTAAGAACATTATATTAAGCAAAATAAATCAGGTACAGAGAAATAAGAAGTGCATATTCTCTTAGAATTTAGTAGAAGTTAGTGGGGGAAAATCAAACAATGGTTACTGGATCCTAGGAAAGGCATGGGAGAGAGAAGCCTGAAAAGAGAATGTTTAACAGGTACAGGGGTGCAGTTGGTAGAAGAAATACTTTCAAATCTTGCAAAGCATAGTGGATAATATATCCAATGCACCAGTACTCCCAAATAGCTAGCAGGGAAATTTTGAAGGTCCCCAACACAAAGAAGTGATAAGTCTAAAGTAATAGTTATGCCAATTACCCTGATCTAATTATTTGAAATTTTACACTGAACTCCATAAATGTAAATAATCAGTATGTGTGAATTAAAAATCAAAAGTAAAATTAAAGGTAGCAATCCATTTGTTGGCTAAAATTCTCCAAAAACCCTTTCAACAAACATTTTTAGTGTGTTCCAGACTTTAGAGATATAGTAATGAATAAGAAATCATTTCTGTTCTCAAAACTCATGTAAATCAAACAATTAGAATGAAAATAATAATATAATAAAAGTTGAATTTGAAATAATCTGAGTAAAATACACAATATTTATATTTCTTAAATATGTATTTGAAAACTAAACTCCACATTCCACCATTTGTTCTTTATTGTAAAATTTAAATAATGCTATGGTCAAGTTTAATCCACTTGATTGTCAGTGACAAGAATGTCTTTAATGGGGAAGAATTTTTAATTAACATTGAATGGAAAGAAAGCCATTCTCTTTGTGCATGGATTTTGAGATATTAAATTTGTTGTACTAGATAAAGACATTTGACCAACTTAGACATCAGGTTTTTCTTCTAAGTCCTTTGACATTTTTCTAAGTATAATAGTTCAAAAATTAATGTACTCATAATCAATTAATAATAGTAATAACAATAGTCCACCAAATGCCTCCTAATTCTCCCCTTTCTGACATGAATATTTTGACTTTGCAAACATAAGCCACGAAGGAAGTCTGATTCTTTGCTCTGGTTCTACTTATTTCTGTTAAAGAATCAAAAGAGCAAAGAGTTCTGGAGACCCCACAGCCTGGCACAGCTAGCCGCAGGAGCCAGTTCAGTTCAGGGTATGCCCATTCACGATCTCCTGCAGCTGTCCCTCTAACAGAGGGCTTGCTTGGCTCTGAGAATCCAGCACAGAGGCAAAGATACATGAAGCCTGTAGCATCTTCCTAGAAATTAAATTTTCCTTGGAGATTTAAAAAACAAATGTGTTGAACTGTGGCACTCTTCAAAGTGCTAAAGCAAACCCACAGTTTGCTGTTTTTACTTGGCCAGTCCAATCTGGTAGTTTTCCATGAAGTTATAACAGCAGAAAATATTTGTGCAGCAATAAATTTTATATTAAGCAATATAGGGGTACAGTCATCTATAGGCACAGAGAGCTTGGCTCCAGGACCTCCCCAGATAAGATCTGAAGATGCTCAGGTTCCTCATATGAGTTTTTTTTTTTTTTTTTTTTTTTTTTGGTACCAGTGTGAACCCAGGGACACACTTAATCTCTGAGCCACATCCCAACTCTTTTTAATATTTTATACAGACATAGGGTCTCACCAAGTTGCTCAGGCCCTTGCTACATTGCTGAGGCTGGCTTTGAACTCACGATGCTCCTGCCTCAGCCTCCCAAGCTGCTGGGATTACAGGCATGTGCCACCAAGCACAGCAGCTTCTTCATATAAATGGCATGGTAATTGCATGTAACCTACACACACCCTCTTGTATGCTTCACATCACCTCTTGATTACTTACAATATTAAATATAACATAAATGTTATGTACAGTTACCACATTGTATTGTTTAGGGACTAGTGACTAGGAAAATCATGTGTACATGTTCAGTAGAGACATAATTTTTTAAAAAATGTATTCTATCCACTGTTGATTGAATGCCTGAAAGCAGAAATCTCAGATCTAGAGGACCAGTTGTATGAGTTTTCTTCCATCTGAAATACCTTGCTATTGCAAAGAAGAAAAATTTATGCTAATAGTCTACTGAGAGACTAGCACTCACTCACCAGAGTATGCCTGTCAGATGCAATCTCCTGCAGCGTGCTCAGAGCTCTTACACATCAGTTTTCTTAAAACATTAGTTTGATACATATTGCATTAATGACAGTTGTACTTGGTCAAATGTTGCCTATCCCTAGATATGCACCCCTCACTGTCATTCATGCATTCTGGAAAAGCGCTTCCAGAATTTTGTATGGAAAATACTGATGTCAGCTAACTTAGTCAATTAAGATTTTATTTTAATGAAATCGTATATATGACTTGTTTTATTGTTTCCATAGCCCTTCATACCATATGAAACTTTGCTTTCATATTGTAGAATAACTGATTTTAGTTCCATTTCTAAGAGTACATTGAAGTAGCTGGTATTTTCTTCTACAGATTTATAATAGCATTTGAAAATGTCGAGGATTGTCAGTCGAACAGCCTTGTGTTACATTCTGGTTCTGTCAGTATGGTTATGGTATCTGAGTATCACTTGCCTTAAATGTTTCAAATCCCATTTTCTCATTCTAAGGGTCAAGGGAGGTAAAGTAGGTTAAAAACAATAAGCTTCTTTATCTCAGAAGACATCAGGTCTGGAAAACCCATGAATATAATTTTTTTAGAACCTCACCTTCGTTGTCTCCCTAATTTCACTTTCCAGTTTATCAATGACCTTTTTGTAATTTTCACCCTAGTAACGAAGAGTATATTCCAATGATGATTTCCTGTGATTTGTCCAGATATTGATAAGTCACATCACATTTAATGTCAGTTTAAAGAAGAAAAATGTCTAGAGTGGCTCTTTTAACAGCAGACTCATTTCAGTAAACATGGGATGTCATCCTGGGTCTGCGGTAGAAGTTAGGGACAGATTGAGGAAAACGGAAGAAGGCGAAGCTAATGAAACACAAGGAAGAATCCAGCACTTGCCTCCCGCCAGAGCCATCCGTGCCTGTGCCATAATGAGAAGAATTAGAAACAAACTACCCTTTACTTCCCATGACTCCCCAAAGGGTCCGTGTTTAACACATCTGTGTGTACTGCAGGGCTTGCGTAAAATTTATAAGTGTTTCTTTAATGTTTGGAGCACTAGTAACTTACAGGAAAGTGGAGGCAGTTCATACTTCATGTAAATCTATTTTTAAGAGACATTAAGTGGAAGAGAGAATTTCAGTTAGATACAAACTACTAAGGCATCAAAAAATAAAATGTGAAAACCTGAGCAAACTGACTAGAGATTGGATCCAAACGTACTTGGAAATGTCTGTAAGATCAGGTAATAAACTAGCCTAAGCCATTTTCAGAGGTGGAAAAGTTATGAGGCATTAACATCTTGACATGCCAGTGTTAAAAAAATAATAATGCATGTCATCAGCTCAGGACTTCTTTGGGTAAAATGTAACTAATAACTCAGTTTTAAAGCTCGACTTTTCCTTAAACATGAGGATGTCATGTTTGGA
The DNA here is from genome assembly GCA_028644305.1 of Xerus rutilus. NCBI lineage: Eukaryota > Metazoa > Chordata > Mammalia > Rodentia > Sciuridae > Xerus > Xerus rutilus. The sequence continues at coordinate 6,981,560 of CM053408.1, read as the reverse complement.
GATCTGTATGTACAAATAATTTTAATAAAACAGGACTAGTTTATCTACCAATTCCCCCAATCCCAAGAATGACCCGTTCAGGTCCTACCTTCAGGAGTGGAACTGGAATCTCAGGGGCAAAATGGAAGCATTAGATAAGCAATTAACTTCTGTGCGGTTTTGGAGTGCAGGAACGAGGGCACGCTTCTGGAGAGCAGGCTGCCAGCGACAGTGGAGGGTAGTTATCTTGGCATGGACAGGTCCATTAACTGAATAATTAAAAGAGCACTTGGCCCTCATTTTCTGAACAAATTCCAACTTGGTTAATTATAATGCACTTATTGCCATTTTAATCCTCTGTACAATTTCAATTGGACTCAAAGTTTTCCTCAACCCTCCATCCTAAAATAGTAGTCTGCTGAATATGGGGCATTTTTCTTCTGCTCCTGCCTGGGCCCAATGGTTTGGCACTTTTCCCATGAAGTACGGTCTAGTTTCCAGTGAGAGCATTAACACAGAACCTAATCTGAGGAAAACTTTAGTCCAACTCAATGGCTCCCTAAGGGTTCTGGGAATCTAAAATATTAATATTATAAAATGTTATTGACAGACTACCTTCACTATGAAATGAATGCCCACGTGAAGCCTAGAACACAGACTGTATGCCTGTGTCTTTAATCAATATCAGCTGGACAAATGATGTTCTGATGCAATACTACTGTCTCAGGCCTTTCTCTGCATCTGATCATTTTTTCTGATATTTTTCTTCTCAAGTGGAAATGATTGCACTCTACAATTTAAAAGTTATGAGGAATTAACATCTTCCCTCTCACTTCCCACAAAGTGAAATTTTAAAATCACACACACACACACAAAGTATCTCAGAACAAGCCTCTGCCTCAATATATTAACTCTATATTAATACATTAATCAAAATGCTATTAAAATCATTATATATTATATTATTAATGAATTAATTATATATTAATGTTATTAATTAGATGTGAGTATATTAAGTATATGTGCTGTCATTTATACATATGTATAGTCCTTTATAAAGTCAAAATCCAAAAGCTGCCTGAAATTATATGAGTGAACTAGGTTACAGTTTTAACATTTGTACCTTCTCATGAGTTTCCACATCCTCCTTTATCAATAGCCCTAATATAAACAATGTATTTTAAAATGAGGATCTATGGTAAATGATTAGAAAAATTTTACTGTTTCATTGATATGAATTTTGAATGAAATTTGGGTAATTTTTAGAAATATCATTTAAGAATATTATCTCTCAATATACACATTTAAAATAATTAAATTTGAATTCTAATATTTGCTATTATCAAATGTACATAAATGGTCCTCTAAAATCTGATATAATGAAATTAGGAGCATTGAAAAAGTATTTGTTTATAATATTAATCTTTTTACAAGTGAATTAAGTTTCAGAATGTTAGAATTATCTTTATCACATTTGATGAAACCTGCACTCAATTTTTAAAGTATGTCTGGAATAATCTTTCAAAAATATAGATCAACTAACATACATGAAATTCAACTGGGAGCACGTGGACAGGGAAAACTTTGAGAGCGCGCCATACCTTGATTTGCATGCAGCTGCTGCTACCCGCAGGCAGGACTTCAGGATCAGTGTTCACAGTGAGAGCAAAAGGGAGTTACTCATTTAATTATGGCTAATTACTCTCCCCAAAACACATAGGAGACTGGTTGGTCATTATTAATTTTTACCTCAAATATAAGCTTATGGTTTGGCAAGAACCTGGCCAGTTTGGTTACCCTTACTATTTGTTCCATGAGAACATGGAGGGTGGGATTGAGGTTGGCATGCAATGTGCATCATAGGCACCCAGGACATATTGGATAATTGAGCATGACTATTATTAAGTAATTACTAAGAGTATATTACTAAAATGGAAGTTCATGTGGAGGAATTCAATAAAGTGTTAAAATATCTCATCAAGACTTTGTTATTGGATGGTACTGCCTGAAAGACACAAAGGATTATAAATCTAAATTGGGAAGCTAATGTTTTTTTCTTAAAATGACCTATGGATATAATCATGGAAATATTTACAATTAAGAGGAAAGAAAATGTCCACATCATTTTCTTCAACATTTGATTATCTATAGGATGATAAATTCTGTTTGCATTTTCTTTAGACAATTACAATCTCTCTAATAGGCTGTCACAATTACTTTCCTCTTTTATTCCTAGTAGCAGTGCTGTTTGCAGTGCTGGGGATTGAACCCAGGGTGCTGCTCATACTAGGCAAGTGCTCTACCACTAAGCTACCTCCCAACATCTCCATTATTTTTTGAATGGTAATGAAATGAAAATTGAAGTTCATGATGTAGCAAAACCCCCTATATTTGCTTCCTTTTAAAGTATTTGTTATTTTTATTTATGTCAAAATGTGAAAACCCTATCTCAGTAAGATTATCAGAAATCAATCTGAACACATTTTATCATAAGTCACTAAAATAATTCTTAAGATACAGCATAGATTCTGGAAATATACAAACTATTTTTAAACACTCAAATTACAAACATAAGCATAGATACATTGGGGAGTATTAAAGATAATTTTTTAACTGTGTAGGTATGTGTACTCTATCTTTTTTTAACTTTATTATATTTAAGTAAGGAACTGTGATGGCACCATATTTTTATTATCTACATTATAACAGTTCCTTCGTTTTTTAAAAAAGAATTTTTTCAGTTGTCAATGGACCTTTATTGTATTTTATTTATATGAGGTGCCAAGAATCAAATCCAGTGCCTCACATGCTAGGCAAGCACTCTACCACTGAGCTATGATGCCAGCCCCCCAGTTCCTTCCTATCTATGGCCATAGCTCAATTTTTCAGAAACAGGGAAAATTCCTGGATATAAAGGTCTAAAACTATAAAAGTAATAAATTACAAATTAGGTATAAATTTATTATACTTGTGTCCTTTTAAGTTGTTAGGTTAAATGGACAAATGAAAAAAAAATCATTATTTCAAATACTTTAACAACTATCAACAGAACTGGTAATTATAACCAAATGAAAACTTAGCTATATCAATCTTATTTACTATCTACAAAGTGATGGCAATAATTGTCAAAAATAATTATTTGGGGTCTACATTTTGTCTTTCTATGAGTTTGGTTGGTTTCCAAAAGGTGCTATTTGTTCTTAGTGGTTCAGAAAAAAACTGGACTGTGTTTGGTGCAGCAAAACCTCAGACATCTCCAACTAGAACAGAACATGGCAAAGCCAAGACCAAGGAGGCCCACGCAGCCACGGGCTGGCAAACTTAGTCTGGGGTGAGTGCATACATACATCGTTTTTCAATCAATGAAACTGGCAGTTTTTAAAATTATCATTTCAATACCTTGTGTCCATGCACCTTGCCTTTGAGTTCCCTTCTTTCCTAGGTTTGCCCACTGAAGATGCCACCTTCGTTTCTAGGTAAGGAACTGCATTTCCAAATCTTCAGTAAAGTATTGTCAAAGTTATAACTCGATCTTGGGGAATTAGCAAGACAGGTTTTTATCCAGACCCTGAATGAACAGGAAACAATGAAATCAGACACTCAAGAACCAGCCCCTCCCTCCTGAAGAGGCAGCAGCCAAAGACCAGAAATCCAAAATCAGGGAAAAGTGAAAGTAGAAACCAACATGACCAAGAGATTGTGGGTTGTTGAAATATCCCTCGAGGAAGGCAGACATAACTCAAGTGTTGAGAAATTATAATCCTCAATTTTCAAAAATTGCTAATTTATTGTATGATCATGATCATATATCTATATAAGGTATAAGAAGCTGTAATTTCCTATGAAGAATTATATAAGATAGATATTTTGTTATCAATAAATATAAAATAATTTTAGTCAATAATTACCAACTGTAATTAAAGAAGTTATTTCAGAAAAGAAATGGTGATCTTTTAAACCACCTTTCACTAGTTTTAACTAACAAGAATTATGAGTATGTGGCCACAAAGGGGTGCCTGTTTACAGAAAGCTTGCCTCTGGACTTGCCTACACATATAAAGCTTGAAAAAGTATCTGTGGAAGGCAAGAGTCATTTGGTTCCTAATAAAAGTTGCCCTTGGGAAGGTCATTCAGTCCACTGCAGACTTGAAAGGGAAGAAAACAAGAACATCAAAGTCTTACTGTTTTATATATAACTTTGTCAGTTACCAATTTAAGACCTTTCCAAAAATGCACAGTCAGCAATATAGTTGTAAATGGTAAAAGGAACTTGAAGTTAGGCCCCTGCTGTGCGTGGTACACTCTACCTGGGGGCCACCTGGGGACTGTGAGCTGCTTGAAGAAAAATACTAGAAACAAAGAGCCCAGAAGGGACTGAAAGGCACAGGCACCTTGTGGATGGATTTTATCTTTTCTTACCAATTGCAGTCATTGAAGCAAGTGGGAGGCACCAGGCCTGAATAGCTGTGCCTGTATTTGACAGCGCTAGGGACAAATATACAAAGTGCCTGCGTGCCTGCTAACCCCTAAAGAGCGCACTTAAAGCAACCTGGTTCTCACCTGGTTTCAAATGTGGCCAAATTTTCAGTATAATTTTCATTTTCTTTCTTTTTTTTTGCCTGAAGAAATCAATTTTTATTTCCTTACATAGGTTCACCTTCACAAATAGAATAAAGAGATATCTATGAAAGGAACAGTGTTATATAATTAGATCCTCCATTCCTAGAAAATCTCTTTATCATTAATACAGCATCTTTTCAGATAATACAGCTTCAGGGAGACCTGCGTCAATTAGAGAGGAAGAAAACAAATAACTTTGGTCACTTGGATGCTTGCTCAAGCCTGGCATTTAGTGTGGTGCCAGATGTCACTGACAACAAACTCTCACCCAGAATCCCATGTGTGCTGGCTCATACTCGGGATGCTTCCTCTCAAAAACAACGACTGTCTTGGTCATAGTAATCTGTTTACTTTGCATCATCCTATTTCATAATGAATATATTAAAAATAACAGAAAAAAGGCACCCAAGAAAGATTTAGAATAACAAATGACCTATTTCCTCTCAATAGAAGAAAAACATTTCACTTACTGTCCATAGTAAAGTAAGAAATAATAGTAGAATCTCCAATTAAAGAACTCTATCAAAGTACCTAACAACATCAAAGCTAAATAGTTGTGTTAACTTTCAAATGTGGTTTTCCTACTTTCCAAGAACTAGCATTCTGTCACATTTTATTGCCCAGCAACTCTAAACAAAGAATCCAAAGAGGGAGTCTCATTTCTTGCTGTTACTCCATTCAGTGGAACGGATGTTCATTAAATGCCGGCTCTGTGGCAGACACTGTGTCAGAAAATATTGCAACAGGGTGAATAACAAATGGTCCCTACTCTCCACTACACTAGCTGGTGAGAGAGCAGACTCAAGACAGGTATGTTTGTACAAGAAGCCTGTTCTTAGGTCCCTAGGTACTAGCCATGTCTCAATTATCGAGTCCACAGTGACAAATTTTGTTCCTGATACACAATAAATTCCCAACAAGTATTTGTTGAGTGAATGCAAGATAACATGTAAATAAAATGCAAGATTTGGGGCACGATGACAAGGGCACTATATGACATATAGTGCAGCCTCAGGTGTTCCTGGAAAGTGTGTACTTGCTCTTCCGTCCATCTGTCTCTGTCTCTGTCTGTATCTCTCTCCACACACACACACACACACACACACACACAAACTCACACCCTCAGTTCTCCAGAAATTTAATGGAATACCTATCTGCACTTGGCTAAGTTTTGTGCATGATTTAAGATTTGTTGTCTTAGGCATTTATTTTTGGATATGTTTTGAGTGTGGATATTCAGCAGTTATTCCAACTATCCTCTATTGAGGGTGGGTAACATGATCTTGTGAGTCTGTTCTGATCCGGGGCCTGTGGGTCCACAGTTCTGCCTTTGCTCTGCTCTGCACTGTGTGCGGATGATCTGGAGGCTGCGTTTTCCTGGTTTGGTTCTGAGTGGGTGGGCTCTGGCTGGATTCAGTGGATGGGTACGGGGGGGGGGGGTGAGCCCGGAGTGGCAGAAGGAGGAGCAGCAGGATCTGTCCCCCTCCCAACCCACCCCTGCTGTGCCTGTGTCCGCTGTCCTGTCTTGGCTGCCTCGCTCTAGGCAACACAGGCTTCTCAATTCCAGCAGCTCCACATCTCTCTGTGAGAACCCCCAGCCTGGTGGAGGGGGCTGTCTATGCTGTCTAAACTCCGAATTACCTCATTGTTTCTGTTTCCCCCTCTCTCTAGTATTTTAGCTTTGCTATAACCATGTCAATGATCCCTTACAAAGAGTTCACTGAGTTTTAAGTGTGATTTATAACACTAATGGATATGTGGATGTGTATAAGGAGATGTATATCTGTAATTCTCTAAAACAAATAAATATATGTATTTATATCTGGGAGTATTTATATGTTTATATATATATAAACACTCCCAGATTATCTAGAATAACCTATAATAACTTTAAAGATTATTTCTTATCACATACACAATCCTATAGTATGCAATTAGAATGTAATTTATTAATCCATTCTTTGAATTAAATAATAGAGATGATAATCCAATGGTCCCATCTTAGCTGGAGGTTGGTGTTCCATTAGTTCATACTTGATTTAGACTTTTGGCCTTTGCATGGGAAGCTGAATACACAGGGTTCTCTAGAATCTAATGAAACTACTCTAAGACGTCAATCAATAAGTTTGTTAACACTGGAGCGATCCCACAAGGAGAAAGAGAGCAATGCAGAGCACTGTAGCAGACAAAAGACAAGAGCTGTCACCACATTTTGTAAGCTGACAAGTTGCACAAGAGAAATATTAAGCTAAGCACACACAGAGAGGGCGGCACAAATAGGCCCACCCACCCTTCAGAGTCAGGCTCAGGATTTGGACAAGTCGGTTACCTCTCAAGGGAGGGAAGATGTTTGGAACTGAGTACAGGAAGGATTATTGGGACATTTCCAGAGTGATCCTCTTTCTCAGATCCCCTCAGTACAAGTGAACAGGCCCTTCTCCACTCTCCCCTTTGGAAAGAGACTGGAGTTCACTCCCTGGGAATATGGAACCACCGTTTCTGATCCAAGAGATTCTCCATATTATTGAGGAATGGTTATAATATTAAAATTTATGTGCTGAATTGTGGGTGCTTCTCTCCTGATGCCCTTCCTTGCTAGTGTTATCCAGCCTGTGCTTCTGGTAGGAGCTCACAGACCCTCCTTCCTCTTGCAACCAGTCCCCTCAAGAGAAAAGCACATGAAACAATGACACCAGAGTTTTCCCAGGAAAAGGCAGGATTCCTGTAGAGAGACTCATAAGTCAGGAAACACCACATGTTCATGCAGATCTTCCAAAAATGATTTTAATGTCTCAATAGTAAACATGAATAAACTGTAAAAAAAATTCCCTGGCTTTCAGCGAAGCCACTTACATTAATCATTAAGAATAAGACAAGTCAGCCGGGCGCAGTGGCACACACCTGTAACCCCAGCACTTTGGGAGGCTGAGGCAGGAGAATTGCGAGTTCACAGCCAGCCTCAGCAATGGCGAGGTACTAAGCAACTCAGTGAGACCCTGTCTCTACATAAAACACAAAATAGGGCTGGAGAGATGGCTCAGTAGTAGAGTTCCCCTGAGTTCAATCCCCAGTACCAAAAAAAAAAAAAAAAAAAAGAATAAGACAAACTAACAATTACAAAATATTAGAAGATAATATAATGAACAAGAAAAAAATCTTCAAAAATTCTAGATCTAATATCCTCAAGTGTTAAGGTAATAAAAAAAAATCCAGGATGCTATCACAAGGAATATTCAAAAAGTAAATAAAATGCTCTTAAAATAAAACTATGACAGTGGAGATTCAAATTTTTAAAAATTAACCTCTTTCTGGGAAAAAAAAATAAAAACCTTATCTTAAAAAAAAGAAAGAAAATTGGAGAAAAGAAAAAAATAAAATGAAAAATGTAAGGGAAAAAGGTAATAGTAGACAACTAGTTCAATTTTGTTTCCTAAATAACAGGTGTTCCAGAAAGAGAAAATAATGAATATGAAGGAGGCAGAATTATTAGGAAATAATACAAACAAGTAAGTGTTTTAGAAATTAAGAACTTGAGGCTCCAAATTAAAAAAGACCAACAAAATCCAAACATAATGAATGAAAAAACACTCGCTTCAAGGCTCATAATCATGACATTTCAGAATACTAGATATGCAGAGAAAATTCTAAAAGCATCAGAGAGCAAAAGCAAGTCATTTATAATTGATCAAGAGTCAGAATGGAATCAGAATTTTTAACATCATTAGAAGCTAGAGTAATGCCTTCAGAGTGAAAAATGTGTGCTGGCTGGAGCAGGGGAAAAGGAGAGGTGGAATTCTCTGCTGTGTCAAAGAAGCCATCACTATACATTTTAATGATTTTTTATCTACTTTTTGTCTACCAAGTACTATTCTTAAGCAGTTACTGTAGCAGTGTGTACTAACGCACTTAGCCTTGCCCAAACATTGCCTGGCCTTTGCCCTCAGCTTTGGGAAGGTAACATTTGGCCCTTGGAATTTTATGCTTGATGGAGTGTCGTTGTTTATCTGAGGGCCTTGGGTCATGCAGCAATGTCTGATGATGTGATTTAGGATGAGGCTGGTCATTCTAGAAAGGCAAAGGATGCAATTTAGGCCAAGGGTTTTGGGTCACATAACATCAAGCTAGAGACTGAGATCAGGGATGTGTGCAATCAATCCGTCAATCATGCCTATATGATGGACACCAGTAAAATCCGAACACTGTGAGCTTCCGCGGTTGGCAATACCCCAAGCATGTGGTCAGACCTGGGTGCCAGGAAAGCAGCGGGACTTGGCCCCAGGGAGAAAGCAAGAGAGGTCTTGCCTTGCATTTGGTCTTTCCCTGGGCTCCACTTCATTTACTTCTTTCTTTGACTGATTTTAATCTAAATTCTTGCCTTGTCACAAACCATAACGATAAGTAAAATAGCTTTCAGTGAGTTTTATGAGTTCTAGCAAACTATCAAAACTGAGGGTTGTTTGGGGAAGCTTCCAAAGTTATAATTGGTACCTATAGTGAAGGAACTCAGTTATCTTCCATATTTTTCATTGGTGATATCATATGTGATTGTGGCATTCATTGTGACATATTTACATATGCACAGGATAGAACAATATAATCTGGTCGGTATTGTTTGCCAATATTTACCTTTTTCCTTCCATCTGTGAGAAGTTCTTCTGTAGCACTGTACTCCCTCCAAACTTTGTAGCTGGTTCTCAAACTTTGGCAAATAGTCTCCACTAACTGAGGAAATGGACGGAGAAGTGGTAGATTTGGGCATCCTAAAATTGAGGTGTGTAACAAAGGTAAGAGGTGAATAGAAGACTCACAAAGAAGAAGGGACATGGGCTGGGGTTGTAGCTGAGGGATTGATCACTTGCCTAGCACTTGTAAGGCACTGGGTTCAATCCTCAGCACCACATAAAAATAAATAAAGTAATCGTGGCCATCTACAAGTAAAATTTAAAAAAAAGAAAAAGGAACATTCCAAGATTCTGGCTTTGCAGTACATCTTACCAAGCAGCCTGGTGGAACAGGAAGGCAAAGAGCTCCAGACAAATTCACCAAAGAAGAAGGATGAAGGGATGATGTTGGAGAGGGGGAACTCTGACAGGCCCTAACCCATTGGTGTTATGTGGGAATGGGGCCAATATTGCTCAGTTTCTGGGGAAAGAGATTTTTACATTAGATCTCAGACTTTTGTATGAAAATGCCCACTTTCTAATTGTTGATAACAAATAAAATTTGAAACATTTTCTTTTGTGGGATGAATCTATGGGCTGAATTTCACTGACTATGCCACTGGTTTTTAGCTTTTCTGTACAGCATTCATTTTCCCCTATCCAGCAATGTTTTAACCTGAAAGAAAAGCTCTGAAGATGCTCCATATTCATTGCTAAGATCCTATCCAGCCATGCTCCTCAAGCTCACTGAGTTTAAATTTTTAAAAAAATTATGAATGGCTTGGGATTCTGAATCTATTAGGAGCAGTCAGTGCTGAGTGCTCAATTAGTTGCTCAGTTTGCAGACCTGAGGGAAGATAGGCTTTCTAGTGTGTTTTCCCACGAGATGTCATGGCCAAGTTTGAGTTCAAGAGTTTGCACATAGATTGTTAGATGTAGGAACTTGACTTTCTGATCACTGGGAAAAGTCCAAAGCCTGTCTTCTCTCACTTCTCTCCACATGGAGGATATTTTTCCTGGAACCAGGGCTCTCAGGAACCTCTCGCCAAAGTTGTCACAAGTTCAAAGTATAATCAGAGTCCTTGAGAAGTCAGCACAGCCCTCAAATAGTATCTAGAAGGTAATCATTGTTTTTAAATGATTTTAAAAAATGATACTAAGTATTGAACCAGAGATACTTTATCACTGAGATACATCCCTAGTGCTTTTTATTTTTAATCTTGAGTCAGAGTCTTGCTAAGTTGCTGAGGCTGGTCTTGAACTTGCAAGCCTCCTGCCTCAGCCTCTTGAGTCACTGGGATTACAGGCATGTGCCACCACACCCAGCCTTGAATGCAACTGTTCTCATTATTTTTGCTACTACCCAGTTGCCTGCAATCCAACATGTATCTGTCACCCAGATTATTGTAATAGGACACCAAACTGGTCACCTGCTCCCACTCTTGTCCTCCTGCATCTGTTCTCAACACAAAGAAACATGTCTTTAAAAATGTTAGTCAGGGGGCTGGGGCTGTAGCTCAGTGGTAGAGCGCTTGCCTCGCATGTGTGAGTCACTGGGTTCGATCCTCAGCACCACATAGAAATAAACCAATAAAATAAAGATATTTGCATCCATCTACAACTAAAAAAATATTTAAAAAAAATAAAAAAAAATAAAAATGTTAGTCAGATAACGTCAGTCAGCTGTCAGAACCAGCCAGTAGCTCCATCTTCCTAGATTAGAGACCAGTGTAATCAAGTGTCTAGAACCTCTGCTCTCCTTCCCAGACTTCCTGGCTGTCAATTCAAATCCCTGGAACCTATGAGTTCTAAGGATCATGAGGAGGTTTGTTTATCCTGGAATACCTGAGTGAGACATAAAAGCTATCCTATGTATCCTTATAAGAAAAAGGCAGAGAGAGTTGGGAGCACAAAACAGAGGAACAGGCAGTGTGAAGACAAAGGCAGAGGATGAGAAAAATGGCCACACATCTACGAATATCTGCAGAAACCAGAATCTGAAGAACAGGAAATAGAATCTTTCCTAAAGACTTCACAGGAAATTTAGTGAAGCACTTTGATTTTGGAAATTCTGGCATCAAGAATTGCAAGAGAGAGGATTTCTGTTTGTTCATGCTTGTTATAGCAGCCACAGGAAACTAATACGGTCTCTTTGTAACTTTAGTCACATTGTCCTCTGTGTTTTCAACAGAGGAGTTTAGGCAACTTCTTGGCTGAGGGAAATTACACTTCCAGTTCTTTATGATTGAAATGTTCTTTTCCCAGATATCCAAATGTCTTCTTCAATTTTTTCCTGAACTACAACCTATGTGAGGAGATGTTCTCTGATCACCCTATTTAGAACTGCAGTCGCCCAGCACTCCTCTCTTCTGCTTCATCTCCATATCATGCATTTCTTATACCGTGCTTTTACTTAACAAATGTGCTTATTGTCCGTCTCCCTTATTGACTTGTTGAGGACACAAGCTCAGGGACAGGAGGGATGGGGCTGCTTTCTGGCTCCTGAATCCTCAGCGCCTAGGGCATGAAATGCATTCATGCATAAATGAATGAAGAAACCAAGGAGGGAATTGGGATCCTGACCCCGTGTGATCTTTCTGCCTCTGAATTAGATCAGTGTGGCAAGTCCTGCACTTCACACTGCAACTTCACTAAGCTCTTCGTCATTTCATACATTTTCTTAACATAGTCTGTTTCCTTTTTTGTGATCTCCTTCAAGTTAAATTTTAATACTTTTGTTATGAGTTGCCACGCTTAATCATCCCCCAAGCTTTCTTTGCATGCAGCTTTGTCCTGTCCGATCTTGACCTGGCTTCTACTGAGCTTCCACTTCATCTTCTGCTCTGAATCCCTCACCTCCAACTTCCTGCTACTTGTTACTAATTTGATATCATCTCCTTATTTACATGTTATCTAAATAAACAACTGGCTCATAGGCTAGGGGTACAGACTCTAGAATCATTGTATCTAAGTTTGAAATCATTTTTTGATATTCAGTAGCTATGAGGCTCTGGTTGATTCACTAACTTTCTGTCTGTAAAATCATAACAAAAAATAATGTTTCATATTATGAAAGTTATTACATAAAAGGGGGAGATTGAATACATTCTAAGTTTAGGTAGCTTAGAGCAATGCCCTATTTAAAAAAGGGCGGGAGGAGTTTTAAGTTCCGAAGAGTTTTCATTACATAATGTTTATAGCTGATTTTTCCTTATTTATCTTATTATGACTAGCAGACAGCAGAGACATAAATTAAACATTGGAATCATAAAATTTTTAAAAGGCTGATTTATTTGGGGGATTTTAGCTACAAACTACTCATCAACTGCACAGCTCCCAAGTCCACCTTCCCTCCATGCATTCCATGCTCTGAAATTCGTGTGCCGGTATCAGCATATGGGTTGGGAGATATCTTGTCATTAGGCTTGCAGAACAGGAACATCTGTATTGTGTATTCCACAGTAAGGAAGGGAGGGGGGAAAGCATTTTAAACCATGAAGTAAACTGCCCAAAAGGCTAAAATTGGTGCCAACTTAATAAGCCCACTAAGGTTTATGAAATATTTGCACTATGTCTGACAGCCTATGGTAAAAACTTGTGGAAGGTTTTCAACTGGATAAAAGGGAAAACAGAATCTGCTGGAATGAAGCCACATTTATCTAAATCAGCAGAGACGTTTCCTGCTGCAGTGACCTTCACTGTGTTTCAGGACTATGGCAACACTGAGAAACTTTATTTTTTTTCTTTCTTAAATGTGCAAAATACTTTAAAAGGATCTCTCTTCAGGTTTTTTCTTACGATCAAACATCTGAAACTTCATTATAAAGATTTCATATGCTTGATGGTGGTACACATTTCTTTCCACCACCACCAGCTAATCTTACATTTTACAGAAATGCTAAGATTCTCCTGAAATGTCATACTCCTTCCCTTGATGATCATTACTCAAAACAACAGCTTTTTAAAAACCCATTGTGCTGGCGTCTATGGAGAGGAATATTCTCGAGACGGGTAGAATCAATCAGTGTAATGGGAAGTCTCACGTTTAACATCTGTGTTAGTGCTTAAAGATGGGACAAAGTAAAGAGTTTGTGTAAACTAATTTCTCTGTTTTTTCTGAAAGAGACAGTGGTCTGAATTTTTAATGTTTTCCTCTATGATAGATTCTAATAAAGCAGACAAGATCTTTGAGAAAGCTTTTTATGCATCCAGTCTGGTTGACCAAGACATTCCACTGGTCTTCACAATGTTAATACAAATCTTCACTTTTTTCAAGTTACCATTTTCCCCCTTAGAGAGGGCATCTCACTGCTACCCAATCCAACCCAGAACTCTTGACTCTGGTGATCCTTCTGCCTCAGCTTCCCAAATAGCTGGGACTACAGGTGTTCACCACAAGCCAGGTCCAGTTACAAAAATGTACTAATTCACACTGTGGATGATGATATTAACATATGCGATATTCTTTTTAATTGATAGAATGGGTATGGAATAAATTTTGTCTGGATTTCTCTATCTTTCCATTTGGTAGAATTCAATTTCTTGAATATACTATCAAATTATCACTTGATAATTAAAATAAATAAAACATATCATTTTATTTTCTATAGTTTATTTTATTATGCATATATGTTTGTACATGTACATATATGTTATCATTTGATTGTTTTTGCTTTTTAAGCAGTGCTGGGGTTTGAACACAGGGCCTTATGCATATCAGGGAACACAGTGCCACTGAGCCCCAGCCACATATCATACATATTTATTATGAATAAAATATAAAATAGCTTCACATGCATGGTTGATTTTCCCTGGAATTCACAAATTAATATTAAAATGCCCTTGGATTGTGTGAAATGATTCACTAAGAATCCAAAACACCAAGTTCCTTCTTTTAAATTAAGCAAAGAAAGACTCTAATTATCCATGTATTTGCTTATCCATATACTTCTTCTTATGTATAACTTGCTAATGAGTTGCCACTAGACACCTGGCCATGTACTTCAAAATATGCCCCATCTAGTCCTGTATTACTGGCAAACCTACTTCCAAAGGTTTGCTTTGAGTTATATAGTAAAGGAATCTGAAAATTAAGTATGATGCATTATGCCTTATGAACCACTGATCGTCACTGATTTGTGAAGTTACTCTTCAATCTAGAATGGTCTTTAGGAAAAGGAGTTAAAACTGCTAAGACTTACTCTGGTGGGTGGATGTGGAAGAACAGAGGACAGGAAAGCTAGAGAACACTGTGGCTTTGGGCAGGGTATCACCTGCTGGTCTGGCAATTGTAGCATGGAGAATTCTGGAAGCACAGGCAGCATATAGAACACGGCTTCCAAGTCCTAGTGTGAAACAATTCCATCACTATTTTGTTGGTTTGCAGATGAAACTTTAACTCATTCATTCATTCAAAAATGTTTCTTAAGCCCCTTATTCCAGGTTAATATCTATTCTAGGACTTGGACTTCATTAGTGAAGAAAGCATAATAAAGAAAATAACAATTCTACCTGCATAAAGCTTACCCTTTTGAGTAAGGAGAACAGGCAATATACCCAACTAATAACAAAAATATATAGAATAATAGAAAGTAGGCATAATATTGAAACTAAAAATTGGAGCAATTGAGGAGATTCGAGTGTGAGGATGGGGTGGCTGTGTTGCAGTTTTGAAAAGGTGACAGTATAGAAGTCATTGAGAATGGGACATCTGCATGAAGACCCAGAAGAGGCGAGGGCTCCAGCAAGGCAGTTTTCTGGAAGTACTGAAGTCCTGGCAGAAGAAGTAGAAGTAAAAGAAAGGAAGACCACAGGTGCTGTCAGTGCAGACCACCCAGAGCTTTGCTGATCCTCCTGTGGATGTTAGCTCTTACTTTAGGACCTGAAAAGCCATTGCAGGACTTTGATGTAAGAAGTAACGCGATCTGACCTATATTTTCATGGGATCATTCAGGTCATTTTGAGAATAGACATAGTTAAAGCCAGGCACAGTGGTGCACATCTGGAATTCCAGTGATTCAGGAGGCTGAGGCAGGAGGATCACAAGTTCAAAGTCATACTTGGCAACTTAGTGAGGCCCTAAGCAACTCAGCAAGACACTGTCTCAAAATAAAAATAATAAAAAAAAAAAAACAGAAGAAATAAAAAGGGCTGAGGATGTGGCTCAGTGGTTAAGTGCCCCTGAGTTCAGTCCCCAATAACAAAAAAAAAAGAAAGAAAGAAAGAAAAAAGAAAAAAAAGGAAAAAAGAGAATAGTTGAGCAACTATAGGAATAGGAATAAGAAAGGGCAACAGTTATACTAATCCAGGTGAGTGATGACATTTCCAGGGCCAGGTGACAAAAAGAGAAGTGGTGGAAATAATCTCACTCACCTTCTCAATCTATTCTAGCATTTTTCCTGGTGGGTTGGCTATCTGAAGGAGTTGACTCTTAGCAGCTGGCCTGAGATGGACAGAGCTGAGCTGCCCAGAATCGGCATAAGCAACTGAGAAAACAGGGGCACCTGGTCTTTACTCACAAGGGAAGCAAGAGCCTGAAAGAGAGAAAATGCGGGCTCCCCAAAGTTTCATTTTTCCCACATAAAATGGCTCCAGAGAGAAGTCACAGGAACCAGCTCACGCCTGGAGGTCATCTCACTGCTGATGGAGCCTCCAACAAAATGATCCTGGTATTTTGTGGACTCGGGGAACCAGGGAAGGAGAGAAAGTAGGGTAGGACCAGAAAAATACTGTTTTGAGACAGAGTAGAAGAAAATCTTTCTGGATTTCTCCCACGTCCCTAAAAGGAAACCTCAACAAACATGCCTGAAAAGCCTTGGCCCAGGGACCCTGATCCAGAGCCCTGGGAATGAAGGCACCCGGGCGAGAGTGCAGGATGAGGAAGAGCACAGGTGGCCAGCGGGCCTGAGGCCCTGACTGCAGCTGTTTCTGAAGAATGCAGTGCAGAAGCTGCACCCCAGGAATGGCGTGAGGAGGGCTGCGTTCCTTCACAAGTCCTGCAGGGAGAAGATTTCATAATTGCCTGTGGCTGGGCTTGAAAGAGGGCACATAGATATTTGGCCAGGAGAGACAGACCCAAAGCAGAAAGTTATATGAAGACTTTCGGAAAAGATGAAGGAACTCAGTTTGGGATGTGTCCATCAGCAGAGACTGAAATATGATGCTATTCCAAACAATCCCAACACCTTCGCAGACTGTAAAGATTAAGTTTTTTCTAATTCAATATATCCTTGTACTTTCTGAATTTATTACAGAAATTGCCTGTTCTTTCTTAGACTATTATTATTCTCCAATATGCAAAGAATATTCCCAAAATACAGCTTTTACATCATTTGAGAGTGACACATATGTCCTTTCCAATGTAAAAAGCAAACCCTCTACCCAGATGCCAGGCGGAGAGTCCCTGTGCAGCTGACATTCAGAAGCATTCTGCAGAAGCCACCTAGGCAACTGAAGGATACAGTATTTTATACAGGCAAAGCAAGTAATCTAAAAGGTAGGAGACAAGATTCTGGTCCCTATATTGACCCTTGACACACAATACAATAAAAATGTGGACCATTTTAAGACATCGACCTTGGAAAGTTTTGTAACTTTTAATACCTTTAACCAACTGAGACTCCTGCAATTCAAACTGACAGAACACCAAATCCAAACCTTATGAAGTCGAAAGGAGAATTTATGTTCTCCCCTATTTACAAAGTCTGGATGTAGGATTGGCTTCAGGTCCAGGAGCAGCAGGGGGCCTCAGAATGCAGTAGTTGAAGAGATGAGAAGCAGCAGCAGCCTCATGTCATCTTTCTTACCAAACTAGTCCTCTCCTGCCTGTGTGCAAATGACCACTAGAACCTCAGATCTCACCTCTCCATAAACTCAAACCGAGGAGGAAAGAGAGCGTTTTCCTCTTCACAGTAAGTAGGACAATTTCCGATGCTGACTCTCACTGTTAGAAAATGTGCCTCTGCCTGGTTAAATAACTCTAGAAAAAATAAAAAAAAAAGGGTTGAGTCCACTTGCTTTTCTGGAACAGGCAAGTTCAGCCATCAAAACCACACATTTTCCTAGTAGTTGAGCAAATTCCTCAAAGGAAATTGTAATTTTCCTCTAATGGAAAAGAGGTGAATGCAGACTTTGTGAATTCAAAGCAAAAATCACCAAACGCTCTATAGCCAAGAAGTAAATAAGGTGTTTATACAAAAGATTCCAATGTCTCTTGTGGATCATTGCTTTTTGCAAGGCCCTACATCATCTCATGTGTGAACCTCTAGGTAGGTCCTCCTCACTCCTGACTCATGTGGCTGGGCGACCTGGTGAAACTGAGATCATTACACAAACACAAGGTTCAAACATCATCACAGTGTTAAAACCATCTCCCTAAGATCGATCTTTCTTCCTTCCTCCTTCCCCCCTTCCTTCCTTCCTTCCTTCCCCTTCCTTCCTTCCCTCCCTCCCTCCTTCTTTCCTTCCTTCCTTCCTTTTCTTCCTTTTTTTCTCTATTTAGAAGCTAAGCTGCAAGTCTTTCATTCTTAAAGTAGATGATTAGTCTTGAGTTTTACAAATATACCTGTACTTTCAATGCATTCATGATCACCTGGTAATTGATTTTAATTCTATTTCTATAACGAAGTTCTACCATATAGAATATTTATTTATTTATTTATTTATTTATTTATTTTGCTCCTGAGAATTGAACTCAGGGGCACTCAACCACTGAGTCACAACCCCAGCCTTATTTTGTATTGTATTTAGAGACAGGGTCTCTCTGAGTTGCTTAGCGCCTCGCTTTTTGCTGAGGCTGGGTTTGAACTCCTGATCCGCCTGTCTCAGCCTCCTGAGCCACTGAGATTACAGGCGTGTACCACCATGCCTGGCTACATAGAACTTTTAAAAAGATGTGTACCAAAGATACTGTTAAATTATGGGACCAATATATGGTGCTGCTTTATAAAAATATCATGTATAGTTCATGTTTTATGTTTTAATTTCACTAGTCATAATTTATGACTTAAAATGGACAGTTGTTATTCCTTCAATGAACATTTTACCATGGTATTGCCATGAATTTTTCTTATTTAGAAACAGCTTTATCTATTACTTTCTGAAACCATCATGCTTATATTTTAAGTGTTGAAAGTCATTGCCATTCAATTCCCCTTTAGCAATAGGTAACACAGAAGAATAATATCCCTTTCAAAATAAGGACACCAATTTTTTGACCTATTATTACATCTATGACATGAAGCATTTATGCTTAATGAACCTTAAGACAATGGAATGCTTCAAATTTCAAATAACTCTGGCTTACTCTTATAATATCTAAAATTTATAATGGCAATTAAAGTATTTAACCAGAGGAAATAGGTGCACCATTGGGACAAAATGAACATATGAGATGAAAGGATCATGGTTTGAGATTATGCTTAAATTTTCGGTTTATAACCATTACTTAAAAATCAAATTTACTTGTTAATGAAATTGATCCATGCTATGGTTTAAATGTGAGGTATCACCCAAAAACCTCAGGTATGAAAATATACAAGAAAGTTTAGAGGTGAAATGATTGGTTTATAGAACCTTAACCTCGTCAGTGCATTAATCCACTGATAGAGATTAACTGGTGGTGACTGTAGGCAGGTAGGGCGTGGCTAGAGGAGGTGGGTCATTGGGGGCCTTCTCTTGGTGTGCCCTGGGTGCCCTTGGTGTTTGATGCTGGTGAGCGAAGCTCTCTGCTTCTTGATTGCCATGTCCTGAACTGCTTTCCTCTTCCACACACTCTGCCATGACGTTCTGCCTAATCTCAGGCCCAGAGCAATGGAGTCAGCTGTCTGTGGACTGAGACCTCTGAAATCAATCATGAGCACCAAATGAACTTTTCCTCCTCTAAAATTGTTCTGTCAGACCAAAGAAAAAGCTGACTAAAACAACTCATGAGCCACATTTTAGTTATTTCAAGTTTTCTTTTTTTGTACCGAGATTTACTATTTAGATTTTAGGTTTTTGGCTTAGGGTTATTTGTTTGTTGTTTTTTAGCAAACCAGTTGATTATGGTCATGGAAATGACCTGGGTATGTCCTGCTCATCATTCCTCTCTCTTTCCTCCATATATTGTCCAGCCACTTCCCTGAGGGATAGAATGTATGTCTGGCCAATTTTATTTGTTCCCATTCAGGTATTGCTTATCTCTTAAACATGGCCATTACACACTTCCCCTAGCAGATATTGCATGTTATCTCTGGCTTAGGCAATGTCTTCAGGGGGGGCAACTCATTACCTCAGAGCAGGTGGTGACGAAAAAGTAAAGGGATTACAGTGTCATTCAGTGAGATAAGGCATCCTGGTAGAGGACTAATGGGTAAATAAAATTGGTTTTTAGTGCTAGTGGAGCCTGGATCCCACACACCGTCAGTCCTCTGAAAATAGATGAGGTCCACGTGGACTCATGACATTTCAATCCTAGTCATCGTCTCCCATGAAATGGTCTGACCATATGCACATCCTATGCATTATGGAAATATGGAGAGAACTATTACACAGGAGAGAAAAGCTTTTCATAATATTGACAATCCTTTTATATAAAATGATGTTCAGAGATTATTCATCTCAGTTCTCGTCTATTTTAAACAGATGAAGCATTTCCATTTTTTAAAAATATTTTAATGATTCAATATCTGTTTCACAGAGAAATATGCGGACTATATGAGTAAATTTCTAATTTGAATGATTAAACTCATAGATGAGCTTGATTTTGTGGAGATAATTATAGTATTGAAAGTGATGAAAGAGTTAATATAGGTATATTTTTAGTTTTGTGTTGTCCAGTGTGTGGTTTTTGGGCACTCCAAATATGGCCAGTTCAAATTAAGATGTACTATCAATATAAAATACATATGAGATTTAGAAATACTAACAAATGTAAACTACCTTAATCATTTTTATATTGATCATATTTTGAAAACAATGTTTTGGATATTTGGGGTTAAATAAAATGTTACTGTGCTTACATTTTCTCTTTATTCTTTTAAATGTGGTGTTAGAAAATTTTATATTCCATGCAGGGTGTACTTTATATTTCCTTTGGATCTCTGTGTTCTAAGCAACTTAGCAAAGCATTAGCATATTAAGAGTGTTTTCTCCCACTCAACTCTCAAGCATGGTTCATATACATCATGTCCTTTGAATTAAAAATGCTCTCATATAGCTAGAACCATTAGAATATGCTCTCATAAAGAAATAGAGAGACGAATTTTCCTCTGTAGTACAATTTCACAGTTGATACTCAATGCCTTCTCTATAACTATTCCATGCATTAGGAATGTCTGGTGCAAAGCATAAATCTGCACAGTTGTACATTTTGTTATGATTCGTTTTGACACTTACAATTGCATTGTGGAAACCTTAGCTACAAGGTTCCCAGCAATCTTTTCAACCAGCTGAATAAATTTTGTTAAACTCAACTAAGGTATTGAACATGATTTATTTATTTAGCTGTTAACTCTAGTTTCTTTGGCATGCCCAAAAGTTGAACTTGCACCAAAATCTATTTTCTATCTTATTATTAAACAGTACAGAGCCGTCAGGACCCACCTTCAGAAACAGCGGGCTCCTGCAATTCCTTCCTATAGTAAATAGAGTGTGCGAAACTATTAATTTTTCTTCAGCAAGTATTGGTGTGAAAATTGAGCTTTTTATAAACACTGGTGAAATGAAAAGAATAACCTCTTGCCATTTCCATTATCAATCCCTGCTTTTTTGTCTAACACTTAAACTTGGCCAAACCCTTGAGCAAAATCAACTTTTTTTTTCTAAAATCACTTGCCAAATTTTTTTCAAAAGCTAAACCTTTTTTCATGTGCCACTTTTTTTTTTTGAAATGGAGAGCAACCAAATGTCAAACAATCTGTTTCTATTATAACAAGCCTTCCATCTAGATGGTGTTTCAACACTCAAGTAGAGAATACATTTTTAGAATATCAAGGAAGGTAGCTAGGAGACCTAAAAATCCACTGTACAAAATTTCTGTCATAAATTATGTTTTTCTTCTATTACCACAATGAAAATGCAGATCAAAATGAAAGAGATCCATGATTAAAGAATGTGCTGTGAGCCAGGCATGGTGGTGCATGCCTGTAATCCCAGTACTTTGGGAGGCTGAGACAGGAGAATCCTGAGTTCAAAGCCAGCCTCAGCAACAGTGAGGAGCTAATCAACTCAGTGAGATCCTGTTTCTACATAAAACAAACAAACAAACAAACAAACCCCCCACAAAATAGGGCTGGAGCTCTGGCTCAGTGGTTGAGTACCCCTGAGTTCAATACTTGGTACCAAAAAAAAAAAAAAAAGAAAGAAAAAAGAAAAAAGAATGTGCTTTGACCAAGAGTGAAGATATTGGTGCCCAGCTATTTGAAATGAACTTGAAGATACTTCCCTTAACCCACCATGGCTCAAAGTTGCTTTACAGATTCCTAAGGAGGTGAAAAAGCAATACTTTGGAAAGATATCTAGGCCCAGGATAAGTTTAAATTTATTTGTCTGTAAATGCTTGTTCTCAAAAATCAAATGTCTGTACAATATCAATCAGGCACTGTGATATCCATGTAACAGAGCCTGGATAGACTGTGCAGTACCCAAAAAATGTGGCCCTTGAACACACTGAATTCTTTAAACTGAAAGACTTTAGAGAGCCCTCAGCAAAGTCTTCCCCACCTTCTCCTGCCTTTCTTTACCCTGTTTGCCTTGGGGCAGGCCACTGTACTGGAATTCCTTTTCCCCAAATTGGGCCATATGAATTAGAACTATATTTTGCCCAATCACATTTCTACATGACTGTCCATTTTCCATCAAATCTATTATAATAGCAGTTTTCTCTGGGTCTTTGTGTCTTCATTTCTGCAGCCTCTCATGTCACATGGAACTGATACATAAATTGATTATGCTTTTCTCCCGCTAATCTGTCATTGGTTTTTGGATTGCAGAAGCATAGGTATCAGATTTCCCCACCCCTACAAGCACCACGTCAGGAACCAGAATTATTTTAAAGCCATCCTATTAATAAAACTAATCATATGGAGACTGTTTTGTGTGTACCAATGAATTCTCCCAAACAACGTTTTAAAAATTATGAAGTTTAACATAATATTCAACAAACTTAAAACTTAGGAAGTTTACAATTGATACTAAACATAGTCGTCCAATCTTTATTATATTATTCTCATTAAAATTATGTTTGCAATGGAGTTAGTTCATAACACTGTATAAATATGCATAAAGACACTGGGAAAGATGTTTCCTTTTTGATTTTCTTAATGAGATGTGGCAGGCACCTCATTTGCTTTAGCTAATTCAGATTGGCCACTCTGCTGAGGCAGAAGCCAATGAAAGATCTCAGACAGAGGAGGAGCTGATCTGCCTGGCTGTGTTCCCTTTTTAGCAATTCCACAGCACTGCAGAAGTCAGTGGGCCCCAGGCAGATAGGAAGCTGGCTTTCACTGAACCCTCAGCAGGACAGGGTGCGGAGCTCCTACACCCTCCTGGAAGAGCCTAGGCCACCTGCCAAGCTGAGCTGGAAAGCACCTAGGGCAAGTGAAGATGCAAACAGAAACCAATTAGCTTAATAAAGCAAGGTGTTCTGGAGGATGCTGAAGTTGGAATCCCATAGCTTCCTGTTCTTCAGTATTTTGGTCTCTAAGTTATCACAGCTTTTCCACAAGAGAAGCCTTCCCAATTCTAGTTTTTAGATTTCCTATTCTTTTAGTATTTTGTCTCAAATGTAAAAGGATCCCTACATGTTATACATTATTGAAGTGTACTTATCTGCCTCTTCTCAAATAATGACATCTACTAAGCAAAATAATGACTTTATTTCTATTATTCTTTACAGATATATTATATATAATCATGATAATTTTACATAATCTTGTACATTTCCTCTTTTCACTGTGATTGATCTTGTCATAGGGAAGAATTTGCTCATGTAAGTGTTGCAGAGAACAAAAAAAAACAAAAAACAAAACCCACTTTTTTCTAACACATAGGAAATAACAATAGAAAATACTTAACATAGGGTCCACAGTGAAGGAGGGGGTTATTACAGAGGAACAGATAAGTAATAAACCAAATATTTGGACTGCACACTTATCTAGAAACACTTTTTAAAGAAATTAGTAAAAAGATTTTGTCTGTTCTGTGAAAGAGGATGTGACAGATATGTAACAAATTTAGTCAAGAAAGAACCAATTAAAATGAAAATCAAGAAGAACAGACTTAAGTCACATTTGAAATAGTATTTTTAGGTAGAACTTAACACAGGTAATGCCATTTTGAAACATTTCCACCATCTTAGAACAAGAGTCACCTCAGGGTCACTCCAACTCAGCCTGACCTCAAGCCTCAGACAATATTCCATCATCATGCAAAGAAAGGAAATTGCTATGTGGGACTGGAATCCTGAAACCACCTGGTTCAACATGGAAGGGGACCACGTTAAAGAGTAGAAGTCATGACCAAAAGGACCCCTTCCTGAAAACTTCCTAAAACTGCCGAACTGCAAAAATTTCCCCACTCCCTCATGCCCCTATATATCTACCCCAGGCTGTAGTCAAGATGGGTCTCAGTCTCCACTGGGCCCTCCCCTGCAGGTTTGGCCCAAATTAACCTGTGATACTGTTGAGCCACCTCTCCTCTTTATTTCCCTCATTCGCTTCTTTCCTTACGGTAACAGGCTGTAAACTATAGAAAATCCAAACAGGAAGATGTTAAAACATAAGAATATAGAACAAATGGGAGATTAAATAGAAATTCAAATGTTAAAAATATAATTGCTTTTACTAGGAAAAAATTTCTTCAACCAATTTAGGAAGGAGGGATGAAAGTGGGGGCTGATAATAACTGACAACAGATTAAAAGTGGAAGTATTTTAATTTATATGCATGCCAGACTCTTCAGTATATGTCAGTTTAACGAAAGTGTGCACAGTTGGGGGAGAGGGGCACTTAGTGCTTTTAGAACAGCATGGAAGCTCCCACTGGGCTTTTGCATTGCTGTGCTGAGGGTCAGTTTTCTCCCAAACAGGAAAATTCCCAGAGAGAGGTTTATGGCAGCTGTGTCTTCAGAAGACTCTGCTTTAGTCAGATAAGGGAAGTTCAAATAAGATTTCTTTCTGTATCTGTTATACCCAAAATGTTTCCTGTTGAAAATAATCCTATGCCATTTTGCTAAATTGTTAGTCTCTTTATAATTGTAGTCAGTAAATATCAAAGCAGATCTTCCATAGATTAAAAATATAAAAAACAAGGAAATGTTATAAAATAATAAAAGTTTTTAAAGCTGAAATCACAGTCTGAAAACCTACAGTGTTTTACTGTGTTATGGACCAAATGTTAGCCTCCCTCAAATTCATATGTTGGAACTTAAACACCATGATAATGAAATTAGGAAGTGAGGTCCTGGGGAGGTAATTAGGTCACAAGTTGGGGTCCTCATGTTGAGAGTTAGGGTCTTCTGAGAAATTGAGGTGGTATGAAGACCCCCTGTTCAAGCCTGGATTCTTCAGATCAAGTCAGAAAGATTTCAAACATGTCACTCAGAGTAACAGTAATGAGTAATTGAAGGGATAAGAAAAGAGAAGGGCCACTCTTAAGGGAGAGAGTGGATCCTCTCGGAAAGGAGAGGGACAATGTGCCTTTCCAGCACTCCAGTTTTATTGGGGTTCCCAGAAAAGTTTCCAGAAAGTCCCACCAGGTTCACCTCTTGACTTGACTAACAGCAGGGTGACATCAGATTTTCAAGTCCCTACTGTCATGGCAACTCCAGGTCACCGTGGCCCATGCTGACCAGTTTTAATTGGATTCTTAACCACACATTCTTATAAATTTTTATGGTTAGGAGAAACTATTCTAATCTCCTAGGGTTTCAGGATCTGCTCACAAAAATCTCCCTCTTCAGGGTAACTTGGGTTCCTCTTATCAACATTTTTTGGGGCCTGCATTTTTCTTGAAGTTAACAGGTAGTTTGCTGAGGAATGTACTATTTGCTTTTCACTTAGGCCAGGGAGGGCTGCAGGTAAATTGCTTCTTGGAAGCATGTGGGGATCAGCACAGTGAGCGGATTTTATAGAATTGGTCTCTTAACCTCATGTTCTCACCATTCAAATCTGCTCCCTAACACTCATGAATGAAATCAGGGCCATTGAAAGGGACCCCAAAGATCCATTAGCCCTTCTGCTATGTGATAACTCAGAAAGAAGATGGTCTGAAACCAAGAATGTGATCTTCACTAGACACGGAATCTGCTGATTCAAACATTAGGCAATACCTAGTAATGAGCAGTGGAATGCAAACCGATAACATAGCAGCGACATGGGTTCTCTTTAAATTGCCTTTAACACTAATGATAATGTAGTCGTTTATAGAAAAACAACAGGCATGCTAACCCTGAGAATAAACAGGTGGAAACAAGGGGAGCCAATTAAGAAATAAGTCAAGAAGAACAGATCAGTGGGGTTAACCCCTGACAGGGTCTACTGAGGTCATTGTAAAGATAGGATTTATGGCCATAGGTTTCTCAACGTATTTCAGAAGAGAAATTTTGTTAGTAGCACAGGTGCACTAAGATAAAGTTTGTGCAATCATTGAGCCCAGCACCTGCATTAACATAGATTTGATTTGTAGATGACATCCCTCTGAATGGGATGGTCACTATGACATTTCCAGAAAGAACCAACTAGAATCAAAAACTCCCAACATGAAAGAGGAATTAAATGTTAGATTGGTGAAGACTGCAGAAGGTGGACCCCACGTCTCATGGCCCTTGAAAGGGTAAAGTCATCCTGCTGTCAATCAAAAACTAGAATCAAAAACTCCCAACATGAAAGAGGAGTTAAACGTTAGATTGTTGAAGACTGCAGAAGGTGGACCCCACGTCTCATGGCCAACATCAAACAGTAATAAACTTGGAAGTGCCATTCAGTTTCCTTTGTCATTCTCTGCTCAGAGAGGACATACTCTATCTTGAATGTGTCCTTTGCTTGAATCTTACTTTCGGTAGAGGACAGACAGATAAGTGTGAATGATAGGAACACAAAGCAAAGACAATAATTCTACAAAATGGGGCCACTGTGCTGACGCCCATATGCATTCTTTTCCAAGAAACAGTTTGCCTACAGCTCTTCCTAGCTTAAGTGGACAGGATATACTACATTCCTCAGCAAACTACCTGTTAACTGCAAGACAAATGTAGCCACCAATTAATGTCCATAAGAGAAACTCTAAAGGGGAGATTTTTGTGACCCTTTACACAAACCAGATCCTGAAACTCAGGGAGATAGGGATAATTCCTCCTAACTATAAAATCTGTAAGAATTTATGGTAAAAAATTCAATTAGATCTGGTCAGCATGGGTCAAGGTGACCTCGAGTGGCCATGATAGTGGGTACTTGAAAGGGTAATGTCATCGTGCTGTCAATCAAAAGTCAAGAGGTAGACCTTCAGGACCCTTGGGGGACATCTCTGGGATTCCCAATAAAATTGGAATGCAGGAGGGAGACACTGTCCCTCTTCTGTCTGAGAGGACCTACTATCTCTCTTAAGAGTATCCTGTTTCCCTTTTCCTATCCCTACAATAAACTCATGCTTGTTACTCTGAGAAATATGTCTGAAATCTTGAAATCTTTCTGACTTGATCTCAAGAATCAGAGTTTTAAGAGCAGTCAGTGTCTTTGAGCTTCTTTAGTGTCCCAGTAGGCCCCAGTCCTGGAACACTTTCATTTTTTTTTTTTTTACAGAGATAGATGGAATTTTTTTTATTAGTTTTTTTTAGTTATACATGTCAGTAGAATCCATTCTGACATAATTATAAAAGCATGGAATATATCTTGTTCTAGTTTAGACCCCAGTACCTGTCCTTCCCCATCCACCCCTTCACCCCCTGTTCCCTTTATTGAACTTTCTACCATTTACTCATAGTAGTTTCTTACTTAATTTGTTTATTCTAATTAGGTATACATGACAGCAGAATGCATTTTGATTCACTGTACACAAATGGAACATAACTTTTTATTTCTCTGGTTGTACATGATGTAGAGTCACACTATATGTGCAGTCAAACATGTACTAGGGCAATGATGTCCATCTCATTCCACAATTTTTCCTGCCCCCATGTTGGTTCCACTCTGCTCCCCTCCCTCTCCTTTAACAAAAGTTCCTCCATTCTTCCCATGCTCCCTCCCCCATTACGAATCAGCATCCACTTATCAGAGACAACATTCAGCCTTTGGTATTTTGGGATTGGCTTACTTTGCTTAGCATGATATTCTCCAACTCTATCCATTTACCTGCAAATGACATAATTTTATTGTTTTTTAATGCTGAGTAACATTCCATTGTGTATATACACCACAGTTTCTTTATCCATTCATCTACTGAAGGGCATCTAGTTTGGCTCCACTGTTTTGCTATTGTAAATTGAGCTTCTATAAACATTGAAGTGGCTGCATAACTGCAGTATGCTATTTTAAAGTCCTTTGAGTATATACTGAAGAGTGGGATAGCTGGGTCAAATGGTGGTTCCATTCCAAGTTTTCTAAGGAATCTCCATACTGCTTTCCAGATTGGGTGCACCAATTTTCAGTCTCACCAACAATGTATAAGTGTGCCTTATATAATTTGAGGAGATTAGTATCAATTCTTGTTTGAAGATCTTGTAGAACTCAGCTGAGAATCCATCTAGTCCTGGGCTTTTCTTGGCTGGTAAGCCTTTGATGGCATCTTCTATTTCCTTGCTCTAAATAGATCTGTTTAATTTGTGTATGTCCTCCTGCTTCAGTTTGGGCAGATCACATGCCTCGAGAAATTTGCTGGTG
Organism: Xerus rutilus; assembly: GCA_028644305.1. Classification (NCBI taxonomy): domain Eukaryota; kingdom Metazoa; phylum Chordata; class Mammalia; order Rodentia; family Sciuridae; genus Xerus; species Xerus rutilus. Next base: position 6,953,447 of record CM053408.1, on the reverse strand, counting down.
TCTTTGTGATATTTTATTTTACTTAAGTATAAATTTTCAACATAGTTTATAATTTCAACATAGTTTATAATTATCTTCTGTATTTCAATAGTGTCTGTTGTGATATTTCGTTTTTCATCCCAAATTTTAGTAATTTGAGTTTTCTCTCTCCTTCTTTTTGTTAGCATGGCTAAGGGCTTATAATTTTTATGCAATGGGCCCCACTTTCACTTATAATAAAAATTCTCTTGGTTGGCTTTTCACATCTGACTCTAAATTTCCTTCAGAACACAAGATCCAAGATTTGGAGCTTTGGCTCACCACTTGCCTTTGACACAGCACTTAGATTTGCTAGCCTCCAAAATTCTGAAAAATTAATTTTTATTATTTATAAGCCATATAATTTGTAATATTTTATTATAGCAGCCCAGATGAACCAGACAAGGAGAATTTGGAAAGATAAATAGGTCTATATTGGATACATCCAAAAATTTGTCTCTAAAACCAAATATTTCAAGCATCCATATTTAAAAGAACAACACAGATTATTAACCCAAGAAATAAATTGCTATATTTTAAAACTTTTTAATAACAGCAATTGCAAAATAGTAATACAATTACTTCCAAAAAGTATTAAAAAATAAAATATTCTATGCCTGATTTACTTGTATTTCTTCTTATATTACTTTAGCAGCAAGACTTTTGCCAGATTATTAAAAATGTACCACCTCTTTTTTTTTTCCATATTTAATTTATTTGTTCTATTTAGGTTTACATGATATCAGAGTGCAATTTGGTTCATTGTACACAGATGAAAGATAACATTTCATTGCTCTGGTTGTAAGTGATATAGAATCACAACATACATGCAGTCATACATAAAGCTAGGGCTATGAAGGCCATCATATTCCACCACCTTTACTGTCCCCATGGCCCCTCCCCCTTACACCCCTGTGAATAGAGTTCCTCCATTGTTCCCATGTCCTTCCCCACATTATGGATCAGCATCAACTTATCAATCAGTACATTCAGCATTTGGTTTTCTGAGATTGGCTTACTTCACTTAGCATGATATTCTCCAACTCTGCCCATTTACCTGCAAATGCCATAATTTTATTCTGTCTTATTGCTGAGTAATATTCCATTGTGTATACATACCACAGTTTCTTTATTTATTCATCTATCAAAGGGTATCTAGGTTGGTTCCACAGTTTAGCTATTGTAAATTGAGCTGCTCTAAACATTGAAGTGGCTGTGTCATGGTAGTATGCTGTTTTTAAGTCTTCTGGGTATAGACCAAGGAGTGGGATAGCTGGATCAAATGGTGGTTCCATTCCAAGTTTTCTAAGGAACCTCCATACTGCTTTCCAGATTGGTTGTACCAATTTGCAGTTCCACCAGCAATGTATGAGCGTGCCTTTTTCCCCACAACCTCGCCAACACTTATTGTTGTTTGTATTCTTGATAATTGCCATTCTGACTGGCATGAGATAAAATCTTAGGGTAGTTTTGATTTGCATTTCTCTGATTGCTTGAGATGTTGAACATTTTTTCATATGTCTGTTGATCAATTGTATACCTTCTTTGAAATTTCTGTTCAGCTCTTTGGCCCATTTATTGATTGGGTTGTTTGTTTTTTTGGTGTTAAGTTTTTTGAGTTCTTTATACATCCTGGAGATTAGTGCTCTATCAGATTTGTGTTTAGCAAAGGTTTGTTTTCAGAATGTCGGCTCTCTGTTCACTTCATTGATTATTTCTTTTGCTAAGAAGCTTTTTAGTTTGAATT
>CM053408.1:6921536-6951582 GCA_028644305.1 Xerus rutilus | reverse complement strand
CATATGGATTTCCAGTTTTCCCAGCACCATTTGTTGAACAGGCTATCTTTTCTCCAGTGTACGTGTTTGGCTCCTTTGCCTAGTATAAGGTAACTGTATGTAAGTGGGTTTGTTTCTGTGTCTTCTATTCTATACCATTGGTCTACGTGTCTATTTTAGTGCCAGTACCATGCTGTTTTTGTTACTATAGCTTTGTAGTAAAGTTTAAGGTCTGGTATTGTGATGCCTTCTGCTTCACTCTTCTTGCTAAGGATTGCTTTGGCTATTCTGGGTCTCTTATTCTTCCAAATGAATTTCATAATTGCCTTTTCTATTTCTATAAGGAATGACATTGGGATTTTAATTAGAATCCCATTGAATCTCTATAATGCTTTGGGTAGTATGGCCATTTTGACAATATTGATTCTGCCTATCCAGGAGCATGGGAGATATTTCATCTTCTAAGGTCGTCTTCAATTTCTTTCTTCAGTGTCTTATAGTTTGCATTGTAGAAGTCTTTTACCTCTTTTGTTAAATTGATTCCCAAGTATTTTATTTTGTTTGAGGCTATTGTGAATGGGATAGTTTTCCTAATTTATCTTTCAAAGGGTTTATCACTGATGTATAGAAATGCAATTGATTTATGGGTGTTGATTTTATATCCCGCTAGTTTGCTGAAATCACTTCTTAATTCTAGAAGTTTTCTGGTAGAATTTTTTTGGATCCTTTAAGTATAGAATCATGTCATCTGCAAATAATGATAGTTTGAGTTCTTCTCTTCCTGTTTGTATCCTTTTAATTTCTTTCATCTGTCTAATTGTTCTGGCTAGTGTTTCAAGGACTATGTTGAATAGCAGTGGTGAAAAAGGGCATCTCTGTGTTGTTCCTCTTTTTAGAGGAAATGCTTCCAATTTTTCTCCATTTAGGATGATGTTGGCCTTGGGTTTAGCATAGATAGCTTTTACAAAGTTGAGATATGTTCCTGCTACCCCAAGTTTTTCTAGTGTTTTGAACATAAAAGAGTGCTGTATTTTGTCAAATGCTTTCTCTGCATCAATTGATAAGATCATATGACTTTTATCTTTAAGTCTATTGATGTGATGTATTACATTAATTGATTTCCGTATGTTGAACCAATGTTGCATCCCTGGAATGAATTCCCCTTGATCATGGTGCACTATTTTTTGATATGCTTTTGTATGCGATTTGCCAGAATTTTGTTGAGAATTTTTGCATCTATGTTCATCAGGGATATTGGTCTGAAGTTTTCTTTCTTTGATGTGTTTCTGTCAGGTTTTGGAATCAGAGTAACACTTGCCTCATAGAATGAGTTTGGAAGGGTTCCCTCTTTTTCTATTTCATGAAATAGTTTGAGAAGTATTGGTATTAATTCTTCATTGAAGGTCTTATAAAACTCAGCTGAGAATCCGTCTGGACCTGGGCTTTTTGTAGTTGGCAAGCTCTTGATGACATCTTCTATTTCTTTGCTTGAAATTGATCTGTTTAAGTTGTGTATGTCCTCTTGGTTCACTTTGGGTAGGTCATATACCTCTGGAAATTTGTCAGTGTCTTCAGGGTTTTCTCTTTTACTGGAGTATAAATTTTCAAAAAAGTTTCTAATTATCCTCTGTATTTCAGTAGTGTCTGTCGTGATATTTCCTTTTTCATCACGAATTTTAGTAATTTGGGTTTTCTCCCTCCTTCTTTTCATTAGGGTGGCTAAGGGTTTGTCAATTTTGTTTATTTTTTTCAAAGAACCAGCTTTTTGTTTTGTCAATTTTTTGAATTTTTTGTTGTTTTTTTTCAATTTCATTGATTTCAGCCCTGATTTTGATTATTTCTAATTGTCTTCTATTTCTTTTGGTGTGGATTTGTTCTTCCTTTTCTAAGGCTTTGGGACAAAGAGTCAATTCATTTATTTGTTGACTTTTACTTCTTCTAATGATTGAGTTTAGTGCAATGAACTTTCCTCTTAGCACTGCCTTCATGGTATCCCAGAGATTTTGATACGTTGTATCAGAGTTTTCATTTGCCTCTAGGAATTTTTTTTATCTCTTCCCTGATGTCTTCTTATTCCATGCATCATTCATTAGCATATTATTTAGTTTCCAGGTGTTGGAGTAGTTTCTATTTTTTAATCTGTCATTAATTTGTAATTTTATTCCATTGTGGTCAGATAGGATGCAGGGTAGTATCTCTATTTTTTTTTGTATTTGCTAAGACTGGCTTTGTGACATAACATATGATCTATTTTGGAAAAGGATCCATGTACTGCTGAGAAAAAAAGTGTATTCACTCATTGATGGATGAAGCACTTTGTATATGTCTGTTAAGTCTAAATTATTGATAGTTTCATTGAGATCTATGGTTTCTTTTTTAAGTTTTTGTTTGGGAGATCTATCCAATGGTGAGGGAGCTGTGTTAAAGTCTCCAAGGATTATTGTGTTGTGGTCTTTTTGATTCTTGTATTTGAGAAGGATAGTTTGATATATGTAGAAGCCCCATTATTTGGGGCATATTCATGATTGTTATGTCTTATTGATGTATGATTCCCTTAAGAAGTATGAAATGACCTTCTTTATCTCTTTTCACTATCTTTGATTTGAAGTCCACTTTATTTGAAATGAGGATGGAAACTCCTGCTTGTTTGCGGGGTCCATGTGAGTGATATGTTTTTTCCCAGCCTTTCACTTTCAGTCTGTGAATGTCTTTTCCTGTGAGATGAGTCTCTTGAAGATCGCATATTGTTGGGTCTTTTTTTTTTAATCCAGTCTGTCAGTCTATGTCTTTTAAAAGGTGAATTTAGGCCATTTACATTCAGGGTTATTATTGAAATATGATTTGTAATTCCAGTCATTTTGGTTTGTTTTTGATTTTTACCTTGAGTTGTTTTCTCTTTTGAATGGTCTTTCCTTTAGTGTAGTTCCTCTCTTTGTATATTTTCATTGTTGGTTATCATTTCCTCCTCATGGAATATTTTGCCAAGATTGCTGTGTAGTGCAGGCTTTCTTGCTGTAAATTCTTTTAACTTTTGTTTATCATGGAAGGTTTTTATTTCATCATCAAATCTGAAGGTCAGTTTTGCTGGATATAGGATTCTTGGATATATATTCTTGGATATAGGATCCATTTTCTTTTAGAGTTTGGAATATATTGTTCCATGATATCCTGGCTTTTTGTGTCTGGGTTGAAAAATCTGCTGAGATACAAATTGGTCTCCCCTTATATGTAATCTGGTTGCTCTCTCTTCTGGCCTTTAAAATTCTATCCTTATTCTGTATGTTGGGCATTTTCATTATAATGTGCCTTGGTGTAGATCTATTGAAATTTTGTACATTTGATGTCCTGTAAGGCTCTTATATTTGATTTTTCAATTCATTTCTCATATTCGGGAAATTTTCTGATATTATTTCATTAAAGAGACTGCACATTCCTTTGGTTTGAAATTCTGCACCTTCTTCTATCCCAATAAATCTTAGATTTGATCTTTTGATGCTGTCCCATATTTCTTGTATGTTCTGTTCATGATTTTTTACCATCTTCACTGTGTGGTCAAGTTTATTTTCAAGATTGTATATCTTGTCTTCATTATCTGAGGTTCTGCCTTCCAGGTGATCTAGTCTGCTGGTGATACTGTCTATTGAGTTTTCATTTGGTTTATTGTTTTATTCATTTCAAGAATTTCTGATTGGTTTTTTTTTTTTTCACAATCTCTAGCTCTTTCTTAAAGTAATCTTTTGCTACTTGTAATTGCTCTCTTATCTCTTTGTTAGAATGATCAATGGTTGCCTTTATTTGCTCTCCTATTTCTTTGTTGGATTGATCAATTTTTGCCTGTAATTGCTCACTTATGTCATTCTTTAATTCACTGGTCATTTTAATTATGTACATGCTGAATTCTTTCTCTGACATTTCATCAACTGTGCTGTCAATGGATTCTGTAACAGGGGTATCAAGGTTTATTTGGGGCGCTTTCTTCCCTTGTTTTCTCATGTTGATTGTGTATCTTCCTTTCTTGCAATGCCGATCTGAGGTATTGCAGCTTCTATCCTATAATCTTGTATTGACACTCCAGATTACCTGTGTCTCACCTTGGAGCTACTTTTGTTCCCCTAGTGTCCCCAGATGGGCAGTACTGCCACTAAAGTTGGTGGCAGAGGTAGTGGACATACCTCTAGAGGGCAGTGGGCGTACCTCTAGAGGGCAGTGGGAGTGGCCTTGGCTGGGCTCCTATGGTGGTCCCTGAGGGCTGTTTTGCCCTTGTGTTATGCTCCAGCTGGTGAGCAGGGACTCTGGAGCAGAACTGGGGGCAGGCCCAGGTCTCACTTAGGTGGGCTCACAAGAAGGAGTGTCTGTGTGCAACCTTACCATGGATGTGAGCTTCCCTGGGGCTGGAGGCTAGCAGGCCCTGGTCTGCCTTCGGCTGGGCACCCCTGGCATTCCCTGAGGGTGGTTTTGGGCCTTCTCTCTTGCCTGTCCAGAGGAACTCTGGAGTGGGACTGGGGCAGCCCCAGGCCACACTTGGGTGGGGCCATCTCTGCTGGAGTCTCTGCAGGGGACTCTTACCCTTGGTGTGTGTTCCCCTGTGGCTGGTAGCTATCAGTCTCTGGTCAACCCTTGGCTGGATGCCCATGAAGTTTCTGAGGGCAGATTTGGGCTCTCTGCGGTCCTGCAGGTCTGCAGATGTACCACCTCTTTTGACTTCTATATATATGTCATATATATTATGTATATATACATATATATTTGTCAAAATACAACTGTGCTCACTCCTTCCATTTTATTGATACTAGATCTACCATGTTTTTAGAAACCAAACCTAATCTCATCACAACTCCTGTTGAAATACTTTAGTGACTTCCCATTTGTGTTTATATTTTTAACAGTGTTACACTGTATCCTGTGCTGCATGTCCTGGTTCCCCCCACCCACTATCTCTGTTATTGCACATTTTCAACACTAGAGTCACTGATCAGCCTTTCCTTCCTCTTTTAGCTTCTCTTATATTCACATGATTGATGCCTATTCTTTTTTTTTCACAGGATGTCTGATATTCCTTGCCAATTCTGTACTACTTTAGCCACTATAGCTTGTCAACATATTCTAGGAACTTTAAAGTTAATTCTATGTTCCGATAAAATTAAGAATAATTTTAAGTCTATCATAAAACTCCACAAAATTTTGGTTGTTTGTGAGCATAGTGATTCATGTAATAATTTAAGTAACAAATTATTTTTTAAAAAATACTAAGTCTTATTATGAAAAATCAAACAAACTTTCCATTTTTTCACATTTTTTTCAATGTTCATTTCTGGGTTCATTTTTATTTTATTTACAGTATAAACCTAGTGGTCATTATTTATTAGGACAAGCTCTGTATATTAATTTATAGCCAATAATTTTACATTCTTATTATATCATTTAAAAATATTTTAAATTTTTCAGCTTTACCATTTTGTCTATCATCCTAGAGAAAACTAATTCTATGTTCTCTTTTCAGTGATGGTATCCATTGAACTAATCAGATATTTTTGTTCTTGGAGTTAGCAGCACAGTTGACTTATAATCCATAGATTTCATAACATTGACCCATCCATGCACAGTTATTAAAATCTACTTTGTCATGGTATGTTACTCTACTTATGTGGTATGAAATCCTATTTATAAAGTTTTATTAAGCAATTTACAATGATATTCATAAATAATAGCATCTACTTATATAGGTATCTCTATTTATGCATTTTGGGCAGATTTTTCTTTAAGTATTGCAATTGGCTTAACAAAAAGAAACAAGTTTTCTTGTCTTCCTGAAATCTTTTAAGTTTCAAATACATTATCTAATAAGTAGTCTGAATTTATTTTTTTTCTTTGAAATATAGCTTTTGGACAACTTTCTAAGTTTTTAACATGATTTTCTGAAATTTACTAATTTTTCTGGGTTCATTCTGCATATGTGGAAGATACTAATGGTTAATGCCTTTGCTGGTGTTTTTAACAAAGCATTATCCTAAGAATCTTTGATCTTGTTTAAAATATCACCCTTACTTGGGCCCCAAGAACATTGCCCCAGTAGCTACTCTAAATATGACCATAATATTGAAAAAGACAATTTGCCTTCTACTTTGTTGGTGACTATGCTCAAAGTAGAAACCAAAAGGAGCAAGAAGAGAAGATCATTTCAAATGTGGGGAAAAATATGTCCTCCTTGTCACCCTGAGGACCAGACTTTTCTTAAGAACCTAACCCAGGAATCAAATAAAGGAAGGACTCCCGGCTACATGGAATATATGGGGCAGGAGGTGAGCAGCATGTAACAAAGACTGGAATTACATTATGGGATGCCACTGTGCAAGACAGAAAAGTAGTGTCTCTAGTAAGGAGCCCAACACAAAATGTGTGTAAAAAGGGAATAACTCCTAGAGGACATTTTGGAGCCCTGCCTTCCTCATTGGTAGGGTCGTCAGGGCTTGAAGTTCAGCCTCTCCAACTTGGATCTTATAAGAGCCTGGGATGATCGTCCAAGGAAAGACCAAAACCTTCCTCTGTCCGCTGGGACGTCAGACTGGACTTACTATTGAATTGATTTTCAAGTTCACTTGACTGTTTATCAAGGGAGGTCCTAACAAGTATAAGTCTTCTTTATTGCCAATGATGTCTAATGCCCAAACAATTCAGGAAGCCCTGGATTTCACAGAAACTCATGATATACAAACTCAGAACTAATATTGCCAATTAATTCTACAAAAAAATACTGAACCTGAACTAAATCAAAGTTATTTTCCACAGTGGGGCCACCTTCATTTTCAGGACAAACCTAGGTGTATACCCAAGCTGAATAAGAGGGATTCTATTGGACACCAATGCACAAAGGATTCCAAATTACCAAAGGACAAGCAATCCAGATAATAGGCAAACATCTCCCCAAGCTTTTCAGTGTAATTTGTTCCTAGACTTGGCCCCAAGTTATTCACTACTAGAGGGGTACTCCCTATGCACTTTTGAACACTCATCAAAGTTGAAGCCTTTGTTGTGGTAGAGCTAATTACCTTAGAGACTAAGATTTCTGCCATGCCCTAGGTGATGGAAATCCCTCACTGAAGAATCGAATTAACAACAGTGGACTCCTTGTTAAAAGAGAAATGGTATCTACAGGATGAAGCTATACCTGGCCCCGTGGGAATATCATATCACAAGGAATGAGTCACATACCCTGAAACTGAGGTTAATTTGCCCCAAATCAAGAAATTTCCAGAAATACCTCTACCTGTTACTCAGTGAGAGTCAGAGACAGAATGTTTAACATTCTCAAAACAGAAAAATCATGCTGTTTTTAACAAAGAAGGAAGTACTGAGGATAAGGGAACAAAATGATGGACAGCTGCAGCCTATCTCCCTGTTCAAACACTTCATTTTTCATGATTGGGAATGGACTCATGTGGCCAATGGGTGAACCATACTCTGAGCATTAGAGTATTCCCTTGACAAACATTTTCTAAGATCCAAACTGTTACTGATTTCTGGTTGATAGCTAATGGGCTAACTACTGACTGAGAAAATCAGGGCTGGAAGATACCTAGTTGAGATGTCTCATGATGTGGGGAAAAAAAAAGAAAAAGAAAGAAATGTAAAATTGACTGTCACTCTGCCTATCTTGGCATACTATATTTTAGCTCATAGAACATCAGACAAAGCCAAAGCTGAAAACCAACCAAACCACCAAACAAAGTAAGCCTCTTGAACTTTTAGATGAACTACTCTACCCTTTCTATCAGTGAGTACACGAGAGATCAGGTTATTTGATTATCATGGGAATATGGAAGTGGTTTGTTAATAGAGGAGCTGAATCAACAAAGATGTATTTACACAAAACAATTAACAACTGTACCATATGCTAGAAATATAAAACTGGCTCTAGCACAATGGAAGAGAAATTTGCAGAGAAGGGCCAAATCAGAACTGGCACACTGATTTCAGAGTCTGTCTTTGCAATGACAAGAGTCACTAAATATACCACAGCAATGGCTGGTACCTACAAAAGTCATCTATTAGCTCACCTCTGTCAGGCATCAGCCTCTGTTCATAGTTTTGAGAGGCTGACAAAACAGCTTTTCTGTCTTTGGGAATGCCACAAGTCATACAATCAGTCAGGGTACTCAGTTCACCACAAAGCAAATGCAATACTAGATGTTACAAAATGACATAACTTAGATTTCTCATCCACTCTATCATTCTACAAGTGCAGATATTGTAGGAAGACATAATGGACTTGTAAAACAAGGGCTATGGAGTGAACTCGGAAATAAATGCTCCCCCAGATGGTCAAAAATACTATTGTATTTCTTGTTATAATGAGTCCACACCTGTCTCCGACATAGCTGTACCATATTTAAATGGATAACAAATGAGGAGACCACCAATGGAGAAACTGAATCTTCTGATAGTATTTTTATACCTGCACCAGGCACAATCCAATTACCAGTTTTCACAGACATGAGAACCCTAACACTGTTGCCTATAGTTAAGGAACATCTGCCTGGTCTTTCCTCTTTTACCTTCTTCTTTCTAAAAATTCCAGAGCCTAGCCACTTTCCCATTGATCATGATAAGGAGGATTAAACCCTTGACCAGGACCATCTTCACCTACCACAACTCTTCATCCAAGGTGGATCTAACCAACCACCTGACACTCTGGAGAGTGAAGCATCCTCATCTGCTGCCACATACTTTCTTGACTAAGGACACTATCGAAAAATCTGAACCTGCTCCTAACATATGGGAAGTAGAACTCATCACCGTCAAGCAGGGTAAAAGCATTTTGTGCATAAGCTGGGGAAAACTGATCCCCTGCTGTTGGCTACACATGATCTCTGACTTTACCCTTACTTGTTTCCAAATCTCTTCCTTACCTGACATGCCTTCATTCTTACTAGTATCCACTATATACCTATTGTTGGATGCCTCTAGCTCTGGTCATGTGTATCCTGTTGCTAGCAAGGTGTGTGGGAAACATCATACTACATGGGCATTACACAGAGACATACAACACTGTGTGGATAGGGCACAACGGGACCATTCTTTTTACTCCTTTGTTCATCAATCCTACTAGCACGGTCATAGATATCAACCCTGAGGATAGCCTTCCTCCTCCCAATGAACCACTACCAGCAAGATCTGTTTTGTCTAAAATATCACACGTGACTTCTAAATGCCTTCTAAACACTCTTGTCCAACTTTGACTTCAAACCACATAAAGCCCAGTGTTATTAACTAGTGCCATCAAACAAATAGAGCAATTAACGAATATCTACCTTCGAGTCTCCTTTAGGAATTTCCTGAAATAGCATGCACCCAATATTACAACAAGAGACTCATGATGGATGTCATCAAACTAAAAATGACCCTATGAGGATACAGAAGTAAAATTGCAGCTCCTCCTAACACCTGGGATGATGACAGAGGCAAATCCTGCCAACATTCTCTGCTCTTACAAATACTGTTCTTTTTTCTATTAATTATAAATGTCTCTCTCCCACATCAGTACAAGTATCATTTACTGAGCTGAAGAGAAATTTAACTAAACAGGTAATCTCAGGTGTATTGCTAGCCACTTACCAATATACAAAAGAGTGCAGTATGTACAACACAACATTACCTGGCCCAAGGCTTCTCTATAAATTCAGGGACCACAGTGTCTTGGGAATTCTTAGCCTTCTCACAATGCCAGGTGCAAGCTTTAAGAAGCCCTCAACTAGGGTGGTCTCTGTGACAGCTCTGTGAATGGACAACTAACTTGCTTTAATAAATTGCTTGGCCATCCAACATGCCCATTAAGGAAATAAGTAAATTAGAGGGATACAACTGTCTTCCCTGGAGACCCTGTAACAGAAGCTATGAAGCAGGTTGTCCCTCACTGGAATGCAGCGATGTCATGATTGCAGGCACTGAAATGGGTCAAATGTAAAAAACCAAATTAATACCTATTTCTGATATAACTTAATGAGGGTCCCACGTGTGAATGTCCCCATAGTTGAGGTTATAATTTGGTGAATGGCTAAATTCATAGAATCAAAATGGAAGATGAGCATTCTAATGATCTTCATTTTTCTGAATATGAGCATTGTTCATGGTCATGGTTTTTTCCCTGGTGGGATAGGGTTTAAACTAAAACACATTTTCCTCAACCTTAACACTACAGGGGTTTGGAATAGATGATTCTTTGCTGTGAAGAGGGGCAAGAGGGGCTGCATTGTGGGATTTTTAGCAGCATTTCTGGTTATTATACTCTATCTAGATGCTCCCTATCTAGATGCATGTCCGATTGTGACAAGAACATCTCCAGAATTGCCAATTGTCCCCAATGGAACAAATCCTACCCACTCCATCCCACAGTTCTAGAGAAACTACTGTTTTTATTTTGCTTTGCCTATACTCTCCTACCTGTAATTATTGAAATTTTGTTCATTCATCATTTTATTTTTAGAGGAGGTAGATGAGAAACTTTTCATTAACTGCCAGAAGTTCTGCTCCCCAAATACACTTCTAACATTAAGGTATGAGTTTGTTCTCCTTCTTGTCTGAGTATTCTAGGATTAATTTTTGCTATTGGCAGTTCTTGTTGTTGTTTGTTTTGTTTTGTTTTGTTTTTTAAGTACTGAGGATTAAACATTAGTGGTTTCTATCTATAAGATGCATCATCATCCTTTTATCTATCTGTCTGTCTATCTATCTATCTATCTATCTATCTATCTATCTATCTATCTATCTATCTATCTATTGAAGCAGTGTCTTGCTAAGTTGCCCAGGCCAAGCTGGAATTTGTGATCCTCTGGCTTCAGCCTCTCTATCACTAGGATTTTAGATATGTGTTTCTGCCCATTGCTTATATTATTTTTTAAACAAAAATTCTTTAAACACAGTTAAAAAAAAGAATTTGTACATTTGCAACTTTTGCACTAGATTTTCCTTGAAATTGATCTCCTTTTTTGTTTGTTTTTAGGAACTTCTACTAAAAAGGTTTTTGGTTCAGTAAAATTCCTGAGTTAGTCCATTTTATGGATTAAGAAAATATTCTTTCAATGTGTCACCAGAACTAGAAGAATTAAAATGGTGTCATCACTGAAACCCATTTCCTAAGTGAGAGATGTGCTGTTTCTTATCAGGAATATAAACTGCAGGCCTGAAACCCTGTCTTTGGGCTTTGTGGACACCTGTAGTGGGCAGCATTCTTCCTTGCTTTCACTCTCGTAAGTAAAGTTTGCAACACGTTTTACACAAACACATCCCCTCGTAGTCATGAGGGAATATGCACTTTGAACCTGGGACACTGGATAAAGAAAGGGGAGTCTGTGTGCTGGCGCCGTCATGCGGTTTCTTGGCATGAACCATGATAACCTTTACTAGAGCCATAGTTTGGAAGACTGCTAAAATCTTAGCATCCATTATTTTATTTGATCTCACGAAATATTCATAATGAATAATGACAAACACCATTTTGCAGTTTAGGGAGCAGAGGCAACAGTTAAATAGCCTAAGCCATCTAGGGGTAGTGTGAGAGTTTTAAACAGGATCTGGTGACTAAGCTAACATAAGCATTGTGTTTTTCTTCCCACGTTTTTATTGGTGCATTATAGTTGTACATAATGGGATTTGTTGGTACATATTCATACATGCACACAATATAACAATGTAATTAGGCCAATGTCACTCCCCGGCACTTATACTCTCCTTCCCCACCTCCTACCCTTTGGTCCCTTTCCTCTACTGATCCTCCTTGATTTTCATTAGAATCTCACCCCAAACCCCTTTCTTTTCCTTTTTCCTCTCTAGCTTCTTCATGAGAGAAAACATATGACCCTTGATCTTCTGAATTTGGCTTATTTTGTTTAATGTAGTGCTTCTCAAGTTTCATACATTTGTCTGCAAAAGACATAGTTTTATTTTTATGCTGAATAAAACTCCATTACGTATATATACCATATTTTCTTTATCCATTCATCTGTTGATGGACACCTAGGCTGGTTCCATAGTTTGACTATAGTGAATTGTAATGCTATAAACATGGTATGCATGTATCACTGTAGTATGATGACTTTAAATCTTTAGGATAAATACCGAGGAACGGTGTAGCTGGGTCACATGATGGTTCCATGCCTATTATTTTGGAGAACCTCCATACTGATTTCCATTATGTTATACCAATTTACAATCCCAACAACAGTATTGGAGTGTTCCCTTCTCTCCACACTCTCACCAGCATCTATTGGTTGTATTCTTGATGACTGCCATTCTGACAGATGTGAGATGAAATCTCAGTGTAGTTTTGATTTGCATATCCTTAATTGTTAATGATGAACATATTTTCATGTATTTGTTGGACACTTATATTTCAGAAAAGTGTCTGTTTAATTTTCTCATTTAGTAACTGGCTTATTTGACATTTTTTGGTGTAAATATTTTACTTCTTTTTTCTTTTTGCACAGGTAAATATAAAAGCTTCAATTATTATATTAATCTTGATTTCTGGTTCCCTCTTTGATTTCTTATGTGACATAAAAAAATAAATACATGGAATAATAATTATAATCTATGTTAATTGGCACAGTTATATAATGATGGAGTTTTTTGACACTTATAGTAAAAATAGATTATGACAAAATTCTATTGGAGTAAAATTTTTCTGTGTTATAGAAGCTCAATTGTTACCAATTCAAACCAGAATATTATAAATTTAGGATGTTTTTGGTTCTTTATGTATTCTAGATATTAATCCTCTGTAAGAAGAGGAGCTAGCAAAGGTCTTTTCCCATTCTGTAGGATCTATCTTTACATTCCTAATAATTTCCTTTGCTGTGAAGAAGCTCCTATTTATGAACTTTTGGCATTATTTTCTGAGCTTTTAAGAAAATTGTTACCTTTGCCTATATGCTAGAGTGCTGACCCTACATTTTCTTCTGGTACTTTCATAATTTCTGGTCTAAGTCCTAGGTCTTTGATCCATTTTGGATTAATTTTGGTGCAGGCTGGGAGACAAGGGTCTAATTTCATTCTTCTATATATGGCTAACAAATTTTCCCAGCACCATTTGTTAAAAAGGCTGTCCTTTCTCCAATATATGTTTTTGGCACCTTTGTTAAGGATCAGATGACTGTATCTGTATGGGTTTGTCTCTGTATCTTATTCTGTACCTTTGGTCTATGGGTCTGTTTTTATTCCACTACCATGCAGTTTTCTTACTATAGCTCTGTGGTGTAATTTGAAGTGAGTGTAGTATCTGAAGAATTTGAAGCTGGAGGCATCACAATACCTGACTTCACATTATAACACCTGGTATTATAGCAACATGATCATTTTATAACGTATTGAACTTCCTTCTGAATTGTGAATTTAGGTTTCCAAATAGGCATCCTTCATGTCAGACATTGTTTCTCAGGTATGCACAAATTTCAATTTTTCCCCTCTTTGTGGGAAGAACTGGTAGATATCTAATTTGAAAATTATTAATTATAAAAATGATGGCTGGAATAACAAAATTCATTTTGTTCTATTTCTAAGATAGAGTAGACCTACCGATACAATTTCGGCTTAACAACAACAGGAACAAAAAAGAATTTTCCAAAAATGATTGGTATACTGCACTCCAAGTAATGGATTTTTTAATTGACTCATAATAATTGTACATGTTGTAAGGTATAGGATAATAATTCAATATATGTATACAGTGACCAAAGAACTGTTATTAAAGAGTCACTTCAGAAAATATATTTAGCCATAGTCCATGAGACTATATTCTGAAATCCATTTACTATAATTTCTTCTTTCTGGCCTAGGATATTTATGTTCTCAGCAATTCTAGGATAGCAGAAAATTTATGTCAGAGATTTGTTGAGAAATATTATCATGGTCCTTTGAATAATTTTAATATTATTTAACTTATACCTATTAACATGAAATACATATATACAAGCCTACCAGCATATCAATGTACTTTAAATGATTATACTCTTATTCTTTAATACTTCAATGTGTGCATTTGTTGTTATATTGCAAATCATGCCATTTCTTAAATTTGTGAAGATTTCAGAATTTCATCAACAAAATATATTCCCACACTGTAGTTTTTTTTTAATCTCAAAGACACACCAATACTGTGCACTCATCCATTTTACCATTAAAGGGACCAGGCAGATATTTTCGGGGCAGCCAATAAATGTGGTTTCCAGTCTGACACCTGTAATAACTCTCCAGGTTTTAGTTCAGAGACAAGTTTATCAGCTTGGCTTGCCATCCTTGAAAATAGGTTGTTAAAGTGAAAAATTTGAAGGAGCTTTATAGCTCCACACCCTTCAACTGTCTTACACTAATATTAATCCTGTTTTAATTCAACACCATTTGAACTTCTCTTGTACATCACTTGTTCATTAAATTATGAAAGTCTTTACACTGCAGAAATGCCACAATTCAGCCACCAGACCCAAGAAGTTGGGTCCATTTGTGTCAAAATAAAGTCTAGAGAAATTCCTGCTGGTGGATAACACATGAGACAGATAGATCTGAGTATAGTAGTTATCTACTACTTTATGGACTTCTGCACAGTACTGCTAGGCATAATAAATTCAGATAAAAGGCAGCCAGAGATAACATTTCTAGACAACTTCTCACAGAGCACCTATAATCCACAGCACATCAGCAGAGTGTACCAGTGGTCTATTAAGCACGATCTCTGCAAATTTGAGGTAAGTGCCCACAGAATCTTAAATGAATGGATGGTGGGTTTAGCACTTGGATGCATTTTACAAGGTGTTGCAGTGTTTAAGGTTTATTGATGAAAACTCTTCCCCTTTAGAAAAAACCTCCTGATGCTTTTTTATGTTACCCAACATAAAAAAGTCATAGCAGAATAATTCAATGGAGAGCAAGATATGCTGACCATTTTCTAACACTTAGCCATGTGCTTTAAAGTCTTGCGTAGTTCCATTCATTGTGTTTGACTGACAGTTACTTGAAGTTGCACCTTTGGAATCTCCACAATTGTTTAGTAGGAAAGGAACATTTGAAAATCAGAGTTCTAGTTGTATATGAAACAGTGCTTCCCAAACCTCATGATGCATTTAATTACTGTGAGGTTTACTTTCTTTATGTACCAAGTTAGACACACACAGACACATACACACTTTTCTATGACCTGTCTACAAACAAAATATTTCAAAATAAAAATTTAAAAAATGCTCATTAAATATATACCTATGCCTATTTTTTTTTAATGTAACGAAATGTACATTGAGTGAAAAATGAAAAGATAATGATTGGAAAAGTTGAAGAGCAAGGAAAAGAAAGAAAATGTCTGTTTTACTTTGATATCTTGCTTTAAATAATTAAAAGAATAAAACTGAAACATTTAAAAGTCTGTCTTGTAGATTGTCATTGTTCTTTAGAAATAACAGTAACAATAGATTATCTAGAATATATGTGTGTAATATTTAAAGGAAAATGAATAAATGTGGCATTTAGAGCCTATTCTCATTTTATTTTATAGTTCTTTACATTTGAAATTAAAAGAAGGAGCAGACACTAAAACTGGCTATATTTTTTTTCAACTGGGTCTACCTATTGGGTGTGGTGATGGATTAGAAATGTAATATCTCAGTGACTTTGTCTCCTATCCACATAATATGGATTAAAGTGCTTTTGTTTTGATTATCATGACACCAAAGTTAAATGCATATATGTAAATTACTGTATCAATTCCAATATATTAATATTAGCACTAAACTACTAGTAATTTATCACATGGGACACAATAGAAAGAAAGGAGGAAATAATAGAAAGGGAATAAAGTAAATGCTTTTCTTTTCTAAGCCCCACTATAACATTCTCAAGTGTAATTTCTTTATAATCAATGAAAAATTTAAAAAATGCTCATTAAATATATACCTATGCTTATTTTTTTAATATAACAAAATGTACATTAAGAGTGAAAAATGAAAAGATATATGCACATATAACATAGTGAATATAATGTGATTTTAAAAATCATACTGTGTATCAATGCTCTGGATAACAGTGTGAGGTTTTGCACCATTTTGGTGAATCATGTGTATCAGAGCCTGGAGCCATAAGGACAATAAATATGAATCACCAGGACTTTCTGTTCCATGGTGCTAGTGAGCAAGTTTCCAGCACTTGTAGCTTGACCTACTTAGCGGAAAATCTAGATTTTCAGATTTTAAACATGAAGAATTAGATAAAGAGAATATTACAAAGTGTATGAGTGTTCGTTCCCATCTAAAACAATCATTTCTTAAATAAATAACTAACCAACCCAAAGTATCAGTAAATAAAGAGACATAAATCTATCACATACTGGGTAGAATATTTCCTATTTATGACTGACCAACTTCCACCTAGACTTTGGAATTTGTGGGCAGAGAACCATCTTTTATAGATTCTAGCACTGGCCAGAGTATAAAATGTACATCACTGTGTCTAAAGAAACCATATTTGTACACGTAATTTTTGGAAAGAATACTATGAACTCCTACTGCTAAGGAGACTGTTGGTAGAAGTGTGAACTTGATTACTCCATATAACCAGCACCATGCATAGGCTGGCTTTGCAGCAAGCAAATCTCTTAAGTAATTTTATGAGCCTTAAGCTGGAGAGTAAATAATAGCCAAGTAGATGTTTAGTTTTGAACTCTTGCATGACATAAGATAATCAAAAGCACATTTTGACTCATGAGACCACAGCATTATATCACAGTTTCGTTGTCCACATTTCATTTGTCTTAATTATATGAACCTTTTACAGAATTATGGTCCTATAATTTGGAATAGTTAGTTAGTTAATATCATTCATCATTCACAACCATTTCAGTGGAAACCACTTTCTATATCAGACAGATGGAGGAGGAAAGAGGAAAAGTAGAGTCAAAACCATGCTAAATGCTCCAGTGGAGCAAGTCACTTCCTTCACAGAATGTTCTGGTAAATCCACTATACTGCATTCTTTCTTGGTGGGTCGTAACCTGGACAAATTGGAGTTACCTTGAATATAGTGAATCTCTTTGAGATTCAGGTTTCTCTCTATAAAATGAAGAGGTTAACTAGTTTGGTCCTAGCATTCTAGTCCAGAATCCAGGTACACACAATCCAGAAAGTTAACAAGGCTTCTATTCTTGTGAGAAAACATGACCTTCATTTCTGTGCTTCAAGGAAAGGAATAATAGTAATTATAAGCACATGATCTTTCCCAAAATCTTGACCCTAACTCTCAAAAGTGATTTCTTCATTTCAATGGTCCTTTTTGAATAGAATTATTTAGCTGGATGGATACTGCTTGCTCTACTTTCTTCTCACAGAAGTACAGATTTCTAGATCCTAAGCCAAGATTTTAGTATCTGCATAAAGAATACTGTGCTTTTTCTTGGCAAACATAGTGCATGAAAAACTTTCCCACTGTCTGCTACAATGAAAGCCAGAAGCATCTAAAATCAAAACAGAAAATCGGAACATTTATCTCCATTTAAGATTTTCAATAAGTTTCAGATATAAACTAAAGATCTTTCAGATAAAAGGACCTTCAAATAAAAAGTATCCTGTGGGTACAAAGGCACATTGGGAAATCCTATCACATCTTTTACTTCTATGTGACAGGCTTTATTGAAGAAAACTTCTCATAGTGCTATAATTAAAGTGAGCATGAATACATACCATACATTACCAGCAGAAACTCTTTAGAGTATTCATAATACAGAATTCATGAATATTAAAATGTTTAAAAGTTAATTTAGTTAAATCCATGTTTTTGAGCATCCCTTCATTTTACTTCATTTTTGGTAATGTCATGTGTTTAATATTATTATCCTTTCTCTTTTTTTAAAGGTGGATAAATGAACCAAGGAACTTTTGCATAAGTTTGGTCAACTTATGCATTAATGTGAAGCACATTTTCTCCATTGCTTGAGCATTTTTAGTTTGGACAAATGGTATGTTTTTATCATCTCCTGAGTTTAATCAGAATTTCTTTGTTCATTTCTAAAAGTATCACTTTGGCTAAGGCACAAAGATGAACCGAGTTTGGAGTAGTAGAATACCAGGAAGAAGTTTCACTAGGTGCTGAACAACTTCAGCTCAATATGCTCTGTTTTATAAGATGGTCAAAACATGGAAGACTAGTTTCAGTGAGTAGTTTTGGTAACAATGCTTCTGTTAATAGGAACACATATTAAATTTTTTGGTGATCATAGGTCACAAAACATTCAAAAATCAGATGTTCAAAAATATATATCAAGAAATAAGTCTGTTACATAATGCAACTCTCTCTCTCTTTATACAAGAATTTCATTGCATTGCATGCATATTGACTAATCTATTTCTATTTTGTCCTGGATCCATACAGTCCTTTATGCTTGTCCAAAATTGTTAAGTATATGTTGGCAGCCAAATTTATTCTTGCTCTCTGAAGAGACTCTGGAAGGCTTCGTCTAGACTGTATACAGAATCTGGGGGTACAGCTCAGTAGTAGAATGTGTGTCCAGATATGCATAGGTCCTGGGTTCAATCCCCAGCATGTGTATGTACAACACATACACATAAATATACACACACACAAAAGAAAAAGCAAATATATAGACAGTATGTAGAAATTAATTTTACCTTTTAAAGGAAGGATGATGCTACATCCATAGAACATCACTTTGAAATCTTTACAGTATAGAAATAATTTTTAAAACCAGCATGACTATTTTCAATGTTTTTATACTACCTAGACCATTACTAAATAGTTATTTTCTTTCATCTATTCTTTTATCAAGAATATTTACAATTGATATCAGAGAATGAGCATCGTCATATTTTAAGCTACATTATTATAATATCAGTTTTGTAATTTATTGATAGAAAGAAAGAACAGCCCATTTGAAAATTTTGCAAAATAAATTATTTGCCTTTTTCCTGGTACCACAGAGTCCCTTCTATGTCAATTCCTGGACACTAAAAATTTCCATAGAACTCATCTCTTAAGGCAATTTTCACTGTTGAAAATATATGATGCATTGGGTTAGCTAATAATACCTTAATGTACTGCTCTTCTAAGAAAATTTTCACATCATTGGGGCCTAAAACATTAATGACATCTTCAGACTTGTGATGGTGATGGGTTGACAAGAGATGTCTTTTTTGTATGTATGTGTGAAAAATCCCTGATAAAGTATGTGATTAATGTACATTGAGGCACACTTCCTGAGTGGCCAGATTTAGGGTTGGGAAAACAAACAAAACTTGTGAATTAAATGTATTTATGAACTTGAAAATCACTGTAAAACAATGTAATTGTATTGCCTTTCCTTACATTAAGCCATTTTTAAAAATGAATCTTTGGAGTAAAAAAATAAAGATGGTTTTTAAAATTTCCTATTTCTTTTTTTTTTAAAATATTTTGTTTTGTTGTAGATGAACACAATATCTTTATTTATTTTATGTGGTGCTGAGGATCGAACCCAGTGCCTCACGTATGCGAGGCAAGTGCTCAAGCGCTGAGCCATAGCCTCAGCCCCTAAAATTTCCTATTTCTGATCACAGAGAGAGAGAGAGAGAGAGGGAGATCACATCACAGATAGCTAATCTACCTATATGTGTGTATTTCAGATCTTTTGTCTTCTTCCCTGTAAGTGTGCAAGGGTATGTAAAGACTGATTGCTCTATTGGCATTAACACCTTGGTCCAAATCATTTTTTTTCTAGTTTTCTAGTATCCCATCTGACCTCAGTGACAACTCATTTTAAAAAATGATGAGCATTATGCTGTGTTTCTTATTAGAAGTGTGGATGCAAAAAGCATATTACAAAGGATGAAAAATGTAACTACATGTTGCAATCTATTTCTTATGTAGGTCATTGTCTTTGATCCTCACTTGAAAGCATTACCATTTCCAGGAGATGTTACAAAAAATAAAAAGCAATTACCATCACATCTCAGTTAGAGGAGCTTATAGTATTAAGAGTTCATCACATTTTTCTCTCTTCCTCTTTTCCCATCTGAAAGACGGTGTTACATGGTTTCAGGCCAAGAAGTTGAGATTTTACTTTTCCATTAGGACATTTTTCTTCTTCCTTAAAAGAAATTCAACTTTCTTTTAAGGCTTTATAAAATATAAGGCTGAAAAATAAAGAAAGGATGCTCATATTTTTACTGAATAAGGAACTGTAGTTAGGCAGTGCTAAGTCTTTTAATATCATCATTGAATATTAAAAGAACATTACTGCTCCAGTGAAAAACACGACTTCATCCACAATAGTTTCTCAACTGGAAAATAAAAATTCACAAAATGTGATATTCAACAAGTTTACACTATATTAACACATCAAATTTAAATTTTAGGAAGTTAACAATCAAAATCTATTTTACTATATCTTGCTAATTATTGTAGGTGAGGTAGGATATTATCAGTAATATTTTATCAATAGGGAAGCAGGTCAGACAGCATCAATGACAAGAATTTCCTAGCCCATCAAGTTGAAGCTAGTGGCAGGACTAAAATTAGATATTTGTCTTTTGAAATTAAAATTAAATAATTTAATTTAATATTTAGTGCTTAGGAAATCCAAAACAGGGAGCATAATTTTATTAGGTTCTAAATTATTTTTTTTTCATACTGGGGATTGGACTTAGGGGCGTTTAACCACTGAACCACATTGCCAGCCTTATTTTTACATTTTATTTAGAGATAATAATTTATGATTTCTAGAGCATTGATGTTTCTTGAGCCTTGAGGCTTTATATCTTTTCCTACGAAACACTTTATATTCTAGTAACCAGGGTTCGATTCTATATTCTAACAAGTGTGAACTAACTATGAATATTTCTGCATATAGTATTTATCATAAACAAATCATATTTTAAGCTGGGTTATGTTAATTTCTAATGCATACACTTGAAATATTACACTTGAATATATTTCAGCTATACTATTCATTTATGCAGTCTATTTTGAATAAATTCTTTAACATCCATGACTTTCTCTTACCCCATCAAAGACTGGATTAGAAAATTATATAACCAGTTTTAATAATTAAATTAATTGAGATGATACATGTGAGAATATGTAGCTCACTACATTAGTGTTCAGTAATGTCACCTCTTCCTTCACAAAGGGAGATTGTCAGGTGCTGGTAGTGCAACAGAGATGCTGGACTGTCACATTAACAGGTTGCTTTTCAGGTGATCATCCGCAATGCTAACTTCACTCAGAAACCTTAGTGATGTAAGTGCCTCCAGCCTTTTCGGTCAGAATGAGCACACTCAATCATGTGCAGATGTCACCATATGACATGCACCAAAAGATAGTACCACATTTCTCATTCACTTTTTCTTATTATTATTTAAAAAAAAAACTTTTACAATTTCTTCTGAAGTTGGAATTAAAGAAGTAATATTTCAGATATGTTATGTGCTGTGGAGGTAGAGACAAAATAAGATACCTAATAGTAATAGCTTTCATGATCTAGTCCTCAGAAATGCCTTACATTGGGCTTGGAAGATTAAACAAAACATAGTGAGAAATATAGGAACCTGTCCCCTTGATCAAATTGTCTGATTTACATCTCAATTCAGTAGCAATGACAATTCTTCTGCATAATAGCATATATAGCATACATATAATTGTGTAATAATTTCAATAGCTGTTACTTAATAAATGTCTTGTGCCTGAGGCACTAGGTAAGCACTTTATTTCCTCTATGTTACATAAAAATCAAAACAATTCACACATAATTACTATTGTCCCCATTCACAAAGAATAAAAGAAATGGTCACAAAGTATAGTTATAACATAAATAATCTTAGACAAATGCTAGATTTAAAGATATCTGATATCAAAACTGAGTTATTTATCACGTTATTATATTTTTCCCAAATGACCTCATATAAATAAAGAATCTGAAACAGCAGATGAGAGCAGCTTCAGAAGGAAGCAGAGGCCCATTCTCCCCTTCATAAGGAGAGCCAGCATTCAGCAGGAATCATCTTCCCTGAAAGCACCTCTCTCACCCCAGAACTTTCTTAGATGCCAAAGAGAGATGCTCTCAGTTGACACACAATCTGGGGATACATTAACGTTCTCGAAAGTAATAAATTATATATTTGAATCTGAAGGAAGGAGACCCTTACTAAAGCCATATAATTGGTTTGGTTTTATTTATGGAAAAATTAGTAAGATCTGAGAAAGAATCACTATATATTTCCAGGTGGGCCCAACCAAGGTGGCTGCTGCCCAAATCACTGGTGAGGAGGGGAGATGGCTTTGGGAAATGTTTGTACAGAAATCCTCAATCCCATACTGGAAACAAGATCTAAGTCCATTAAGCATGAATATAGGAATCTTGGTATGAAAAATGTGCTAAAAATGTGAAAAGAAATATCCTACTTCTATACCCTTAGGGGTGGTTAATTAAAATTGATTTAATATTTTATTATGGTTGAAGTTAAAGTGACTTATGGTTAGTAGGAGAGACTATCTTTAGCTCAAAAGCAGGCCCACTGAAATGAACTCTCTGTGGAAATAAAAATGAGGAAAAACAGTTGTTTTTTAGCTTCTCGATGAAAAGAATCTTTTTATTTGTGAAACAAGAAGTGGGGAAATACGGATTTTTAGAATGCCTTTTGGTTCCACGCAAGTTTAAGACTGGCTGCATGACTTTACAAAATGCAGATTAATAACTTTACTTCTCAGGAATTTTGACCACAGTGAACACACTGACCAAAGGTAAAGGGAACCTGAAGTCAGGTAAGATAGGATTTTCCTTCTTAATGTCCTTTCCTGCATCAGAGTCCTTGCACTTCATACATCAGTGACATCTGTGTTTCTCCTGCACCTCTTCTAATTTCATTTTCCACACAGTAGAAGTCTCTGGCCTCTAACCAGCAACCACAATAGCATCTGGTTTACAAGATGCAGATGGAGGATTCCATCAACCTAAGTAAATGCATGGGACCCAAATGGCTGGGAGATATTTATTTTTAATCACACAGTTAATACAGTTATTTTTAAACTTTGTCATTATTGAAATGTAAGTTTAAGTACACTAACCATTATATAATTATAGAAACAAAATTTATAATGAATCTTCAGGGTCTAAATACCCTAAAGTAAAAAGAGCAGACATACTGAAGATATAGATCCCTGACACTTCATCTATTTATTACCCATGTTTCCATTACACCATATTTTTAAAAAATCTCATTAACTCAAATCATTTACAGACTTACAGATTCTAATCACTCTAAAATATTGACACTGTTTTGCAATTACCAAACTACTATCATCTCCCTGTGTGATAAGCAAGAGTACACAGATCTCTATGGAATTTTTCCTTGGGATTTGACAGCACAGTTTCTTTTTCTTTCTTTCTTTTTTTCTTTCTTTTGGTACCAAGGATCGAACTCAGGGATACTCGACCACTGAGCCACATCCCCAGCCCTATTTAATATTTTTTTATGTAGAGACAGAGTCTCAGTGAGTTGCTTAGTGCCTCGCCATTGCTAAGGTTGGCTTGGAACTCGAGATTTTCCCATCTCAGCCTCCCAAAGTGCTGGGATTACAGGAGTGTGCCACGGTGCCCGGCTACAGGTGCTTCTTATTTCTTGCCCTTTAGACTGCTTTTAAGTCTCTATGATCATGTCTTCTTAAATTTACTAGGATTCTGGAATTGAAATTCTTCTCTTCATCTTCATGTTCAGCTCAAAGACTCCCTGTAGAGGAACACCATATTGCTATATTGACATACCAGTATCTATATTGTATTCTATTTTTATTTTTAAATATCAATATCCACCCAGATGTATAGCAAGAATGTGAAACTAAACATTTTCACATACCTGTTCCAACACACATAATTCCTAGCTTAGTTATCACATGACTCATTGACCAAGCTAGAAATTTCAGTTAACTTTAACTCCAATAACCCAGCAACTCAATTAGAATGGCTAATTCTGGACCAAAAATATACCTGGGGTTAGTCTTTATGTTTGACCCTACTGTTACCATGTAAACATTTTCTGTGTGTTGTCCAGTATTTTCCTGAGTCTTTTATTATTTTTTCAATCACTATTTTATTTTAATCTCTTGATGCTGAAATTATATTTTTGAAATTCAAATTAAGTGCAAAACCCATTAGAAATTGAAGAAATAAAAATGTACATTATTATGTATGAATTCAGTTGTTTTCCAGAGAAAGTACCTTGGGCTATGTGTCTTCCTTGGAGTATAGAATTGCACATTTTAAACTCCAAGCCAGGTGAAAATGAGACAAGAAAAAGAGAAACGGCATCCTAGAGAACAAAACACATATGAGGTAAGAATCTGAGCAAAAGCAACGGAGTTTTAATGGTAATGAGTGAGTCCAAGATAATCTCATGAAACTGATGTCAGTGTTTGTGATGCAGGTGAAGCATTCCAGGTTGAGAGTTCCTGCTTGTATTAGGTTCTTATTGCTGCTGCAACAAGCTTATTGGTGTAAAACAACACAAATTCATTATCTTATGGTTGTGGACATTAGAAATCTGAACTCAGACACTTGGGTGGTCAGGCCTGATTTAACCCATTCCCTGAATCTTCTAGTGGCTGCCTGTGCATCTGGCCTCAGGCTTCTTTGCCATCTTCAGAGAATACCCTCCAACCCCTGTTTCCATCACCACAGCCTTTCTCCTCTTGTGTTTTCAAATACCCTCTGCCTCCTTCTTCCTAAGGCACTTTGGATTACGTTTAGGTCCTACTTGGATAATCCAGGATAATTTTGCTTATCATAAAATTTCTAATAATATCTACAAAGTCCCTTTGGTTATATAAGGTAACATTCACAGTAGACTTTTCGGGAGAGTCACCACGCAGTCCAACAATGTTCCCATCTTCAACATCACTTTCCATACACACATAATATATAACTGTGAAAAACACAAAGAGCCAAATTCCTTCTCAACCTTCAAATTGACCCTGAAGGGGAATCTCTTTGCTGAGATGTTCTTGCTCCCTACATTCAACACTTAGATGATTCTTTCCAAACCATCCTTTTGAACTCTGCACACACCTCTGTGGTAGGATTTGCTTGTTTGTCTTTCCTGCTAGTTTCTGAACTTCCTGTATCTTTTTTTTTATTTAAATTTTTATAACCCTAGTGATGGGCAGCATGAATTATCCCAGGTATGTTAAGAGTTGTAGGAGTAGTAAGGCTTTGCAAAGTGTGAAAAAATATCAACTCATGTCTGCAATTCCCCGGGTGATCATTTGGCAAACAATCTTTACTTTAATGGGTCATAATCAATTGACTCACCAGCAAGTATTTTTGCATCCAACCCGCACCTCTCCCCAAGAAGTGCAGCCCAGACAACTCTGCAGAAGCAGCAATGTTTATTGAGGAAATACGCACATAGGCCAATCAATCGGGGTCAGCTCTCCTTTCCTTCAGAGAGTGACCCTGAAGTGAGGATTTCAGAGGTTATTATAGGGTGGGCTAACTACATGACTCAGAAAAACATGATTTGGCCAATATTCAATCTATAGTTATTTACAGTTCAACCATGACAGCGCCTCCTATGTCCCCTTTCAGTTCCTGGAACTTTAGGTAACTGGCCAGGGAGTCTGGCAGCCTGTGGTTTTGCCCCCTCATCCGTGAGAAGCAAGCATAGCAAAGCATTAATCACAGAAGCACAAAGAGCAAGTTAGCTGATACGTGCAGGACTGAGCCGGAGTGACTCCATTTTGAGTCTGGATTTTACAGTATTTATTGTGCTCTTAATTAATGTCTATATGCACTATCAAGTTTCTTGCTTCAAATAATTCTTAATTTATTTGAAGAGAAGACCAATAAAAGTTCAAGAAGTAAAGTGTAACTCTTTCAGAAAAACTGATTAAAAGTATTCCCTAGCTCTTGGTGTATATTTTCCTTTTTGTATCATGTCATATATTGCTATATTATACCATACATACGTTCTACACTATATGGAAGGAGAGACTGAGAATATTGATAGAGGAAATTCCAAATGATCAGATTCCAGTTATATTTTAAATATCTTTATGTGGATCAAAGCTAATTTCTGCTTCCTTCATATCAAAACTATATATGTGCTAAATACTTTTATTCAAAATATTCAAATTCTGGGTCCTGAATATTCTAGTGTTAAAATTATTATATGGTCAGGTTTTACATTAAAATATGTAGATTACATTTTGCAGAATACAGTTTGTAAAAAAAAATGTCAATTTTGTTTTAGTCATTATTGTCAATTATAGTTTACATGACCCCAGTCTAGAGTTTTCAGTAACTAGTTGTATAATTTGGGGCAAATAACTTCTGAAACATGTATTTTCTAACTTCTCAAATGGGTCTATAGTAGTCCCTACCTTTTAAATTTATTGTGAGAAGTAATAAGATAGTGTTTGTAAGGCTCAGTGTCTGACTACAGTAGACAAAAGCTGTGACGGAACTTCTAAATTGTGCCCCAGAACTGTGACTAAAGGATAGTTTTTGCAGTTGTCTTAGATTTAATGGTGTCTCTGACCACAGTTAGGACAGACCTGAGATCAGTGGGATTCCCACTCTAAAACACTGAATGCATGGGCACAAGAGGAAGAGCCGGGGGTTATTATTTGTCTCCCTGGCTGTTATAAGAAGTGAAGTGGGGTGGAGGTTAGGGCCTTCTTAGAAAGGGAAACCGTAATTCAGGTTCACCAAGAGTAAAGCAGGAAAGGAGGAAGACACCTCTGCAGGTTGCTTCCCTGTGTGGGGAAAACGGGCTTGATTTAGGTCTTCCCAGCTTTTCTGAAGCAGAGTGTGTTCGTGGTGCCACTAGTTTTCTCCCAGTCTCCTTAGAGGTCTGAGTACTTGTAGTGTGACATCTGCAGCTTTACCGACTACATGATCAGCAATTTTTAGACAAGTCAGGGATTCCCACTGTCAGAAAGTATATCCGCTCCCAAATCTTACTTTCTGAAATCGCTCACTTGGGTCTTAATTCTTCGTGATTCTCATTCTCAATTTTGTTAACAAGAAAGGTACTTGCAAGG
Organism: Xerus rutilus; assembly: GCA_028644305.1. NCBI lineage: Eukaryota > Metazoa > Chordata > Mammalia > Rodentia > Sciuridae > Xerus > Xerus rutilus. The sequence continues at coordinate 6,924,549 of CM053408.1, read as the reverse complement.
TTTAAGGAGAGGTGTCCAGAATCCTGGTGGCAGGACACCGAGTCCCCTCTTGCCACCTAACCGTTGTGTGACTGTGGTCTAGCTGCTTAGTCTCTTTATGCCTCATTTTCCTCACCCACACAATGAGAAGAGTAACGGTTCTGATCCTGAAGGTAACTGTGAAATTAAGTAAATTAATGCACACGAAGAGCTTGTAGCAAGTCTGGGACGTTATAAGTGCTGTGTAAGTGTTAGCCACTGCAATCGGGGTCATTGCTATATCATTTTATTTTCAAATCTCTATTTAAAGTCAACTCAACTCTCTCCTAGAACATTGATGGTATCGTTCCTCTGCCAAGTAATCATGTATTGTTTTGTGATTCCGCTGATATTAAAAGTTATCCACCTCTTTTATGTTGGGTCCTCTTTTCATTTCTTTATGCTTTATATCACCCATTGGTTCTCAATCCCGTGACCAAGTCTTGTGCTCATGGTCACGTTTCCCATCACTGTCGACAGGGTGCACTGAGATAACAGGTTCATTGTTCTACTCCTTTCCCTTTAGTGTGAAAAAGTATGTTTTCTCATTTCACATGTAAAATTTATGTTAATTAAAGAAATGTGGACAATAAAATGGTGGTGAGTGCACAAAATTGTGATTATACAGATTTTTGCTTGACTGATTTTCTTTTTCTTAATTTAAATGTACCTGAAACACCCATACCGTCCTCATTCCTGCCTTTATAAAAGGAGTTAAAGCAGGGGTTTCTCAGCATCTTTTTTTTTTCTTTAGCAATATGTTGGAAAAAACCCACTTATATAGACATTCAGTTATCGAGAATTAAAAGATGTGTTATATTGTAATATATTTAATGTTTTTTATTAGCTACCTACATAACATGTGACAGTGGTTCTGGTATTAGTCAGCTTTTAGGTAGCAATGCTTTTATGGAAGCAATGCACCACCTGAGATGTCTGTAATAGCAATAATGTACTGATGTATTGTGATCCCTATTGTTGTGAAAGTCTCAAGCTCTACTGGGAAAGGTTGAGAGTTGGTGCCCAAATTCACAATTGAAGGATCTAACTTTATTTAGAGGTGAGTGAAAACCAAAGGGTTTTTTTTTTTTTTCCCAAGCAAAGCTGTAAATTGTGTCCTTGAAACTGAGTAGGTCAGTAGAACACAGGAGGAAACTTGCAAATTAAAAGAAGATAAATCAGAGCTGGGTACTGTAATGTAGTGCCTCTCTCCATTGTATTACAGTTTAGAAAATACCACAGATAAAAAATTTAATCCAAAGGAGTAAGTAAATGATGACAAAATTTGTGTCTTGTCTTCTGACATTTTGTAATTTTCTACCATGAAGCAAAAGAAATATTAAAAGCAGATAAAAATTTATACTTTACACTAACAGTTGGCTACTAGCTAACCTTTTCCTGGAAACCATATTTGCAAATGTTAAAGAATATTCATATGCTCTAAGCTATTGACAGAGGCTTTCCTTTCAGAACAGCTTTAATATCACTTTCTATATATTGTACCCTACTTCTGAAGTCCTCAAAGTTGCATTAACAGACAGAAAAGAATTAATGTGTCTCTCTAAACGCTAAATGCACCTACCCAGCAGTATATTTAGTGAAGAAAGATTCTAATTCATTTCACAAGATTCACCCTGCTTTGTGGTTTGTAGTATTTCAGATTATCCAATTGCGATCGCATTTGTCAACATGCTATTATAATGAAGAGACTTGGTGATACATCGTACTTCCAAATTATGTCAGGGCTTTAAGGCAAAACAAAAATTTTGATTGTTTTGCACCTACATTTATCATCTCTTTCTGTTCCTGAATATTTTCTTTGTGAATAATGGTTGAATTTGAAAGAAATTGCATAATCACACAGGCTTGCGTTTTACTTGCATATAATAATTGATAAGAATGGCATGATGTGTTAGAAGAGGCACTTGTAAAAGCTGCGCATCCATTCACTAGCTGCGGCAAACATTGCTAGGAGCTCTGATTCTAACACATCTGTGAAACTAATCAACAGCCTCAGGCTCAAGTAGCTAGCACGCAAAGTCTTCCCTAATGCTAGTCGCAAACTCTGTTGTGGTAACGATTCAAAATGTTTTCTTGCTGCCTTTGTGCAAGAAGAATCTAGATCTCTTGAAAATTATTAGTCACTTCATTTGGAAAGTACAAGGAAATGAACATCAACACTACTTTTTTACTGATGTTTAATTTGGTGTGTCATTCTTTTATTAGGGAATAGTAATCCAAAACAACAAAACTCAAAAAAAAATATGGTCCGTGCATTTCTAATTTAAAAGCACATCATATCAGTTGCTAAAATGGAACCAAAACAGATTACCTACTGAAAAAAAATTATGAAAGAAAATATTTTTCAAATGCTAATTGCTTCAAGCTTTTAGCTCAGTTGGAAAGAATAGAGTGTTAATGAGCTTTTGATCCCCGTAAGGTTAAATTAATTTTACACAGTGAAATCTCTGATCCCTAGCCACAGATTATACCCTGTAATCTCAGCTGGTGATCCAATAAATGCATTCAATTGATCACCATGGGGTTTAGTGTGGGAAGCTACACATTATTGTAAATTCATTATTAATAATGTAAAAATAACTTGAAAAAATTTCTACCCAGAGTGGGGAAATCATACCATTTTCATAATTTTTATATATAAAAGAGAAAGTTGAAAAAAAAGATGCTTAACAAAACACAGCAATCAAGGTAACTGAAACTTTGCTTCTGGGTAATCATGAAAAAATCAGTTATAAGTTCAGATTAATTACCTACTCAGAGGCCCTATGAAATAAATTTATTTTAAATTTGAAAAAAATACTAAGCTAAATCAAGTAATAAATATTAAATGACTGTAAAATTCACACGACCAGGAGAAGATGAATTAAGCCACTCGGCCATGCTTTATTGGAAGGTGAGCCCTCGGACCATCTCCCCGTCCATCAGAGCAGGTCGGGAGAAATGGCACTGGATCTTTTTTGCACAGAGAATTTCA
>CM053408.1:6781793-6921036 GCA_028644305.1 Xerus rutilus | reverse complement strand
GAGAAGGCCATAGTCCTTCCTGATGGGTCAGGAAAACTCGCTGATTGACAGGAGGCGTGTCCACTAGTGACGTCACATCTGGCTTGCAGCTCCACTGACCAGCTTCCTTATTTGGGCATCTTGGACCCTGACCAAACCTGACAATGACTATTGTGAACCTGACTTGGAACTTATTAATCTGCTTGTGAAAACAAAACTGTTACTTTTTAAATGCAGTTTACAAGGCAGATACATAATGATTTGGGCTGAGAATACAGGCTTTTTTCATTGAATGATTAAGATTAAAGTATATGTATCATGAAAACAATGAAAATTAAGCAGAAAAACATGGGATGAATTAGTGAACACCTTATTAATTTTAGTATACTCTTTTAAGCTTAAAATCAGTGAATAATTTGGGTATTTTATTAATATTGTACTAAAATATCTTTAAAACTTTGAATTCTATTTTTAATATAAGGATATAATAAAATCATATAATGCTTTGCCTCTCAGCTGAACAGCTTCTTTTATTTACTTTATAAGAATATATATATAAATCAAATTAGCAGGCTTTAGTGGCTTCTAACTTATTCATGATGTCACAGTCAAGGTCTTAGTTAAAGAAAATGGAGCTATAGTTTGGTTTCTCCATTTGCTGAACAGAAAACATATTCACAAATTACTTAGTGTGCAGTCAAATGCTCTTCCCAGCTTACGTCTAGTGGCTCACCTTTCGCATGGGTCTTCTCTCTCCCTCCCTCTCTCGAGTGCAGACATATTCTTCTTGTGGCTTCTCACTGAGTTAGAAGGATTAGTTGGAATCCTGCTTCTACATGTGCCTGCCTTGTGACTGAAGAAGCTGCTTATTTCCCTCTGTTTCTTCATCAGTAAAGTAGAAGTGGTAACTGATAATGGCAACACGTATTGTTGGCAGAGTTGCAATTACATACTGCCTGTGAAGTATTTAGCAAATGGCTATCACACATTAAGTAGAAGATAATGCTAGCTATAGCTTTCACCATTTGAGTGAGTCTGATGTCCTCCATTGATACACCAAGTTAGTGCAATATTCCCTTTCCTAAGGCTTTTACAGGTAATAATAATATTATAATAAAGTCAATTAATATTTAATAATTCTTTATAAAACTACATTGTGTATAAAACAATCTGTTTTACATCTCCAAGTAAGGAGCTGATTTTTTTTTTCTTTCTCTTTTTTTGGTGAAGCTAGGGATTGAATTCAGGGCCTTCTGCATGCTAGGCAAGCACCCAACCAACTGAGCTAAATCCCCAGCCCTCAATTCTTATATTCCATAATTAACTTGGGTTTTAAGAAGAGCACTGGAGAAGAGACCAAGTTAGCTATTTCTGTAAGTATTGCATGATGCATTCCATAAAAGAAATAATTAGGGTTTACCATGCAATTATTTTATCTGAAGTCAATGTGTAGTTTATTAACAATGGAATTGTATATACTAGATAGAAATCCTACTTCTAATGAAGACACTCATGAAATACTTGATGGGGGAAAACCATACACACTGCATAGAATATCATAACTAGGATTAGTTAATATCTAGATTCATAGTGATAATACTAACAAATAAAACTGTTTGCCTTGTGATCATTCTGTTCCAGCCATATTTCAAAAATGCTTGGAAAATGCTGGACAAGTTCCTACCATGATGCCCTGGAATGTGGAATTCTCTGTCTGATCACGTCTTGCTCATTTATTTACTTCAAGTGTTTGCTGACAATAATGCTCTCAAAGACCTGCTTTGATTGCCAATTTAAATGTAAACTGCTTCCTCAATGAGGCCTTCCGTTCTTCCTTTCACCTTGGACACCTTCACCTCTTTCAAAATTTCTGTCTTTAAGCAATTATCACTGTAATAATATGGTGACCAAGTATTGATAAAGTCTTGAGAAAAGAGGTTGTGATTAATATACCACACATTTTACTTATTTATCATGCTTATTGCTTCTTTCTTTCCCTTGGGAAGCAATTTCTTAAAAGAATCATTTTTTCTGTTTTTTATTTCCATGCAATAAACCAGTATTTAGAACATTACCTAGCATATGAAAGGAAACAGACATGTTAAAAGCATAAATATCTCTAAAATTTGCAAAAATATATGTATTGCATATTATATAATATATGATATATAATAATTATCACTGGATATTGTTATATGGCTGGGGTATAAAACATAAAAGTAAATTTTACTTTTTACTCTATGTACTTTTCCTACCTCTTGAATGAACACATTCAATGGCAGTGCATTCATATTCAAATATAAATATTTCATCCAGAAAAGATCTCGTAGAAACTCTAAATATGGGATATAATGGAAAGAACTGAATTGATTGACTCCAGATTAATTGCTCATCTGTCTTCTTTAAATGACCACTAGGGTTTCCTGAAGGTGTACTGTACAAGTATTTTATTTATTTTATTTTTATGGTTTCTGTCTTTTTGTAAGTGGCTGTTACTCAAATGGTAAATAAAAAGAAAGTTGTTTACTTTAACTCTTTAGGGTTCCTGTTCCTTAAAAAAAATGACTTTCTGTACAAAATCTATTTACATGTTTTGGTGGGTTGTTTGATATGAACATGTTCAGTTTTTATTCCCCTAGTGAGTCGGGAAAATGAGCTTTTGTTCACAACTACATTTTTTCACAAGATAAGTTCTCTCTTAGAGCAAGAAAACATCTCTTTCAATTATTTTCAGGCCACAAGATACAAGAAATATCAAGTTCATGTCAAATGTATCAAAAGTATTGCAGTGGGAACCCAAAAGTCTATTCCTGAATTCCTCTGAACTATACTGTTGCGACTAGTCATATGTAGCTATTTAAAATAAAACTAAATAAAATTGAAGATTCAATTCTCAGTTGCATGAGTCACATTCCAAGTGCTGGGTAGTGACATGTGGCTAATGGCCACCACGTTCGATAATGAAGACGCATAACATTTCTGTCATAGTGCCTCCCAAATGGGTTTGTTCTGCCCTAGCTGAGGCCAAGTTAAAAAGAGAGCAGAAATCTAAAGACTATAAGCACATCAAATACATTTGGCTATGAGTTTTTCAAGGCAAGAAGAATCCCTTTACCTACGTCCTGGCCCTTCTGTGGCCCATACTGGAGGGTAAGAAGCTTAGAAGGCATCCAGCAGAGTGCTCCCACACGCGGCTTTTGTTGGTTTTCAATGAATGTATGTTCAAAGAATTAACTAGCGCTATTCCACAACTGGCTATTCTATGCAAAATTCTATTTGAGAGCTTAGCAAGATGCCTACCTACATACCACCTCCCACATTCTACTAGAAATCAGTATTTTACAACAACCACTTTATTTTTAAATCATTTTAAATAAAACGTGTAGGAGGCCATTGTTATGGACTGAATGTCTACACTAGACCTCAGCAGACTGAACTACAATGGAGTCAATCATGCTAAGCATATCAAAATGAAATCGAAACTTTGAGGAAACAGAAAAAATACCCAGAAAATCAGATTTTTGTGTTTTTTTTTTCTTTCTGTCTTGAAAGCAAAAGATTCATAGCAACTATTAGGAAAGGGACAAGTCAATCTGAGTTTGCATGATATAGATGATAAGGAAGTTCCCTCTACTTTAACTCTTATGAGAAAAGTAACCTACAATAATCTGACGTTGACCAACCATATTTTTTATAATTCTGCATACTTGTTTCTACCTTACAAAAGTCAACTCTTCTGCTGTGCCCAATGTAGCACCTATTTTGGATGAGATGCTACATGATTCATGGACTGCAAAGAAAAACATTAAGATCATTTAGCAAATTTGTTGTAAATTTGTCTTTTGACAGTTACCCTGGGGCGGGGCGGGGGAGTGTGGAACAACATTGATTTAGACTCGTATGGCTCAATCTTATTACAAAGCTAGTGTAAATGTAGAGGGAATTATACTACATTGGTGATAATTCAGAGCACAGGAACATAAGCACACTGAAATTTTTCTGGTCCTACTGAATTCTTTCAATGCCTGCCTCATATGTGTCCTCCTGGAAGGCCGCGGCCTCACCGCTGCTCAGATCCTTCGCTCCTATTCCACCTTCAGTGTCTGAGTCCTTTGCTTTGCTCTCAGGTAAGCCAAGCACATCCTGGCCTTCAGTCTCAGTGAGACCTTGTCAAATTTTTCCTTCCACGTATACTCTGACGTCATATTTGAGCTTGTATTGAAGTATTAATTTTGGTTGAGAAAAGACTATTTTTCCACTTAAAAATTAACTTCAAGAGCGGTAGGACAGCCAAGCAGAGTACTGCACAAATATAATCCCAGCATCTCAGGAGGCTCAGGCAGGAGGATTGCAAGTTCAAAGCCAGACTCAGCAATTTAGGGAGGCTATAATCAAGAAGGCTATAAGCAGTGAGACCTTGTCTCAAAATAAAATACAAAACAGGGCTGGGGATGTGTCTTAGTGGTTAGGTATGCCTGGTTCAATCCTCTGTACCAAAAACAAAAACCAAAAAAGGAATGCTAGGACAAGATCTACCCTCTGTTAACAATTATTTCTGCCACATGTGGTAGAAAGCATCTGCAGGATAATCTAAAACACACGAAGGCTGCTCAGACTCCTTCTTTCTGCACTCCACATTTCCAGGAATTCACGCAGGCCTTGGTAATGGTTTGTGTGAGTGGGTGGGAAAGACACTTGGGGATCATCGCCTTAAATGCTTCCCTTCTCACAGCAGATTTCGACCTCCTCCTCTCTGAAGGAGCACCACACTCTCCACGTGGTGTGGTGAAAAGCCCGAAGGCGTGGGAGTGAGAACGCCTCTCTCCCTCATGCTATTTTCCTGCTGCACGACCCGGGCACCCGGCTCCTGTTCCCTCATCTGTGAAATGGGAACAGAACAACCCATCTCAGGTCACTTGTATGCAGTTCTGGTAAGGGTCATATGATATTATTATGCAAAAATACTTTTTTGAATTCCAAATTATCATCCAAAGCTAAACACTTGAGTTTCTGAGTAGTGTGGTTCCTATATCTCCCTCAGTCCTTGCTAAATTTAATGTTTTCTGCTTCAGTGACATGCTTTTTCTCCTGCTTTCAGACACAGAGTTCTTCCCTCTCCTCTCCTGCTGTTATTTGATTCTCCATCTGCCTGTCGTTCCTTTCTGTTCTCTATTTTATTGCCAAACCTGGTGTCTTCTTTCCTATCAGGTAATTTGTCTGTAAAACCTGGCAGTCTAGCCTCCTTCCCTTTCCCTTCACCAAATGTTCTCAGGTGACCTGCATGCCATATCCAGGGGCCACGTTATCATGTTTGTTCTATATAAAAGTAATTCAACCATTCAGCATTTTCTCCCAATTACTGAACACACAAAAATAATGCACATACATTTAGTCTGCAGTCTTTTGTTGGCTGGGGAGGGTAATGTTCTAGTTACATTGTACATAAAAAGGATTAGAACATTCTTCCCTGTATAAAATGAAGTACACTGATGATTGACAGATATCATCAAGTGAATGACTAGGGCATTTTGAAGTAGCCCTTGAGTCATCAGAATAACTTATGTGAATTGTTTTATTTTGTTTATTATAGGAAAAACGTCCCTGCCATCAAAAGAGGATCAAGAGTTAATTTTTAAAACCCAGATAAAATCAGTATTGAATCCTCCTTCCCAGGACAAATTTATCTCTCCTGTATATGTAAAACTAAAGCTAATGTGATACATATGCAATTAATGAATGTGTGTATATACATGAAATATAATATGCACGTATTTTCCTTGCAATGGGCACTGATATACTAAAATACTTAAGTCTATTTTCTTAAAGCTTATCTGTTTAAATACATGATAAAACAGTAAGTAAATTATAGATTTTAAACATAAAAATTTGTGGCAGTGCTGGGCACAGTGGTCCACACCGATAGTCCCAGTGACTCAGAAAAGCAGGAAGATCACAAATTGGAGGCCAGCCTGGGCAATTTTTTGAGACCCTTTTTAAAATAAAAAGGGTTTAGCTGCAGCACAGTAGAGTTTCTCTGGTTTCGAGCCCCTGTACAGCAAAACAATAAATAAATAAATTAGTTAATTAATTCATACTAGTTGCCACAAAGAACACAGACAAAACATAATGATAGAAAATATCATGGATTAGGAACCTGCTAGATTCATGTGAGTGGAAGTTGATAAGAAGGCTGTTTGAGCAGATCAGACACAAGACAGTGGTTGACATAGAAGGACTGCAGAAATATTGGAAGACTGACCTATTTGGGATGTAATTAGAAACAATGGGTCATATGGAGGGATTAGAAAGGTGGGGTCCAGAGACAACAAGAGAGTTAAAGATAGAATAGACCTTTTTTTCTGTTTAAAATGCCTTTATTTGTTCTTTTTAGACATACATGATAGTAGAATGTATTTTGACATATTATACATACATAGAATATACCTTACTCTAATTAGATCTGTGGTTGTACATAATGTGGAGTTTCATTGGTCATGTATCTGTACATAAACACAGGAAAATTATGTAGATTCATTCTACTGGCTTTCCTATTCCCATCCTCCCTCCCTTCCCTTCTTTCCCCTTTGTGTAATTAAATGAATTTCTACTCTCCCTCCCACCATTGTGTGTTAACATTTGCATATCAGAAGGAACTTTGGGCTGTTTTGAGGGGCAGGCTTATTTCCCTTAGCATGATAGTCTCCAGTTCCATCCATTTACCAGCAAATGTCAGAATTTCATTCTTCTTTATGACTGAGTAATATTCCATTGTGTATATATATGCATTTTCTTTATCCATAGAATTGAAATTTCTTTTTAAAATTTATTTATTTATTTATTTGAATTAGGTATATATGACAGCAGAATGCATTTTGATTCATTGGACACAAATACAGCACAACTTTTCATTTCTATGGTTATACACAATGTAGCATTGCACCATATGTTCAATCAAACTTGTACCTAGGGTAATGATATCTGTCTCATTCCACCATCTTTCCTGCCTCTATTTCCCCTTTCTTCCCCTCCTCACCTTTTGCCAAAGTTCCTCCACTCCCCCCCCCCATTATGAGTGAGCATATCAGAGAGAACATTCAGCCTTTGTTTTTTTGAGATTGGCTTACTGAGCTTAGCATGATATTCTCCAAATCCATCCATTTACATGAAAATGCCATAATTTTATAGAATTGGCATTCTTGACAGAGGACATTCAAATAAGCAAGACTTATGGGAAATATGTGGTCAAATATGTGGTCAACAGCACTAAACACCAGGGAAATGCATTAAACGATCATTTCATACTTGTTAGAAAGGCTTTTATAAAACAGATGAAAAGTCTGGATGTAGCTCAGTGGTAGAGCCTGTGCTTAGCATATGGGATCAGTCCTCAGCATCAACAAAATAAAGCAAAATAAGAGACAAAAGGTGAGGATGGGCAAGGATGTGGAGAAAAGGGAAGTCTTAAATGACTAAATTAGAATCACCATGCTGTTCAGCAGTCCCACCACTGGGCATATTTAGAAGGAAAAGAAATCACTGTGCTAAAGAGATATTGCATCCCACGTTCACTGCAGCACCATTCACAAGAGCCAACATACAGAACTGAACTAAGGTGTGCATTAACTAATGAAGAAAACATAGCAACATAGTGCATGTAAATATGCTATCTCTATGAACTATATATAATAGCACATACAGTATGTATTTATATAATAGTCTAGTATATACTATTTATATACAATATATGAATATGTGTAAATATTGACATATCTAAATATATACTTATACAGGGGACAAAGGGGGAACATGTTGGCCAAAGGCCACAAAGTTTCATTTAGGAGGAATCCGTCCTGGAGGTCAGTTGTACAGCATTAAGGCCACAGTTAATAATATACTGCATTCTTGAAAAGTTCTTTACAAATGTAGGTTTTAAATGCCTCCCCCCAAAAACTTAGGATCTGAAGTGATGGATATGTTAGTTTGATTTGCTCATTCCTGCACACACACACACACACACACACACACACACAAACATACCCCACATGCACGCCATAAATATATACAATAAAAGGTAACTGAGGATGACTCAGTCGTTTCTTTGAGTAACAAGGTGGAGAATGGCTTCATATTTTAAGATAAACAAGAGTAGGAAAGAAACAGTTCATTTATAGCATAAAATGGAACTGAATACAATTTTTATTTTAAACATTTTAAGATAACTAAAAATGTTCAAGAGAAAATATCAAATATCAATGGGATAGTACAGGAGAGACTGGCAAATTTTTTCAGTAAAGGGCCAGATAGTAAATAGTTTTGACCTGTGAGCCATGCAATTGATTGCAAATACTCAAAATACTCAACACTGCTTTTGGAACAAGAAGGCAGCCATGGACCATTTTTAAAAAATTAGCTTGCCTAGATTCCAATAAAAATTCATTTATAGACATGGTAATTTGAAATTTATATCATTTTCATGTGTCATGAAAAATTCCTTTTTGGAGTTTTTCCAACCATTTAAATATGTAAAAACCGTCTTATACCCTGCACAAAAACAGGCAGAGGGTTGTATTTGGCCTGTGGGCCACAGTTTTCCCATATATCATTTAGAACATAGAAGACTAGTCTATGGCCTTAAGCAATCAGATAGTAATTAAAGTCATAAAAATGAATGAAATTGCATAGGAAATGAGAGTAGAAGAATATAAACGATGATATAGAAATAAGATTTGGAAACTCTCAGAATTAAAGATCAAGTAAAAGAAGAAGATCCCGTGAAGAAGACCGGTAGGGAGCAGGTCATAGAGAAAGCCAGAGCCAGAAGGGTGTCCTGATAGCGGCAAAGCAAACACTCCCCTGGCAGCCTCGGCAGAGGGCTGGACAGACACTAGAGCCAAGGCGGAGCTTTCCTGTGGCTTGTGAACGATTTCACAGAACACCAGCCTGAGAGGAGTTCACACCATCCCCAGAGTGGAGTGCGGCAGAGACAGGAAGGGACTGTCCTGTGTGAGCACAGACAGAACCAAGCACACTCTGAAAGCTGCAAGTAGACCAAAGTTCTTCTCCCAGCTCACAAAACTGACTGCTACTTCTTTATCAGCTGTGACTTTAGTCTCACTCTGCTCCTCCCACCTGCTAAATAAAAATTAAAATGCATAGTCAGAGCATACCATCGCTTTCTGAAAACACCCTGTCAGGAATCCATTTCCTCAAAGTTTCCTCCCAATCATCTCAACTGGTCACACAACCATCCTGACACACTCTTGAGAAGATGGATGTCCCACTATCCACGCAGTCTCCTTGCTTCCACCATGTGTCCCAAAGTCCAGCTTTGTTCTGCTACAAGTGTTTCTTGGGTAGTCTTCTACCAGTGGAAATCATGATTGTGGATGGCAGGAAATGCAGATGAGAAGTTGAGCAAGTTGGGCCCTGCCATAAAGGGATCTTGATTAAATGCTGACTGTAAAAACACAAACCACATGCCCACAAGTTTGCAAATCTGAGACACCGTGAGAAAGAGCAAGAAGCTGATCTGTATCACCAATGATGATTCTCAAATTATCTATAGTCTGGTCCTTACTTTCTGTTCCTAAAATACTTTATAGTTGCTGCTTAGCATGGCACTGAATTAGAGAAGATCTTTCATAAAATCTCTTTTGAAAGTAATGTGACCTTATGTATTTCTACCCCAAGATTTTAGATAGGAAATATTTAAGCAATCACATCTCACAGGGAAATATTTCTGTAGTGTTAAAAGATTGCAATTGGGAGGAAATAAATGTACTTAATTATTTTCCAATTAACCTGACATATCTTCATGGGAAAAACAACACATAGGTACAATAATTCACTTTTCTAGAAATTTTCAGTATCAATCATAGAAGTGAAATATTTTACATTTTATTTATGTGATCAAGCTAATAGCACAGTTGTTTTTTGTGTAAAAACAAAAACTCTAGACCTTAAGAATCTTCATCTATTGAAAGGAATTTTGCCTTTTCTTTTCCTTGATCTTCAACATTAGAGAATATGTTTCCGCTACAAAATTTATTTCCTGCACACCAAGAGAGAATACCAGAGTTTATTTATGATAGTCTAGAAGGATAAAAGAATAAACTGTTTTAAGACTTAAATGGAGCTCATCACTCTGTGTAGTATCTATTTGAACACTTTCTGCTGTTGTTCAGTCTATTTCTTTTTCTCCTAACATGTAGTAGTTAAAAATATCATTGCCAGTCATCAAACCTGTGGTTAAAGGCTTAAGCAGGATTGCTTCTGCTGCATTTCACATCTTCAAAGTAGGGCTTTGGTCTCTTTTGAGATGCATATTAATTAGGTAGACTGAACTGTGGCACTTTTAAAAGCTCTAAGAAACGTTGTCCTCAAAATTAGATTCATTCCCTCACCACATCTTTCAAGCTTCTTCTATGCATTCCAAGGAATTAAACCTCGCCATGTTTTCTCCCATCCTTACTGTGTTCCCGGTGAGAAGAGTCTTGCAGGCCCTTCTTGCAGGAATCCTACCTTTGCTCTTTAGTCCACAAAAGTCATCTACTTTGAAACAGATGAAAACCCTTCTTTCTGTTTTCATGGAATCTCTTCCTTGGTATATTCACAGACTGAGTGTGTGCCTTTCCCTGGAGAGGATCACAATCTTCCAATTTTTTTTTCCATGACTAATGCTTATCATGGCCCAAATTTTCCTGTATTCTTTAATCGAATATCCAGACAATACAGTGTTCAGTTAAATCAGATGCTTCAAGGGTGATAGCTGGACGTCAGCACTTTTTTAAATTCCCTGAAGTAATTCCACTGTGGGAACCTCTGGTTAAACGTTGATCATCAGCGTTGATGATCAAATCCTCTTCAATTACTATTCATTGAATCCCCACTCTGTACCATGTTAAAAACATACAGCACAAAAACTTAGAAGGTAAGGTATCATTAAACACATTTTACTGGTAAACAATGAGATTTAGAAGCTAACTGATGGCAAAGATCATCCAAACAGTGATTGAACAGAGTCCAGGTTCAACCCTAGCTCCAGCTCCCAAGCTTCTCTCCATCTGGCTTTTGACACGAATATGGAACTATTTGTATATCCTCCCATCTTTAAGGTTCAAGTCTTCTTTCATTCCAATCTCTGGTCAATCCCTACGCCCTTCAGAGCCTCCATGGATTTACTTCTCAGAACTGAACCAAATATCACCATCTCTTAAACCAGCTCTACCTCTTAGATATAGCAAGGTACACAATTTGCACTAACTTTAGACAGATCATTTTAAAAGTGTTGATTGACCTCTCTGCTTCAGCTGCCAGTGAGCTTCTCATGGGTCTAAATGGCTCCATTTGTCTTTGGATTACCAGGGAGTAACAATCAATATTTGTCAAATGTAAACCAGTTTGACAAAACTACTCTCTTAAAAACAAAATCAGAGACATTCTGAAAATCGATTTTCTAAACATTATTTTTTTATGATGCCATGTATTTCAAAATTATAATGTTAAAATATGTGTGCATACATATTATATATATAATATATATGTACTCAGTTGAAAGTTTGTATTTATTTACATGTGTAATATTTTTTAAGTTTTGAAAACATGTTGTAGTCACTAGATTCTGTTAGATTATACAGAGTAAAAACATAGTCCTCATTCTGTGAGCTGGATGTCTGCTGTCCAGGAGCGCAGAATTGGGCCACCAGGGAAGTTTACAAGCTATTTCAATGTAGGCAGCAAATTCTTAATCCCTCCAGTGTGACAGACATTCTGCCAGCACAGGTATCTATTTACCACACTTGGCAATTCTATAGAGCTTTGTTTGTAGATATTTTGCTAAGTACATTCCCCTAAAGGTTTGCACTTAATGGATCAGACAGTTTCATGCAAACCCACACTGTGGGAGCATTGCTGATGTGCATCAACTTGTAAACATTCATTCTTGGGCCCATTCTTTTCCTCTCTCTCTGTGAGGCTGATGCTAGCTAGAAAGTCCCTTCAAGCAGCATCAGATGCCACAGAGACTGATGCACAACCAAAGAAGTTTACATGCTCATATCAACACATTTATTTTCCCTTCTACTCTGATATTCTGCCATTGGAACCTGAGTCTCTAGAGGTGAGGCTATTCTATTTTCCCTTCTCTTTTGTTTAGGGTTATAGGCAATATGTGAAGCTTACCAGTGCAGCTTCTAAAATGACTCCCACATTAAATCACCAGGTAATAGCAATAGCTTTCCATTCTGAGAAGTAAATATTTGAGCCTTAAAATGCAGCTTGCAGGCCACTCAAGTAAACTCATTATATAGTAGATTTCACTCCAATGAAATTGCTTCCAAACTCAAGCTTCTAGTTAGCAGACATAACACTCAGCCTCCTTCACAAATATGCTTCAATCAAAACAATGTTAAAAATGAACAAAGTAAATGAAGATATATTTTATCATTGGGCAGTTTCAAAACTAATGGAGCCACTGCTCACCATGAAATTCATGAGACGGATGCCTTAACTATTGATTTCCTAATCACTGTCATTGTAGGAAGGCATTCTGTTCTTTCCCCATGTCATAAATTCGACTTTAAACAGAGTAAGAAGCTTTTAGCAAGGAAATTTTACATCTGTTTATGTCTGAAATTAAAACCACCAGAACTGAAAGGAAGAAAAAATAACCAAGGGGGTTTTCAAAAATTTAAAACTCCATCATGCATAAATGGAGCTCATCAAAGAAAGTAATTTCCCTGCAGAAAACACTCCATCTTTTGTTTTATGTAAGTTATCAACATGAATATTTTATTCTCAATGAAGCAGCCTTTTCCCCTTTGTGTTTCATGATTTTCACATGGTGTCTCAAATAAATAGCCTTCATTCCCTCCAACCACTGTATAATTCAGGTCAGTTGCAATAAAATATTTTCCTTGCCTGGTGAAAGTAGTAATTATAGATTAAGCTTTACAAATTCAATGTTTTTCATTCATAGTCCTGTTGTGTTTTGAAGTCTAGAAACACTAATCACTGGAATTGTCACATAGTAAACACAAAATCATTTTTTTTCCCAGGGTAGAGTTTGTCACCTAGGGTAACCTTCGATTAGAAAGTGTGTCTTGGCTCAGTTTCATTCTCGATCCAAATGAGGGCGTAAAATTCCTACAAAATGACAATTCCCATCGTACAATTAATGGCAGCTGGTTCAGTCAGCTAGCGGTGTGTGCGTTAGCGGTAAATCAGACCTTCACATCTGTATTATATTACTGCCCCAGTCTGGAATTGTTTGATCCCAGTACTGCCTTTCAAAGGACGGTTCTTCTGTCTCCTCACCTAATGGCTTAAGCGTTGAGTAACATGCATGTATTCTTGCTCTGACCACAACTTGGATAATTACATTGTGTTGTATGGAATTTCAAAGATGCGCAATTTATTTGAAAATGTATACCGAAATAATGTTGTGTTACTGTTTACATTAAAACTTTCAATCAGAATTAAACATTTACTGATAAGTATGTATTCAAAAATGGAAGTAAATATGGCTCTTGTTCTTATCTTCAATGAGCCTGTGTTAATCAACTTCCCATCCCTGTGATAAAAACAACTGATCAATCAACTTATAAGGAAATAGAGTTTAATTTGGATCACCATTTCACAGGTTTCAGTCTGTGCTGACTTGTCTCTATCACTTTGGGCCTGTGGTGAGACAGACATCCCAATGGAGTAAATATTTTGGAGCAAAACTGCTCATCCCATGGTGACTGAAGGGCAGAGAAACAAAGAAAAGAAGGGGCTCAGGTCACAATGCCCCCTTCCAGGGCACACCTCATTCCAGGACACACCCCTTCCAGGGCACACCCCCTTCAGGGCACATCCCCCTCCTAGGGCACACCTACTTCCAGGGCATACCCCCAATGACTTAGATTCCTTCCACTAGGCCATGCCTCCTAAGGGTTTCCCCACCTCCCCTGAATCCAAGCACCATCCCCTGAATCCAAGCCTTCAACACATGAACACTTAGGGGACCTCTAAAATGAAGGAATTGATTTTAATCCAGACCACAAATATTTTCATATACTTAAGATTTTGAAAAATAACATAAGTTCACACTCTATGTTTTTAGATATTAAAATATGTCATTGGTTATGTTTAAATATGTTAAATATTTAAATATGTTAAATATATCATTGGTTATGTTTTACTTCCTGTAGTTTCACTCAGCAATAATCTTACTTGTAAAAGTTTCAAGTTCTCAAGCCCTTGTAATTGATAAACAGAAATGCTGTTCACATTGGTGATAATTACCTTAAATACAAGACCACAGCCTTCAAATCCTCATACAGCCATTTAACATCATGCTTGCATTGCTGAACAGGGTATTCATAATTCATTTGATATTTTTAAATTACTTTGATTGTAGTGAATGCTGATAGGACCCAAGCTGAATATTCAGAAAATAATTCTCTTCAAGGGAACATAATGAAAACGGAAAGCACTGTGCATTCTTCAATGTCCATATAACTTCATATATCTCATATCTTATAACCATCTTAAAACCAAAAAAATAAAGAAACATTGCACAGTAATAAACAGGGCAAACATCAATCATATTTGATTTTGCTGGATTAGCTTACTTTTAAATACAGTCCTATAAATAGAGCAAATAGTGATCATAAACCATGTCAAGTCTGAGTTTTTGACAAACATGATTTTTAGCTTCCTTCAGTCTCTGGTTTCAGTGCAGCATTGCCCTTTAAAAATGCAACAATAAATCAGAGTCATTCCCTGCACTCTAATGTAAAAAATGACAAAAACCGCAGCATAACTCTCATAAATAGAATGTTATGATAATACTCAAATATCTCACTCAAGGCAGTAGAATTTAATTTTGAAACAAAGCAGTTATTCATTCTTTCCATTAAACACAATTCAAAAAAATATAATTAAACCACAGCGTCCCTACTTTATTCTGATGATCTGCAATTACAAATATCTCACCACCTTTTAGCTGAATCATCCAAAAATATATATATTATGACATTTAATATATAATACAAAGAAATAGTTTTATAAGGAACTGGATTTTTTTCTAGTGTTATTTATAGGCTTGTTCAATAAATTATAACCCTAAAACCCCATCTTTATTCAGTCTTTAAATGTAAGTTGCACTTTCGAGACCTTTCAGTTTAATTTTTCTTAGCAACATCTTATACCATATGGTTTCCTTGAAGAACAATGATTTATTAAAACATTTAAAACAGAATGAAAATAGTCATTGAAAAACTTTAGGAAATGTGTTTTGAATCACCAAAGGCACTTCAAATTAACTATAAGGTGTATCATCTATACCAAGTTATATTATAAGAAAATGGTAATGAATGCTCAGGTTTTCTCACCAAAAGATTCAAATATCTTCAACCTATGGGAATAATAGTTCAATCACCTTCATTCTTCCATATTCAATGGGAATTGGTTCTGGTACACCATCCCTCATCAAACCCACAGATACTCAGTCCCGTATTTAAAATGGGTGGGATTTGCAAATAACTTAAGCACACCCTCCAATGTACTATATTTTGAACCATCTGTAGATGACTTATAATACCCGATACAATAGAAATGCCATGCAATAGTTGCTATATTGTATTTTTTAGGTAATAATATCAAGAAAAAAATGTCTGTCCACATTCAGTAGACTTGAAACATCTTCCTTGCTTCCTTCTTTCCTTCCTTCCTTTCTTTTTTTTTTTTTTTTGCTTTTCTCAAATATTTTCCATCAGTGTTTGGTTGAATCTCTGGAGGCCAAACTCAGGGATACAGAGGCTGACAGTGTTTCTTTTGAAGACAATTTAAATTTCAGCTAATACATTTTTTAGTAATAGCACTTGACTAAGGAGTTATAAAACATCTTAAAAAATTGGTTTGATTCTTAGCTGAGCTAACCATACATACTCATTCCAGTTGGGTTACTAACAAAACACTCAAACATCATGTATCAATCAAAATAAATGTAAATCAAATATTTTTATTTGAAAATTTTACAGCTATCTACAGAGAAAGATAGACAAATAGATAAAGATAGGTATTCCATTTGGGTTCCAAACATATTCTATACATGATTTGCAAAAACCAATTTAAGAAAAAAATAACTTGATTTATTCCATAATTGCTTCTGGATAGATTTTTAGTTTGAGATGTTTTAAACTAAGTTCAGATGCATTAATTAACTTAATATTATTTGTTATATAGATAGAGCTCTTTACTCTGATACTAATAGACTTTTAAAAATATTTGTTATATTCTTATTTGTTCTTTTTATATATATATGACAGTAGAATGTATTTTGAGATATTATACATAAAGTATAACAATATATTTTTACATTTATTATTCTTTATATGTGGAATTTGCTATGCTAAAGTATTGACTTTAGTATTCATGTAGCTCACGAATTTTTTTAAACATATTTTGCAAAACAAAAATATTTATCTGATAGTAATTTAATTTACTCACTCAAAA
This sequence comes from Xerus rutilus, assembly GCA_028644305.1. Taxonomy (NCBI): domain Eukaryota; kingdom Metazoa; phylum Chordata; class Mammalia; order Rodentia; family Sciuridae; genus Xerus; species Xerus rutilus. The sequence goes on along the minus strand of CM053408.1, from coordinate 6,904,557 downwards.
TATGTTGGAGTATTAATAACATTAAATTTGTTTACACATGACAGTATAACAAATGAAAGGGGCAACTATAAAATAATTCAGTCACACACATACACACACAAATCTATATTTTCACCTAAAATATTCAGATGGCATATAAGTTTTTTGAAAAACTTATTCTTTGTGGGAGGCATACAAGGGTACAGTAGAATAGCTAAAGAAATATAAGACAAAGACACTCATAAAAATGTAAAAAAAAATAGTGTAACAGACAATTATAATTGATAATGTACAATAAGATATAGTATATTACTTCTGATGAATAAAAGGTAGTTGCCATGAGACTAAGGGTTTATGTTCTAAAACTATTTTATTATAACAACGATACTATTTCAAAATATTTATGTTCAATAGTGTTGCAAAAAGTGAGGCCAAGAATGAGTAAAATGAAATTAATGATATAATTAATATCAGGAGCCCAAAATAATAGTTTATATCTATGTTTATCTACCAAGTATGAAATTAAGTACATTTTAACATTTAATAAATTGTTATGCCACTTAATTTCCATAGATCTAGCATGTCATTACTTTCTATACCAATTACTCTGTTTTAATCAGGTCTCTTTTTATTCAAGATAAGATAATCCTTGGCAAAAACTAAAAACGTGAGTGAAGAAATATGTTCTAAAACCCATTTTAAGTGGAAGTACAGAATGATTATTTTTGTCAGTGCTAGAAGAAGTGTACACTGACATTCTTCTTGAATAAAAGTCAAGGTGAAGAATCCCTAGATTTTTATATTGCATGTTGCAACTCTGGTAGATCCAGTATTGAGCTGAACCACAGAGGAATTAGCCAACTACATATAAAACTTTACTTTGGGGAAATGTCTGAAAAAAAAATTTTTTTTTGGTACCAGGGATTGAATTCAGGGATACATGACCACTGAGCCACATCTCCACCCTATTTTTAATGTTTTATTTAGGAACGGTCTCACTGAGTTGCTTAGAACCTCGCTATTGCTGAAGCTGGCTTTGAACTCGTGCTTCTCCTGTCTCAGCCTCCCAAAATGCTGGGATTACAGGCATGTGCCACTGTACCTAGCAGGTGTCTGAAATTTTTCCTCACATCTACCACTGCAGTCACCATGCCTTTCTTTTCAACTTGAATGAAATCAGTACCTTGAACCATTCTTTTGACAGAGGCATAAAATTCAAAATCATGATACCATCTGCTGAGTCAGAGAAACAATGAAAAAAATCACAATTTATTTCATAGGCAAAACAAGAATAGATGATTTGATATCCCCTGGTCTTCTGATAGGTTGTCAGATTAATCACTATTACCTTAGAAACAGAAAAGCAAAATTGAGAAAGAATGGGATCCTGGATGGAAAGAAGATCATCAAGAAGATGGTTTGCAGAAGATCCCAGGGCAAAAACTAGACTCAGGAAGAGCAGGCTTTGTACTCTTTGACCCTAAAAACAGGCACACGAGGAGAAAGGAAGGTCTTCTTTTAATGGTGATAACACAGGTTGATTCTCTTTGGAACTTCTGTCATTGCGTGCCATAGATACTGTGGTCAAGTGAACTGTTTCACATGTGTATGACCAAGCACTGAAAAGATGGAGCCGTAATTTGGATCTGGAATACCAAAGGCCCATGTATGAAAAGCTTCAACCTCAGCTTGTCACAAGGGAGGTGGTGGAACTTTTAGGAGAGGTGCCTAGGGGAAGAAGTTAGTTCACAAGGGAGATATTGGCTCCCCCAATCTTCCTTTCCCATCGCTCTCTCTGCTTTCCAGCTACCATGTCTGAGCAGGGCTTCTCCACCGTGTGCTCCTACCAGGAAGTGCTGTGCCACCATATCCCACTGAAACCCCCAAAATTGTGAATCAATAAAACTTTCTTCCTTATAAGTTGATTGTCTCAGGATTTTTTTGTCACAGTGACAGAAAATTTACTAAAGCAGTTATACACATTAGATAGGCACTCATTGTGCCAACAAAACTAAGTTGCATTATAATATTTGATAGTATAATTATACTACCTTAAATTACCAAATCAGATTTAATACCAAGAATGTTTTGTATGATGCTTTATGCTAAAAATGCTCTAAGAAAAATTCAGAAGTATTTTCTCTTCTTGACCTTCCTTTCTGGAAATAGGAAGAAGGGAGGTAAAATTCTCATCAGCTTCAGCCTCTGAAACCATCTTGTAGAGAAGAAAAAAGGAATCAGAATGTGGGAATCAAATATGTAGAGTAAGGATGGTCCCAAAACATGAAGCAAGTTCTGGAACACAAAAGTGAAGGACAAGGGCCAGAAACAGTTTCAAGGAATCTGGCCTGTGCTCAAGACCTCACGTGTAGAGGGGCCTTGCATTTGGCTTAATGTTCTACTGCCACCATCTTGAAATCAGTAATGCTTCTTTAACAAGGGGTCTGTGTTTTCATTTAACACTCAATGCTGGTTCTGGAACAGGCTAAAGCAGACTGCATGTCCCTATCAAAGGAAATGTACACATTGGAGAAAACAAGTGTGAAGATGACCCCACAAGGAATCCAGAAGCCACTGAGGAAGCTTCTGGAGAGGGTAGAAGCTATAGGATTCCAAGAAACAAAATAAAGAGAATAGGGCTTGGTTTGTGGTATTGGCTGAAGAGTGTTGTTCTGAAGATCAGAAGTATAGATAGAGAATAGGAATATGAATGGGAACTTTGAATAGAAAATGTATAGGTGAGGAGGCAGTTACTGGTACTCCCTAAAAGTGTTGAGAGATTCATAAAGGGATGTCATTCAAGAAATAACTGGTATAAAACTCTGCAGTTGGCTAAACATAATGTGAATTAAAAGAATAATACCATTCTAGTTAGGAAATAATGTTTTACCATATATAAAGGAAGTATACACAAGTATTTGATAGATTTTTGACATTTTAAATCCTTCATAAAGCCCTACCATGTATGATCATATGGAGTCATGAGACAGTATCTTTTATTTATCTTTGAATTTGTGCAAACCAAAAATGAATACACAATTTCACTCAATTCCTCATAAACATAATTCTTACATATGTGCTTCATTCATATATGCTTTTTATTTTTGATAAGCCTTCACAAAATCCTATAGAGGACCATTATTTCAAATAATAGTGCTTACAGAGTCTCTCATTCTTACATAAATCTCTATGCTTTCAGTATCATCCCTATTAATTCATGTCTATGGGAAACAAAATGTATTTTAAACATGGCAGCAGGGCACGGTGGCGCAAGCCTGTAATCGCAGCACTTAGGGAGGCTGAGGTGGGAGAATCGTGAGTTCAAAGCCAGCCTCAGCAATGGCGAGGGGCTAAGCAACTCAGTGAGACCCTGTCTCTACATAAAACACAAAATAGGGCTGGGGATGTGGCTCAGTGGTCTAGTGCCCCTGAGTTCAATCTCCAGTACCAAAAAAAAAAAAGTGGCAAAATTATTTTGTCAGAACAAGTATTTTTCTTATAATTATGCAGTCTTTTAGTTTAAAAAAGTCTTTGCCATGCATCAGAAAATGTTGGAAATGAGAATGAACACAATTTTATTCTAAACAATGAGTCAACTAGCCCCACAATAAGGCAATGTACCAATCTAATAGAGTTTGACATATTTTGGTTAGAAAAAAATTTCCACTTGCAAGTATATAATATCCAGGCATATTTATCTGTTGAAAGTAATACAAACAAGGGTAAAATGAGGTAAAAAAAAAAAAAAGACATGGCCTCATATGCTAAATCTAACAGTCACCTGCAGATATGAATGTAATGTGTTGGCTAACTGTTAAATATAAAAATTCTACAAGAGATTCAACACTTGTTATGGTTAATCCTTGCCCATAGTGTATAGCACAGTTAAGTGAATGGTACAAAAAAGATAGGAAGCCCAGTCAGTGTTTGTTCATTTTCTAGCCAGAGTGCAACTGATAATGGAAGATTAAATATTTTTTTTCTCACTAGTAATTTTGTTTTCTGAATGGATGGGTGGGTGGGTGGGTGGATGGATGGATGGATGGATGGATGGGTAGAAGGATGCATGGATAGATGGATGGATGAGTGGGTGGATGGAAGGAAGGAAGGAAGGAAGGAAGGAAGGAAGGACGGATGAAGGAAGGGTGGGTGGACAGAAAGCTGAAGGAAAAGATGAAGAAAGGAACTCCCTTGAAGGGCACAGGCTTTGGAGCTCAACACTGACTTGATTCACATCTTGAACACTTTCTGTTTTTACTGCTTGGTTTTGGCAATTTATTACCATTTACAAGTTTAAGATTTCATATCCAAAAATCAGAGTTCATAGCCTCATTTTTTTAAATATTTTTTTTAGTTGTAGATGAACGCAATATCTTTATTTTATTTATTTATTTTTATATGGTGCCGAGGATCAAACCCAGTGACACATGCATACAAGGTAAGCACTCTACCACTGAGCTATAGCCCCAGCCCCTCATAGCCTCATTTTTAAAAAAATGCTATTGCAAAAAAAATACAAAGAACGTAATGAGTTCTGAGTAAAAATAAAGACATATGTTACAGAAAAGTAAACTGATTTCAGGTGCACATTTGAAATGTCCTGAATTAAGTGAACACTGAGTTATTTCAGACATAAGTAAATTGTACATGATACTACTTAGGTAAATTATCATGAAGAATGTGATGAGTAGGGTCGTGTCCATTTCTCCACACAAAAATAGAATAAACCTTGCTTTTATCTCTTTTATACAAAAATTATGATGAACATACTTGACAGTATTCTGAGACCTATGAAGGACAGGTGTGTGTGTGTGTGTGTGTGTGTGTGTGTGTGTGTGTGTGTATAAGCTCCTTCTCTTCCTGGGGGACTCTGACGCTATTTTGATGACTTCTTCAAGTGGTGTCCTGGATGGGCTCTTTGGGCCTCATTCCCGTCTCTCCAACTCCATTGCTGGCAATTTCTTCATATCTAGTTGTCCAGCTGCAGTGACTGAATAGCTCAAATAATTCAGAATCAAGAATTTCAATATTTTATTTTAGACTCTACTCATGCATAGAAACTTTAATAAGTGACACCAAAAGTATCTTTATAATAAATTACTTTGCCAAGTGTGGTCAAATTGCTCTCCTTGGGGCATTATCTTGAATACATGTAAAGGATTAAATAAATCATTAATGAGCCCTTTTCCTGTCTTTCATTTATCTAATTAAGGTTGCATTTCATTTTTAAAAATCATATTTTGGAAGCTTTATGAACCCCTTTGACTATGTCAAATTCAGATTTTGACAAAGTCAAAAGACTCCTAAAACAGACATGAAAGCCTAAGATATTAATAATAACTTCAACAAGCAATAATCAAATTCAGACAAAGCACAGTGTAAAATGATATATGTTCTCCTGATGTTAAAATCCCAAGTAGTCTCCTTTCTCTTGATTTGGACCATAAGATCAGAAATACTTCTAACAGGTACTAATGGGTACTTTGCAATGGGGCATATAAAAATACCAATTTCCCAAATAGAGAAAAAAATCACTCAGAAGATCATAAACATGGGCCATCTTTCTTTTATCTAGCTGCTATAATCAGATCATTGTCACAGTAGAATTGCATTGACATCTTTTTTGCACTCTTTTTTCTCTTCAGAAAATAGTATCCACAGAAATCCCCTGATATTATTTGCCATCATCTTGACACATTGCCACATCTACAGGTAGAAATATTTGCATCATTGACATATATCTTCATAGACTAGCTGGCTTATTTTATTTGACATTGAAACATCATGTCTATGGATTTATATTATAAAAATCTTGTGAGAATGTCAATGACACAATCCCATTACAGTGAAAGGGAATTAGTGACATTAGAAAAACATCATGAGAAATGACTGAAATACCTCATATCTGGGAGCTTTGCTTCATTAAAATGGAAAACCTCTATTAAATTATTGAAATAAATTTTATAGTGTTTTCAAAATGTTGTTACCGTAAAAGATAAAGTTCAAAGGCAAACAACGTAGTTTGTAGAAAATACTGGACTTTTTTTTTGTTTTGCTCTCTTTAATTAGTGCCACTATTTTAATGAAAATACTGAGGCCAGAGAAAGGGAGGGAGGGAGCTACAGTCACTTGTCAATTTCTGCTTCAACCTACAACTACTTGGTAGAAGTACAGAAAAACCTGGTAGGAATTAAGGCAGGATACTGAAAACTTAAGCCAAATACCATTTCTGATATGAATAAAGTCAAATTCACCAAGTTGATTTAAAAAGCTGTCTGGGGATAAAACCCCAGTTCATCAAATTTCACAATAGATAAAAGGGTTCTTTTCCTTTATTTATGTTTTTATCTTGTTTTAATTTCATTTTGAAATATGACATCCTGTCACATCTTTAGACATCACGGGACAAGTTATTTAGTGACACATACAGTACTAGCTTCCGCTGCATTCTCTCTCATTCTCAGCATGAAGGAAAGCGAGTTGAATTTTTTCAGTCGACAAGGAAGATCCATGAATCTTTCAGATGCCCTCAGTTTTGTATGCTGCTGGCCAAATTGCTTTTATTCCCCTCACCGATATGGTTATTAATGTAAGGTTCCCTAGAGTCTCTTGCTTTTATGCAAAAGAAGGCTTGGTACTCTATGAAAAAGAGACCACGTATGAGTTTTCTTGCTGAATTTATGGAGTGCAGGAGCACCACACCATCGTTTAGGTGCACACTACTACCTTCGTCCTCAGTTACTTTAAATCACCTAATGCAGCCTTGCTGATAATAGTTAAGCTACTTTATTCATTATGAAATATAGGTGTCATGAAGACAGACATATTTTGGAAATTTCTAATACTAAAATAAAATATTTTTATTTCTAAATAAAAATCTGGAAAGCTTGCATTCAAAGACAAGTTTAGTTCTCAGTAGTTTAGTGATACACATGCTACTCTGCTAACAAGTTACTGTTATCTGTGCCCTCCTAGCAGAAAGAGGGAGGCTTTTATAGTCAGGCAGAAGTGGCAGGGGATTGTAGTCTTTATTTATTAGCTGGAAGAGGCCAGGCAATGAGAGCGATAGAATCATTTTGCAGCATAACTTTGAGACTTAAATGAAGTCATATCTATGCAGTTTGATGATAAATAGTCATGTCCACTTGGCTGTGCCCAAGGAGGTATGGATATCTAGCCAAACATTACTCTTGGGTGTGTCTGGAGGGCTTTCCCAGAAGTCATTAGGGTGCAGATTAGAGGACTGGTAGGCATCAACCAATCCAGTAAGAAATCTGAGTAAAATAAAAGGCAGAGGGAGGCTGGATCTACTCTGTAGTTCACCACCTCACTGCTTGAAGTGGGACATCAGACTTCTGACTCAGTACACTTGGTTTCAGACTCTGACTCAGACTGGGGTCTGACCATGGACTCTCCAGGCCTCAGATCTTCAAAGCCTTTTCAACTTTTCAGATGCCTTTCAAGGATTAACCTATTCCCCTTAGCCTTCTCACTGCTCTTCTGACCTCCTCCTTTAACCTCTGCCATTCCAGAAACCTGATCCCCATTGAGGAAGAAGTGTGTTTCCACTCACTTATCTATTTTTATCATCTACAGAGTTGGAAGACAGATGGAGCAGGAGCGAGACATGGAAAGTTTCTCTGACTCTTTAAAGGCTTACACAGGCCTACTTAATTACACATTAGACATTCTATACAAAATATTTTAATACACTGTATTTTTTGAGCATTTGATCTTAATTTTTGTGTTTAATTTTAACTTATACATGAAAACAGAAATTGTACATGTTACTGGGGTGCCGTGTGATGTTTCAATATATGTACAAGTTGTATCATGTCATAATTAGGCTAACTTATTTTCCTCCTCAAATATTTATTATTTGTATATGGTAAAAACGTCCAAAATGTTTTTTCTGTCTTTTTGGAAATCCATGATATATGAGCATTATCTACATTCCCCCTACTGTCCAGTGGCACACCAGGACTTCTTGCACCATCTAACTGTGACTTGGTACCAATTGCCCAGCCTCTCCGGCCTCCAGCGTCCTCCTCTCCGGTCCTCCAACCATTCTGCATTGCACAGATGCGTGAGACCACCAGTACTTGCTTCTCTGTGCCTGGCTCACTTCATGTAACAAAATTAGCTCCATCATACGCTGCCTTTCCCCAACTGATTGATTTCAAATATAAGTCTTCTATTTTAAGAAAGATAATATTTGTTTCACTCATTTGTTTTATGAATTATTTGAACAATATATAGAACTTTTGGATGATTGGGAGCAAATTACAATATTCTTCACCTAAATCAGTGATTTCAGTACCTATATTTGACCTTGACATTTCTTCATAGTGTTGATACATGGGAGCAGGTACATAAGTAGTCAAAGGAGAGAACTGTATTTTATTGGCTCATTGTGAAGTCGCATAGAAGAAATTTTTAAAAATAGGTAAAAAGGAGAAATAAAGGAAATTTAATTTGAATCTGAGTTTCTACATACTTTCCAGGCTAGTTATTCCCAAATTTTTAAGAAATCTATAAATCTCAAAGTTAACTGTAAATTCACTTTCTTGTGACAATTCCCTTGTGCACTGTTAATTTGCCCACCAAAAAGTAGATTAAGAAAAATGATAGAATATTTTGAGAAACCTATAATTTGGGAGACTTTTAGTGCTATTGAATAGATAGCAAAGCCCATGTCAAAGGATCCTGAGACTGACCAGATGACCATAAGTTCCCTTGCAATCCCCAGACTGATGTCATCCCCCCATACCTTCCCATACCCACCTCTCGCCAAGTTTCCTGTACAAGAAGAGCCAGGGGCCTTGAAAATGCGTCTGTCCTTCTCAAGAAGGCCACATTTCCATTGAATATGGGTTCATATCTTTCCTAGGTAAATCTCTGGGCCTCCTCTGACATTGTTTTAATTATTTTCTTTCAGGTATGTCAAGGACCCCATTGACCTTCAGTTAAGTCCCCAACTCCCTGGAAACTCCATGCTTTGGGACCTTCTTCCTAAAGTAACTCTTCTCCCATCTGCTAATGAATCAGAGATCTTATGTAAAACATTTTTCTGGTTTGGCTTACAATCCTTCCTTCTCTAGAAATCAACCCAAGGGGAGACGTTTAGAAATGGCTAAACTCAGATGCTTTAGTGCATGCAATATTGACTACATATACACATAACACTTTATATATACATTTAGTATATATAATATATGATTGTGTAATGCCTAATATGTGATACCTTACATAATGTATATAAACTATATTCTTCCAGGTATAATAAAAAGTTTTTGAAATAAAATTTTGGAATTCAATTTTCAATTTTCAGGCTTTCTTTCTCTATCAGTTAGGATAATAGAGGAGAAGTAGCCAGTAATTCTCCATGTCCCAGTAATGCAGGGAAACAAAATGTCATCTCTTCTCACACCTAATGCTCACTGTGAGGGCAATGTGGACTCTTCTTTCTGTTGTCACCATCTACACTGTCGGAGCCAGGCTGACAAAATAGCCCCTACCTGGATGCTGATCAGTCTCTGATGACATGCAACCCAAGGTGACACACGGACTTCCAACTTATTGAATGGAGTGTGTCATGTACATCAAAGACGGGGAGACAAGAAGTGGAATTCCGACATACACCTAGAAGAACCGAACCATTTGGAAAATGGCACTAGTGACAGTCCAACCATAAGTGAAGTACTGCCATCAGTAAGGGCATCTTGGATACATGTATTTACTCAGTCGCTGGCACACAGCTTGGTACTTAGAAGCTGCCCAGAAAATAGTCATTGAGGGAAGAAGAGTATTGTTAGAAACAAAGCTGAATGTCCATAATTTTAAACACGTATCATCTCAGTAGCCTTAAACTACCTGTTGAGGAAGGGCTGGGATTTGCATCACATGGAATCAAACGATTCCATGCCTGCCAAGTAATAATCAATAACTTCAAATTCCTTGTTTTAAAAATGTAAATGAAACCACCTGTCCTAGGGTAGAATGCAAAAGTACTTTTTACACTGCAATATGCTTATGATATTAAATAGATCTCATTTCTGACATCCAGAATATGAAGCCACACAAGAAAGCCCAGCAGGGACCGGTTTATGATCCAAATAAAAATCAAAATTGCAATTATAAGCACAGATGGAAATAGACAGCTCTGGATAGTGTCACTCTGTATAAATCCAGGGACAATTATAAAGCAAAGAATATTGATTGGGGAACACAGATCCCCTCAACTGAACAATCTGGAGTACCCACCCATATTCCCTGGATTTTCCCCAGGACTTGCCTGCCAGCATTATGTGTCGTCTTGTAGTCAATTCACTGACACCCTGTAGCTCAGCTGAATAAATGAATCAGTAAACAATGAAAAATATGTTGAAGCATGTTGTCATTTAGGAAATAATGCAAGTTGGCTAGAATCACAGAGAGAAGAAAACAGGATATGGAAATAGGAGAAGAGCCACATGAAGGAATCAATATGAAGTCACACGCAGGGGATGGTAGGACATGTGAGCAGAGAATTGTTACGAGGGAGACTTTTAGACTAAGATGAATGAGGTTCACGTTTAAAGTACAAATGCATGTGAGAGTTTTAAAAAAGAAAAATGTTATAGACAACCCTTTAGGTTCTTTTAAGATGAGAACCAACTCAAACTCCAAAATAAAATCACCGGTTGTCCGCATGTGAGAGTGCTGAGGTTCAGCCACACCTACTGCCGGGGTGAGGACTAGTGTTATTCCGTGGATAATTAGATTGCTTTGCCTGCTGCTTTTATATCTCATCTCACTTGGGCATGCATTTGATATTCAGAGAAAATTCAGGGTAACTAATGAGTGCTGCAAGCACAAATGAATATTATTTCTATGCAGATTTTTTGGCAACTGTGTAGAACATTTGGAGAGAGCAAGCCAGCATCAGCATCATGGGTGGAGGATGGGGCTTTGCATTCTGATCATATGTCTGCCTCTAGCTCCATTCCTAATTTACTTGGGTCTTCCCTCTGTATCCTGGCTGCACCATCTGCCTAACTGAAGTGAGATTTCTTGTTATATGTTATCTGACAACAGGGCAGTGATCACTTAAAATTCAGTAAAGAACTATCAAAGAATTGAGCCATAAATCAAATTCTCTGTTTTCATCTTATAAACACCCTGGACTTTCAAGTGGCCACTGGGCATAGCCTTTGCATTCTATGTTCTTTTAGGAGGCTGCAAGGTAACACACAGAGAATCTGAAGCCGGAAAGTGTTAGGACTTGTTCTACCCCTTACCAGCAAGACTGACTACGTCTCCTCATGCTGCTTAGTGAACGTTAGTTAGTATCACATTTTTAAAATGTTCAATTGAAGTCATCTTTGTGATAGTTCACTGAACATTTTTATGCACTACAGGAATATATGAGCATAAAAACAAAGTTAAAAACTTTGGAAAAAGCTTTCTAGGAAACAATTCTAGAAAATCATGGAAATAACAACATAGAAAAATATTTTTGATATTTCTAGACCAGTGGAAATCTTATATTTATCCAAACTATGGATACGTAATGACCACATGGCAAATGTTTCCACAAATGCCCTTTGGTCAGGGAGGAAGGTGACCATGGAAATGGGTGTCAGGGAGTACTTGGTCTGTACACTTCTAACTTTCATTGAAAAACGTGGACAATGTGTTCATGAGTAGGACAGTGGAGCTAAATCCACGCCCCCCTGATTTCTGGTGTACTTCCTACTGAATATTTATGCCTTCTCTTTAATCTGTTTATTTTCTTGAAATAAAGTTTTCCAGTTCATATTTCAATGGAGAGATATTTTTATCTTGCATAGACTAAAAAACTATTACAAACTATAACAAAGTTTAGTATTTTTCTCAATAATGGTAGTACCCAGAGAGAGAACTTAGCTTTTATATGCAAACTTTTTTATGAGAAAAACCACAGAGATAACACATACTGAGGGCTTTCAATTTCCATGTACAGGGTTAGTCTTCACATGTGTGTATACACGTGTGTGTATGTGTGTGGGTGTGGGTGTCAGGGAGAGAGAGAGAGAGAAAGAGAGAGAGAAAGCTTCATTGGAACCTCACCAGAACACTGTAACTAAGTAAAAAGAGAATTGTTCAAGGTCACTCAACACATACTTGTTTTTTCTGTAGCACTTTAATGAGGTGATCAAGAAACTATATGACACATGTACTTTAGTGGCTGGCCAGCATGATATGGACACATGCCACTGATTTAGAGAAAAGAACCTCTGCCTGTGGTCATGGCTCAAATAGCCCACAAAAAATTGCCAAACAAGGTGCAAAAGGTGAAATCTCATTCCATGCAATAGATTTTATATAAAGGACAAAGGAACTCAGTTCACATTCAAAGCTAAGCACACATTTTAGAAACAATTAAAAGCAGATTACTCTTGTGTAATTCTGTGTAAATTAAACATTACTGTTAAATAATGTACTAACATTCCAGTTCATAGATAAGATATTAATCTGAGGTCCTCCGCTGCAGAAACAGTCCAGTGGCTTTCCTAATACTTCCCTTTCCTCCCACAACTCTGTATATTGAGACATGTGTGCATACATTCTGTGTTCACTTAGAATTAGGACGAGCCTGCCCATCACAGTGCTGCATATACACAAATTCAAACAAAGAACATGGGTGATGACAGGAGCAATAGAGAAGGAGCCATAAGATCTGTTCCACCGGTCTTGAAATGCAATGCACTACAAATATAATGCAGAAGAGCAAGAAGTTCACGGCCAAGACGATCCACTTGGAGAATTGTTGTGATTGGCAAACAGTCACATGGATAATTGGTGTCATGTCAAGGTAAAAATCCCACATTGAGCAAGTCGCATTCTTTTAATGGGTATTAATTAGTTCCTCTGTGAAACTAAAAATTGGAACAAGATTACTTCCTAGATACATCTAGCATAAAAGGCTGCAGTTGTTTAAGGTTTCAAATTAAAAAAAAAAAAGGATGTATAAAGGAAGTAATAAACCAAGGCACTTAGACATCAGAATTGAGCAACCCAGGGCTGTGGGTACAGCTCAGGGGCAGAGTTTGTGCTTGGCATGTACAGGACTCTGCACTGAATCCTGGGGGGGAGTGATGGGGAGGAAAAGGAGGAGGAGGACAAGGAGGAGAAGGAAGAGGAGGGAGGTGGAGGGAGAGGGAGAAGGAGAAGGAGACAGAAATGGAGCAGCCCAATTTCTCAAAGCTTCAGTTTCTCATCATAACTGTGTGTGTCTCTCTCTGTATTTATGTCCTTCCTTGTTCTTGTGCTGAATGGGAAGTTCACAGGATACAAAATTATAAAAGTATTATTTGATTCCATCATCAACAGTTGAAAATGTCATTGGCTACATGAACTGAAGATATTCAATCAAAATATAGCACTTTACAAAGACAAGAAGTGAATATTAGTGCATCATTATTTACATAAGTCAAATCTATTCTGTTTGCTAGATTTCATTTATGTAGTCATCAGAATTATATGGTATGGGAGATTGGTTATAATAGAATCTTCATTTGTTTATGAGTCAATATGAAAACCAGTAGGCATAAATAAAATCACAAATTCTATATTCTGTATGATTGGAATATTAGTCCCCTATCAGTTAGCTATTTTATACATTAAGCAAGTTAGGAGATCTCTGAAAGAACCCGTTTCTTTGTCTATAAAATTGGAATAATGAAACTTCTGCTAGAGCTTACTGTGAGGCTAGCCTGAAATAGTGTATAGAAGTGCTTAGGATGATGCTTCCACAAGGTAAAAGAACAGGAAGTCTACATATGACTACCATTATCATCAGCAACTACATACTGAAGCATAAAATGCTCAGTTTGTTTTTCTGTACCTTCCATGAAATGTAAGCCTTGGAGAAATGATTTTCTCTCTTAATCTGCAATCACAAACAATATCTATAATAGGAATATAGATAGAAAAAAGTAGCAATATTGGACAAAAAATAATTTATTTCAGAAAGAATAGCAAGGATAGACATGAATGACGAATTCTTTTATTAAACAGATGCTACATTGTTGAAAGAACGGTGGAGAATAAAACTAGGAACGAAGAAGGAAATGTGAGAAGAAAGTTATTAATCAGACTCCTTCCACTTCCTTTAAAGGTAAGTAGGAAATGTTCCTCAAAATTATTCCATCTTCTAAATTCAAAAACATCATCGTGTGCCAGAGTAGATTTGCACAACCGAAGTTTGTATTATTATTATTGACAATCACATGTCTTAAACTCATGGAGGAAGGAACAACCGAAAAGCTATAACTGTACAGAAGCAACCTTCATACATGCATACTCAATTTGAAGCCAGAGTAAAAACAACTGTCTTATTAAAGCAAAAGAAAATAGCTCAGAGTATAAAGAGGATCCTCTCCCAAGACTGAAGAGAGATTTTTTTGGGGAAGTGCTCATAACTGAATGAAAGACGTTAACCATAAGCCTGTTTCAGAGCTGTCTTTTGAATTGCATTTGAATGAAAATAAACGAACACTGCTAAGAATGTCCATTATTTCAGTATATGTATAAATTGAATACTGGGGCAAATGCCTGCAGTGAGGTCCCAGAAAGTGAGTGATTTGCATTCTTCTATTTCAGGGAGAGTTGGTTTAAGCAAAGAATTCATGTGACAGGTGCCTGTGAGCCTGGAGGTAGAGGGGCATGTTGATGTGCTGATCTTGTTTCGCTGGAGGAATCTGACACTTCTGGACTACTCTGGAGGTTGGCCTCCACAGAGGGAGGAAGGAAAGGCAGTCACTGAAGGCACACTGTGCCTTATGCTGCTTGAGTCACAGCACACATTAGCAAGTCACTACCTACTTTCACATGCTAGTCATAACTGTTGTGTCACAATTTCAGTGAAGAGAGAATAAAAGACACCGAACTTCAGGGAGAGAAAGTTAAAGCAAGCCTGTCAAGGACTGGCAGCCCAAATTTGATCTGCCTTCTGTTTCCTCCCTGTTCCCTGAGAGGCCTGTGTCAATGTCACTTGGCCAAAGTTTCCAAAGGTGGTACCTAATTCAGAAAGTGTCTGAACACAATCGATTTGTCACCCTCTCATCTTGTGAGCATTCAGGCTTTCTGGTAATGATGCTAATTTGGAAAGCTGAATTTAGATCATTGTGCCCTCATTACGTCTATGAAATCAGAATTTGAATTTTGCCTTCTAAGGTTGTAGGCATAGGATATCTTCCAAAGTACCTCTGAGACACCTGAAGTAACTTTTCTTCAGTAATACATACACTCATTTGATGCTTTGGAAATGACTCCTGGGGACTTACCCAAAGACTCTTAAGCCACGAATTAATAACAAATAACAGGATTAAAAGGGGGAAGCTCAGGGCACTATTGAATACTTCAATATAAAGACATTTCTATTGAGTAACTTCAAGTAGGAATGCCATTGATGTTAGCTCTATCCGAAAGTTAGCACGTAATGACCACTAAGATATTTTAAAAACGTAAAGAAAAAGAAATTAAGTCCTCAAAAATAAATTTTTTTACTTCTATGGAGATCTAGAGTTACAACTAGAATTCAGGTGAGTGTTACTAAGCCATTCTAAAGTATATATTTTGTTTTCCTGTTTTAGAATAAAGTTTTATTCAGGTTCTCCATGAAGACAAATTCCTCATGCACTGGCACACAGAGAGGCATCAACTTCTTTTTTCCCAGTTGAAGGCTGCACAGCTCAGAGAGCACTCAACATGCCTGGAGCAGATGCAGTTTTTACATCTGTTTATGCTTTCTTAAACACCGTAGACTGCATTCAAACATTTCCTGCTGAAAGGGGAAATAAATATGTAATTAGTTTTAAAATTTTTCAAGTCTACTTTCCTTGATAATCCCTTTCTAATTATATTACAGTTCCAAGATTTCATCTACCCGTAATTTGATACAAAACACGTTATTTAAACTACATATCAGCAGATCTTAAAAATATATATGCATATATTTATATAGGTATACATACATAAGTATACATGTGTATTTATCATACCTTAATTGTATTATTTAACAAATTAAAACACTAATATAAAAAGCATACAAAAATTGTACCTCTTATGAATTCAGTTCCTGTCCATGCAGCCCATTGACTCCAGAGATGTTCTATGGACCCAAGTTTTTTCTGTCGTTTTACTCTGCCACCCAACTGCCCCATCCACCTGTTTGAAGCTGGTTCATTGCATCAACTTCAATAAAGGGGGACAATAAGTAATGGAGAAGGAGCCATCTCTTAGGTTAGTGGCATGGGGCTTACCTATCTAATAGACGCTTATTTCCCATCAGTGAGGACTTGGTCATGTGCAAACCAACAAGGGAAGCTGGGAAATGCAGTCTCCAAGTGGACCCTAGTCAGTCAAGTGTAGAAGGGAGTAATGTAGAATGGACATAGCAGAAAGGTAGTAGGTTTTTCCATGTCAATATGTTTTCATTTTTATTTTCCTATGTATTTTTTAAGTTGACAAAATCTGTGCATTTATTGTGTACGATGTGCAGTTTTAATATGTATGCAAGTGGAATGGGAAAATTGAGCTAATGAAAATATGCATGACTTCACATAATTTTCATTCTTTTGCATTGAGAACATTAAAAAACGCTCTTTTCATAATGTTCAAGAATAGAATACCATTGTTAGCATCTAAGGTTACCATGTTGCACAGTCTGCCTCTTGAAGTCATCCTCCCATCCAGCTGGAACTTTGCACACTTCAGGCAACATGTCCCTGACTACTTCCCATATTCCCTGGTCCCTGATAATCACTTTCTTCATTCTACTTCATAATTCAACTTTTCTTTTTCTTTCTTTGTTCTTTTTTCTTTATTTTTTTTACTTTCTACATCTAGGTGTGGTATGTTATGGTTTGGATATGGAACGTCCCCAAAAGGTCGTGTATTGCAAGCATGGTTGCCATTAAGGCAAACGTCACAGGTGGGGCTTTTAGGCAATGATTGGGACTCTGACTAAGGAGTGAATTAACCCATTTTTTGGATTCATCCATTGATCACTGGATGGACTACTGACGGTGGGACCTAGTTGGAGGAAGTATGTTGCTGGAGGTGTGCTCTGCAAGGGTTATTCTTCCCAATCCCTTCCCTCTCTCCCTGCTCCCTGGCTGCCATGAGCTGGGCTGCTTTCCTCTGCCATGCCCTTCTACCATGAGATCTGACTCACTCAGACAAAAAGCACTGGACTTGGCTGACCATGAACGGAACCTCTGAAGTCATGATCTGAAATAAACTTTTCGTCTTCTAAGCTGTTTTTGTTGGGTATTTTGGACTCAGTGCTAAAAATCTGACTAATATGTATGGTATTTATCTTCCTAGGTGCCTGGCTTATTCATTTAACATAATGTCTTCCAGCTTCATTCACGGGGACAAAAACGGCAGGGTTTCCTTTTTTGTTGTGGCTGATCATCTCATTGTGTGTATCCATGCCATCTTTTATTTATCCCGCCATCTTTTCATAGATGCTTAGGTTATTTTCATATGTGGATGTTGTAAATGATGCAGTGATGAACAGGTACATTGTCAAGATACTGATTTCATTTCCTCTGGCTATGTCCTCCTGTGTTAGTCAGATTTACACCACTGAAACAAATACCTGGGAGAATCAACTTAAAACAAGGCTTTAAGGAAAGGCTTATCTTGGCCTAGTGTTTCTGAGTCTTCAGTCTATGGTCACTTGGTTCCATTTTCCTGGGGCCTCTGGCAATGCAGACACTATGGCAAGAGCATGTGAGGAAGGAGCTGCTAACCCCAAGGCAGCCAGGAAGTCAAAGGGAGAGACAGAGAGGGGCGGGGGCTCCCACAATCTGGCTTCCTCCCCCAGGGCCCACCTCCTCCAGTCCCACCAGCTCCCAAATAGTGCCACAAGCAAAAACTAAACCTTCAGCACATGAGCTTTTCCAGTATACTCCAGGTCCAAACTGTAGCAAACCCACAATGAGACTGCAGAATAAACTAGTAGTTCTGTTTTCTTTTTTTTTCTTCTTCTTTTTCTTCAATTTAATTTTATTGTTTCCACAAATGGAGCACTACTTTTCATTTCTCTGATTTTATATGGTGTGGAGTCATACCATTTGTGCAGTCATACCCATACATAGGGTAAGGGTATCCATCTCATTCTACCATCTTCCGCAACATGCACACATCCCTTCCCCTTCTCTCTGTCCAATCCAAAGTTCCTCTATTCTTCTCTTGCTCCACCCCACATCAGTGGATGAATCAACATCCACTTATTGGAGAAAACATTATTCGGCCTCTGGTTTTTGGGGATTGGTTCACTTCATTTAACATGATGTTTTCCAACTCCATCCATTTACCTGTAAATGCCATAATTTCATTCTTCTTTAAGGCCAAGTAATATTCCATTGTGTATATATACCACAGTTTTTTATCCATTCATCTATTGAGGGGCATCTAAGTTGATTCCACAGTTTAACTATTGTGAATTGAGTTACTATAAACATTGAGGTGGCTGTATCACTGTAGTATGCTGATTTTAAGTTCTTTGGGCATATGCTGAGGAGTGGGATAGCTGGGTCAAATGGTGGTTCCATTCCAAGTTTTCTAAGGAATCCATATATAGTGGGTTGCACCGGTTTGCAATCCCACCAGCAATGAATCAGTCTACTTTTGTCCCCACATCCTTGCCAGGACTTATTGTTGCTTGAAATGGCAAATAACTGCCATTCTGACTGGTGTGAGATGAAATCTTAGAGTAGTTTTGATTTGCTAGAAATGTCGAACTTTTTTTATATATTTGTTGATCTTTTCTGAAGTGTCTGCTCATTTCCTTAGCCCATTTATTGACTAGGTTATTTGTTTTTTTGGTGTTAAGTTTTTTAAGTTCTTTATATGTCCTGGAGATAAGTGCTGTTTCTGATGTGTGTGGTAAAGATTTTCTCCCATTTTTTTGGATCTCTCTTCACATTATTGATTGTTTCCTTTTCTGAGAAGAAGTTTTTTAGTTTAAATCCATCCCATTTTCTGATTTGTGATTTTATTTCTTGTGCTTCAGGAGTCTTTTTAAGGAAGTCAGATCCTAAGCCAACATGATGAAGACTTGGGCCTGCTTTTTCTTCTATTAGGTGCAGATTTTCTGGTCTAATTCCTAGGTGCTTGATCCACTTTGATTTGAGTTTTGTGCAGGGTGAGAGATAAGAGGTTTAATTCCATTTTGCTACATATGGATTTTCAGTTTTCCCAGCACCATTTGTTGAAAAGGCTATCTTTATTCTATTATATGTTTTTGGCACCTTTGTCTAGTATGAGATAACTGTATTTATGTGGGTTTGTCTATGTGCCTTCTATTCTGTACCATTGGTTCTGTTTTATTTTAAATGAATCTCCGTATCATTTTCTGTAACAGCAGCACTATTCACATTCTCTCTAATGGTGTGAAATGTCCTGCTTTCTCTATATTATCTCCAACCCTTTCCAATTTGAAAGAGAAAGGCATGAGCATCTTGAAGTTGAGAACTCCTCGGATACCACTATTTTCAAACAACACTATTTAAACTCCTTCAGGAGAGGACCCTCCTTCTGCTGTGGCCTCTTGCTTTATCAGAGTCCAGGCAGTCATAGGCATAGGTCCATTGCCTCTGCTCTGCAGGCTAGTGACAGTAGCAATCATGGTGACGTCACACATATTTGAGAAAGAAACTTCAATGGCATTCTCTTGTCTCAATATTATGTGGCTATCAAAGATCTCCAGATGATTTATAATTAGCAGCAGATTGTATATTGGTGAGAGAATGGAAATGAGAACACAGTGTAAATTTGATGAGATCATAGAAAATGTCAAATCATAGTCCCATAATCAGAAAATGTGCCTTCTTACTTAATTCACACCAGATTAACATCCTTATAAGCACAATTATAACTTTCATACATAATCATTATGTCTTATTCTGAATACAAGAGCCTTCCATAGATGTGCTGTTATAAAAAATAAGTGTAATTAGTATGAGATTTTATGCCTCAATCTTTGAAATTTTTAAGGAAACTCATAGTTTGGCTTCTGAAATCTTTAGGTTTTAGATTTGTATGCTTTGTTTATGAATTATTTTTATGAATTTTAATATTATTCAACAAATTATTTTTTAGGTTTAGACTAAACTACCAAGGAGATAAAAATTTCATATGTGAGAAAGGTATTAGTTCCTGAAAATCACAATCTAAATCTACAGCTAACTAAATATCAGATTCAAAATACCAATACTACCCCAAGGTAAAGCACTTGGATATAAATGTGTTAATGTATATTTATCCAAAAATTAAATGGCATTGTGTTCCAAGAGATAAGTAGTATAGTGAACAAGTTTTCAGGAATCAAAATAGGTAGTATATTGGACAAGTTTACATTCAATAAACGTTCATAAGCTCATTGCATGGTTTCCTTGTTCTGGGTCCTCTGACAGAGATAAGAATTCCACAGAGAGTACGATGTGATCTATGCCCTAAAGGAATTGAAATCCTAGGGAAAAAGACTATAAGCATATAATTATAATTTTGATGAATGCCATGAAAGGAGATGCATAGAGATCATTTACTGAGAGGAAGCAAGAGCTTAGTTAACACATAAAGTATAAAATAAACACATCTGTGTGAAGGTGTAGTACTGGAGAAAAAGGGATCCAGGAAGAACTAATTCCCTGCTTTAAGGTCTGGATATGAAAACAATAAGTATATATGTAGAATGAATTGGAATAAGTCCCTTTATCCAAACCATAAGCAGTCATGGTATATAGAGAGGAATGGGAGACGAACTTCAAGAGGTGAGCAGAGACCAAGCTTTACAGGGACTAACTGTCCATAATAAGCTCTCAAAACTTTTAAAATATGGCAACAGAAAACTATTAAAGTTTTTTGATACAGCAATCTGATCAGATTTGTATTTGTGGATTATCACTCTATAAAACAGAGCAACATGTGGATTAGAGGAGGGTTGAATCTGAGGCACAGAGAATGGCCAAAAGACTCCAGCCCTAGTGCAGACAAGGGAGGGGCAGCTGCTGTCTGGGGAAACTGGAAAAGGAAGCTGGCAGAATGGAGGGAGTTGGACCAACAGATCTAGTGGATAAATAGTAAGACATCTCTCAATAAAAATGATGAAGTTTGGTGGGGAAAGAGCAAGGAAGAGAAAGTTGTAGAGGATGATTTCAAAGCTGCAGAATGTGGCCTCATGGGGCATATTATTAGCATTTAATAAGACTGAAATCACCAGAGAGAGTTCCAGTTGGGGAGTGTAGGGAAGAGCTGGAAACCAGGCATTTAAGTTGCCTCTAAGACATCGAAGTAGAGCATTCTGATCAGGCCTAGGGTATGTAATTTCCAGCTCAGGACAAGCTCTAGATTGGAGACAGAAAATCAAGAGTCCTTGGGCTAGCTCTGGTCATCTGGTAAACTGAATGTATGAAATGGATGAGATCACATAGAAAGAATATTAAGGGACAACAAATTCATATTAAAACAGGTTGAAATGGGATATGGAATGAGGTGAATGATATTCTTTCACTTTGCTAACTGTCTAAATGAAGGGGTTCACCCATTTTTAGGATATACCTCAGATCAAAAAAAGAAACCTCCTTTTTTAAAAAAATAATGTTTTTTAATAATAAGTATTGATCTCAAGAACAAACTCAGTTAATTCTAAAGAGCCTAGGGAGTTATAAGATGTGAAATTTTAAGTGATTTCAGTGATTTTAAATTACATAGTAATATGACAAATCACTTCCAATAGAAATGCCCTAAATAAAACATTAAATATTCTAGGAATATCAGGATGACAGTATATGTACCAGACTGTATTTTGTTAATAATATGAAGTGTGTCTTATAGATTATAAGCTAAAGAGTCTTTGAATAAAAGCAATTTCTATGTTGCATGGGATTATTTGGAGGTGCTGAAGCAAAGGTAAGATGAAAATTTAAAGCAGAGTTTCCAGTTTTATTGAAATGCTTGATTGAGCATTTAAGGCATTAAGGCAGGAAAGTAACAATCCACATGTGCACATTTTCTTTTTTTTAGTTTTTTTCATTTTGGTCATACATGACAGTAGAATGTACTTTGACATATCGTACGTACATGGAGTATAACTTCCCATTTTTGTGGTCATACATGATGTGGAGTTACACTGGTCGTGCATTCATACAAGAACATAGGAGAGTTATGTCTATTTATTCTACTGTCTTATTCCCTTCCTTTCCTTCATTCCCCTTTGTCTAATCTGGTGAACTTCTATCCCCTCTCCCCTTTTTGTGAGTTAGCATCCACATATCAGAGAAAACATCCAGCATTTGCTTTATTGGGATTGGCTTATTTCACTTAGCATGATAGTATCCAGTTGCAGTCATTTACCAGCAAATGCCATAATTTCATCCTTTTATATGGCTGAGTAATATTCTATTGTGGATATGTACCACATTTTCTTTATCCATTCATCTGTTGAAGGGCACCTAGTTTGGTTCCACAGGTTAGCTATTGAGAATTGAGCTTCTCTAAACATTGATGTGGTCATGTCAATATAGTATGCTGATTTTAAGTCCTTTGAGTATATGCCAAGGAATGGGATTACTGGTTCAAATGGTGGTTCCTTTCCAGATTTTCTGAGGAATCTCCATATTGCTTTCCAGAGTGGTGGCACGAGTTTTCAATCGCACCAGCAATGTGTGAGTGTGCCTTTTCCCTTACATCCTTGCCAACATTTATTGTTACTTGTATTCTTGATAACTGGCATTCTGACTGGAGTGAGATAAAATCTCAGTGTACTTTTAATTTGCAATTATTCAATTGCCAGAAATGTTTAACATTTTTTCACATATTTGTTGACTGATCTTATTTATTCTTCTATGAAATGTCTCTTCGTTCCTCTGCTCATTTATTGATTGGGCTATTTGGGTTTTTTTGATGTTAAGTTTTTTGAGTTCTTTATATGTCCTGGAGATTATTGCTCTATGATGTGCAGGTGGCAAAGATTTTCTCCTTCTCTATAAGTTCTCTCTTCATGTGCTTGTTTCCTTTGCTGTGAAGAAGCTTTTTAGTTTGATATTATCCTGCTTATTGATTCTTGATTTTACTTCTTGTACTTTAGAAGTCTTGTTGAGGAGTCATTCAGTTCCCAAACTAATATTATGGAGAATTAGGCCTACTTTTTCTTTTAGTAGTGCAGGGTCTTTGGTCTAATGCCTAAGTCCTTGATTCACTTTGAATTGAGTTGTGTGAAGAGTGAGAGATAGGGGTCTAATTTCATTTTGTTACATATGGATTTCTAGTTTCCCAGCACCATTTGTTGAGGAGACTATCTTTTCTTCATTGCACATTTATGGAAACTTTGGCTAGTATGAGATAACTGTATTTATGTGGACTTTTCTCTGTGTCTTCTATTCTGTACCATTGGTCTTCATGTTTCTTTTGGTGCCAGCATCATGTCGTTTTTGTTACTATATTTCTGTATAATTTAAGGTCTGGTATTGTGATGCCTCCTGTTTTATTTTTCTCCCTAAGGATTGCTTTGGCTATTCTGATCTCTTATTTTTCCAAATAAATTTTATGATTGCTTTTTCTATTTCTATGAAGAACATCATTGGAATTTTAATAGAAATTTCATTAAATCTCTATAGTGCTTTTGGTAGTATGGCCTGTTTGACAATATAAATTTCGCCTATCCAAGAACATGGGAGATCTTTCCATCTTCTAAGGTCTTCTTCAATTTCTTTCTTTAGTGTGCTGTAGTTTTCATTGTAGAAGGCTTTCACTTCTTTTATTAGATTGATTCCCAAATATTTTATTTTCTTTGAGGCTATTGTGAATGGAGTAGTTTTCCTAATTTCTCTTTCAGTTCATTCGTCACTCATGTATAGGAAAACAATTGATTTATAGGTGTTAATTTTATATCCTTCTACTTTGTTGAATTCATTTATGAATTCTAAAAATTTTCTGGTGGAGTATTTTGGGTCTTCTAAATATAGAATCATGTTATTGGCCAATAGGTTTAGTGTGAGTTCTTTTTTTTCCCCTCTTTGATTCCCTTTAATATCTTTTGCCTGTCTAATTTATCTGGCTAGTTTCCAGGACTGTGTTGAATAGAAGTGGTAAAAGTGAACATCTCTGTTGTTCTAGTTCTTAGAGGGAATGCTTTCAATTTTTCTCCATTTAGAATGATATTGGCCTTGGTTTTAGCATAGATAGCTTTTACAATGTTGAGGTATGTTCCTACTATGCCTAATTTTTCTAATGTTTTGAACATGAATGGGTGCAGTATTTTGTCAAATGTTTTTTATGCATCTATTGAAATAATCATGTGATTCTTGACACTAAGTCTATTGATGTGATGAATTATGTTCATTGATTTCTGTATATTGAACCAACCTTGCATCCCTGGGATGAACTCTACTTATCATGGTGCACTGTCTTTTTAATATGTTTTTGTATGTGATTTGACAGTATTTTATTAAAAATTTTTGCATCTGTGTTCATCAGGCTTATTAGTTTGAAGTTTTCTTTTCTTGATGTGTCTTCATCTAATTTTGGTATCAGGGTGATACTAGCTTCATAGAATGAGTTTGAAAGGGTTGTCTCCTTCTCTATTTCATGGAATAATTTGAAGAGGACTGGTGTTAGTTCATCTTTGAAGGTCTTATAGAACTTAGCTGAGAATCTATCTGGTCCTGGGCTTTTCTTGTTGGTAGGCTTTTGATGGTGTCTTCAATTTCATTGCTTGAAATTGATCTGTTTAAATTTTCTATATCCCCCTGATTCAGTTTGGGTAGATCATATGTCTCTAGAAATTTGTCAGTGTTTTCAAGATTTTCTATTTTATTAGACTCTAAATTTTCAAAATAGTTTCTGATTATCGTCTGTGTTTTAGTAGTGTCTGTGATATTTCCTTTTTCATTTCACATATGCACATTTTCATAACAATTGACTTTCTGTCTGTAACACTAGTCTTCCCTTATCTTCCTAATATTTAGAGAGCTTTTAGATACTGAGCTTATGATCCTAAGAAACGTTGGTCACTTCGTGTTCAACATAATGGGAATGTTAGTTTGCAAGCAGAGAAAAGCTTACTGAAGAGTCCAAATTTATATCCTGACAATACTTTTCACCAAAATTTTGTTATCCTCAATAATTTTGACCTGAATAGAGGTATAAAAATATTCTAGTTGCCTTATGAACCAATTTGTGAAAAAGAAAAGGAGACAAAGAAAGTGATAGATTTTATTATAATGAAAGAGGAAGCTTAATACATATTTGAAATTATGTCATGTAAATAAAGAGCAGTATAATCACAAAATTTAAGGAGAAAATAAAAGGAAAAATATCTGCAGCATAATAAATGTATTCCAGAGCACTTGAGAATAAGGGGAAAGGTCACATCTACTAAGCCACTGATAATTCTAGAAGAAAGACATACATCAATGATAACATTCATTTCCCTGGCTGGCAGCCTCCTGAAGGAGGACAACAAGAAGACAGGCACAACAATGGGGCATGGTGGATTTGCATGATTTAAACAAAATATTAAAAGCTACATGAATGTCTTTGAAATATGGAATCTCTTTGAAATCCCATTTTAGACAAATGATAGCTCTTATATTACTTACAATTTGAAAATCAACTGAGTTTCTGTAAGTTAAAATCTTAAGTTGAATTAGCCTTTCCTTTTTCATAAAACCCATAAATAACACTGACTTGCTTTTCTAAGGAGATGGTTTTTATTTTAATGTGATCACTAATTTTTGAGTGAATTCCCCTACTGGACCATTCATTGCTCACAGTAGTATTTTTTGTTTGTACTTAGATACTTTTATTTCTTTGAATTTGTTATTTATCCGGACAGACTGAAATAAAGCATATAATTGAGTCCCATCATTATGATCACTATCATGGAAATACCTTTCAAAGAATTGATCCGGTGAATATTGTTGCTTCCCATTGGCAACCAGTGAACAGTCGTCGTTGATACAGATCGCCATGATTCTGTCCAGAATACTTAAGATATGCTATATAATACAACATGTCTGCTGGCAAGGCAAAAGCCTAGGAAATAACTTGTGTGAACTTGTTGAGTTCATATAGGAGACGCACCAAATCACCACCCATGGCTCTGAGAATTCTGGACCACGCACCCTTGAAAACTGCTTTGCTTCCTTCTCCAGGAGCAACCCTCCTCAAGCAGTCAGGTGTGCCTGTGTACATGGTGTGAGTTCCTTTGCACCTGATTACAACTTGCAAAGAAAAGTGAACCTTATCAAATGGAAAGGAAGCCAACCCAGCAATGGCAGTGACTGACTGCAATTGCCCAATACTGAAGATTTGAGTATTCTTGGGATCTAGAGTATCATAGACACCATAGCAGGCAGCTCAGCTGATGATAATGCCCTTCACAGGCACAGGAAATCCTTAGTACAGGCCCTTAATCTCAGAGATTTGTAGATCTTAACCAGGCAGTCACCAAGGCCTTTGGATTCCCTTTCAGCTCTGGTTTCCCCCCACGAGCTGCTAGACAGGTTTGGAAAAATCAAGAGGAACACAGAATACAAGGGTGTAGTAGCCCCAGTAGCACCACGTGATGCCAGGCAACCTGCAAAGTAGCACCAAAACTGGATCCTATTGTCCACACCACCTGGGAAGATCGGCTTGTTTTATCTTTGAGGGTGAAGTTAAGAGCCTGGGTGGGGAAGTGTCTGATGATGCTGGCCAGGTTACCAGGCCAGAAGGACAGGACTCCCTGCTCCTTGGGGACAGGAACCAGGCAGTCCATAATGCTCCCGTGTTTCCTATCTGCCGTGACTTGCTTGCTGGCATGCTGCACCTGTGGCAGCAGGTTGACCTGCTCAACAGGTGCTACTGCGGTCTTGGAGATGGCCATGGTCACCCCATCAGCCAGGAAGTCCTTGGTGAAGGACACAGCAGCTTCTGTCATGTTGGAAGAAGAGAAGGCAGGTGACTGTGAGGCGGGACTGGGCTAGAAACCAGCTTACACTCCGGGGCTCTCACTATAGTATTTTTTAATGTGTGTACTTTTAAGTTTCACACACTGAGAGACACAGAATTTAAAAATTAAGCAACTAGCCTTCCTGAAACCTCTGCCATAGTTGTACCTCGATATCTAAGTTCACATTCCAGACAAATAGCCTTCGAAGAGCTACATGCAATGTGACACAAGTCTGCAGCATATGCAAACACAGGAGAAATTAGCTTTCATTTCTCACAGGAGTCATTAAATAATAGATGTGGACAATATAAATTACCTCTTGTCATCTTTTTACATTTGATCAGTTGAAAGATCCTTTCTTAAAATGT
Source organism: Xerus rutilus (assembly GCA_028644305.1). Classification (NCBI taxonomy): domain Eukaryota; kingdom Metazoa; phylum Chordata; class Mammalia; order Rodentia; family Sciuridae; genus Xerus; species Xerus rutilus. The sequence goes on along the minus strand of CM053408.1, from coordinate 6,877,242 downwards.
GAGGAAGAGGAAAAGGACCAGCATTATGACACCCCTTTATGTTCAATTTGAAGGTTTGTTCAATTTCATATTCACACTACTCTATTTTCTGATGGTCTTTCTTTTCAAAATGGGATTCCTTTGATAGTCAGGCATCTTATATCTATTCCTCCAGGCTAAGATCTCTATTTTCACTAGTTCCTTTGGAAAATTAGAATTTTTATCTTCCACAATATTAAGTAGAGACTTTTTTAACATGCTTATGACTTGACAAAAAAATACATTAGCTGTGAAAACTGACAAAAACTTGTGCTAGTGGTGACTGCAAGAAGCAGCAACATTTCTATTACTAACATATTGCTTTTTATTATAAAATATGACTCTCGTTAATTTTGGGCTCCAGCCAATTCTCTTCTCATAATTTAGAAAGGAGTTACCTTGACAAGATTTGACTTAAATCACATCTTGATCTGTATTATGAACACAGAAGAGCACTTTCTGCATTAAAGTGACAATGAGTGTCTGATTTATAATTCTAAAGCACAGAAATGCAGAGTTAAATAAATCAAATGACATAGGCTTCTTCCTAGGTGAGTTTTCTCCTTTATTGCAAGGGTGTGAAATTTATGAAAAAAAATAATAAATGCTATAGGGAGTATTCCATCTGTAAACTCAAGACATTACATAGGTGTATTAAGCATGCATTTTGAGTTTGGAAAATTCCAAAAGGATAATTAGAAATAAGACAATTGTCTCCTCAGAACTACAATGTAATTTGTAGAATTCCGGGACATACATATATATATATATATATTTTTTTGGTACTGGGGATTGAACTCAGGGGCACTCGACCACTGAGCCACATCCCCAGCCCTATTTTGTGTTTTATGTAGAGACAGGGTCTCACTCAGTTGCTTAGCGCCTCGCCATTGCTGAAGCTGGCTTTGAACTCGTGATTCTCCTGTCTCAGCCTCCCTAAGTGCTGGGATTACAGGCTTGAGCCACTGCGCCTGGCTCCATATTTTTTAAAATAGAAATCTTGTTACAGGTTTATTGCTAGTCCACATATTTTATAATCTTAAATATCCTTAGGAAATTTATTTCTGGTCAATTTCAGGGAGTCAAGCTTAGAGTTAGTATTTTTAGTTTAGTTAGTATTTAGTTTTAGTTTAGTATTTTTCTAAACCCCCAAGCATAAGACTATGTAAAAGAAAGTATCTTTGCAGAGAATTGAAAAAAGACAAACACATTCATATAAAAAATATTCAATCACTGTGGAAAACTGTCCCAAGTGCTGCAAATTTGACAAAAATCCATGTCATCATTAATTGAATTAAGAATGATTCTGACACAGGTGTGACAGTCCCCTGATGATTACCCTCCCCCCCCCCCCCCCGTAGGGGAACAGAACAGAAAGTAGAAGAGAGAGATGAAGCCGGGATATTGGGCAAAGTTTTGTTTAAGGGCAAACAGAGTAGCAACATGGGCTATAGGCAAAAGGAATACCAGACAGAGATGAGACTTTTCTGTAAACATAACAATCAGTTGAGAAATGGTCAGGGTGACCCGCCAGGAGAGCTCCTTTCCCCTCCCACAGGATGCCCCACGTGCTGCAGGGGACAGGAAGTTTCACTTACTTTTTCTTTTTGACTTTAGTTGCTCCCCAATCTCTCTAATATGCACATGGATAATAACCCTGTACAGAATGACCTAGATAGAAATCTAAAATGCAAACTAAATTGATTACACTTGATATTTAATAGATTTACATGCAACTAAATTTTACATATTAAGAAAATCAGTAATTTTGAAAAGTGATTTTTGACACAAAAAATATGAGATACTGAGCAATTTTTTTTCTTTAAGAAGTGTTTAGAGAATGATTTCTTGGTCAATGCTCTACTAGAAATCTCATTACAATTTAAAAGTGCTTAAATAGTTCCATAAGCAATAGAATATGTTTTTAAATTATTAATGCTACTTCTATACTTTATTAAAATTATCACAATAAATGTTAGTTAGTATTCAAATTAATCTGTCAAGACCACTCTGCAATAGTACTACTATCTTTTTGATTATGTAAAAACTAATATATTTGTTCTAAATTACCAAGAAATGCAGAGTTGGATACACAGTATTTACTTGCATCGAAGTGAACTATGAGACATTTACTTTGCTAGTTTCACCTGCATAGTTTTTCTTCCATGTAAATATAAAGTTAAAGTTAATAAAAGATAGGAAATAAATTAGCAGTCCTTTATACTGTTACCAACAAAAGTGTACATTTTAATTAATATAGAACAAAGGAACTAATTACTATCAGGCCTGGTTCCCATTGTAAGGACTAATTTTTATTTTATTTGTTCTTACCACGCAAGGATCCCCTTTGCCATCTTTACATGAAATCAACAGCAAAGAAATCTGAAATAAAAGAACACTTGAAGTAGATCAGTTTCAAAAGATGAAGCTCCGTGCCAGATTTTCCAAGAAAAAAGTGCTATAGGCTGTGAAGCTCAGGCTCTCTTCATTTGTTAGTACCAGAGTTGAAAACCAGATCCAGTGCTGGCCTGGAACCCAGAACTCTGTCCACCATGTCACACTGAGAGACACACCTTGGGCCTCCATAGTTAGACCACTTATGCTGTGATAATGATGACCAAAACATGCCTTTAACCAAGGACAGCCTGTAATGGTAAGTCACATCTCTCTCACTAAATTTTTAACACAACTTCATGAAGGATTCTGCCTCACTTTATGCCAGGCACCTTTGGTATTATTATCAGCACTACATTTACTACTTACTATGGAAAGAAACTCAACACCCCAAGTATTTTCAAGAACTGTGGAGTAATAGAAATAATACAGAATGTAAAAGTGGAAGATCAGGTTGACTCCAAGTTCTACCACTCCCCAGCTACCTGTTCTCTGCCACCTTGTTTAATCATTTGTAAAATAAGTTGATCATTACCTAACTTACACTCCAGAGGAAGTTTAAGGAACGAATTAATATGACAATACAATCTAAGAAGGCTTTTAAACCAAAACATAGTGTCTTTGCATTTGAGGTTGTGTGAACTAGTGAAAGAATAGAAACAATTTTAACTGTAGCAAAATTATTTAGCCATCCAGATTTTCCACCACAGGAAATTACCGTATACACATCAGGTTAGGTATCTCCCTTCGTGATTCAGCTTTTCCAGTCTTCCAAGCCCTGCCTGTGTCCAATGGCAATATATTCACAGACTTCTTTGCTGTCTAGCTGCTATCTGTGTTCTTTCTAAAGGAACCTGCAGGAAACTGGGAGCAGGAAAAAGGATCATGGTACCTGTGAACCCAGACCTTTTTCTCAGGAGTTTTTCAAGCACAGGTTGTGTCCCTCAAGGGAAGGTCACAGGTGCCTTCTTTCTTGATCGTCAAATTCACAACATGACAATGTAATCCATTTCCTGCTGGGAACATGATATAAAACCTTTGCATTTGGTAATAATCCCTGAACTGCAGGGTATGGCATTCAGTCTCTTTTTTTCTCATAATAGCAAGTGGTATGTCTAGTTCCGTCTCCACTGTCTTGTATAAACTATCTTAAAAACAATATTATGTTTTCAGACATGGCATCTCTTGTGAACTGCCCCAGAGAGAAAATACAACGAACTGGCACACACCTCAAAATCAATCCCTGGGACTTGCAAATAAATAAAAGGTGAATGACAGAGTTCAATAATGCCATTAACAATCCTTCTGGACAAGCTGCCACCACCAATTTTTCACCCATCTTTGGTATTAATTCTATGAGAGATCAGGAAGCTAATATAAGGATAATGGAAAAATCAACAGGGAAACCTTCTTTCTAGATTGCAATAAAATCAAATGGCAGCCAAGAGCTGTGTTCTTCAGAAACTAAAGCTACCAGAAATTTCTGTTTCTCTGATGAAGGAGGAATTTGGCTCCAGCGGTGAATATTTTGGGAAAACTAAATAGCACTATGAATTTCACTGTGCTGATTCTATAGCCACTTGTATTTCTATGAGAAATATCAGAATGCCTTTTTTGGTTAAGTTTGACCTTTACTTCATTTTCATTTTGATTTGTTTGAATATGATATAGTAAACAGATGATCTTATTAGGGTAATGGTTTTAAAAAAGTAATTTTACCAACACCTAAATTACTCCCTGATCTTGGAAAATTGTGGTTGTATTTCCACATTTCTAGAATTCAATGAGCCAAGTTTCTTAAAAACAGAATACATGCTTTGAAGTGTTTTATACACAAGAGTTGGCACTGTTGTATATTGCTCCAAATCATATCTCAATGTTTGATGTTTTTCACAGTTTAAAATTATCCAAATTCCCAAACTAAAATGCAGCATATGCCTTTCTTACAAAAGAATCAGAATTTCATTCTGATCTCTATTTATCAAAATTTTACTCCTCTTTGCATTTCAAGCCAAATATAAGAGGAAGAGGGAAATCTTGTATTTAAATATGCTTTGAAATAACTGAAAGCTAAAATAACATCTCAAAGCTTCTAATTGGATTATAAGTAATAGCTTCCAGACTGAGTCCATCTAAATCATTAAAAATAATAGATTTTGTTTGTTTTCTATTTTGAAAACCAGAAGCAATTAGAAGTAGAAATTTACTACTAAGTCTAAAAAAGGCAGTTTTTGGAAAGAGGAGCTCTTTCTTGGAAAATCCTCTTCTTATCTCTTCAGTTCAACTATATTAAAGGTTCTAAAGGTTTGTTGAAAGAATGTTAATTATTTATACATAGGACTTTACAAATATATAACTCAAAATATTGATTCATTAATTTGCTATTAATGAAAATAGACCACCTCACAGTACATAAAGTACAGGTTTGAAATAGCCACTGGAAATCCTTAGACTTCTTAAACTATATATATTAACTAGGGAAGTAACTCACGATTGGATTAGGGGGTTGCAGATGTTCTGATGAACTGAACACACAGAGGAAGGTATACCTGACAACGTAAATTATTTCATTCCATACTGTTTTCTACACAAGTGCCAAGAAAATTCATTAAAATTTGAATTCTATGGCTAGCCACTTTTCTCTTTAGATACAATTTTAAAAATCATTTTGTATTAAATTTTAGATAAACACCATACAGCTTGATGGAAAGTTTAAAATGACAGGAAATAACTGATTCCTATGTATGAACAATAATAAATAGGAAGCAGAATAAATGAATATATAATTGTTTAGTTTATGTGTAAGCAAGTAGCTTTGTTAACAGAAATGATTTTGGTCATGTTTGATTTTTAATGTAGTTCCTACAATTGTTTATGTATGTATAAAATGGTTCACATGATTTGAATTTCTCGGCCATGAAATTGTGCTTTTAAAATGTTTATATGATAATTAGAAAGAATCTTTCATATCCACATTGTTTCTACATGATTGACATTAAAGCTTTTATTGCCAGTATTTAATGAGAGCTTTGGATTAGATGTGTCAGAATCACCTTCTAATTAAGCAACAAGAAAAATAAGAGTCAATTGTTGTTGAGTGAATTTTGTTAAAATTCCTGAAAGTTTGCTTTCCAAAGAGTTATCTGGAGACATATAATTTAATAGATGTGGTTCTGGACAGAACAGAGAAGAGCACAGTGTAAAAAAGCTGTTCTCCTCTTGTGCCCTACGCTGTGTGTCTGGGCTTGACTGGAGCACCTGTTTTCTCCTTTGAACTTTTCTGTTTTATTGCCCATCTGTCAGAATGTCGTTATATTCACCTTGATTCTACAGTGCTTTGTTAGGGGAGGTATAGAAAGGGAAGAAAGAGAAGGTGACTCAGAATGTAGTGTACACATGATATCCATTGCTTTAACAAATTACCTGCTTTAATTACTAACCTGAAGAAGAAAGTACTTTCTTGTGGATCTATTTATTTTCAAACTCTTGGGAGATTTTTTTCCTTTATTTTAATGATAAACTACTTCTCTAGTTTTATCTAACATCCATAACAAATTCTGCATAGCTTTCTATTCATTCGTTTATCTACCCATTCATTTAGGAAATAGCAAGTATTTATTCCAAACTAGGCATTTTGCAAGATGCCTTTGATAATAAGGAAAGGAAAATGTATCCTCATTTCTGGTTTGGTTTCCATGGTGGGTAGTGGTAACATTCGCCAAGGCAAGGCATTAGATTAAAGGAAAGATATTTTTGTTTCTTTTTAATTTCACTTTTAACAATGGGCTGAATAGCTGAAGATGTGAAATAAATTACACTTGTTCTTTTGGAAAGCTAGAAATATATTTTAAAATTTATTTCATAAAGGTTTAATTATAAAGACAATTATGAATTACTTTGCTCTGTGTGGATGTCAATTCTTCTGATTTTGAATGAATCTGAAACTTCAAAATAAAAATTCACACATTATAGATCAATATTTAGCCTCACAATATTCCCAAAAATACTAAAGAATCTACCAACAAAGACATTTTCCCAGCAGATGCTTCTGATTTATTCTGCTACGATATTCTCATTTAATTTGGCACTATCTGATTTTCATCTGAGAAAAATAAACTAAATCTACTCAGACATAGGAATTTTTAATTTCAAATTTAAAAATATACATATTATTTAGTGAAATTATTTAAATTTAGTAGGTAATACCTATAATGTAAAGCAGATTAATGTTAATTTCTTTTCCTTATTTTTAAATACTTTTTTTATAGCTGATAGTCATAGCAATAAAATAATAAAATATAAGCATGTTTAATGTCCCAAGTAATTTGTATGCATCACTAAGTTTTATTTAAAACTCATTAGGAAATGATGATATTGCTATTATTATAACTTAAAAATGACAAAAATTACTAACTTGTTGAAGACTTCCTGCTAGGAATGTTCTAAAGGCTTTGCATACATTAATTGAATGCTTATTTATAATAATTGTATGAGTTAGGTTCTACAGTTATTCTCATAATTATAGTTAGTATAAAACAATATTTCATAGTAGTAATGAAAATGTTGACTCTGGGCCCAAACTAGGTTTCAACAGCAGACTTTTAAGTCATTTAAAATGATTGTAACATCGGGCAACTTACCAAATCTGTGTTTTAGTTTTCTCATCTGTAAGGTAATGAAAATAATTTCCTGCTTGTTCAACTCCCTAGAATGCTTTGAGCAACGGTTAGTCTATAGGAAGTCCTTCATAAATATTATTTCTTAATCTATAAAAAGAGAAATTAAAGGTCAAGGAGGTTAAACTGCTTGCTCCAGGCCAAATAGCAGAACCCTTCTCTGAATCCAAGTCTCTCCATCTTCAGAATTGTGATAGCAACTGATGAGCTGCGTTTCTCAGTGGCTCCAAAGCTTTCCCTGCACTGGGAAGGCCTGGAGATGAGTGGGGCCACAGTTTTGTTCCAGGTCACAGGATACACAACACCTTTCCCCCACATCAGGATGTGGCTTGGGGCAGCAAGATCCAACACCTCTAGCCAAGTCTTAAAATCATCACGATTCACCTTCTGTCCACCCCAGACAGGTTAACCAGGGAAACGAGTTTCACTGGAGTTCAGGGACCTTTAAATAGTGTTTATGATATCATTATTATGACATTATTATGCATATTTATGCATGTCATTATTTAAACCCATTCAGCAGCTTGCAGCTAGGTGGTATTAGGAATTTAGGATTCTGTCTAAATTTCTCTCTTCTTAGTGATGCATCTGACATAATGCGCTCATTAGAATATATAAATTTTGTGAGTTGAGGATCAATGAAGGTTTATTTGAATAAATTTAAAAAAGGAAAGAATAGCTTGAAGGAAAGGAGACAGGGAGGAAGAGAGAAGGGAGGAAAGAAGAGAAAACAAAGAAAGGAAAAAGAATATTCTAGACAAGGTAGAGAAACAGTTTGGGATCATGATGTTATTAATTGAAAACAGCAATCCATCAAATTGAGCTATTTTTCATTACTTAAATAATTCAAGCATTTCCACATTTCACTTTTCCAGCTCAGACCTATCTCCTGCTTACCAACTCATCACCAAGAGTTTGAACTTTTTCAGGGTAACAACTGTGTCTTAGCCTTCTAAGTATTCTTAATAATAACGACTACTGAGTGAAAGAATTCTTAGTTCAAGAACTCCTTCCTCTTTGAATCATGTTCTACCACTTAAATAAATTTTATTCCATTATAATGTTTAACCATATCAATGCAGTGTTTTAAGTGACTAAGTTTAAGTCTTTACACACACACACACACACACACACACACCTTTATTTCCACCCTGCTCAATCTAGACTATTTCCATTACCCTGTAAATTCCCTTGGGTCCCTTCTTATATGGTATGTCCCTATGAGTGGGCAACCGCTCTTCTGAATTCTACAGTTGATTAATATTTCCTAGCCTTGCACCTCCTATGACTGAAGATGTACAGTGGTTCCCTTTGGTCTAAGCTTTCTGTTCATTAGGTGTGACACCCACAACATTTACCCATGTTTACGTTGACATTATTGTACTAGTTTATCATGGTACCACATTCTATTTTGTGAATATACCATTATTTACACTCTTGTTGAAAGACATTTGAATTATTTTCAGCTTTGAGATGCTATAAATAAAACAGATTAAAACTTTTTTTGTCTCTCTCTCTCTCTCCCCTCCCCCCCTCTTTAAGAGACAGATTTATTTAGGAAAGCAGATTCACATTCAAGGGAGAATGTGGACTGTCAGGGAAGAGATTCTTGGGGAGTACAGTGAGTCATATGCATTTAAGGGAAATGCGACCATCTCCAGAGGGAGAAGCAGAACCCTTTGGTGTGCAGCTCTAACATTTAGAGAGAGACAAATGCACAGGGCTGGACTAGAGGTGGAGCAAGAAAAATAACTGCTCTAACATTGTCCTGTTGGGCTCTCACTAGGACTAGAAACACTAGATCAAAGAGCACATGCAAAATTAGATTCAGCAATGTTGTGGACACTATTCCAAGGTGACTTTGCCAATTTGAACTGCTGCCAAATCAGCAGATGTTCCAGTTTCTCCAGAAGCTTGGCAAAACTTGGAATTCTCTATGCTTTAAGTTTTAGCAATTTGGCAGGTAAAGAATTATCTCATTGCTGTCCCTAGTGATTGATATTGTTGAGCTCTTTTACATTTACTTACTATTGGGGGGGGGGGTAAAAGGAGATTCTCACTTTTGTGAAGTGAATTCAACTGCTTGTCCTTACCAGCAATTGTTATTGTCTTTTTGATAATAGCCATCCTAACAACAGTGAGATGATATTTTATTGTGGTTTTGATCTGAATTTGCCTATGATTGGTGATAACCATTTTTTTATACATATGTTAGTCATTTTTCTATTTTCATTTGAGAAGCGTATATTCCAATTATTTGCACCTTTTTAACTTTGATTTATTTTTTGGGTGGTTGAGTTATTTGAGTTTGTTTGACATCCTGAATATTAATGCTAGTCACATGACTAGTTTGCAAAAATATTCTTCAGTTCTTTAGATCGTTTCTTCACTCAGCTGCTTATTTCCTTTACTGTGCCGAAGCTTCTTAGTTTGGTATCATCCCACTTGTCTATTTTTGTTTTTTTGTGCCTGTGTTTGAGGGTGGGGTTCGAGATTTAAAAATAAAAGTGCCTATGCCAATGTCTTTGAGTGTTTCACCTTTCTTTTTTCTTATAGTAATTTCATAGTTTTAGGTTTTATTTTGAAGACCTTGATCCACTTTGAGATGGTTTTTGTACATGTCAAGAGATGGGGAGCTAGTTCCCTTCTTTTGCATCTGTATATCCAGTTTTCCCAGCCACATTTGTTGAAAAGCCTGTCCCCAGTGTATATACTTGGTGCCTTTGTCAAAAATCAGTTGACACACAAAGCAATTGGCCACAAATATGTGGATTCATTTCTGGATTTTCTTTTCTGTTGCAGTGATTTTTGTGTCTTTCTTTTTCTTTTCTTTTCTTTCCTACTTTTTTTCCTGCTGTTAATATGTTGTCATCTTTTTTACTTAGAATTGCTTTGGTCCCATATGAATCATGTGATTTTTTTCTAATTTTATAAAGAATGCCAATATTATTTAGTATTTGATGAGGATCACATTATAGATCACTTAGGGCAGTATAAACATTTTAACCATATTAGTTCTTTCAATCCATGTGCATGAAGATGGTTTTCCATTTTTTTATCTCCTGTATGAGTTCTTTCATGAATATATTACAACTTTTATTGGAAAGATTTTTATTTTCCTTGGTTAAACTTATTTCTGAGTATTTTATTTTTGCATGAATATTATGAGTTGAACTCCCTTTTTGAAAAATTCTTTATTGTGTACAATTAATTATTGATGTACAAAAATTCTACTTTTTGTATGTTAATATTGTATGCTTAAACATCACAAAATTGGTTTGTAAATTCCAACAGTTTTTTGTTGGCATTTTTAGTATTTTTCTACATATAAGATCATGTCCTCTGCAAATAGGAATAATTTTATGTCTTTTTTTCCAGTTCAGATGCCTTTTATTTCCTTCTCTGATCGAATTATACCCAGCAAAGCTATCCTTCATAAAGGAAGGAGAAATAAAAACTTACTAAGACAAGCAAAGACTGAAGGACTTCATCAACCCTAGACTGACCCTATAAGAAATGTTAAAAGAAACCCTACATCTGTAAGTGAAAGGATGGTAGCTACCATCATGGAAACACACAAAAGAATAAAATTTATTGGTAAATCAGATATACAAATTAAAAAGAGAAAAAGAAATTCAAAGCCTATCACTTTCAAATCCATCAAAACACAAAATAACCAATAAGAGAGATGGAAAGGAACAAAAAATACACTCAAAAAATCAGAAAATTATTAACAAAATGGCAGAAGTTCTTACTGAATAGTAGTAATTTTGACTATAAATGGATTAAATTCCTCAATTAAAAATTATACAGGGGGCTGGGATTATGGCGCAGTGGTAGCGTGCTCGCCTAGCACGCATAAGGCACTGGGTTCGATCCTCAGCACCATATAAAAATAAAATAAAGATATTCTGTCACCTACAACTAAAAAATAAACATTTAAAAAAAAATTATACAGGCTTTGTGAGTTTTTTTAAAGACCAACTATATGCTGCATACAAAAATCTCAACCATTAAAAACGTGCATAGACTAAAAGTAAAGAGTTGGAAAAAAATAATCATGAAAATGGAAACCAAACTTGAGCAGAAGTAGCCATTCGTATATCAGTTAAAGCTGACTTTATATCAAAATGTGGAGACAAAAAGGATATCATGTAATGATAAAGAGGTCAACAAAAATTATTAGCCTACATTCACTCCAAAATGAAGCATCCAATTACATATTATTAAATCCAAAGAGAGATAGATTACAGTATCATAATAGTTGGAAACATCAACAGTCCATTTCCATGAATATATACATCATCCTGATAAAAAATCTACAAAGAAATATTGGAGTTCAACTGTGTTAGACACCAAATGAAATGTGCCAAATGTACCTTAATAAAACATTTCATTCAGCAGTTGCAGAATCAATGATATTTTCTTCATCAAAAAGTTCTTTTTTTAATGTGCAAATTATTACATTGCTATCTTTCTATGGCTAGTACTTTTGTACCCTACTTAAGAAATCTGCATCTCTGATAAGACATTCTACTATATATTCCTCTTAAAACTCTTAGTATAGTTTTCTCACTTAGGACTGTGAATTATCTTCAATTGATTTCTGTTTATGATATAAGGTAAGGGTATGTATGTATGTATATGTGTGTATATATATCTCTACTTGCTCCAGCATCATTTGTTGAGAAAGGCCATTTTCCCTGTTGAACTGCAGGGTAACCCCCTATTTTTCTTCTACTGCTGCCATAGCAAGATTTACCCCACTTGTATTATAGTAAGTTGTTTGCTTTTCTTTTTCTAGTAGCAGATTTCAAATTCTTACATCTCTCAGAGTAAACTGCTAAATCAGGAAGCATAGACAAAGTGGGCATCATCAATGTGTGGCACATCATCCAGGCGATTCAGACTGGAGACTTTTCCTTTAGGAAAGCCTTCCATAGCGAGGGCACTCCCGTGCATACCCCTCTTTCTCTCTTGTATTCTTATCTTTCTCCTTTTCACAAACTTTGCTATTGTTCATTCATTTCCCAAAATGTCAACTCAAAAGACTGTGTGACTGCATCCGACTTACTGAAGGGCTGAGGTAGTTATGAGAAATAAAATGCTGACTGAAAATGAACATAATGCTAATATAAAAGAACATGAATGCCTATCTGCATGGAATAATTGAAAGGCAAATAATAAATTTTTAGAGCAGATCTGTTCATGGATGCATAAATTCCAGTGTCTGCCTTTCTCATGTCTTTAGCTGTGCCACCAGGGGAAACACTGACCCACGTCCCCCAGCCACACTCTCCGTGACTACAACCTTCTTGCACTGTCTCACACATGAGATATTTTTGTTTTGGTACCGGGGATTGAACTCAGGGGCACTCGACCACTGAGCCACATCCCCAGCCCTATTTTGTGTTTATGTAGAGACAGGGTCTCACTGAGTTGCTTAGCGCCTCGCCATTGCTGAGGCTGGCTTTGAACTCGCGATTCTCCTGTCTCAGCCTCCCTAAGTGCTGGGATTACAGGTGTGTGCCACTGTGCCCGGCTCACACATGAGATGTTTGGAGACACCTCTTATCTAAACCATAACAGTTACTCTCAGGCAGCAGTGTATACGATTCAGTTTATTCGAAGTTATTCAGTTTAAGCCCCCCAAGTTCAGATCTCTTAGTACTTTCTCTGCCACAAAGGAAGCAGCTGGGCAGGCTCATCCTTTCTGTTGCACTGTAGGAATGAGGTAGGAGGAGGAAGTACACACATGTGTGGCACACACGATTTTCTAAAGGACAAATACAATCCCTAGGATAGAAATACAACACTCGTGGTAAATATTTTTTATTGTGTATATTTATGGTGTGCCTTACGATGTTGGCTACAGTCGATAGACACATACACAGTCATGAATATATTAAAGCAAATCAACCCACTCATCATTTCATATGGTTACCCTTCTTTTTTAATGGGCAGAGCATCTAAAATGCATTCTTTTTACAAATTACTAGCATACTAACTATTAACTACAGACTTTATTTTAAAAGTATTTCCATATACATGTAAGACCATGTAGTATTTCTTCCTGGGTCGAGTCTATTTCATTTAGCATAATGTCCTCAGCTTATTCATGTTGTCATAAATAGCATGTATTCCACTTTCTTAAGGCAGAATAATAGCCCATTAATTCATACTTTATCCATTCCTGGCACTTTGGTTGTTTTCTTACCTTGGTTATTGTAAATAGTTCTGGAATAAACATGGGAGGGTGGTATCTGTATGAGGTACTGATTTAATTTCCTCTGAGTATGAGATGGATTGCTGGTTCATATGGTAATTTTAATTTTATTTTATTTGGGAACCTCCATAATGTTTTCCACATTGAATTCATCAATCTACACTCCCACCAACAGGGTATAAGAGCTCCCTTTTCTCTACACCCTCACAGTTATCATATATTTAATGTCTTTTTAAAAAATAAAAGACATAAATTGGTTTCCAACTGCAATGGAATTTACTCAATTTCTCCTACCCACAATAGAAATATAACTTTATTTTTTATAATAGTAATAATTATTATTAACAGCAGAAGTTTATTTCCATTCATCTTTCTGCTTGTACATCAGGATTTTAAATACATTAAAATATATCAAAAATAAAACATTACAGAAATATCTATTATTTAGTAAGAACTCCTTAACTGTACAAATATTTTAAATCAGCTTTAATTGTTTTAGGGTCATTTCAACTTCTCAGACAGGGTTTTCTATTGGGCATAGAAATGTAAGAGTGCAAATATCCACTATTTTTCCATTTAAGCAACCCACAGGTACAATTTGTGATTTTGATTATTTTGGGATTTCTGAATTATGCATGAGGGATCATGTAACTCTAGCATTGTAAATTCACAATATAGGAGTTAATGAAACAATAGCTCTCACTTTCACAACTTTACAAGTCTTGCATCTTGGAGAGCTATTGATTTATTTAGGTACTGGTTCGGGTGAGTGGTCTCACTGAGGGATGCAAACATAGTTTTGGCCAAGACAGAAACTCTGACTTCCTTACTTTGAATACCTACCAATATGTCAAATCCTGCTTTGCTTTTATAGGATTTTAATGACCCCTTATTTCACAAAGGAAGATCCATTGCCAGTGTGCTGCTTTCTGAGTTGGATGTGTGAGGTTTTATTAACAGAGAAACTACAGAAGAGGTAGTAGACAGGAATCTTTAGAGTTAGCTTTTACAGTTTTGCAGCAACCTGGACAAGAAACTCTTCAGCCTTGTCTTCAGGAAGGGAACACCAACAAGACTGGAATGAAATGGGAAAAAGAGATGAAGAAAAAAATCTCATTAACTACATGGATGGAGACCTGAAAAGAGCAAAAGGAACACAGCAATAGTATAGTTTCAAAAATGAGCACCCAGCCGAGTGCGGTGGTGCACACCTGTAATCCCAGCACTTTGGGAGGCTGAGACAGGAGGATCGCAAGTTCAAAGCCAGCCTGAGCAACGGCGAGACGCTAAGCAACTCAGTGAGACCCTGTCTCTACATAAAACACAAAATAGGGCTGGGGATGTGGCTCAGTGGTCGAGTACTCCTGAGTTCAATCCACAGTACCACAAAAAAAAAAAAAAGAGTACCCAATAAGACAGTGATGCCTTTAACCAGCATGCAATATGAAAGGAAAGGTTTAGGAACTGGAGGAGATGTAGTACTGCAAACTTTGAACCTGCTGAGTTTAAGGTGTCATCTACCATCTCTACATGAATGCCTTATTGGTGCTCATGTACATTTTGTTACTAGCAAAGTGAAAATATCACAAAGTTGTTTCAATCCCTTCTTTGTTTACTCGTGAGCTGCATGACTTTAAGCAAAATAATTTGTTTCCTTGGCTATCAGATTCCTTGGCTAAAATAGAGGGTATTAAACTGCATGACTTCTAAGTGACTTACAGTTATTTTGTTTAGCCAGTCGACCTTCATAGAAAATAGATGATGCAAAAATAATTTGATATATGCAACTTCTGAACAGAGGGATTTAAGATCTCACCTTGGTTTAAATAACACAAGTCCCAATTCTTTATCCAAAACGCTTGGGACTAGGAGTATTTCATAACTCAAAATTTGTCAAGATTTGTAAGGTTAATTTGATGCATATATTGTATATTGTGTAATTCTCATGGTAGGGTTTTCACTTCACATAGTAATCAAATTTTAATATGCATGCAATGAAATTCATGCATATCCACTAGAAGATAGGTAAACACTATAAGTAGCAATAAATAAGTTCAAGGCAGGTTTTGTTACAAAATCATTCTCCCAAAAGATTTGTGACTTTGATTGTTTGGGATTTCCAAATTATGGCTGATGGATTGTGTACCTGTAGTGTTGTAAACTTATGATATAGGAGTTAATGAAACAATAGTTGTGGGCAAAACAGAAGTTAATTTTCTCAAATTTTATAGTAAAAATGTTACAATTGGATATGAGTAAGAGAATATTTTCTATTCTTCTATATAAATATGCATTAGCATATGCAGAAGTTATAAAAATATCTTATAATCCACACACTATGACCTTTAAAAGTAATAATTAAATCATAATGTAAATAATATGTGTAGAATGTGTATCTGGTTTGGTTATGCATATCAGTATTGTTATGATATTTATGTTCATTTCAGATGAACATAAATTTAAGAATTCATGTTCATTTCAGATGTAAAACCAGAAAAATTTGCAATCCCATATTGTGTTTCTTTCATACTTAGAGCGTACCTTTCCAGCACCTTCTTGTTCACTATGCAGCTATACAACTATTCCCTTGCACACAGTGAGTCAGCTACTCTCTGCAAACACAAATACATATATATATGAGAACCTTTCTTTTCCAACCTTAGAGAAGAAGGAGGTCATACTTAAATCCTCCTAAGCTTTGAGCATAATAGGAACCTGGCCACTGGTAACAGACACCAATTATTGTTGTTGTTGTTTTTTTTTGGTACCAGGGATTGAACTCAGGGGTACTCGACCACTGAGCCACATCCCCAGCCCTATTTTGTGTTTTATTTAGAGACAGGGTCTCACTGAGTTGCTTAGCACCTTACTGTTGCTGAGGCTGGCTTTGAACTTGTGATTCTCCTGTCTCAGGCTCCCAAAGTGCTGGGGATTATAAGTGTGTGCCACTGGGCCCGATTCCAATTGTTATTTTAAGAACATAAGAAATAAAACTATTTTCTTAAAAGAAATATTTAAAAGACTTCATTGTGGAATAACCAAAGATTCAGCACAAACTCAGGAGCAAATACTGTTGGATCTGTCAGGCCAACAACGGTTCTATGGAGTTCACAGCACATCAACACATTAATTATTCTTTTAGTATGATAATTCCAATCACATGTTTATTTTGCCACGGCTGCTATGGAAATAAATCAGTCCTAAGTAAACAATTATTTCACCATTTATTACATCTTGATGACATACAACACCAAGTTTGCCTCCAAACAGTAATAGGAACAGAACATAAAATCTATTCAAAGATGTTAAAGACAAAGGGATTTTTATCTTTGGATCAAGTACAGATTGGTAAAAGAATAATAATTATCTGAGGTCATAATAATTATGAATTTAAAAGTCTTAGTTTTTATTTTTATTTAAGTAGATTTAACTCATTAAGTAAAAATTACTCTCAAAGAATATCTTAATTTAGAGAATTTAAAAATATACATCTAAATTTGGGTATAATTTATTTTTCTGATTAATGAGACAAATACTAATTTAGTTTTTTAGACAAAAGATTCAAGTCAGAATAAAAAAACTAAAAATTTTTAAATATTTTCTCTACAAATCCAATATATATACCTGAACATGAATTAGAGATCAAGATCTTATTTTAAAACATCTGGGTCTTCAAAAATGAACATATTTACCTTCTAAATGGTAAAATCATATAAAAGAAAAGGTATTCATTTAAATTGGAAAGTCATATTGAGAATTACAATTTATTAACTGTCTCATATACTATCAAAGAAGCTTTCAGTAAACCTCACTCTATCTAAAAGAAAATAAATTAAAAACATTTTCTTAAGTAACAGCTTTGGTTATGCAACCAGTGTCCTTATATTCAGAATTTCTACACATTAATACAGATTGTTATTCTTCAAAATATTGTATGAGTGATTTTGTCTACCTGAGATAATGCAGTTGTGACCAAAGGAAGAAATCTAACTGAATTTTTTCAGCCATCAGATTTATTCCTCTGTGACATAAGAAAGGTACATCTGCTGGGTGCGGTGGTGCACGCCTGTAATCCCACTAGCTCGGGAGGCTGAGAGGCAGGAGGAGAGTGAGTTCAAAGCCAGCCTCAGCAATGGCAAGGCGCTAAGCAACTCAGTGAGATCCTGTCTCTAAATAAAACACAAAATAGGGCTGGGGATGTGGCTCAGTGTTTGAGTTCAATCCCCGGTACCAAAAAAATAAAATAAAATAAAGCTACATTTAAAAATTTGAGCAAGTAAATCAGAGCAAGTACATTGAGAAGTCAAGAAGCTTTTATTTTCTTTTTTTTTTAAATATTTATTTATTTTTTAGTTGTAGGTGGACAGAATATCTTTATTTTATTTTATTTTTTTATGTGGTGCTGAGGATCGAACCCAGTGCCTCACGCATGCTAGGTGAGCACCCTACCACTGCGCCATAACCCCAGCCCCAAGAAGCTTTTATTTTCAACAACATAACCTGATAGACTTTTTATTTAGCAACTAAATACTAAATAGTATCTGGCATGATGCTTAGAATAATATAGACATCAATGAACTTTGATTACATGCAGAAAAAATACTTGGTCTAAATCAGGGTTTAAATGTCAATCTCCTAAAAGTAGAAAGTTTCACAATTGAGACATCATGGAATTTTCCAGAACAAATAAGTATATAAAATGTGCTGTATACCACTACTCAAGTAAGAAAAGTAAAAAATATGGATACAAGTTCTTTTCCCCTTTAACTTCAAACATTTTTATAAAATAATATCTCTCTTTAAAGCAGGCTGATAATACCTATGACTCTCAGGTATTAGGACAGTCTATGGTATTATTGCCAGCCCAGAAAAAATTGCTTCTTGAATGACGTTCAATCTAACTAACCTTCAACATCTAATCATGTAAGAGGCCTAGATGGTGTGGAGGTTGGATACTAAGAATACCCAGATTATAGATGCTATTCTTTTACCTCTCTCTTCTTGAAAAATCAAATTATACTTTAAGAAAGATGATCAAACTCTATTAAGAAACTAAGAATGAGTCAATGGGCTTTGTTATATGTCTCAGCCCAGCATTTTATAACAAAAGCATAGCAAGAATGAAAAAATTTAGTGAAAAGATGATGAACATTTTATGGTTATTCTAAATCTAATATAGCAATAAAAAAGCATCTGTGAGCCAGGAGTTGTGGCACACGCCTGTAATCCCAGCAGTTTGAGAGGCTGAGACAGGAGGATTGTGAGTTCAAAGCCAGCCTCAGCAATGGCGAGGTGCTGAGCAACTCAGTGAGACCCTGTCTCTACATAAAACACAAAATAGGGCTGGGGATGTGGCTCAGTGGTCGAGTACCCCTGAGTTCAATCTCTGGTGCCAAAAAGAAAAAAGAAAAAAAAAATCTATGTGTTCAAATAGTGGAAATACTGTCATTTATAAAGGAAAATATATTTTTGTGTTTTAATTGGTCTTTAAGAAAATATGCAAGACTGACGATTTATAACCTTCCATCTAGACACTTGACTAAAAAATAATTATTAAAGCATTACTCCACAGAACAGGTTTTTCTCACTTGCATTTGCATGTGCTAATGGCAGATGGAGAAATGTCTAATATTCATTACAGAGCAACTAAAAGGGTATTTGAAGGGAGGTACTTTAAATATATAGATTTTGATGGTTTTAATATCTATATCCAAAAGTAATTCAAATATTTGCCTTTTCCTGTTTTCCTTGAAATTTCTATTTTAATAATAAATGGACATAAATTATTTTTAATGATAAATAGCATTGTCTTCACAAATACAAAGAGAGGATTCTGACTAGTATTTTATAAGTTTTTTGTTTCTTTTAAGGTGGTTTCAGCAAGGAATATCGACAAACAAAACTATTCCAATTGACCAGAGCATTTTCTATGCAACTTCAAGAATTTTTTTTAATGAAAATTCATCTGAAGTGTTTGCTTTCTTATTTTAAAATGTGTTAAGATTCCCTTAATAGCTCACATCCTTTTTTCTTGCTCGATTGCTTTATTTGCAAGAATGTGGCATAGTGTGAGGAGTACAATTACTAAAAATGAAAGACACGAAGATAAATGGCAACTGTCCTCAACAGAAATCGTTAAGCAGCATAGGAATCTGGTTCTTATTGTCCAAGGCAGTAGTTCAGGTTGAATTCAGTTGTAGGAAGAAAATCCAAAGCAGAAAAGCCAAATTAAAACTCAGGATAAATACTGTTGAGGACACATAATTAGAAGAAAAAAAAAATCTTACCCTTGCTACCTAGAAATTCTCTAAACAAAGGGAGTAGAGACAGAAAACTTGACAACACCATTTGTAAAACATACCATCCTAACTTTACCTGGTAATGGGAATGACCACCTATGCCAGCTATATAACTTTATCAAACAACACCAAGTTTCTTATCTTCTTACAACAGAAAATGGTTTTGCAGCTTTTGGTGAGGTGATTCCCCAGGGAAGTTACACTCCTCCCTACCCTGGCACAGAAACTGGTAGACAAAGATGCTATTTCCCTTGATGTTTGCATTTTCAAAGAGTTGACTCCCAGGTTTTTGAAAAAAGATATTCCTGAGTCATAAGCTGACTCAAAAGGTCTCTGACAATGGCCTATCTTCTCTTCAGAAGGATTTTTATACATTTCAAAGAGATGAGAGAATACTTATAATTATAAGCTTTATAAGCTAAAATTCTCTGAGAAAGGGGAGAAAATAGAAAACTCTCTTTCCCCATTTTCAAATAGGAACAGTGAAGTCTCTTATTTTTAATTTGTATTTGTACTTACAATGCAAACTGCTACCAAGATTTATTTAAAATCAATCACTTAAAAAGAACTACTTATTTTTGTAAGTTTTAAAATTAAAAATTTCAAAATGTTTACTATCTCCTTTAATTCTTGAATATCTGTAAATTTGAAATTGTATATTTCTACAAAGAATGTTACCCATGCTTTTAAACACTGACAATATTATTTTGTATGTTAGACATTTACATACAAATCCAAAAATCCCTTGTGTTTTCTGGAAACCACCACCATTGAAGAAGACTTTTAAGAAGTTACAGAAAGATAGGGCCCACTCCTTATAATTCCAATTTATGAGCTCTTAACTGAACAGTTTCAGTTCATTTTGGATGGATTGCAACTAAGTTTCAGGGATCCTGGATGGATTATATCCCCAGATTTTGTGCCATCTTGGTGTACCTTAACTGACCCAATGAGCAAAGACCTTCAGTCACTGATTAAAGCTGAAGAAATAGTGTATATTCATAAAGTATGTATATCATCTTAGAGATAAAAAGGCAATCCAGATGATTTAGTTGACTTTCCATAGGTCAAACTATGACTAGTTCTCACATTTCTTAACTGATCAATGTTTCCTTGTTTTGCCTTACTGCCAATTCATGGGATCCTATCCCCAATAACAGACCTCTATCTTTACCTCTCACACACCCTGAAAACAAATCACAGGTTTAAGATTCAACAAAACTAAATAGATCTGTAGAGCTGAATTTTTGTGTATCTACCAGAATTGTTCAAGAATCTTAACATGTTTTTCCTCAATCTTAGTATTTCCACAAATTCTAATAGCCAATACTCAACTTACAGGACTTCTTTCCAGAATATGTTTTTCTTTATTGATTTGTATAACCCGCAATGAGATCAAAAGTCATGGCCATTTAAAGTATATGCTGCCTTCCCAGTGTGCTTTGAGATTTCAGGCATATATAAAACTTCATGTTATCATATATATATATATATATATATATACACACATATAATATATATATGACATATACACATATATGTGTATATACATATACACCCATACACACAAACACATATTTATGCAGCATACAGATTGTGTATTTATATTAAATATCACTTAAAACAACAAAAATGATTGATTTAAATTAGGAGAATGTCTAGAGTATGGAAGAAAATATAAAAACCTATGAGAGGGGCTGGGATTATGGCGCAGTGGTAGCGTGCTCGCCTAGCACGCGGGAGGCACTGGGTTCGATCCTCAGCACCACATAAAAATAAAATAAAGATATTGTGTCCACCTACAACTAAAAAATAAATATTTAAAAAAAAAAAAAAAAAAAAAAAAAAAAAAAAAAAAACCTATGAGAACCACTTTCAATTAGTTACCATCCCTCCAGGTCTTGTAATAAACAGGGCACCCATGGGCCCTAGCTGGCTGCAGTGCCAAAGTGAAGACATCATATGGATTTGCTAAAAAGCCTCGAGTTCAAAGTGGAAGTTCTACAATCCTTGGTTATTGATGGTATAGTTTGTAACATTATTTTTATTCAACCCTGACCAATGGAAAATTAAAACAACTTTGATCACTTTGGAAATTCTAGGCTTGGCTTTTCATTTGTAACTATCAATTATTTAAAGAATAGTTTAAAAGGGCTCTTGGAGCTCTTTTTGGGGGGGAAAATTACAGTAATTTAGGTAGCAAATGTGAATGATCTCAAATTTTCAGTTCCATATGGAATAAAAATGCCTTATAAAACAGTCACATTGCCATCTACTGACAACTTTTGATAAAGAACCAGCATTTTCTCATTAGCCTCTCTGACTATGCACTTAAATGATGTATTACTTGACAGGTGGCCGTATAAAAAAAGGGGGAGCAGAGTGTATTCGTTGCTCAGTGCACCTACTTGAAATAATCTCTCCATTCACAGAAGCCATTTCAAGCTATTCAATGTTTCACTTTTATATACTGCAATTAGATACATTTATTAATGGCATTATTGTATAGTATTTCATAGCTGGTAAAACTGTTTTCAGGAAAGTGACTACAGAGGGTATGTTAATAAATCTGCCCTGCATGTACAGTACACAGGGACTTGCTAATAGGATTTTCATAATAACAGCATTTATCTCACAGCACATTTTATAATACCAATCACTATATAACAGCAGTTGTTATTGCGTTATGTGAAAAATGGGATTTGTGTTAAGGACATGCATTATAACCTGAAACACAAAGTACAATAGTCGCTAAAGCACCTGTGCATAAATCATTTTCTTTCCCATCCTTTTTATCTGGAACTTTCTTTTTCTTTCTTTCTTTCTTTCTTTTTTTTTTTGCCTCTGCCTGAGTTGATGTAAGAAAAACATCTACTACTGTCATGCATTGATGGAGAATTCACATCAGCACTTCCAATGAACTAGCAGCTCGGATGCACAGCACCCTGATAAACCGTGACGGACATCCTATGGAGGGCAAGAATCAAGTCTTCGCAGAGTTCACAGTAATCATCTCACATTATATACAAGTCGCTTTCCAGCTTATTTCCATACGACTGTGTTTTTGATTGATCTTTCTGCCATGATATGGAGTTTCTCTAATATTTAACTTTTGTGTATTATTTTTCCATAAGATGAAGGTCATGAATGTTTATATATATTTTTTCACATAACCACGTGCTATGAATATTTTAAAATGTAAAAAAAAAAAGATGGGAAGCAGAATGCACAGACCTTTGGCTAACATAATAACAATAGCTTGCACAAAACCCGAGTTATTAACTCTGTGTAACAATAACCAAGTAGCTCAGATGTTTATAAACCATACAAAGGCAAGGAAATTTTTACCAGAAAATTGCATAGAATAGCTTCAATGTATTTAGAATCAATTCAGGGAACTTATCATTAACCTATTGTTTTACATGTTTTTGCCTGAAATCAGCGAGTGGGGAACATACATTACTGCAGAACTGAAAGCCATGCACCCTGCAAGCAGGGCACTCAGCCGTGTGTTTTGTCATAACTGGTTCTCCCTGGATTTATTATGAAACAGAGTGAATTAAAGGATCCCTTGACTGGAGATCCAAGAAAGCAGAACACTCTGCTGTTAGAACTCCAGCTGGGTTTGAATAAGAAATCATTCAAGAAGATATGAAAGACTACCTTTCAACTAGGTCTAAATTAATGTTAAAAATTCTTGCTGTATTTCCAAGGTATAATTCAGTCATAACCACTATAAAAAATCAGGATACAAGGATATTTGGGTTTTCCTTTTCCTTCAATGCAGAGCACTTAAAAACTGTTCAGAAATGTCCATAGAATATAAAACATCTCCCTTAATAGTACTGTTATTTCATTTCATAGAAACTTGAGAATGTTTACCTTTATTGCTTGCTTAACATCATCACCTTATGTATCTTGAATTTAAGACCTGTTATTTCAAATTTTATAAAAGTAAAATTATAAAACAAATGAAACAACTGGAAAAATAACAGTATAAAATCCTGTGGGGACAGAGGGAAGTTGTGAACAGCTAGGGTGGAGGGTGGCTTTGCTTGAGCAGAACAGCTGGTGAGAATAACACACGGGAGGGGTCTTCAGGAGCTCTGCTTCAGTTGCTCCCAGAAACCTCAGGAGAGAGTGCTTGCCCCGCCCCATAACTACTCAGAGTCTGATATGGGGGAGTGCAAAAATGCCATCAGAACCACCTGAAAACCCACACTTAGGAAGAGGTAGGAAATACTCCAACAACTACTTCCTTACACCTACTCCAAGCTTCCTGGGTTGGAGAATGAGGCTCAATAGTAGAGATTATCTGAACTAATGCTAATTCCCCCAGGTCATCAAAGGGTGAAATCATTTACCTAAGGAATTATTTAAAGGTCATTGTTAATGGTTTATGGACGATTGGCATTTTCTATTCAGGGGCTCATCTGTTCCTCTACCCCTAAAATTGCTTTAGCACATTGGAATTGACATTTATCATTAATCTTTTCTGCATATGCATTGATAAAGTTGCTTATATTCACAAGAGAAAATGAGCTCACAGGTACAAATAAGAAGCCACCTGAGAAGCAAAACAACCACTTCTATCAGAAGCAAAAGTATTAGAACATATTTATCAATATTTAAAATTAGCCAAATAAAACACTTAAAGAGAAAAAGGTCTACATTGTAAAGACAAAACAAAGGTAAGAACATGTACGAAATAAATACAATATATTACATATATATAAATATATATGCACAACAGTTGAAGAAAAGCAAATGGAATTGAATTATATGGATACAGAGGAGGAATATATTAGCAAAGTAAAGATCAGATGAGAAAAATTTCTCAGAAAACAAAATAATAAAATGTATAAGATTAAAGGATAAGATCATAGAGAGACTAAGAAACAACATGTTAACATCTGGATGAGATGTTGTTTATTTCAAAAATGTAATAAATAAAAGTGAAGAGTAATAAATATTCAAAGAAATAATGCATATAAACTTCTATGAAGTTATTTTTATTTTTTTTACAAGAGAGATCTCAGTTTGAAAGTGCTCTAATGATGCCAAAGAGGAATAACAATGAAAAACTCATACTTCATATTTATAGGGAAATTGCAGAATAGCAGAAGGAGGAGGGTTTAATGGACAGATTGAGTGAACTGGAAGCTCAGGGTGAGTGACATCAAGCCCTAAGCAAGGAGTCAGGAATTAGAAGTGCTAATTGCGTAAAGAAAAGTCATCAAAGCATGCAAAAAGAGTCAAGAGGGTACAGGGACATGGTCTGCGAGATCACTTGGGAATATGTCATTATCTAGGCACTGCACCTTTGTTCTACTTTTACTATTAATTAAGGGCTTAGTCTTTGAAAGTTACATACTAACTTTTTTATTGTCTACTAAGGATGTAAATAAAACATACATTGGAAGAGATACAGTTTCTCCTGCTCTGTCAGACATCTTTGGAGCCAGAGAGAAAAAAAGTACATTGTTGGGGAAATCTCTGCAATGTTTATGTTTTATGGTGCACTGTGCACCCTTTGATATCTAATGAAAATAGCATTGAATGTGAATTATTTATTTTATTTGAACATTTTGACATCATTCAGATAACTATGGTCTAGGAATCAAAAGGAACATGGCATCCATTCCCTTTATTTTCTACTGGAGATTAAATTAATTAATTAATATTTTCTGACTTTCCCAGAGAGTGTCTTCATTTCTTTGGTTTGCAAATTACAAAGTTGGGAATTCAAGAGATTTATTATTTACAAAAGGGAGGAAGTCATGTCTTTAGGAAGTATAAACAAATCAGAATTGTAGCTCAAAAAAAAAAACAACTAAAATTATACTTGCTTTAGGAAACTTATCATGTGGCTACCAAATAAACCTAAAGACAAAAGTCCGTGTTTTCACTTTCTAAAGAATATTTGAATCCTTAACTTCTCAGATAATGTAGCTGTTGTATGTCAATTCAAATCAATTTTTGATATTCAGGTTAAAATTTATTAACTCATAATAGTGTATTTAAAGAAGTGTTGAACGATTATACTACCAACACTTCTAATAAGTAACACTGAGAAAATGAAGCAAACAGTACAATATATAGAAAGGCCAGCTTAGTTTTATTTTAGTGTAGACCAGTATAAACTTTTAGTCACTAAAAATTAAAGCAGTAATAAAGCTAGTAAGAAGTCTTAGAGATATTGCCTAGCATATGCAAGATCCTGAGTTTGATTCCAGGCACTACAAACACAAACCAGAAGAGAGAGAAAAGAGATCCAGAGAGAGAGAGGAGATAAATATAATATCTTATTTATAGATGCATATAATTATGTATGTATACACATAGATAACAGATATATATAGAGAGATACATGGATGCAGATATACACAGATATCTAGGTAGATATGCATAGATAATACATACATATTAATATATGCTACTTGGTCACAAATAGACACAAGAGAGATTACATAAGACAATCAACTAGAGTCGTAGGCTTTTCAAGAATGTTCATCTCTGCATTTACCCTCATAAAACAAAAGTCTGCTTTGATTTAGATGAAATATTAAATAAAAGTCAGAAGAGAAGCAATTTTCCTTTTCTTGCAATGATTTTGGGGGGCATATTAGAAAACTTTGGTTAGAAAAATTGGGTCAAGTTTCAGAATTAGCAAGGAGAAATCAATGCCACAGTTCAGAGCCCAACAGTATATGGTGACCAGATTAAGCTCATTAACTATACCCACATGGCAACTGTGAAAGGGAGAGAGAAGGTGAGCTGCTTCCAGCTACAGTGAATGCTAGAAGACCATTTCTGAGAAGGTCATAAAAGATATTCATATTCTATTCCAATAACTTATATTGTTATTATGCTTGAATTATAATTCATTTGCAAATCATCTATTGTCAAAAACGAATTTCAGGTTTTAGATTAAAAAAAAGAAATTGCTTGCTATGAAAAACAACAAATCTTCAGTATTTAATTGGCTATATAATGATAATATCTGTAAAACTAATAGCAAAATCCAAGTATGCTTTTATTGAAAAGTTCTTCAGCACTCTCGCTTATCATCTCTCATTTTCTTTGATGTACTAGACCTAAATTGCCACTTACAATGTGTGATGAACATACAGAAACTTACATGTTGCCTTTTGTTTTATCTAGGAGCAAGTAGATTGTACAAATAGGCTTGATTGCTCTGTGATAGAAAATGTGACCATCTGTAACAATTCATATTGTGAACTTATTACATAGATAATTATTATGATTAGTGTTACAATTCAGCAATCAGAAATCTGTACAGGATCCAAAGGAACACAGCAGGATAATACTCCATCTAAATGGGCTCAGGAAAAATGCAATTTATTTGACACACTCCACAAGAGAGGCAAAATCAATTGGACATATAGGGTAATCAGTTTTCCTTCCCTCAGTGGCTTGGCACAGAAGCCATCATCCTGCAAGGAGGGGTGCTGACCACACAGAACTGTGGTATGGCATCTGCATAACAAGAGATCATCCTTGGGCACACTCAGGGTTTTGCGGGAGTTGCCTTCATCTGGACAGGGCAGGTTTCCCCAAAGACGTGTTCCTTGTGTTAACACAGCACATATGCCACCTTCAAGTGCTATGTTTACGTCACACTTAGGAGATGAAACCTCTCTCTCACCCAACTTGGTTTCAAACTTGGTTTCAAAGGCTGCCACTATGTTTATATAGAAGTATCCCCAATCGCCAAAGTCTTAGGAACTACTTATTGAAAAACTAGCAAATCGTAATGTGAAAACCATAAACTGATTTAAATGTTTTCTAACACCTAAAAGGCTCCTGAGCTTGAAAGACATAACATTTTATTACCGATCTGATAAAACTTATAATTGTTCCATTTCTAAAAAGCTGTTATATGCTTCCAATTAATCCACATCTGCTATATTAAATAAAATAAGACAGAAGGGAACTTAGTTGAAGGTAGAGAGAGGGAAGGTAAAGGAGTCCTAAAGATGTGCAGGTAAAAAGTTGTTATCCTAAACATCTGGACCTGTTTACTAGATAGTTGCTGTCCTGGGGTAGATATTTGTTCTATTTACAAACTCCCTTGATAGAGTACAAATATCATTTAAAAATGGAATGACTTTTTTGCATAAAATATCCAAATGTTAAATGTTAATTTTTAGAATAATCAATTTTGTAATCATTCTTTCTAAATATCATTTGTTTCCATGTAATAGAAAAAAGAAACAGTGTTCAGTAAAATTTTGAAGGTATTAGTTTCAGTATTTATTTTTAATTTCTAAACTGCATATTAATGATTAAGTGACATTGGTATGGAAAAAGAGAACTTCATTGTATGTTATTTTCTTCAAAGCATTTCATACATATTTAATGTCTAATTTGTGTCATAAATTCCAGGTACCATATCATTAAAACTACATATTTGCAGAGGGGCTGATTGGTGTTGGTCCTTGTCTCTTTTTTTCCTTTACATATTATATTAGTCATTTTTGAAAGCACATGGCATACTTTTTTACAGATACAGAAAACTGACAAATTAAAAACAAGACTGTTCCCACAGTGGCTTGCTCCTTTTCTTTGGAAGATGTCAAATGAGAGCTGTGTTTTGTTTTCAGAAATATTCTACCTATTGACTTTTTCTTTAAATTACTTTTATCAAAATTATATTACTATTATTGAAAACGTTTAATAGTTCCATGAATCTTGCAATGATTCTTATTCTACTCTTCCATACCCCAAATTGTCAATTCCAGAGTTACAATGTTGAGCACTTCTAACTGTTTCTCCTGTTATTCACTTCTGTTTTTTAACCTATGTGTGTATTCTGTTCTTGATTATTCAATCATAGGTAGTACCTATAGAACTCCCTCAAGTAGAAAATGGAAGAGAAGGACTGGGCTTTCTTGCTCTTCCCTCTTCCTGTCAAACTGTCAAAACTTGAATTCATAAAGATCCTCACAGGCACGTGCACACACACACATTCACACACACACACACACACACACACACACACACACACACTTTCCTCCAGTAGACTTTTATGATCAAGAATCTAATAGTTAATATTGGCATTATTGTGACTATAGCAATAGTATTTACAGCCAGGTCATGTGGAAGATTTCACACAGTACATTGTCTTTACATTTCCAGTTTTACTCACCTCTGTTCATTTGGAGATAACTTTCCATTTGTTCTCTTTCCAATGTGACGCTTATTAACTCATCCTCAATCTTGACAGGTCTTCTTACTGCATCAAAACACATCCACACAATTCGGTTTAGCTTCTTCTTGGAGGTGCTTCTCCTGGAGTCCTCTGTCCTCCAAATCTAGCATGAATCACTTGCTGTCTCGAGCCTTGCTGTGTGCTCATACTGGAGCTTCATCTCGCTTCCCCTCACCATCAACCTAGGAAGTCCTCTCATTCCTCTTTGGTGGGAAGCCCCTCTTTGCAGGGTGCTCATCCTTTCTCTTTCTTTTTTCTTGCTCCATGACGTGACTGTCCATTCTCTTTTTTCCTGAGGAAACTACTACACCTGCACATTCAAGATCTCAAGATCTTTTCTTTGACTTTCACATGTGTTTGGTTGTTGGGATGGACATACCCCATCTTGTCTCAACATTTTGAGGTCGCCACTCTCCGTGCTGCTAGTTTCCAGTGAGAAGTCTGGGGGCATTCTCTATCATTGTTCTTTGTAGATGAGATGTTTCCCCTTTTCTCTCTAAGAATTTAAAATCCTTGCTTTGTATACACTTCTGTGAAATTTTAATATAAATGATTTTGGTATATGTGACTTCTTTAAAATTTTTAAAAGTACTTTAATTTTAAAAAGTACTTTAGAAATTTTTTAAAAAGTACTTTAAAAATTGTTTAAAGTACTTTTTGAACTTTGCTGGAAACTACTTTCAGATATGAGAAGTGTGAATGATTTTCGAATATAATTTCACTTCTGGGCTTTTATTTTTCTAGAATATTCTTTTTTTCTTTTCTTTTTTTTTTTTTACTTGAAATGGATAGTCCTGGATGGATTCTCTAATTCTGATATATTTTCTCTTGGGTACTATATGTCCCATTGCTGTCTTAGCTTCTGGAATTTTTCACCAATTTTAACTTTTACACACACATTCACATAAGGATATTTGCTAAGATTTCTGTTTACCAAATAGTCTATTTCTTTGGTTTCCTTTCTCCTCTTTGTAAGATTTCTCTTCATGTTGGAGGTTTTCTAAAGTACCAGAGGGTTCCTGTTCATCTGGGGATATGTAATAGTGAGGGGCTAAAGATCTGACTGCACAGACTGGGTTTTGCAACCACCTTTTCTTATAACTGGTGAAATTAAATGAAACAAACATATTTTGACGATTGGATTCTCATTTGTAAACTTTTATAGGAAGTATATGAGTCAGTGTATCAAACTAATACAGAATGATATTAAAATACTTGTACTAATAATATTAACAGAAGCTCCTCTCTTAAACCAGTTTGTCAGCTAATAATCTACTCCAAAGCTTCATAATTTTAATACTTTCAGTCTTTTCAAAGATTGTCACTAAAACAGAATTTCCATGACACATCTTCATATTAAGGCCAATAGTCTGTGCTGAGTGTGTTTTCCCAAATCTTCCCAGGTTTAGATTAATTTTTAGAGGGAATCTAAAGGTGGATTAGATTGTAATCCAGCAAAAACCTTTGAGAATGGCACAGGCTTTGATTTCAGTAAGTAAATTGTCTTTATGAAAAAGAAAAAAGAAAAAAACACCTGTATTATCACTAGCAACAAAACCACAGAGATTAGCAGAATAGAAATACTCATTCTGTCCAGGATCCAGTCATCATGAAAGATTTAACCATGATAAAAATTATTACCAACCAATTTGGGTTTTTACATAATATCTTCTGGTTCAATCTGGTATTTGGGGGTCTTTATTTTGCTAAAACAAAAATAAAGAAAAATAAATGGAAAGAGAATAAATCAAGTCATCCTAATTTGTACCTATCATAATTCTAAAAAATAAATATCATGAACACAAATCCTCGTTTAACTTAGCATATTTAGTTTATACACTTCTCACTAAGAGAAGACTCAGACTGTGAAAGCATAATCTTAAGTAACAAAAGTCCTGTTCAGGACTTGGGGTTGTGGCTCAGTGGTAGACCTCTTGCCTCGCATGCATAAGGCACTGGGTTCAATTCTCAGCAACACATATAAATATGAATAAAATAAAAGTCCATCAACATCTAAAAAAAATTTTTTTTAAAAGTCCTGTTCAAGTCTTGTATGAACAAGATCCTCATGAGAATGTCACATCAGCAATATTTTTGCAAAATTTAAAATATAACACCAACAGGAAAATTTAATAATTTAGGTATTTATTTTATTCTATAGAATATGTAAATCCACAAAAATTCTTTTTATTAGTAAATAGTACATGGTAAAATAATTTAGGATAATAATAAAAATAAATTCAGGAAACAATCTTTCAATCAAAATCTAGGTATAAACATTTTTTTTTTCTTTTTTGGTACCAGGGATTAAATTCAGGGGCACTCAACCACTGAACCACATCCCCAGCCCTATTTTGTGTTTTATGTAGAGACAGGATCTCACTGGGTTGCTTAGTGCCTCACTTTTGCTGAGGCTGGCTTTGAACTCGCGATCCTCCTGTCTCAGCCTCCCATAGTGCTAGGATTACAGGCATGTCCCACCATGCTTGGCTTTTTCTTTTTTTAATTTTGAAAGCAAGACCAACCAGTCAATGCACTCCTGTCTTTCTCTCCGCTCCTGAGCTTCACAGCACAGTGCTTTTGTATTCTGTTTTATATTGAAATGATTATGCTCTTAGTGATTCATGGCAAATGGAATTCAGAGAGAGAAAAAGCCTAGATAATTGAGAAATATTTTAACAGTATATTTGATACTTTGTGAATTATAAACTTATACTCTTTTACTATACCATAATAATGGCATCCATTTTTATAGTGCTTTATATTTTAGTAGGATTTTGATTTATTATATCTTATTTAGTTTTCTAAATTTTGTTTGAAGGCTTTAAACTTAAGTGAGAACTATAACAAAATCATTTTTAAGAAAGCATTCTAAAATTCTACATAGAAAAAATATAGACTTGGACTTTTTTTCTTTTATGGTTTATAAATTTAAACAGAAAAGGAAAGCTGAAAATTAAATATACACACATATAATACTTCATTGATACAACTACATTAAAGACGTCCAAAGTTTTCGATATTTTGATAATACTTTTCTTAAGGTTAATTCTCATACCATAAAATCGACCATTTGAAGTGTACAGGTCTGGGATTTTCAGTATATTCACAGGGTAGCCATTATTACTGTGCATTTAGAACATGTTCGTCACTTCAGTAAACTCTGTGCTCTTAATAGTGTCTGTTCACAATGTTTTTAACAGTTAAAAAAGCATATACACTTTGTTCTGAGGACAGAACCCCAATGAAAACTTGGATGAAGCCCATTCCCTAATAGACTGTAATTAGTGAAAGCAGCAGTTTCCCTCTGACACGCTTCCACACACAGCACAGTCAGCAGTTTTGACTTCATGCTTGAGAGAAAAGTTCCAAAGGATAATATTACGACAATAATTTTTTTCTAAATTTTTATACTCTGTGGACTTGCAATATCTACCCCTTTAAATGCTTTCTGTCCATGTGCACAATGAATGTGGTCATCTAATGTGCTAGTGGCCCCAATTCTTATCTACAGGGATTTTGCCCTGTGATTTGCTAGTGTCCTTCCACTCAGCCCTTGAAGAGCCACGTGCTCTGCTTGTGGTCAGTGTAATATAAGCAGAGGCTTGTAGTGAGCTTGAAGTGTGGGGCTGATTTTCTCTTGCCAATTGTCAAGGTCATAAAAAAAGCTAAGCCTAGGTTGACCTGCTGTTCCCAAGAGGAAAATGAGCCACGTGAATCAGAGCCAATCTGTAGATACATGAGTGAATTGATGGAAGTGCAGATGTGTAAGCGCCCTCTGGGCAGCCTCCATCAGCCACCCTCCAACCTGTGCCACCTGGGAAAGAGCCCAGCCAAGACCTGCAGTACCCTAAACACCTCCACAGGAGTGTGCTCACTGACTGCCTGCTGATTTCCCATGCTATGGAGGTGTTAGAGCTATTCATTATGGAGTATTATGCTGGTTATACTGGAAAGCTAAAGCCATGCATAACTACTGAGAAATGAAATAATATATCACCATCATTAGATGGACGTTCAATAATTTCTCAAGCTATGGACACCTGCAGCTGAATAGAATTTCCTTAAGTTACCACAGTTAAGATCTTTTCTCACAACATCCACAACAGCAGTAGATCCCTCTGCAACCACAGGTAGGATGAGCTGGTTGGAGAAGGGAATGGAGAAATTCCTTAGATAACTGGTTGAAGACGGTAACAGTTTGTCTCCCTCAACCAACAAAGTAGGATCTAATGAGAAAGAGTGGTCTTCTAGAAAGGAAAGACATCTCGCAGCGAAGGCAATCTCCACAGAATCAAAGAGGAATTGGAACAAATAACTGTTGACTTGGGTATTATTTTAAAAGATAACTAGTTATATAAATATCCAATCAAACTGTTTCAAAAAGCTTCAGTGCACTGATTACATATCAGAGTTCAAATTCCTGTTTTCTGGGATGGAACGGAGTACTCACAATGTCAGCTGCTGTCAGGATTTGGGTCTGTGAGCGGGCATGGCAGGCACAAGAAGGAGAACCCAGGGGTCACAAGGTGGTGAGCCTCAGGAAGCCAAAAGACTGGTGCAGGCAAGGACGCAGGAGGCGACGAGGTGGATGGGCTAAGGATGCAACAAAGGGTGGCAGGCCTGCGGGAGGGAGGGGGTCTTGCGCTATCCACACAAAGCAGACTGAAAATTACATGGTTTTCTTTCACAGGATTCCAAGCACTTGACAGGCTGGCTTAAAATTGCAGAGTGAGGCCAAGTTCTTTGTCCAAGTGACACAGGAACTTTTATTTATGCATACAGATAGCCACATTCGGAAGATCCAGACCCGCACACTTCCAGGGTGGACTAATATATAATCTTAGAACCATCCTGGTCAAAGTCCACTTAGGTGGACATATGTGGACAGAGGATCTGAGATTCCAAGTGAAGTGTTCTCTATAGCAACATAAAATAATGGGAAAGTGGACACTATAATTCAGCATAAGATGATTTAAACTTCCAGAGTCAGTTGGGAAAGAAATCTCTCTTGGAATCCTATGTCTCTCAGAGCCCCCAAATTCTGATGAAAAATTAAACTTTTGCAAGACGAACTATTTGTAAATTGGACTGTGAATACACAGCACTGCTTTCCCATGATTCTCACCCTATTCAACACGCAATGCTGTCTTCAAGCTGTGCACTCTGAGGTCTGAGGAGCAGTAATTACTTAGATACTCAAATACGATGAACACATCAGTCATTCACTGTGTGCATTCACTAATGAGACCATCCATTTTGTAAATATTGGCCAAACACCTATCATGTGCCTATTGCCGATTCTCATAAATAATCTCCTGGCTCTATTCTAGAACTGAAAATGTCATCCGTCTGAAATGTGTGACCTAGTATAAGGGTCAAGAAGAGTAAAATATAATAACAAGTAAGAAATGCATTATAAAGACAAATGCAATCAAGGCAGGCAGGAAGGTCATTGGGAAAATGCAATTTTAAACATGCCACTCTGGAAAGCCTCCCGAGGGACAAATGTGTTGACATAAATTGGATGACATAAGATAGTGAGAGATGGGACACCCAGAGAAGCAGCATTCCAGGCAAAAGGACCAATGAGCACACAGCAGGAATAGGTGTGGTTTGAGGAATAACACCAAGAAAGCCAAGCACGCAACCAGTGCCCGAGAATACGCTGAGACTCCCAAAGCCCTCGGAGGACATTTTCCTACTTTGAAAGGAATGACAAGGCAATAGGGAAATTCCAACTTCAGACTATGCAGCCACATGGAAATGGCCTTTTTTTTTTCCAAGTTATTTTTATTGTGTGGTTGTAGAAGCAACTCTCCTAACAAGTTTCCTGGCACCCAGATCTCATCTTTTACTACACCAACTATGTTTTTCTATCCGATGTAAGATATTTGGCCACCCTAACATTTGAGGCAGTGCAATCTTGAATGCCATTCACTACAGAAAGAACTAATTACTCCATAAATATGAACATTAGACATTTTAGCAATGATTGGTTCCACAACTAACGTGGTGTGACTCTGTGTGTTTTGAGTTGTGAATTTGAACATACAACCTTATAAAAATGATGTGTATTTCTATCACAGGAACAATTCCAAATTCCTCCTAAATTTGTGAAGATGCCATCAAGCACAAAATGTCACAAGGCTACCAACTACTAAGGCAACAGTTAATCTATTTCCAAATTCAAAGAAAAGCTCTCTTGACCATAACAGCTATAGATATGAAAGAAAGGATAATTCAGAGTTTACATGTCTTGCTTCCAAAAACATAACATTTCTAACAAAAATATAATACTTGCCAGCTTCTGAAAGCCATCAAAATAGGCAATGCCACGCTCTCATTGGCCTCTGGTTCACAGACGCAGTGACCCACTAATCCAAAAATAGATGTATTATTTATCTCAGATGAGTAGCTATTTTTTTTTCCGATGGCCAATGATTTCCAAATACCCTAATGATTTCCAAATGTCCATTCATACCCTTGTGCATCCATGTGAATGCAGCGGTTTTATAACACTACACAAAGAAGCTGGTTGCACGGTGTCTTGGAAGCCATAACCTCAACATTTGAAGTACCACAGGTAGGGAGACAGATAACAGGAACCTCGGTAGAGTTTTTTATATTAACTGAAGTTTCAGAATGTCGGAAAATCAGGCTTTGCCCTTTTTTAATGTGTTTGCATTATTGGTTGTGGTGTTTTGGTTTATTTTGTTTTGTTTGTTTTCCATCCTACCTTCAACTTTAAAAAATACTGCACCATTTTCTGTTGGATCATGTACATTGACCTGATATTACCCAGGGTAATCTGACCTCAAAATAAAGATTTGGAAAGGGAAGTAGGTATAAGCTAAAGACTACCGTGAGTCGTTACATCTGTTGGTAAAGGGCAAGTATAGAATCCTCTCTTGAAATAACGAATAGACAGACATAAAGGCATATTTTTAAAGAAACAAACAGACTATTACCCTGATGATGGGCACGCTTCTGGAAATAATTCACCATTAGGGTCCACAAAACATTAGAGTGAACCAACAATTAAATGTTACAGGACAGTGCTATTTCTAGTACTTATGGCCAGAACATTTTAAAAATAGACTGGAGTGAAAAGAATTTTGGCTGAGTGATGAGGCAGAACACAAGAGACCAGAAACTGCAGAAGCTATTCACACTGCAGGCAGCAAGAGGCAGATCTGATGCTGTGGGCGATCCAAAGGACAGAAACTGGAGAACAAACTCGAAACCCATTATGAACACAAAATGTCAAAAAAAAAAAAAAAATCAAAAGTAGAGCCTGTTATAAAGGACAAACCAAATAAATACAAACCAGAAATTATTTATATCATTGTCACATGACCTGAGCAACTGAAACAAAAGCAATAATCAAACTTCACACTTCAAGAACACCCTCTTTCCCCAAAGAAAAGAAAAAGAGGTTTTCTAGGTTAAAATGGTCACACTGGATCAGTCAGATTAATTCTGATTTTGGTTAAACGTGATAGACTAAGCACATGTTTCTTCTGCTCTTCACAAACAGAGGGACAATGATTTCCCAGCCTGCAGAACTGTGAGCAAGAACTGTCCGTTGTGTATAAATTATGTGGCCTAAGGTGTTTTCTGCAGTAGCCTGAAAGGACCAAGATCATTTCCCTTTTCCACCTTCCAGAAAGCTGGTAGATTCACTTCCTGTCTTGTCAATTTTCTAATTTAAACAGAGGGACAATGAAAGAACAGATTACTGGAAAAAGAATTGACAAAAGAAGAAACAAATCTACCAGCTTTCTGGAAATTGGAAAAGGGAAATGATCTTGGTCCTTTCAGGCTGATGTAGAAAACACCTTAAGCCACCTGATTTATAAACAACTGACAGTTCTTGCTCATAGTTCTTCAGGCTGGGAAATGCAAGATGAAGATGCCAGATCTGGTGTCTAGGGAGCCTTTCCTAGGAGATGAGGACCCAAGTGGCAGAAGGGCAGAGCAGCTCCCTCAAGCTTCTTTTACAGGGACCCCAATTCCGTTCATGAGGGAGAGACTGCCATAACCTAATTACTTCCTAAAGATGGCGCCTCTCAGTACTATCACATTGGAGATGAAGTGTCAACATGTGAATTCAGGGGAACACAAACAATCAAACTACAGCAACAACCGGAGGAGCTTCTGGAAAGCAAAATGGGTAGCTAAGAGCTGAGGAAATCAAGATGCCAATTTACTTACTACTGAAAGAATTCTTTTAGACAAGCCTCAGAAAAGGCAAACATCCCAAAACGGCAGCCTCTCACATTCTTTATTTTCTCAGATTTCTAATGGATCATATAATGTCCAGGTTATTTTCTTTAAGATGAAAATTTCTTAGCAAGAATTGAAAAAGTGTTCTGGACCTCATATGTTGAAAACGCATCTTTGGAAGCTTTGGATAGGGTTCCAGGAATATGTTTGCATTTAAATTCCTCAGGTGCTTTTGAAGGACACCCCTCATTATGAATTAAAAGCAGCTGCAGGTGCTTAGCACCAGACTCTTATCTTGACATAAGTCAATTAGTTATTTACTGAGAACTATGTAAGTTTAGGTGAGATCATAGGCTAAATAGTTTTGTTTAACAAATTGTACTCCTTGTTTTATAGCTTTAAAAGACATCTATAGCATATTTTAAAGTAGTTTATGTACAAAGGGTTTTGCTTTTGTTTCTGTTTTTGAAAGAACATACCATTTACATTTGGGTAGGTGTATCAATCAGGGTTCTCTAGAAGAACAGAACCACCAGCATATGTATATGTATGATTATAAAAGGGGATTTGTTATATTGGTTTACACAATTAGAAGCTGGATTGTCCACGATGGCTGTCTGCAGCTGCAGAGCTGGAAAACAAGTAGCTGCAGCCTCAGAATAAGAGGAAACAATGACATAGTCCCAGTCCAGAACTGGAGGGCTGGGAACACCCTGGACGCTCACTGGGCAGAGTCCACTTTTGGAAGCTTGATAGAGATGGAGTCCAGCGTCCTCGGGTGATGGTAGCAGTAATGGACAAACCAGTTCAAGAAGAATGGAGCTTGCAGCTATCTGGGCTTCCTCCCTTTGGAAAGTGCCACCCATATTCAGGGTGGACCTCCCCCCTTAATTTTGTGTTCCATATGCGGTGTCACTGGAAACACCCTCACAGACACACACAGAGCTCACTTAATCCTAGTTATCTCTCATTTTAATCAAGTTGACAATCCAGATTAACCATCACAGTAAAGTTGCCAGAAAAATATTCCTAGATTTATTCCCATACATATAACTGCACACACACACACACACACACACACACGAAAAGAAATTAAATATATGCAATTATAAATGTAACATTAAATATAATAGACAATATGTTATATATATATTCTACAGAGAAAGATAAATGTACAGTAGTCCCCCTCTTGTTCATAATGGACATATTCCGAGACCCCAGAAGATGACTGAAACCAAGGATAGAAATGAACCCTATATGTACTAGGGTTTTTCCCGTGTGTACATAATTATAATGAAGTTTAATTTACAAATTAGACACAGTAGATAGTAACAACAATTACTAATCATAAGATGGAACAATGACAGCCTTCTACTATAATAAAAGTTATAAGAATATGGTTTTTCACTTTTAAAACATTTTATTGTATTATAGATCTCAGCAACCACAGCAGATAATTTTTTTCCCCCTGATTAAATAGAGAACTTTCACATTCCACTTAAAGGATGCATTTTATGATTTCGGCATATCCAAGTTGTCAGCCACTCTACCTTTTCTCTTTGGGACCATTATTAAGTAAAGTAAGAATTCCTTGAACACAGCGTTGTAACAGCAGCTTAGTTGATCAGATACCTAAGGTGGCTACCAATTCACTAAGAGTGAGTAGCACTAACAGGATGGGGGTCCTGGACAAAGGGATGATTCATGTGCTGGAAGAGTCAGAGCAGCACAGCAATGGATTTAATCTTCCTACTTGGAATGTCAGGTAATTTAAACTTACAAATTGTTATTTCTGGAAATTTTCATTTAACATTTTTGGACCACAGTTGACTGGGTTGCTGAAAACATACAAAGCAAAACCATGGATAAGAAGAGACTACTGAATAACTTCATAACTTCATTAGGGATCACAATGCTACACTTTCTGGAGAAAAAATATATATATATAAAATGTGTGAATTTTATTTTCTTAATAATTATATAATTGATCCAAAACCAAAATATTCAATCTGTACAGGTACTCATACATATATCCAAAAAAACCATAGAGTAGTTTATTTTGAAATTTGTCAAATATACTTTTAAAGGAAGAAACCCAGTTTAAAAAACTTATGATTTAAAAAGTTTAAAAATAATTTATCATATTAATGTGTTATTATATATGGTATCACAATAGATTGATGGAAGTGGGTATTCAAAGGATAACAAATCAGTAACAGCTATAGTTCTCCTCAATTACAACAAGAAATTAGAAGAATTTAAAATCTTCCTTTTTTCCTACCCCCATCCCCAAACAAAAATCATACAGACAAAATATATAAATGAGAAAAGATAAAAAGTGATACAAGCCCAGCAATCCATTTTGAATGTTAAAGGAGAATTGGACCATCAAATTGAATAATTGGAGTAATAGCTAAGACATAAAAGCCCCATGTATTGTTACTTTCTGTTCATGATTTATAAAAACTAAAGAATTCCCAAACTTAACAGAACTTCAAGGTGTGTCTTGACATTGGGAAGTTCATGCCCTCCTTGAGCTGTTGTTCTACAGGCCTCAAGCAAGGACAACTCCTGGCAGTGGTGTTATTAATATATATTTCATAGTCAAGTGGGAAATTCTAAAATCGCTAGTGCCTCATTTTGCTCTATGATATTTCTGTCACCAATCAATAGTTCAAAGAATTAATCACCAATCATATTTATACTGGTTTTTCCAATTTCCCAGAGAATACATGTCCTACCTACACACAGACAAAACTGGCTTTCTGGAAAGTTATGGAATTCAAAATTTAGTTAATTCACTGATCCTAAAAACACAAACTGTTATAACCCTTACTTTGGAAATATTATAAACAGTAGATTTATGGAAATATTCTTCAAGGTAAAGATTTTGGAAGCATGATTGTGTAACGTTAATAGTAGACCTCTCTCACTGATGTTTGTTTAGCAAGTTCTTTATCTTGAGCAACTGGAGGCATTTGGAAGGCTGGCTGAAAGTCCATACTGCTGGCCCAGACCTAAAAGCTTCCAGTTCAGTATATCTGGCATGGCACCCATAAATTTATATTTTAAATACAGGTCCTGTGTATTCATTGATACAAAGGTCAAACTGGAGAATCACTGGCTTGGAGTATGTGTCCATTAATTTCTCAGCTTAAATTATTTATATTTAACCACTAAAAATCAGCTTGTGTTGATCTGAACTACATTTGTATTTCCAAAGAACTGGTTTTAAGAAATACTGCCATAAGCTTCCATCTACTCTTACATAAGAATTGCTAATTTTACTTCCAGTAGCAACTTTGTTCTCTTACATATGAAACAAACCTTTGAATATTATCAATGCTATTTAACTCAATATTAGGTGATATTTTAGGCTAGTATATGGCTGTTTCTTAACTTTCTGTGCATTTTTAACTTTAAGTAAAATCTTACCTAAAATAGTCTCCTAGGGCTGTCCATTGAAATCTTTTAAAGCGATTCGTAGGCTGAAGGATTGCAGAGGTTAATCATTTTGATTAATTTGTAATTTCCTCTACCTGTATTCCAGAAGAAATGATCAATACTAACATCCGGAGGGGCCCAGCTAAGATCCAGTAGCACGTCTTGAACACGTGCCACTGATTTCAGACAATTCAGGTTGTGTGCCTCCTGGGAAAACTAAGCTCTCGTATTCAGTCACCAATCATTAGAAAGTTTTTAAAAAATAGAGATAGTAAACTTTACATCATTTAATCTCATCTCATTTTTAATCTTTTTTTATTTCCTCCTTTTGGAAGAGAATATTTCAAATTACTCAAAGCAAGGACTATTGTTAAAATTATTATTGCATGCAACAAGAAACAGTTCCTATCATATGTGTTGAATTTTAAGAAAAAATTATGAATTTCTCCTGTCAAGTAGTTCTCTAACAAATTTGTTATATATAAAGTAGAGATGGAAAAGTTTTGGAACCTGAAAATGAATTGACTTTTGAACAACTTTTAATTTGGTTCTCCTGGCAATTTGGCACACCTTCTTTGGAATACAGTTACATCAAGCATGTCTCAGAGATGGAGGGAAACAGCCACAGAGAGGGAGATGGAGGAAAACAGCCACAAACAACAGGCTACTTTTTTTTTTTTTTTTTTGTGGGGGTGGTGGTGTACTTTTGAGTAAGAAAAACAAAATCCAATTAGGAGAATATTTTATTTCACCAACTCTCAACATGGAAAGTGAGATCTCATGAGAAAACTCTTGTGTATTCCAGATGATTAGTGTCATGGTAGTTTCCATTTTTAGTACATGACATATAAATCAATACAGCATATAAGACACATACGGCCTATAACAGTTACATATATATGTAACTCCAAATAAAAGAGAATGTAAACATTTCTGTGAAATTTGCGACATGTTACAATAAAATCTTAAACTCCAAATTAATTACGCCTTCCACAATCAGGTGATGAACCAACCCTGGGATGGTTCCCACATCTAAGAAAAGAACACTAGAGGTAGGACTGGCAGAACTTCTGAAGTTTTTGGTCATTAGTTACCACTGGTGATGTTATCTTTCTTGAAAGTTCCAAGGATGGCTGCCGCTTTGGCTCCCCTTGATTCTGCAAGGCGGCGTGGTCCTGAGCATATGCTGCTAGCTTAGCCATGGCACACTCTTGCCTTCTGTTTCAGAAGCTTACCTGTTGTCTGAAGTCTGGCCAAAACTCTTGGAGTTTGATGAATATATTCTTGAACATGAAACACTGCAAGAATACTTTGTTTTAGAGGGAGATCATCCAGTATGCCAACTCCTCCCCACGTCCTAACGGAGTCAATGCCAGGTCTGCCATCTGGATAGGAAAAGTCCAGTCCATTAATGTTTTATAACTGGGAAGTTAGAAGGAAAAGAAGCAACTTCTTCCTCACTCTCACTCTCAGCAATGTTTGAGCTTCTGCTTGGGTCCTCGTTACAGCTGTGACAGCTGCCGAACCACCTTATAAATCTATTATTTTTAGATCCTTTCAGTCACTTGTCCAAAGATTGCAGAGGAGAGGGTTGCTTTGGGTGAACAGTTCAATGCAGGTATCCCTTAACCACTCATTATGACTTAATCCTGTATGTTTTCCAGTGAAGCCTCATGGATAGAGACTGTCCATGCTCCCATGGTCCCTGAGCTCCTTCTCCACTCAGGGACACACATGTCTTCCCAAGAATGCAGAATTTCAACAGGAATCGGATGAGCACTCTCCATCCTTTTAGTTTTCAAAAAAATTTAATCACATAAATGTCAACTATATTAGACAGTCATTGTCTTATTTACCTATTGATACATAACAATTTATCCCCAAACTTAGCTTAAAACAAGTAGCATTGTGTCTGTGGTAAGCTCAGTCAGAGAATACTTGTCTAGCATGCACAAGACCCTGGGTTTAACCCACAGCATTGCAAAAACAACAGCAAACAAACAAAGATTTATTATTTCAAGTAGTTTCTGTAGGTCAGAAGTTTGGCTGTTGGTCCCTGGTGTTGCATCTGTTTCTTATAAAGCTGCAAATAAGTTGTCTAAAGAAACTGAAGTTGACAGAAG
This sequence comes from Xerus rutilus, assembly GCA_028644305.1. Classification (NCBI taxonomy): domain Eukaryota; kingdom Metazoa; phylum Chordata; class Mammalia; order Rodentia; family Sciuridae; genus Xerus; species Xerus rutilus. The sequence continues at coordinate 6,834,598 of CM053408.1, read as the reverse complement.
GCATGACTGGCATTGGGGAATCTACTTCCAAGCTCACACATGTGGGCTCAGTCCTTCACTGACTGTTGACAGTGGTCTCAGTTCTCAACCACAAAGTCCACTTTATAAAGCTCCTATGACATGGCAGAAGTGAACCAAGAGAAAGGGGCAAGAGACAAGGCATAGCCGAGTTAGAAACTTTGGTGATTTTATAACAGAATCTTAGAATGACATCCCATCAGTTTTACTGAATTGTTTTTATCACCTAGAATTAGCCTGAGAAACATGGGAACATATTCACAAGACACGAGTCTCAGGAGGGCAGGATCTTTAGGGACCATCTTGGAGGCTGGCTGTCATATCCTTCGAATGTGTGTCTCTGATACTAACATCCACCCAGTAGGAGAAAGATAGAAACTCAAAGACATAAACTACAAGTTAATGCAAATCAATACTTGATTTAATACATGATGTGGAGAAGCAAGAAATAGGAATTTAGAAGATGCAGATAGTTTTTGTCTCTGGGTGGAACCATGATGGGATGAAAACGTCAAGAAAGTTGACTTGGAGAGAAATTAATGAGTTTTGTCCAGAGAATGTTAAGCTTCAGATGACAATAAGGTGCTCAAAGTCAAGTAGAATTTTGGCAATTGGATACTGATTATTAAAGGATAATTCAAATATAGGAATGAAGCTTTGGGCATTTTTATAGTTACCAACTGTAGAGTAGAGGTTTATGCTCTAGAAGCAGATGTCAGAACTGAATAGTCAAGGAGCAGAAGGAAAATGATATAAGCAAACAGAGACAGAAAGACCATGCAGGGATGACAAGGGAAAAGATAAATCTTTTCATTTTGGCTCATGCAATTATAGGAAGAAAGGGAATTCCAAGAACTGTTCATAAACATTGGTCAGGAGTAGACACACGTGCACTCGCACATATACCCTCACACTCACACACATCACAGAAAATAAAGCTGGTCCCCCTCAAGCTAAGCTTGTCATGACCCAGGAGCCACTCACTGCCAGCCTCCTGGGTCCCACTGAATTAGAGATTGATATGAGGCTTTCACTCTCAGTTTTAAAATAAAATAATTCAGCCCCAAACTTGGAGCAGTAAATAGCAAATTGAACCAGAAGCTGATTGCCTAGTGCTCACCTGTCAGCGTGTCCCTACCTTCAGTGGTGAGACTGACAGACGTGGTTCCAAATGGCAGAGGTGCGGAAGGCTGAGTGTAAAGGGCGGCCATTTGTGAATTCCAGACACATGAGAAGGGGAAGTGCCTGCATGGGCTCACTTCTGCTTAGCAGTTTCCAAACTAAGGTACTAACAACACTTTGATTTAAATGTTGTGCACCTTTTTATGCCTCTGGGGATGGCTATTTATTTTATCATTTTCTTACCCAATGTCACCTTGCAGAGGCACGTGGTGAAACTCCTCTCCTTCTCTGGTGACAGGTAACTGTGGAGTGTCTCAACACCCCGTTCTCCTGGAGTCCGGATCCTCAGGAGATCACCCCCAGGCAGCATGGGGGAGGGGAATGACATTTCAAGAAAGGGACAAGGGACTGAGCTGCAGAGTCCTCTCCACTGAGGAAGGAGCAGTGGATGCTGAGGTTGTCCTGTGTCACCGCTGACTGAGAGCTGAGTCTGAGTGTCTCACCCCATGCATGGCTTGTGAACGAAAGTACAGAGAAGAGAGGAGAAGAAGTAGGAGAGACAGTAGAGTAACCAAGCAGGGGCGCCGCTGTGCCGGCAGCAGAGCGGGGCGGGAGGAGATCCAGGAGCTCTAGTGAGAAGAAAGGGGAGGGCAAGCTGGAACTATGAAGACCCCAGAGAATCCCACTCCTCCCTCACCCCCAACAGCACCCCTCCCCACAGGCCAGGAGGGGAAGGGCTGTACCCTCTGCTCCAGTCCCTGCTCCTGCCTCTTCAGGCTGGTGAGGCTGCAGAAAAAAGCTGTCTCTCCCCAAAGACTTAAAAACAGCATCCTGCAGTGATGCAGCCACTTCAATGTGTAGAGCAGCTCAATTCACAGTAGTTAGACTGTGCAACCAACTGAGATGCCCTTCAATGGATGAATGGATAAAGACACTGTGGTCTATATACACAATGGAATATTACTCAGCACTAAATGAGAATAAAATTATGGCATTTGCAGGTAAATGGATGTAGTTGGAGAACATCATGCTAAGTGAAGAAAGTCAATCCCAAAAAAGCAAAAGCCGAATGTTCTCTCTGATAAGTGGATGCTGATCCACAATGTGAGAGGGGGCATGGGAAGAATGGAGAAACTTTAGTCAAAGGGGAGGGAGGGGAGGGGAGGGGACACGGGGGCAGGAAAGATGGTGGAATGCGATGGACAACAATGCCCTAGGTTCATGCATGACTGCACATATGGTGTAACTCTATACTGTGTACAACCAGAGAAATGAAAAGTTGTGCTCCATGTGTGTACAATGAATCAAAATGCATTCTGCTGTCATGTAAACCTAATTAGAATAAAAAATATATATTAAAAAATATTATGAAAAAAAGAAAAAGCTGTCTAAAAACAGTCAGCCACAGTAAACCCAGTCCTTTAAAAACGTGGTCCTTAAAGTCAAGCCACAAGCATGAACATGCAGACCCCGCTTCTTACTAGTGGTGAGTCTTTGAAAGCCTCTCCACCCTAGGCCTCAATTTTCTCCACTGTAATATGTTGGATCTCATATTTGTATTTACCTCATGGAATTGTGGTGAAATTTAAGCGGAATTGTCCTCAAGTGCTTTACAAGCATCATCCTACTTCTATCTGTGCCACACCCCATGAGTGAGTTGTTTACAGAAGTGTGGACCAACGTGGAAGATGGCTAAATTTCCTGCCTTTATTGAAATAGTCAAGAACTGGTCAACTCAGGTATGCGTATGTCTGAAGTATAAGCCTTTAACCTCCATCTGGCAAAGGGTGTATGTTTACACATTGGCCTCTATCATTATTTAGATTAAGGAGTGAAAACTGAGAAAGTAGGAAGTGATGGATAAAATAAGTACTACTATCATAGTTTTAATAACTGTTAATCCAGGGTATGATCAGGGCCTTTGTGTTCATCATCTCATTCTGCTGCCTGTGAGGCCAGGAGAACTGTGATCTCATATTTAAAGACCAGCCTACCAAGGTACAGCATTGGAATAACATACTTATGGTCACACAGGTAATCCATGGAGGAACCAAAATTCAAAGCCAGGCCTCAGAGACTGCGTATCCGAGCTCTGCTCCATACATCACCCTGCCTGCCACCACTTGAACCCAACTGCTCTCTTTCTTAACTACATTCTTACCTTTTGTTTCTTTGTGTGTTCAAATAGTTGCATTAGTATTAAAATATTCAAAAGCTGTGTTCATAATGTACTTAACATTTTCATGTTGCTACTTTCTTCTAATGTTCTCTCATAAATTTTTCCCATATTCTTCTTCAATTGCTGTAATTATATGTTATTTTATTCATGCATAATGATCTATACAACCATGTTCTAATATTGAGAAAGGTATTCGTCTATGATTGGACATTTCATTTAGCTTGCATTTGATTTTCGCCTAACACAAACAACTCTACAATTCATTTTTATAGATATGTCTTTATTAGTTATTGAATTATTTCCAAGCTAAATTTTCAAAAAAGCAAATTCTTAAGTCAGAGCACATGAAAATTGTATGACTTCTTATACATAATATAAACTGCTTCTCTAAAGGGCCACCCAACATTCTTCAATACTAACATAAAGGATTTTATGTCAATAAAATAAATGTGAAGAGAAGAAATTTTGTTTTTGTTCACACCAAGTATATGTATTTGTCCAGATGTTGCTGCCTTGGCCACTGCAACACTCAAGTCTTGAGAGTGTGTACCCAGCAGAAATTATGGGTTATGAAGTTTCCAAATCTTCTGCTCCATGAGCCCCAACAGCACAGGTAATGTCTTGCCAAGCACTTCTCGTAATCAAAGGACAGTGCAGAGCACACCCAGCGGACCCTGAAGTCAACAGGCAATACTTGATCTTGGTCTCATTAGCATCATACCATAACAAATAGAGCTAACTTCCGAACTAACGCGATACTTAATAAGTTCCCCTTTACCATCTAAGGTCTTTTGCCCAATCCCATAAGCCCACATTTTCTTCTGTTCCTCAGGGTTCTTAGTAAGCTCAGAGCACAGATGTTACAACTTTTCATTTTTCCTCAGAGATTCACAAAGATCCAACTCTCTCAAAGATCTTTTAATTTGGAAAATATAAGGATGAATGAATAAAATTTTACCAACACTGAGCTAATATTTCTCTTGTCTTATCATCCTTTTTGCATATCTCTATAAAAATTATTTTTTAAGTAAAATTTTGTATATTTAAGTTGTAAACATGATACTTTGACATACCTATTGTTATGGTTTAGATATTAAGTGTTCTCAAAATCTCATGTGTGAGACAATTCAAGAATGTTCAAAGGTGAAATGATTAGATTAGGAGAGCTATAATATAATCAGTGTATTAATCCACTGAAATGCCTTTACTGGGGTATAAACGTGGGTAGATTTATGGCTGGAAGAAGTTGGTCATTGGGTGCATACCTTCAGTGTTCATATTTTGTCCCTGATGAAAGGAGCTCTCTCTCCGCTTCCTGGTTGCTATGTTCTGAACTGCTTTCCTCTGCCACACACTTCCACCATGATGTTCTGCCTCATCTTGGGTCCAGAGCAATGGAGTCAGCTGTCTATGAATTGAGCTCTGAAACCATGAGCCAAAATAAACTTTTTTTCTCTCTAAATTGTTCTTGTCAAGTCTTTTGGTCACAGCAAGGAAAAGCTGACTAAAACACACACGTAGGTAGTGCAGTCGAGTGCATTAACATATCATCTCCTCACAATGACCATTGTCTTTCTTTCTCTTCCTTCCAGCCTTCCTTTCTTCCTCTCTCCTCTCCTCTCCCACATCCTCCCCTTTCCTTTCTTTTCCTTCATGGTGAGAACCTGAAGGTTCATGCTGTGACCTGAAAACTTGAAATCACTCTTAGCCAATTTGCAGTATAAAATAAAGTATTATTAACCATAATTACACAGCTGTACATTCGATCTCTAGGCTTATTCATCCTGTATAACTGCAACTTTGTACACTTTTACAGACATCTTTCTCAGTTTTGCTCATCTCCCATCCCTAGTAACCACTGTTTTACTCTCTGCTTTTACATGTTTGACATTTTTAGATTCCATGTGTGAGATCATGCAGTGTACTCCCCCCCACCCCCCAGGTTTGAGTTTATTTCCCTCAGTGCAGCGACCTTCAGGGCCATCTGTGTTATACCAAACGGCAGAATTTTTGGATTTGGAACTCATCTTGAATGCTACAATACTGGGCACCACTTTATTCAGTGAGCATACGCCATAATGTATATTCTGACAACTTCATTTTCGTGTCAGTTTTATAATGGTTCTTTCCATAGGTAGCATTTTTTGTTGTTTTTTTTTTTGTTGTTGTTGTTGATACTTGGCAGCCTTGGGACCAGGAAGAACTTGCTTTTCTGACTAGACATTTTGGTCCACAGGAGGTATCACTTATCTAGCTATATTATTTAAGTTCTTTACAAATTATGTGAAAATAGAATGCTTCAATGGAGACTTTGGTTTTATTTAGAGCTTTGTGTTGTTTTCTTTGAATATTATAAATAGCTAATTTCAGTTTGTGAATTCTGCCATGGTAGTGAAACCTGATTGTGTTTTCAAAGGAAACTGAAGTTTAAAGTAAGCTTCATGTCTTTAATATGATAGTGTCACTTTGAATGGTTTTGATATGCTGAAGTAAAATATATGTTATTGTTTGTATGGAAGAGGAAAAAAAAAACAGTGTAAATGTTACTCGATTGTTCATGTACAAGTCATTTAGGCTTGACAAGAAACAAAAGGAGCCTCAAGACATTTCTGTCTTGTCCATGGCACAGTGACTCAAAAATACTCTATGTTTTTTGGTCATGGCTTTTTGATGCCATAACCAAAAGACTTGACAAGAACAACATAGAGAAGGAAAATTTTATTTGGGACTCACAGTTTCAGGATCTCACTTCATAGATGGCCAACTCCATGACTCTGGGCCTGAGGCAAGACAGAACATCATGGCGGAAGGGCGCAGTGGAAGAAAGCAACTCTGGACATGGCACCAGGAAGCAGAAAGAGCTCTGCTCACCAGAGACAAAATACAAACCCCAAAGTTATGCCCTCAGTGACCTACTTCTGGCAGCCACTCCCTAACTGCCTACAGTTACCGCCAGTTAATCCATATCAGTAAATTGATCCACTAATTAGTCTGGGTTCTCATAATCCAATCATTTCACCTCTGAACTTTCCTGCATCACCTCTCACATGAGCTTTAAGGGAGTACTTGAGATCTAAACCATAACATTCTGTTATTAGCAAAAAAAATCTCTTTTTTAAAATTATTTTGCTTCTTGAAGCACTTATTAAGGAGCTACTATGTGGAAGATATTTGTTCTAGGTGTTAATGAAACAAGGATAGGCGAGACATTGTCCCTTCCTGTATGGGAAGGGAGGTGAGCATGCAGCCTTAAGCCCTTCCATTACTCACTGACTTAATTTTCAGAGCATGCACATTTGCTGTTTTCTTCACTGTACAGAACAGTGCAGACTCTTATTTTTCTGTTTTTTGTAAAGTTCTCTTGCTCTTCAGGGTAAGCATATGAGAGAGCCAATATTAAAATTTTGCTTTCTCATAATGATGTTGAGGAGATAATACTTATTAATTTGCTTTGAACTACAGCAAAAATAAGAGTTTTTAAAGAGGCATTGCTTGTTTTGATTTAGCACCCTGACACTTTGATCTGTCCTTGCTTTGAAGATGAGGCTAAAAGGAAATTTCAGATAAATTCAGGTAAAAATATTTCCATAAAAGACCCAGAACTTTGAAATGAAAGATATATCACTCTAGTATAGAAAAACAAGTTTTTTAAACTTATTCATGTTTCCCAGACAATAATGAAAATCCAGGCTTTGGTCTTCTCTAAGGTGAACAGAAGTCTTTTTTTGATATATAATCAATTATCGCCTAGCAACTTATTAATCTTCCAAACCACTTTTAAAACAAAAGTCAAGAAGTAGTGTTTATATATATTTGCACACTTGATAGTTATCTATATCTTAAGTTTTCAGGCTTTTTATATTTTAAGAGTAAAGATTTCTAATTGTTCCTTCAAGTTCTCTCTCATTGACACTACGCAAAATAAATTTAAAAATATTTTTTATCACTTTGAGAAAAGTAGAGATGTTGTCACTGCTATGTGTTTTAGCCACAAACACTATTTTTAAATATGACATAGCTCCCCTTACCTATCACTGCTGTTTCATCCAATTCTCAGACCATAGCTACCTGTTGTAGAACTTCTCAGGTAATATCCTCTAAAATAAAAGTCTAATATCCTCTAAAATCAAAGTTTTGTTTCTGTAGAAAACAAAAATTGTTGATCTTTACATCTTTCACATGTTTTTATTAAAAACCACACCTTGAAGTGTGTAATAAATTTTGGTTTTCACAGCTGCTCGTGCCACTAAAGAGGGGCCTCAATGGTAATCTGATTACCATTGCTAATTATATTAATCATATTAGTGAACGGATGCATATTCATCTCCAGGTATTAAAAAGACAAATTCAACAAATTCAAAGATAGAAACTTTCTTCCTGCCTTATTCATTACATTTATGTAAAATGCAGTGATTAGTGTCAGAAAATGATTTTTAAATTTAACTAGAAATAACAGAGGCTCTGTTTTTGTAAAAAGAAGGCAGGGAGTCTTTTAATATATGCTGTAATGTCATTAAATTACAAAATAAACAGACAGGCATTAAAAAGCCCCAGAGAAAGTTTTAGGATTTTACTCATTAGATATGCCATGCCCATTAGTCTTTGAGTTAGAACTTGGCTTCTGTCTTTTTTACCAAGATTTAGCTACAGTTTTTAGAAGTAAAAAGGAAATAGGATCCTATAGTAGTAATTGATGGAAATTGCTGTGCTAAGAACCCTGGTTTATGGTGGTGATAAACGTAAGTCAAAGAGTCCGACACTCTTGAAATCAATTTTTATGAAATGAACAGATGGTGAACCACATAAAAATACTTTAAAGAGTAAATACTGTAATATAGAGAAATACTTATGCTACTATGTTAATTGCCAAAGGAAGAAATACACTTTTATAATCATTACATATGGAACAAATATTTATTAGTCCTACTGTGTGTGTAGTGCTTTGTTAGTTGCTAGAAAAGCAGCAGAGGCTTAGAAAGAGTCCTTGCTTTTCTAGAATTTACAGCCCAGTCAGGTTGAGGGAAGACATGAGAAGCTAAATGTAGGATTGCAAGATGCCGCAGAAACAACTGTGTAGAAATAAGTCTAAATCAAAGAACCAAGGCAGGCCTTCTAGGAGGAAAATAAATACATAAATAAATAATCTTTCAATTGCATTTAAAAATAGGTAGAATGTCAAGCTACTGTGATTGTGTTGAGAAATAAGACATATAAACAATTTGTTTTCTTCTATTTTTCTGTATTTTTTGAATTGTAGAATATGGCTTCCATAATGAGAAAAATAAATTACAGTTTGATACAATAGTAAAGGTATGTGAGTTAATTTAGGTACAAAGAACATTTAAGAGTATTTATGATAGAATAAAGGACAGATATTTACATAGGAAGAATTTCCAATAGAACCAAATAAGGTGTAGGTAAAATGTGCACACACATATGCTGATTTTACTCATCAGGACAGGTACCAGATCTTTAGTTGGAACAACAGGAAAATGTTTCAGACATGCCAACCCCAAGTGTGTTGCCCTCTTCATGGGTGACCTCAAGACGTCTGTCACTCACTCTCTTTTCTCCCCTTCTTCAATACATTAACATCTATTATTCATATTTCCTTTCTATTTTTCTCTGAAAAATGTTATTGAGTGCCAATTTTATTTACATATGTTGAAACTTTTGTTATTTATGTTGAAACTATTATGTTGAAACTTTCAAATAATATTCTTTTGAATGCAAAATATACATTATTAACTTTTTAGAACATTAAAATCCTCCTCAAATGGTGGATATATATATAAATATCACAAAGATTAATTTCTAATTCAAATTATAAAATATAAGCAATGACTTCTAAAATGAGAATCGCACAAGTATAAAATATTCTTTCTATATGTAGAGATAGATGGCTATGCCATTCTCCAGTCTCTCAGCACTAAATGATTTTCCCTCTTCCTTTTCCTCCTGGTAGTACCTCAATGTTCATTTGTGTCTTTTTAAATTGCTCCATTGTTGTGGATATTCTGGCTTTCTCCCTCATTCATTCTGTCTTTGCATTTCACTTGAGGAGGTGTCCGGGGTATACTGTGAAGCTGGCTGTGGATGAACTTGTCAAACACAGTCATCATTTCTGGTACATTAGCCATTTGAATTCTTTCTTAGAGTTCCCATCTCTCTATATCACCCATCTGTTCTTGAATGTTCTCTACTTTTTCTATTAGATCCCTTAACATATTTATCAGTTATTTGAACTTCTTTTCTTCTCATTTCAAAATCTGTGTCAAATTTGATCTGGTCCTCACTCTTGTTTTAAGTATTCAGACTGCTGTTCTTTTGTTTTTGTTTTTGCTTTTGTTTGTTTGTTTTGGTTGAAAGCCACACAGGACATATTGGGTAATATAAACTTAGCTATTTAGGTTCTAGAGAGAGGATGTATGTTGCTCTTGGTGAGAGCAGGGCTGTTTTTAATGTTTGCTGGGCTTGCTGTGAGTGCTTCAGTGTTTTCTGGTTGTGTACATTGGTTTTTCTCTCTTGCTGTCTTTGGATGTCCCTAAGAATTCCCTCTTCAGTAGAGTCTGTGTCTTGCTCCTCTCTCAGCTGTTATTCTCTGTTCTGCTGGTACTGTTCCTCTATTGGTATAGGTATAGTTAGTGCCAAGCGTTGGGGGTACATAGCATTCTGTAATTTTATGATTAAATCTCAGCATCCAGTGAGCCTGAGTTTCTGGGCTGTGATTCGGAACATTTCTTAGCCTTCTCCCATACCCTTACAGGGATAGGAATTGTACAGTTGGTTAATTGCTCTTCCTTCCAAGTCAGATAATCCTCTTGCAAAGCAGTTTCATTTAGCAGGCCTTTTAATATGGAGAATGTGTGGGGGACATTAAAATAATTATCTTTCCTTTCCCCTATAAGACTGGACTCCCAGGAATTTCTAATTCTCAAGCTAGTTCACACCCAGCCTCCCGAATATCATTAAAATTATAGTTTAAGTTTTCCATCAGGACTGGCATCAGTGACTCCTCTCCAGGTTAACTCACTTTGGCTGTGATTCACCATTTTGGCCTGCCTCTCCATATTTCAGAAGAGCACTTTGCCCTGTGACCTCAATTTTCTGATGAATCTTGGGAAATTTATTAATTTTCAATCTGTTCACCTTTGTCCATGTGAGGACAGAAATGACAGCTTCTAAGCTCTTTACATGTCAGAGCTGAAACTGAAAATATAACATGACTTTTAAGGAACACTGCTTTGCCCAATGCTGAAAGATCCCATAGAAATTTAATAGAATGCAGGGGAAAATAAAACCTGTCATCAAATTCTCTACTCCACTTTCCATTCATTCACTAAAAAAGCAATAATCACACTCTAATTTTGGACATATCATTTTCTCATCATACATCATTTTCACAGAAATATCACAAAATAATCCTAAATCCATGAAAATGTCAATCATCTAAGATAGTTATTTGCAATACATTGTTACTATAAATGCTTTTAATTATGCAGTCCTATAGTGTTGGGGCTCCAGGGGCTTACTGATCACATTTTTCACCAAAGAATATCATAGGCAGTCTCCCAGATAAATTTCAGCTTTGAAGAGCTATTTACATATATTTGTAAACAGTGCCAATTCCCATTAAATTTTCTGCATTATTAAACAAAATTTGTGTTTTTTCTTGAGTAGTAGAATTGACAATTTCTTATCCATTTCATATTTCCAAGTTCCCAGCATATTTTATTACATTCTAATCTTATGAACAAAACTTCTTTGCCAGTGCATTTTCATACTGTGCATCCATGTATTTCATTAGCTCTGAAAATCTCTACTCATTATTCCTAGAAGTATTTTCCTGTTTTTACTCTCTTTATTCTTTCTCTCTGGAACTCAGATGAGATCTTTTTTCAGATATGGCTAGCATCTTTCATAATTATTTATTTCAAGCTTTTAAAAAGCTCACACATTTTATTTGTAACAACTCCATGGCCTGTTACCAGAGAATTCTTGTAGTCTGAGATGGGTGGTAGCGTGTCTAGCCATGTTAATTGATTTTGCTGATATGTTCTTGTTCATGGTTTCCTTTATGTGCTTAATTATCTTCATCTTAATTGTAGACCTCTTATGAGGCTAGTGACAGCGCTTTCTGCTAAGGAAGTTTTGCACATTCTAGGAGACAAAGATGGCCACTGATGTGGAGCCCTTCAACTCAGGTGAAGGCCTCGGGTCCATACGAGAGCTCCAGGTTCATCTCAAACCCTTGCTACTGGCATCCCCAGGATAATCCCATTCCCTCATATAGCTCGCTCCTCTCTGCTTCAGGTCAGACACAGCCTACAGATGACATTGAGGAGGAGGAGAAGGCAGAAGAGGAGGAGACAGAAAAGTTTGAATTTGCTGCCCATGGAAACTATGCTTACACCTGTGAGTCATCATTAGATCAAAAATCTGTTATTTCAAAATTCATTCCTCTTATTTAATCAATGCTTAAAAATTGTACATATTTGTGAGGCATCACGTGACATTTTGATACATGTATACATTGTATACAAGGTAGGTTTAAGAGATATATATATATCTTCACTTATTTATCACTTCTTTAAGATGAAAACACTCAAAATCTTCTGTTTTTTTCTTGAATACATCACATTGTGGTCACTTTATTGATACAATCTGTAGTCACTCTACTATGAAATAGTATACCAGAACTTATTTATCTTCTCTACCTCTAATCCAGGACCTGTTGACTCATCTTCCCCACCCTCTCTCCCCTTTACTTTCTGACTCTGGTAACCACCATTATACCATTATAACTCAATTTCTATGAGACCACCAACACCTTTTAGATTCCATATGAGTGACTTTATATGACATTTGTTTTTCTGTGCCTGAGTTATTTTACTTAACATAATGTCTTTCAGTTCACCCATGTGGTCACAAGCAAAAGGATTTTATTCTTTTTGTTCCATGGTGTACATGTAGCACATTTTTTTAAATTCATCTATCAGTTGATGGACATCTACGTTAATTTCATTTCTTGGCTATTATGATAGTGCTGCAATAAACATAGGAGTATAAATATCTCTTCAATGCACTGATTTCATTTCCTTTGGATATACATTCACTGGTGAGATTGCTGTATCATATAGCAGTTCAATTTATTTTTAATTTGTGGGGAAACCTCCATGCTGTGTTCCATAATGGCTGAACCAATTGGATCTTCTTTCCTAACATGAGAAGTTCTATCAGAACATGTAGTATACCAGAAACAGATCGGCCAAGATGTTTTTAAAATCCACAATACATTCCCTCATAATATACCTATGATAGTCCTAATAATTTAACGTAAGTGCTACTAATTCTTGTATATTCCACATATTGATCATGTAATTTCAGTTTAAATGTACTATCTCACATTTCAACTTATATTAAATTTATATTAAATGAAGTTTTGCTGTTCATCCTGTCAATATGTTTGTTTGTTTTTTAATATCAATTCTTGCACTGAATGAAGTGGTGATTCTTCTTGGCATTGGGTCACCTGTACATTTGATAAGTCAATAAAAGAGGGAACACATTAGCCTTGGCTTCTCTACAGACTCCCTCCCAAAGTACATCACTAGTAGTGCTTCAGAATTAGAAAGAAAGTTCTGGAACACTAAAGACTGTGGAAAACCCTCGGATGAGAGTTGTGACCCAGTGTCCCCAAGCAGATGAATAGATTAGCATAAGAGAATGGGAAGTGAGACTTGATTTATGTTTTTCTCTATTGTCATATTTACTTTGGTGGATAATTTTTTGGATTTATACCTCTATAATAGAGAAAAGCACCCAAAAAACTGAATCCTTCAATGTATTAAAAATGACACATCATAAATAAGTGTTTTTCAACAATTCAATAAAGATTCGATATCACCAGTGTAACCTCACCATGTACAGACAGGGCACTAGCAATGGGATCAAAGCAAGAAGGGGCTCAACAGAAGCCTCACCCTATGTAGTTACAGTGTGACAGGCTGAAAAGCAACAGTGGTAGCCTTTAAATGGTGCACGTGACAGGCAGACGTGCTTCTAAGAGCTTTTTTTTTAACCTTTGCTCATATACGTGCCTTTTACCCTGCGAGGTCCAGGCCAGAGTTTCCCTGGACTGAGGAAGATCTGAAGGGCAGAGGGATTAAGAACCTGTTCGTGGTCACAAAGCTTGTGCGCACTGGGGCCTGGATGCCCACAGTGCAGCATCCCCAGGAGGAGCTCTGTGTGGAACCAGTGACAAAATGGGTGAGCTAGGGCTGGGGTTGTGGCGCAGTGGTGGCGTGCTCGCCTAGCACACGGGAGGCACTGGGTTCCATCCTCAGCACCACATAAAAACAAAATAAAAATATTCTGTCCACCTACAACTAAAAAAAAAATAAATTAAAAAAAAAATGGGTGAGCTGGCATCCACGTCCTTTAGAGGAACAAATGAAGCAGAGGAGTGACCAGTCTAAGGAAGGTGGGAGGGAGAACTCTAGACTGGCCAGTGCAGCCATTCTGCAAAGTCACATTGGAGATTTTAGAAAAGTTGAGAATGTGTGTGCTGTGGGACCTACGACTTACACTCCTGAGTTTGCACATGGTTGAGTGAGAATGTTGTGACAGGGGCTCCTTTGAAATTGCTCACTCCCAATCCTTTGGCTAAAGAGAAGCCCCACCTAGATGGTTAAGAGAGTAACTGCTTTTTGAAGGAGTGTCCAGCCCTTGTCCAATTGACTCCATTTTGTCTCTCTAAACTGTTTCTTCTTCAAGATATTCCTTCTTTCCAGCTTATCTCAAATTCCAGAAACGGCATGTGTCATAGGCAAATTCCCCATGAGAGAAGCTGAAGCTGCTCCTTGAGCAGTTACCTCCCCCTAACACTAGTGCCAGAAGAATTCTGTTGCCTAGACCTGAGCCGATGATCAGCCTGACCAAGACTGCTGAGTACACAGACATCTTGGCCTGTGCCTCTGTACTTCCCCTGTCTAATCCTAGAGCTATTGCCAGTACCCTGAAGACAGGGCTTAGAACACTAATCCTCATCTCTCCTCTGTTGGCCATCCTGAAATAAATTTCTTTCTTACTTTTTACCACCACTTATTTCTCTGCTATTGGATCTTTATGAGGAATGACCTGGTCTGATCTATCGGGACCCCCTGGACCGGGTCCAGATAACAATATCCATCAAGATCTTGTAGATGATGAGTTCAGGAAGTTGAAGAAACTCAGATATCCACCCTCAAAGTAGAGATGAGCACAATATAGTTAAATGCTTTCAGCGATAATGGCCAGACTGCAATTTCAGTGTTGTATAATGATAGTAGAAAACAGAATAGGGCAAAATATAGTTACTTAAAATACACATAGACACATGCATATTTAAGGGACTTATAAATACTTACGGGTGTACTTCAACATCTGAGAGAGGGTGAATGGAATAAATAGGAAGATGGGGGAAGGACGAAAAGGTAAGATGGAACCAGAGAATGGATTCTGGGTGGAGAAAAACAATGAGCTGTGAGTCAAACATGTGGCCAGCTCTACTCTGCATGTCAAGACCAAATATAACCATCAATCAAGAAACTAGACACTTTGATGGAAATTGATTAGAAAATAAGTACAGAGATTGTTTTCACAAAATTTTACCATGACTTAATCATGTTCTATTTATTGCAATTCTTTTTGTTTCCTGTTCCATTTCCGTATTTTTTAATCCACCCTAAAAAGCCGAGAGGGTTAACTGAATATCTTAAAATAATTTGGGGAAAAAGTGCCATGGAAATATAAAAAGAAAACATCCTGCATCAGTCTAAGCATTTTTTTATGGCAATGTAAATTCTCTTCATTCAAAATGCGTCTTTTAATATTTTAATTAGGATACTGTGTTATGTGAAAGGAACATCTGATTTTAGAAAATGCAAATGAGAGTATGCTATGAAACAAAGATGCAGAATTAAAAAGGTAATATGCAGTTCAGCAACCAGCTCAGAAGAGGAAGAATGTGGAGAAGAATCAAGGAAATAACCTGATTTTTGAAATGGAAAAATTATACCAGCATTTTTCAAATTTAGCAATTTGACAAGGTTAACAATAATCTTAGCACAGTTTTTACTAATAGACGCAATAGTGATCTTTCACTGATAAATTTGAAATCCTTCAAACTGCATTTGTTTATGGAGAGTGAGTACAAGCAGTGTCTGCCGGGCTCACAGTAGGCCCATGGCCCCAGGAGAGAACTCCCCACTCCATTACTAGCTTGCCATTTTTCTTGTCCCTTTATGTTCCTAGCTGGGAAACAATGAAGACTGGGATGCAGACTATGCCGTGAAACATAGGTGGATTTCACAGCTTCCCAGGTTAACCGTGAGGGAATTGAGTCTCTGCGAGGCTATGGAAGCTGGAAGGGGACAAAGTAGGATGGAAATCACATCTGCAGCCAGAGCCCCGATCTCAATGCAGAGCATCAGGAAAGGAGGCATAGGACTGCCTCTTTCTTGGAGATTTTTGGCCAAAATTTAAAAAGTAATTTCCTGTCATCTCTTTGTCACTCACAGAAAAGGAAATGTAGCTAAAAGAAAAATCTCAAAAGGGCCATCTGACTTTTCACAAGTCAAGGAGAATGACTGCAAGGCCACATTTTTCAGAAGAGAAATGTTAAGTGGAGTGTGGTGGTGCACACCTGTAATCCAGTGGCTTGGGAGGCTGAGGTAGGAGGGTCATAAGTTCAAAGCCAGCCTCAGCAAATTAGTGAGACCCTAAGCAACTTTGTGAGATCCTGTCTCAAAATAAAACAAAATATAAAGAGCTGGGGAGCAATTGCCAGTACCAAAAGCAAACAAAAAAGAAGAGAAAAAACATTAATATACAGTAAAGAAAGAGGTAGGAAAAGGAGAGAGGCATCCACAGAAAGTGTTTTCTGGGACAGACTTGTTGCAGGCAAACGCTGGCTTCCCGTGCAGTTCTCAGGTCTGGAGATGGCTGGCCCTGGTGTTTAGTGACAGACAAAATCCCTCCTGGCCGACCCCATGTCTACCAGCAGAGAAGGGCAAGAAGAACAGGATGGGATAATGAGGATGAGGAGTGGAGACCTGGAGCCCTGACACTCCCAGAAGTAAAGTTAAGGACCTGTCTGTTGGAGACACAGGGACAGATTTAAGAAAACAAGGATAGACGGTCAAGGGAGATGTGGGCCATCTCCAGAGCAAGAGATGCTTTAGGGTTCTCAGGTTTTTGTTTTTGTTTTGTTTTGTTTTCTAAGGGAAACTTGGTGAGGGGTGGGCATGGGAAGGTATGTGGAGATGATATCAGTCTGGTGATCAGAAGATGGTTTATGGTGGTCTGGTCACTCTCAAGATCCTTAGGCTGATGGAGTCTCCATTCTGATCAGTAGTAAGAGTTTCATAAAATACTGTGGGTTTCATAAAATACTGTGTCTCTATTGGCTTTATTTACTTATTATATAAACTAATTAACAGCATGCAAGGAAATTTCCATAAGTGAGTGAGTTTATAGTAATTCTAAGATTTATAGATTTCCCAGAAATTTGGGAGTGACAGGCCAGGCCTGGGAGAGAGACTTGGCTTGTGCAGGATAACAGGACTTGGAGAACACTGGCTTAAGGAGTGAAGAAATGAACAACTTTAGCACAAGGTTTTAATATTAAAGATATGTGTGTGTGTGTGTGTGTGTGTGTGTGTATGTGTGCATTTGTCTCCTATCTATATTTTTTTCTATCCTACCTCTAAATCGAGATCTGGGGCTTCTTCTGGAGTCTGAGGAGTTGCCATTGCTTGAGAAAGCAAATTTGCTTCCATCAGGAAGTGATAGCTCCAGCTTGGGTTGGTGGGGGGGGGGCCAGTCTTAGTTCCCATCATGAGCTTATCTGTCAATAAAATTTTCTTTTTCAGGAATCTTAAAAGTATTTTATTTATGCTTATCTTAGTGCCTTCAGCCTTGAAGGGGGATGAAAAACTTTCTGTAGATTTAGGGCTGATTGCCCTATATTGCCAGTTTCTAGACAGACAATCCCTAGTGAGTAATATGTCTACATGCAGAATTGAGCAAGAATCTGACCCAAAGTTTAAGGTAGCTAAAGAGACAGCAGCTGGCCCAAGTGAGGATTCAGTATTTTAGCAAAATCAGCCTCTGAGTGCCTGTTATAGAACATGCTCTGCATGTTGGAAAGAGATGTATCTGGGTAGAGAGCCACACAGCCAGCAAGGGCATCTCCATCACCCCACATTTCAGGTTGAAATTCTGAATTGTTTTCTCACAGAACCATCGCTAAAATCCATGATTAAGTTCTATGTTGAATTTCAGATTAGGCAATAAGAAACAAACAACTGACTTACAAAGAAGTTGTTTATAAATTTGGTAATGTTCTGTGTGCAATGTACGCATTATGCAGAGAACAAATAGTAAAATACATTTTATCAGCTCTTTACAGCCTTATAGACCTTGGCAAACTACTTTAGCACCCCGGGAACTCATATCATTTATTTGTGAAATGAAGTTAACAATACCAATCTTATAGAATATTTTGAAGGTTAATTTAAATGATGTATTCATATCATATCATGTTTATAAATATGTTATAAAGTACTTTGCATAATATTTGCACATATATAGTCAAGTAGTGCTGTATATTAAAATGCACACATAAAATGTGTTGACTGATTCAAGGGTCTTTTGCCAAAAGGAAGAGATATGTGTCAGTGAAAATGGCTGAATGTGTGTGGTGTTGGTTGTTAAAGTCATTAAAATAAAGGAGTCATTAAAATAAAGGCCAGGAGGACAACTGAGTGGTACATCCTGGGTACTGCACAAAGTTCCAGGAAAGAAAACCAAAACAAAAAGAAACATTAGAAAGAAGATATCAGACAGGGCCCAACAAAAACCCCAAAGACAAACAAACACAGCTTCATGAGGAGGGCTGAGAAATAAGACAAGGATCAATGGCTTCAAACAGCTGGTAATTTCATTGGTAAGTAAATTATATGAGAAATTTTATAAAAGAGAAAATGTTAGGAATTTTTAAATGCTAAATTTTAGGAATATTTTAGGCTATTAAATTAGCCCATAATTTAAAATAATTATATCTGCTATGAAAACAATAAGCTTGATGAATGTGACAAACTTTGAAAGATAGTTCAGTATAGTGTATATAATATTAGCTTTCTTTAGAAGTTAATTCATTACAACATAATTTATGATAATGCAAACAGAAACAATCCATGCTTCATAATAGAGGAGTAGAAAAATTAGAGTATGTCTATCTTCAGACTATTATGTGCTCATTAATGTTGTGTTTTTATCATAATTAGTGGCATGGGAAAAGTTCCAATAACAGTATCACATGATCAACGCATGATTCAAATACGTGCTTACATACTCCTGTGCACATCTACACATTTGCACACATACACATATTGAAAGACATGATTCATGCATTCTTTCAATGCATGCATGTTTGATTGTGCACATGTATGTAGTACACACATGTGCAGCTAGAAGAGTGGCATAAAATGCTATCAATAAGTCTCAGGATTACAGAGAAATATTGCTTTGTTCTATGCATTTGTAAATGTTTTCTAGTAAAACCATATTTTACTATAATAAAAAGAATATATTTATAAAAACATAATGAAGCTCTCATGTGCAGATCACCATTCACACTCCTCAACAAGGTGCCAATGGAAATGACTGCAAGAAATCATATCTCCCAAATACCTGCTGCATGTCTGTAACCAAAATTAGCAATGGACAAAACTAGTTTGCTATGGATAGTGTGACCCATAACTTCACTCAATCCCTTGCACTAGATAGCTCTAAGTGGTTGACATAAAGGGTGAGTTTTTAAAAACAAATGTTTAAGAGAGTCTCTGAAAGTATGTCTCACATTTATGTGGGGTGTGTAGCCTCACTGCTGATGTTAGAGTAGCATGAATAAAAGTCGGGGGTACTTCCTGTACCAGCACATCTGTCCACACCTTCCACTTACATAAAATCATTGGCAAAACCATTCACATGATGAATGTGGAGATGCATTTTCTATGATATTCAACCTCCATAATATTCCCAAGGTAACAATTTGTAACTCCATCAGATATATTTTCATTTCAACTATTTGGCTCCACGTGTATCATCCAGATTGGAAGAGAAACTAAATTCCTCTGAGTCTGAAATTTTGTCACTATAAGAATGAAATAACTTAACAGCCCAGTCTTCTTTGGTGAGTTATGAACAAATTCCTCTTTCTGAGAAAAGAATTAAATTCTGTCTTTATCTGGAAACTCTTTCTAAAATTTTCATTATTGCCATTAGGAGGCTTAGAATAATGGAGAGTGTGCTAAAACAAATATACTTCTTTCTTGTTCTGTGCCTCAAATTGTTCATTGTCCACTTTGACACAAGTTTCTTGCATTATTTAATGTCAATTCCTGAAACAGGAGCAGGAGAGGGTATGTGCTACTGGATCCATGCAATCCAAAAAAGAGCTTGAGAAATATAAGATTATCCCAAAAGAACCACACCTCTTTTTATTTCCACAGCAGATGTAAGAGTCATCATATGGTCAGCTCTAGCTGTCATGATACCAGAACATGAGTCAGTTGAGCCTGGGTGATAAGGAGAAGCAAACAGCAAATGTGGAGAGTAGCTAGCTCAATAATTATGGCATCCATGGATAGTATATTGCCCTGTTTTTCTTGTTAATTGAGGATGTACTGGATTTGAAGACAAACGAGAATGCTTCACTCAATTTTACCAAAAATATTCCATCATTAATATCAATGATCATCCAAATGAATCCACTCAAAGCATCACACCTGCTCTGTGAAAGACATCTGCACCTAAGTCTGTCACAGGCAGGAGTTTCTGATAAGATATTCTAGCTCTTTGGTGAAAGCCACCTCCAGTAATTTTTGTCCTAACAGAAGCAATTAATGTCTTTGTCAGTTTAGGGAAAAATGCTTTCCAATAAATCAAAGCAAAAGAATATCAATAGTTATTGGTGAGTATTTATGTTCTCAGGTAGTGATGTGACTCTAGGTAATTCTTCACTTGCATAATCATGGGAAGAAAAATAGGAAAAATTTTTATTGGAAAATAAAGTATTATTCCACAGGGCCTGAGTAGAGTTGCTGATTAAATTTAGGAAGCATTTACTGTTCATCTTTTATGTGAAGTTACATCTTGGAAATAGGCAATGAGTAACTCACTATCCTTGGCATCAGAGACACTCAATTTCTTGCCTGATTAGGGGGAATAGAGGAAGAAACACAGAATGATCACATTTACTTTTTTGGAACTGGGGATTGAACTCAGGAGTACTCAATAACTGAGCCACATCCCCAGCCCTATTTTGTGTTTTATTTAGAGACGGGGTCTCACTGAGTTGCTTAACACCTTGCCATTGCTGAGGTTGGCCTTGAACTTGCGATTCTCCTGTTTCAGACTCCCAGTGATCACATATTCAAGAAGATTAATCGTGAGTAACTTAATACTAGAGGAGTAAAATTTACAAGGAAATTCCCATGACTAAGTCTATATATAGTTAAAGTGCTAGAAAAAATGAAATAGTGATAATGGAATTTAAAGTGAACCCCAAAATAGATGAGGTGTGGATTAGCAGGGAGGCTACCACTGAGGAATATTGATCAGTGATGGGGCACCGCTGATGAAGTAAGAAGGAAGGAGTCAACCCAAGAATTACATTTGGAAGGACTTTTCAAAGAACTCAAGAATTAGGAGGTTCTGCATTAGAGGACCAAGTCTAAAATTGGACATACTGATATGTCATAGACATTCAATTTGTAATGATTATAGAAAAGGGGGAAGAGAGATAATAGGTCTAGGTTTTTAAAAAACAAAAAACAAGATCTACTTTAAAAAAACGAAATAGTCAAGAGGAAAAACACATTCGGGGGGAGAAATGATGGGATTTGTTTTTTGAACCTGCCAAGGTTCATTTCCTTGTAGGATAGATAAGAGTATCAGGGAATCTGAAATGCAGGTCTAGAAATAATCTAAGGATTCACTGCTATTAAAGCATGAGAGTAGATGAGATTCCTAAGAACATCCCTGAGAAATGGGAGACTCAGAGCAGAAAGATTGAAGAGTGAACCCAAGGGACAGTGCCTGGTAAAGATATTAAACTATGATAATGTAAATCAATGTGTTACCCAATTTTGCCAGCCAGCTCTTGCCAATGAAATTGTACTTGTATTGATATTCAACTCGGTGTGAGACAATTCAATGAGGTTTACAATTTTATTGAGGATTTTACAGCCTGTGGAATGCCCCTTAGGTGATGAAAGTATTGGAATACAATTCTGTGATACTGATGGGGTGACTTTTATTTTCTTCCAACTTGAAGGCAATAGATAAATTCTAGCATTTATGTAGCATATTATGAAAACATAAAAACTTAGAAGTGCCAAGCAAATTTTCACACATTGGACAAATTCTTTTCCAAATGGCAATAATTTTTTATTGATCTAGTAAGCTATTTATTCCTCCTTATTTCTGAAGATAATTCCAATTTGTTTCCTCTATTGTATTCTAAGCAAAGCAAATGGAGGTGAGTAGCCATATCCCTTTCATGAACCAAAGCATTAATTGTCAGAGTTCATCATTCTGACATATCAACAAAATATTACATACTAACATGTGAATGATAATGATGATAAACACTGATAATACAATAACAATGTAAGCCATAATTCATCTGCACATGCTAGGTTGAATAAACACAGCCTGCAGTAATAAATAGTCAGTCTTTGCATGAATGTTCCTCTCCAACAACGATGTCTGTAGCTCACCCCGAGTTCTACTGCTCTTCTTCTCCCTGCTCCTGTCTCACTGAGTCCTCGCACCCTGAACAGAGACCTGCCAGTGTCACCTGTGCTGGCTGATCCACAAGGTGCCCCTGCTCTAACTTGCGTCACTGCCCTTTACCTCTCAGGCTGCTTCTTTCCAAGGTCCAAAATGTGGGAAGAAGGAACCTCGTTCCTGTGGTGTCAGGCTCTTGTCCTCTAAGCACAAAACACCGCAGCCCGGATTGTCACTTTTCTTTGTTGTGGTGGTTGATCATGATGGTTACATATAAGAGCAGGTCCACCGTGTAGCATTCATAATGCACCTGGCATAATTTTATCAGTTTGATCCCGCACGGCCTCTCTTTGCTCTCTCTCCTCCCTCCCCCAGATGCTCTCCTTTAATTCTTCTAGTCTTCCTTTTATTTCCATGAGATCCCTTTTTAAAAATTATTTTTTTTCTCTCTAGCTTCCACATATGAGATGACATAGGACACTTGACTTTCTGTGACTGGATTCTTCCTCTCGATGTGACACTCTTGCAGGCTTTTCTGATTTTACAAATTTGAGATCATACTCCTGTCTCCTAACCAAGCCTAGGAGCAGGGGAATAGGTTCATGGGGGATCACTTTCCACAGCAAACCTCTCCGTCCTTTTTTGTCTCTGATGAGGACACATCGTGTCTCCTGCACTCTTCTTCACTTGGGAGGAATTCTTTTTTTTCTTTTTATTCCCTCCCAAATTAAAATGTTCTTCAGTTGCTCGTGGGAGAAAATAAATTCCTGCAAGGCTGGTTTATTAGGTCTTTAGGATTAAGGGTAAAAATTTCAGAGCGAAGAAAAGCAAATGTCAAAAGGTGGGAAAAGAAAGCTCTTATGTATCATCATTATCATCATCACCACCATAGATTACCATCGTCGTCGTCATTATGGACAAGTGTAGTGAAATGGATTTATGTTCTCAGCTCTTGTTATAGGATCACACCCATACCTGTGGTCCCAGCTCCGCAGGGCCTTCCAAGAGAGCAGGTGGAGTGTCCAACCTCACCCTCGATTTTGGGCTGAGTCATGTGACTGGCTTCAGTTAATAGGATGTTACTAAATGTAATGGAGGTAGAGGCATTGAACATCCCTGGATAGTTTGTTCTGAATGCTCTCCTTCTGACATCCCCATGGAGAAGAACATGGTGGCTAGAGCCACTAGTCCTGGAATGAAAGAAACCCTGAGCCAACCTGATGCAACTCACAGCCTAGTTCCCCTACAGTGCCCCGCTCTGAGCCTTGCCTGCCACTGCTGACCAGAAGTCCATAAGCAAGAGAGTGTTGTAAGCCACTGAGATTTTAGGGGTGTTTGTAATGCAGCAGCATCACAGAAAAAAGAAAGAAAGAAAGAAAACATAAAATATAAAATCCCCAACAACTGAATGGTGTTTTATAGCTTTTCAAAACAAGACCATATGTCTCAGACCAATAAGTAAATATAAAAATACAAAGGAAAAGTAAAAAAATATATACCTTCAAATGAAAAGTCTTGCTCTTTTATTGTAATGAGTTGGTTTAGAAATCTGGAACTATGACTCTATACTTCTAGAAAGAAAAGATAAAGTCCTTTTTATTGTATCTCCCAAAAAGCAATCAATTAATTTATATGCAAATTTTGTTTGTTTGCCTTTAGATGAAAGATATTTTTCCTTCCTGAGCACTGTACTTGGAGAGTGGAGGAGAGTGTCTGAGATGGAATGTCACTTGCCACACCCCATAGAACAGTAGCTCCAGAACCTGCAGCCAGGCTCACCGGGTTTATGTCTTGGCTCCTTGACTTACCCATTCATATGAGCTAGCAGTGCTATTCCAGACCCCAGGAAGAGGAGAATGACAGAAATATGAGGAAATAATTACTTTCCCCTCCTCCTTCCCTATCTTGGGCGTTGTGGAAGGATAAGGTGGTCACTATTGGAGGATGTCACCATCCTACAGAAGCACAGATTCAATGGTGGATTCAGACAGCAAAGACATGCATAGACACCCTTGGTTCATTGCCAGACAACACCAGGAGATGTGTTCCGGAGCACAGCTGTTTTGTGGTCTCAGATATAACAGCTTTTAGGTAAAGGAAAGGTACTGATACTAAGTAGGTAGAATCTAGAGTTGCAAAATTCATGAATTGATATAATCGTGTGAAGCTTTGGAAAGATGTGTTACACTATATTTATCCTTGAATAAATTTAATTCATTTCAACAAATATTTATCAAGCATTTACTATGTGTGAAGTGTTATTTATGAATAAGAATGAAAGTAGCAGGCCTCAAGCAGTAGAACTTAGTTTTTCCTTGTTCTTAGTACATTTCAGATGACTTGAAACTGGGAAGCATATTTCTCTCTTGTTTCTCAGATGTGGTGGCAGAGCCCCAGATGAGTAGCAGGTGAGATGCTCATGTTCTAGTGAGTCAGTCATAATCCCCATCGGTTCTATGTGTACCTCCTCATGTTTCTCTATAAAATTTAAAATTTCAACTGTAAAATTTAAAAATTATTCTAAACTCTCTCTGCATTATTATCCTCTCTAGATTTAAAACTTTGTAGATAAACTGTAGCATCTCAATTTTTTATGTCCTTGCATTTCATATAACACCAGAATTTGTAAATAAAGCAACTAAGAATATCAAAGTGGGGAACTTGGAAAATAAGTGGGCTAAGATAATCAGATACATTAATCTAAATGCCAATGCATGAGTACAAATTCATCAAGCTGGATTATTATAATTGTACCTGGGATTGAGAGAAAAGCCTCAAATCAGGAAGCTCGACACTTATTACATATGTGGTGTTGTGTGCACACAAGGACCACTGTATTGTGAGGTCCAAGAAATGTGCTGGATGAAGAGTCAAGTCTGAGTTTTCAATACAAGGAACAGCCCTTTCAGCAAGTAACAAGCTTGATTTTCTTGATTTTGTTAAAGATTTTTGTTTCTCAAACAGCACAGCAAATACTAGGGTTGGAAAAACTTTAAAAAAAGAAAGAAAACACTCATTGGCACACTCTGAACATGACTTAGGCGAAGTACGACTGATTAGCAGGACGCAGACAGCACAGACCTACTGATACCAGCAGGTGCTTAACTGCACAAAGGCTGGGCATCAGCCTCAGGATGAAGACCCCTTCCCTGTCAAGTGGAATGTGATGAACCTGTGGGCTCCTTCTCATGACCCCCTCTGCCGGGAATTGGATCTTGTTTAAAGTTTTTTAATTTTTTTTATATCTTTATTTTATTTATTTTTATGTGTTGCTGAGGATCAAATCCAGCACCTCATGCATGCTAGGCAAGCACTCTACCACTGAGCCACATCCCCAGCCCTTAAACTTAACTTCATCTACTGTGTTTAAAATATAGTCCATATTAAACGCAAGCCCTTTCTAATGTACATGTATACAAATTTTTTAAATTTCAATTTTTATTTACAAAAGACATTAACTGTACAATAATTTATATTATGAGTCCCTTAGACATAAATGTTTATGCCCAGAGGAAAAAAAATAACCATGAAATTCACAAAGCAGCTCTATGGTTTCTATCATAGATGTAGAGGATCCTAATAAACTTTGAGGGGTAAAATTATCTTCTCATATTTCCCATAATTTGTTATTCTTTTTTATACTCATTTTTTGTGTTTCATTTTTTTTTAACTTTATTAATTGTCAGTTTTCTTTCAGCTTCTTGAGTGTTCTGTGGCATCGTAGAAAGAAGAATTAATCTGCATGCATGTGTGTGTGTGTGTGTGTGTGTGTGTGTGTCTCAGTTCTCATATCATTCATAATAGTTGATACAACGGTCCTTAAGAGGCACATATTTTATAGCAAGCCAAAATAGTTAACTTTTTTCTAACAGGAAAAGGTGAAAGAAAACTGGAAGATAATACATATCCCTTACCAGTTAAAAGACAAACATCTCTCCCTGAGTCATTTTGACCCTCATTGTTTCAGGTTAGTACTAAATTCCAATAACATATATCACACTATATGAAAGGCACTAGGTGATAATGTCTATACAGCAATGATCCACACTGTATTAAGGATAAATGACAAAGATCATTTATAAAGCAAGCATTTAAAATCCTGTTAAACAGAGGACTAACTGTACCATGATATAAATACAGGGAGAATCATACAAATACTATGTGTTATTTATTTACCAGACACAGACTGGAAGAATCTATGCTAAAAATACCGAGGTTTCAAAAAGTATGTCATTTCTTATGAATGCTTTGGATAAAGTACTGAGATAATCAATAATCATTTAAAGTGAGTTACCACTTTAGGATAAGACTATTTCAAAGAAGATTATAAGAAACAAGACATATAATCTCTAAAACCGTTTCCCAACGTATAGGTTATAAATATAGAAAAAGTTGTTTTTGTACTGAACGGGTGGTGTGCTCATGATTTCTAACCCCACACATCCCTTAAGGGGTAAGAAAGCAGAGGGGTTATTTGCCATTTGGAAAATAAACATGTGCCCCTTGCCTCTTGGTGGTATAGGAGTCTGGTTTTTGACTTTTGCCTGGAAAACCAACAAGGTAAAAGGTGGACTTGTTTCCTGCTTTGAAGCAGAACAAAATGAGGTGCTATGGTGGGGAGGGAAAGTCCACAGGGCAAAGGATATCTGAGGGTTTAGGATGGAGGAGATGGTCCAGCAGCAACAGGTGCCCTTGGGCCCTAATGGTGATGACCTTCAAGAACAGGAATCACCTAGGAAAAGAGAAGTGGGAAAGGACTGAGGATAAGAAAGGAAAAGGAAGGAGGATGTGACTGGTCTGGGGAGACTCCCTTACTCTGTCCAGGAAACTGCAGTGGAGCCAAAGTTAGGGACAGTGGAGAGAGCCATTACTGGATCACCATGCTGGTAGTCAGTTTAGAACTCTCAGGACCTCTTCCTACTCCTTTTCCTCATACTCCAAATTTGGAAGAGGTCAGAACACATCCATGGTGGGAGAAGAAAAGGAATCAAGGAGATAAGAGAGGAAGAGAAGGTTAATAGAACTCACCTTTGAAGTTTTTATTTAACATAGGGCTGGAAAATTTCAATGTTCAACTATTGAGTACATGGAAGCTACAGGAGTTTTTGTATCAAGGGACAAGGGACAAATTAACTCTATATCATGTATTTTAAGTACAAAGAGAAATAAAAGTAAACTTGACTTATGATTGCATCTCCGAGTAAACAATAAGTTGAATTAAATTGTGAATCCAGGCACTGATTTGTTTATTAACAACAAAAAAAAAAGAAATGAAAATCATAATTGGTAGTTTTGGCTGCAACAATTACCTTAAGCCCTCTGTCTCCTATTTTGTTTGCTTGTTTGTTTGTTTCTTTTTTAATCCATCACTACTTTAGAACAGGTATCTTCCCTCAGTATTAGTCAGCAATATGTTCTGGTGAATCAGATGCACTCTGGCAGAGATGCTAACTGGGTACCTCTTTCCCACTCTGTAAAAAAGGAAAAATAATGATGCATTACACATCGATCCCAAATCCTAATGTTTGATTTATCATAAAATTGATGAAGCCAAAACGTTCTTCTGCTCCCATGAAGCCCTGCAAGATCCTGGGAGAAGATCCTCAGTGAAAGCTTGTAACATTTATAAATGTAAGATAATTGTGGGGGTGGATATAGAGGACACACCTCTTCTCCAGTATTGTATGATTCAGCCCCTAAAAAGCCTATATCTTCTCTAAAAAACAAAACAAAAAAAAAACCTTATTTTCTGAATGTAAATAAAAAACAAAAACTCTTATATAGAAGTGTGCTTGTATGCAATATGATAAAAATATTTCTTCTTGATTATCAAATAATGGATATGATTAGTACAGACAGTTGGTTTTACATATACTAGTAGCTTTGGCACTACTGTGCTTTTTCATCTATGTGTTCTCTTATTCAGATTTTCTCAATTTGGAGACCTCTCTGTATAATGCAGGGTTAAACTAAGAGTTGACTTCGGAAGCCCTCTGGTAACGCCCCGGGACGCTTGCGTGGGGCGGAGAATGACTGACAACGAGTGTGATCTACAGTGGCTCCTGGAGCCAGAAATACTCCCAGTACCTACGTCCTTTGTTGACGGACACTGTTCTTTTCAAAATATCTGTGTGCAATTATAACACTTTACTCACTGCATTTAACATGTTCCTTGAGTGTTCGCTTTACCTTGTTTTTTCAAAAGTGATGGTATTTTGTTTCCAAATGTAAATAAATATAAAATGCCCTATGTAAGCATGGTCTGTAAGTGTGTTGAGAGTGAATGCATTCTACGTAGTTTAAGAACCAAGAGGCACTCTGGTGGGAACTGTAATTAAGAGAGATTGTGTGTGTTCACCTTACTTCTCAAAACTAACAATGTTCTTGCCTTGCAATTAGAACTATGGCACTGCTGAATAACGACAGTGATAAAAATAAAAATAACAACAATAATAACTAGTGTTTATGATTCCTGAATGTGTAAAATGTTTAAATCTTCTCAAGCACTAAGCTATCTCATTTTATTCATTTATTTATATTTATTTATTTATTTAGGTACAAGGGATTGAATCCAGGGGCACTTAACCACTGAACCACATCCTCCAGATCTTTTTATTTTTTATATTGAGACAGGGTCTTGCTTAATTGCTTAGGGCCTCACTAAGTGGCTGAGGCTGGCTTTGAACTTGCAATCCTCCTGCCTCTGCTGCCTCAACTGCTGGGATTACAGATGTGTGTCACCGGGCCCAGCCTCATTTAATTATTTTAACCACCCAATGAAATGGATATTATTACATCGTTTCACAGATGACCAAACCAAGAGATTCAGTAATTTGTCCAAGGTGACATGGCTCATGTAGGACAGAAATAGAAGTCCACTGCACTTAGTTCAATTGATTGGACAAATATTTATAAAGCAATTTTTGACCCAGACTTACCGAGTTATTTTACTTAAAGTACATATCATATGATATAAGCTGCTGAGGTTTATTTCTACAGATATTGCCCTGAGTTTTGTGCCAAAATTCTTCGCTTGTAAGCAATAGGGTCATGGAATCCACCCCATACTCTGGTGTTAGTGAAAATCATCACAGACCTTCTGGAAAATAGTATGACAATATTTAGTCAAATTAATTATGCAATTAGGCTATGATTAAAAAAATCACATTCTTGGCTATACATATGACAATATGGATCAGCAAAAATACATGAGCCAGGGACACATACAACCATGTGAATCCATCAAAACACTAGAGTTGAAGGAAGCAAGGAAGAAAGAAAATAATTACAGTACAATATCACATTTATAATATGTATTTAACAGCAAAGAAAAGAAGTAAGAAATAGAAGAATAGGTGTAGGAAAACCATTGGCCATTCTTCAAGGATATGCACAAATTCAAAGAACAAAATGGAGCTCATTGGATGGTTACCAAAGAAGGAGTGGGAAATAGGGATGAGGATAAAACAAAATTAAATAAGGAAGAGATTTTACATGAAACAATAATGACAAGGTTTCACAAAAATTAAGATATATTATTAATTCAAATAATCAACCTGAAATCCGGAGAATCCTGATTCACTGTTGTGATTCAGATGGTTGGAACCTGTGGTCAAATGCCACTCAAGGGTCAGGATACAGTGGAAAATGAGATGCAGCATCACATTCTCAGAGCCATCAATCACCACAGACAGTCCCCTCCAGTCATTAGACACTACTAATTTCATTTTATCAGATTATTTATTCAAGTAAAAACGTTTAATTAAATTTTCACTTGAATAGCCAGAAGTGATAGAGAACAAAGGTGTATGAACGGATTATAAACTTGTGTGCTCATGTGTTTGTGTCTTTCTTTTTTTATTATGTAGATAAAATAGAATTCCTCAAAATGTGACTTACCATCAAGTTGGATTCTTTGGAAGGCCTACCACAGTATTCAAATCTGATGAATGATGCTCTTCCACTTTGTCTCTCTGTCTCTGTCTCTCTCTGTCTCTCTCTGATGCTCTTTATATACACATATTTATATATTTCCTATATATATACTATATATACATATTCTTAGTAAAAAATCATTTGATCCTCTTCCATCAATAACAACTACTGACTGATTTTGCAAAGTGTTTGTAGTGGCTGTGGCCAATGCTGCCGAGTGCTGTGCTAGGGCGTTTAAGTAACATGGTTAATTCTCATTTTTCTCAGTTTGGTTCTGTTGTCACATCACCTATCACCGACCAGCACAGACATCCCTGGAAGGGGACATATGATGTATTTAAAAACTCACATTCTGGAAGCTGACAGTACAGTTATATGAACCGGGGGCTGAAGTCACTCAGATTGGCAATTCAATCCATTTTTTTTTCCTTGCATGTACTACTTGTATTGGCTGGAAAATCTCTCTCCTTTCTATCCCTGTATTACCAAGAGCAATGCCACCCAGGTGACAGTCACTTCCACACTGCATTATGTTTCTTGGTTTAGCTGACTTTCCCACTAGATTGTGTGGTTCTCCAACATGGAGGCCTTCTCCCTCATCTGTCATCATCAGGAGGAACAAGACGCTTATCACACAGGCCCCTCTTATCCACTGTATTTGTTGAAAGGGGTAGGGGGGGTGTCATTGGTACCCTCCAAATCTATTTCCACTCAAGTTCTTTTCTAAAACTGTATTCAAGCAAGCAGCAAGTACATCAGTGGGGAGGGGCAGAAAGGCCTGAATTTTATTTTATTCCACCTGAGGCTATTTGAAAGAGCAAAACAGGATATATTTATAGTAGTCTATTAGTAAAAAACACATCTCAGTAGCAGCACTTTGGTTCAAATTGATTTCTTTAGATGCAAATTATCAGGAGCCGCAGTTCCACGCAGCTATGTATTTAGTGCTCTGTCAGTTTGCATGCCTTCACTGTTGGAATGGGAAGACTTTTCAGCCTTGAAAACCCTATTTGCAAAAAGCCCAAGGGAATTGGTTGGGTGGAAGAGATAACCCTGCAGCTGCTTAGTCAGTGGTAACACAGTCATCATTCGGCTCAAAATGCAAGGTGTAATAAAAAGCTGCAAATGTTGAGCAGGATATTCAGCCAAGGCTTCGTGAAACAGAATTCCTACCGTACAAACACCCAGACCCAATTTGCTGTTGGGTGTTTGACACTAGGAAGAATGCCGATTCATTTCCTATTAAGAAAGGCTTTGTGGATGCAGCTAGACAATAGCTTGCTTGGGTCTCCTTCAGGACGAGCAATTACCTGTATCCTTGAAACATGGAAGGGAAGGCATGTGGAGGGTCAGCAAGGTGGACAGCTGGTCAATCCTCTGGGCTGGAACTACACAAAGGCTCTGCACTGCAGTTTAAATGTGGAGTATCATTAAATTGGCATTTAATTGGATACTATAAACAATGTCACTAGTAGAACCATGTTGCTAATGATTAACCCTAAAGTAATCAGATGCTGTTATCTGTCTTCTGGTGGCTTCTACAAATGTCACTTACCCAAAGGCTATCTAGGGGGAAATAAAGAAGATACCAATGTTACAGAAGGAAAAAAATCCACCTGTATAAACTGACAGCCTTACATCTCACTTGTCTCCTTTCCAACTGCATCATTATAAACCTGTGTGTGAATCACTGTGTACAGGGCCTACATCATTCCATTTTTAAAGACTTGTAAAATAAGTATTTAATTATTAAAAATAAAAATAAAATTCAAAGACATTTGAGTTTTTGCAATTATTTGCTTTGAATTTGACTTGTCATTCATAAAAATACACTGAGGCTTTGATACTTATTAAATTTTAAGGTAGCCATAAATGTCAGCTACAGATTTTGTGGTACATCTGCCTGCAATGCTCATTGTCAAATCACACACAATCCTTTATATAATAGCTGAGACCACATATGTCTCTTCCTAAACATATATAGCATATATAGAGAGAGAGAGAGCGCGCAAGAGAGATTTAAATAAACCATTTTGCTTTATATTCATTTGTATATACGCTACTGAAAGAAATTCATATGTGACATTTTCGATAACCCAGTTTGACCAGAAAACAAAATATTCTTTAGAAAAAAAGTCTCAGTCCCTGTAGAGGTGGGTGTGAGAACAAGAGAGAATCACAACGAGACTGAAAGTGAAGCCCGAGTCTGAGGGGAGCTGAGAGCCAGAGGAAGGATTGTTTAAAGGCAGGCCGAACGTCTCTGGAGAGCTGGATGGGAAGAATTTCTGATTGAGGGAGACACAATAATCAGCTTAATATATCAGATACTGTCTTCGTTATTTCAGTTAAACCAAAGTTTTATGTCTAGAAAATCATCTAAAATTGATGTTGTCGTCTCCTCTTTGCCAAGGAGACTAAGAAATCGCCATGCAATAGAGTCACATTGCTTCAGTTCCTGACGCTTTTCCATCACCTACACTGGGCCAGGCAGTGGCTACGCACTGAAGCCATAATCATGACCAAGTCCTGGACATTGGCACGCTCTGTGGAAAGAAGCAGGGGATTACGAGATCCTTTGAACATTTTAAATAGGCAAGAAACAGGTACAAAGTGCTTGGGAGCCCAGGGGAGGAATATGTAAATTAATCTAAAGGGAACAATAAGCCTTTTGATAAAAAGTGACAAGAGGAATTTGCAATCAGAGAGGTGGCAGCTAACCCGGTAGAGATGAGGGGCAGAAGATTTTCCATAGTTCTCGAGTGAAAGATACTTGTGCTAAGTAAGAAATGGAAGACTGGGGAGGTAAAGACAGGCTGAGAAAGGCCCTGGGGTTCTTCACCAAGCAAAACAGGGAAAATGGTAAGATTTTAAATAGAGATGCTACAATTGTATGTTAGAGAAATGACTTCTGCTATAGTGTGGAGAAACTAGAAGGGTCTGGGAACACAGTAGGGGTTGGTGAGGAAGGTATAGCAATGCTCCAGGCCAGGGAAGATGGCAGCCTGGGGAGAAACAGAAGGATTCCAGACACCCTGAAGAGACAGGAGCAGTAGACAGGCTCTGCTTGGCACCAGAGTTGAGTCTGTTTGTAGAGAAGCAGATGAACTACATCTGGGAACTTCCTGAACTTTTAAAATTATTTTTGCATAGCTTGTGCCCAATGACATTCCATCATATATTCAGGCAGGTTTTAAGCTATCAAGAGAATGTTACTGAAATGAAATGTAGGAGTACAGTGTAAGAGATTTTGGTGGCAGGATTTACAAGCTGTGAAATGAGAAGCTTTCTATTTAGTTGGTCTTGACCATTTGCCCTGTGTTTAAACTCTTTTCATAGAAATCACTGTCCAATACCCCCACCTATTTCATGTCAGACATAATCATAGCCCTATGAGATATGCATTGCAGCCTGTAGCTAAACCCAGGGATTATTTCTGACAAGTCACTTCAAGTGTAGAGCTTGAAACATCATCTGGATGGGAAGTGTTTCATCACAGTGGTATAATCACGGTTCTCCCGCTCGCCAGCTCATTCAAAGGATTCTGGCTGACTGTTCCAAGCACATATTTTGCAGACCTGAGGTAAAATTCTGGCTTCCCAACATGATATCCAAACCACAGATTGCTCTTCCTCTGACAAACCAGCCCTCCTTCAAAATCTAAAGAAGCTACAACATTGCCTGGTTAAAAAAAACAAACGAACAAAAATCGATTTAGCTCTTTGTAGGCTTGGATTCTCCAAGATTCACATACTCATTCTAAATAAATATGAGCTAAATCTTACCTATGAGGGTGGAAAAAGTTCTTAATTTGAAATCATCATCTAAAACCTTCTCTTTTTATACAAATAAATAAACTTGATCATGTGGGATTGAAGTATACAACAAAATGCTACAAGAAACATACAGACAGTAAAACTGTTACTACAGTGAAGTACATTTACCACATTCATCCTTTCATGGAGTTACCTGTAGTTTTTGTTTGTATGGCAAGAGCAGCTGAAATCTACTTATTCGGCATGAATTGCATTTACAGCACGATTGTATTACTTCTGGTCTTCAGGTTGCACCTTACATCTCTGGACTTGTCCATCCTGCAAGTCTGCTACTTTGCCCCTCTGACCTAAAAACCTCCCCCTGTTAAGCATCCTTGATGGTCCTTCACAGGAAGTTATCCTCAGCATCTTAATCCCCTCTCATTCTTTAATACTGTTTGCATTTTTCTAAGAACTGATAGGAAAAATCACACCAATAGGAAGTCTCTGGCCAAACCTTTGCCTCTTCCTGTACCTCTTTCACCATTTTGGTCCTACTGAAGTCTTTGCCATCTCAGAATCCTAGAAGATATTAAGACTATTATAGTTATGGCATTTAAAAAGATACAGATTTGTGAACAATTTTCTTTATGAAAAATTTTTTTGTATTTCTTTTTGTATTTCTCTTTGAGTAGATAGATTTAAACAACCATTCTGGAAAAGAGGCATTTTCAAAAACTCCAATAATGAGGGAAAGGGAAAGATTTGGTGACTACCCATGTGAACGTTAGTTTTCAACAACCAATTTTTCCTGACAACAGTATTTGCTAATCCCTGAGATGGAATCTAAACAGAAGACTCAGCAACAACAGCAGAACTTTAAAGTTAAACCTGTGTTTATCAGAAAGGAATCATTTATGAATTATGAACTAAGACTTAATTGCATGTTTACATAAATAATGGGAGCCCGAAAACAAACAGAACTGCATTCCTGTATGCTAGAAATTCAATCCACCTGCTTCTTTTGGCTTCATCCTTTGTTCTGTACTTGATCTGATACTGGACTATAATTAGTTCTTAGGATTATTTAGGAAATATGGAATAGTTATAAAGTTTTAAGTGCTTTACAATATTGTGAGAAACAATAACTACAACTAATTTATGACATGAATTTCGTGACTTCATAAAGTAGGAGGTCTTTATAAAAATGCATCTGGCAAGAGAAACAGAGAATCTTCCCATGCAGTCTATGAGTGCATTAAAATGTCTTCTTATTTAAAGATAATGAACACTGCTATAAATTTTATCTCTGTCCCTTTGTCTTATCACTCCCAGACACTCTTGACAGAGTTTGCCCTGGTAATAGCTGACTGTTCTTTTTGATATCATCACTTCTTTCTCCTATGGACAGGCCAATATCTTTGGTGATTAGCAAGGGACAGCCCTGTCTATCTCGATTAGTCACGGATACTTAGCCGCTCACTACATGCATCACCACTAATTGCAGCAAAAGGGTTCATCTGGCCTCTTTTTCCTTTTTATGTTTTCTTTCTCCCCAAACAAAACAGGCAAGCAGAGTCCACCCCTGAGGTGCACTGGGATCCATGAAATCATCTATGCTTCCTTATAATCATTATTTTAGAAAAATATTATTTGAGATTATCTTAGCTATTTTTTGCAAAAATCAGGTCTCACAAATGTAGCAGCTCCTGCAGTCCTAAATTTTAACTGCTACAGAAATAAATTAAGGAATACGGTGTCATGGATAGGAATGTATATTTAAATAAGTCTTCACTAGTCTCAATTGCTCATTAAACATAATGAAACTGGGAACCAGAGGTAGATTAACAGAGTGTATATAACACTAAAAATACATGATACTAAATCAGAGATAAAGAATCTTGCCCTGTAAAATTGAACAAAATACTTATCTTCAGATTCTTCCATTCCACTTTTTGCCAAATATTGTATTTTCTATTCTAATAATGATGATTATGAAATTTAAAATTAATAATTCAGGAAGTAAAACATTCATCAAATATAGATGTTCTTTGAAGAATTGCTCAATCAATATCAATATTGTTCTCTCAATTTCTACTTTCATTTTTATCATTTGAACAAATATAATAAGAAATAAATAAGGATGCTGGTATAGCAATTAAATGTTGGAATTATGGAATGAATGGTTAATACATCTAAAAAAAGGAAAACAGCAAAAAGACAGTATCAAGGTCATAACTTTTGCAAAGGTCAACCTTCCATTGTGGATAATAAAATAAAATAGAGATGTGCAAGAGAATAAGTAATTGCAGTGTAAGAACTAAGAGGATTTTATACATCTACATAAATCAGCCAAAAAGAGGGAAAGGTGAGTGACCCTTGTAATCACTGATGGTGGGTGAATGGAAATAGCAAGGGTGGGGGATCAGGGCAAGGGTCAGGGTGGTGGGGAGGAATGTGCTCAGGGGACTAGTACTTACTAGTTACTCCCCAATATATCTAGTCTTAAAATCACATTATAACTTAACTATCTCTAGTCTCATGCGATGCATAAGCCTTAGCATAATTGGAAAAATCCTATCTTGCCTCTGGTCACAACGAGGTAGTAGGGAACTGAATCATGCTGGAAAAAAATTGTGGTTAAAGAGGAAAAAGAAAAAGGAAAACAAAACATAGAAACTGAAGGTAAACTAAAACTGTGGAAATTAATTTCACGATTTAAAAAAAAATCAACAAGAGAAGAAAAATTATTTTGGGATTTTTTTTTTCCAAAATCCTAATTTGAAATATTCTTACAAAATCAGGTAGTCAGAAAAAACAAATTCACTCCCAGTGACATACTGTTTAAATCAATTGCAAGGATAACAATTTTAAAAAGTGAGTCTGAAACCCTCAAAACAAATTTTAGTAGTCCACAAAAAGAGCAATAGAATCCTCTGTGGAATAACAGTTAAATTTAAGCACATGTAAATGTGATATAAATAAACCCAAGGAAGAAAAATAGCAGCATTTTCAATGTGCTACATTGAAAAATATCTGGTGGAAAATTCAATAAGTGAATAAATACAAATATTATGTTGCCAAGGTAATGCTTACCACCTTGTTCATAGTCCCTTTCTTCTTTAGCCACATGAAAAATTCTATTGCCTTATTTTTCCATGAAAGGGAAGGAAGAATGGCTTCATAATTAAATCTTAGCTCAAATTACTAAACAGAAATTATAATCCTTGCATTTTTAAGTAATAAAACAAATGGACCCTTTAAAGGGGCAAGTCTAAAAATAGACACACATGTAATAAACTACATGAATGATTTTCTGCAAGTTCAAGACATGTTATCGCTGGCAAAATACTAACTAATTATGCTTAACCAAACTATGACACAAGAGTGCACTACATAAAAGAATGCTTTATAAAGTAAGGGACAAAGAACAGGAGGCGTGCCTCTGAGCCCAAGATGTAACTGCCCAAGGAGGACAGGAATAGAGACAGACGGGGAACTGGCAATATCCACTGAAATAAATCCATTTAGCTCCTTTCTCTTTCCATCGTGGAATCTTGAATAGCTTATTGGTATGTACACAGTGATGAAAACAAAAATAGATTAAGCAGGCTGAGATAATGCCAGTCACGGATTCTCAAAAAGTAGCAGTTCTAGCATTTTGGAACACACAGATGATGAGCTAGAGACTGCAGAGGTAGCTCTTTGATGGAGACAGAGAGGATGAATGTGTCCGTGCGGTTCTCCCACATCAGCAAAACTCTCAGCTTGCATCATGAAGTTGTATATGCACGTGGAGAGAATGCAGCACTAACTTGCAGGGTTGCTTTGTATCCAGACAACCATGGACTCAACTCCTAGCATTGCTATCTTTAAACTGACTTTATCAAGGTTTGTCTTTTGTGCCATAATCTGCATCCATTAAAAGTATAGAATTCAATGACCTCTGGTGAACATACCTGTGAGATCATCAGCACAATCAATAGAACATTCTACCATTTCTGCTTTTTGTTCCATAGAGACTCCAAGCCTATTTGAGTGGTACCACCCACATTCAGGGCGAGTCTTCCCTTCACAGTTTGCTCACCCAAGTACCACTCTTTGCTGGAAACACCATCACAGACATACTGAGAAGTATTTCTAGGCATCCCTCAGTCTATCAAAATTGACAACCAAAATTCACCACCACCATATTGCTCTCAAGTTAATTTTTTTAGTATGGCATGAGATTAGCCTTGACATTTATTTCCTGCTTCTCTGCATTTCTCCCACTTCTTAGTACTTCTTTGGTCCTAGCACTATTTGCTGGCAAAATTTCCACTGACTCATTAATTATCCACGACACATTTATCAAAAGTCTATTTACCATATATGTGTGGGTCTCTTTCTAGACTTTCTATCCAGTTCATTGTTCTATTTGTTTTCTTACTTTTATACCATATCATCCTGTCTTGAGTTGCTTTCTGAATACAGAAAGTGGGTTGTTAAAATATTTTACTAGTTTGGTGGAATTATCTGTATTTACTCTAATTTGTGTATTTGGAAGTTCCTTTTTTAAGCCCATAAACATTTATGGTTGCAATGTTTCATCATGCATTAAGCACTGTGTTTTAATTAATGGAAAATGATCTTTGTCCTAACAAGGAGTGTTTTAGAAACTCTGCCAGCTTGTCAAGCATAAGTGGACATGCCTCATTTTCCAGGAATAAACAAGTGGTATAGCCTTTCCCCTATCAGCTTATCTGTAGTTGACTTGCCAAAGTAATCCCACATTTGAGTGTATAGAGTTAGTCATGGCAGTCACCTTTATCAATTCTCCTAGAGAAGAAACCACAACCCTTGTTTCTGGAATGTAGTAATGAGGACACTATTTGACATGGTGAAGAGTGGACATCAGATCAAGGAAAAGCAGAATGAAGAGAACAATTTGGCTTATACTGGAACTGAGTCAAAAGGAAGGGAAATGTGTGATTATATGACTCATGCTGCTTAGAGCTGACTTGCATCTGGGGAAGTGATGACATTGTCAACTTAAAGAACTGACACTAAGCATGGTGATCTTTGGGTCTTGGGCATACCAGCTTGGTTTTTCTAGACAATCCCAACTAGACAGAGGATTTATTCAAGTTACTGGATTACACTTAATTGAAAGGGTTTCATGTTTTAGCAAACACATCTAAGGTAAATCATCCCTTGAGCCAAACCTCACTTCTCTAAAATGGGCATTCACTTGGAAGCATCGATTACCACCAAGGTCTTGCTCTAAGCCATATCGCATTGGTATGGCAGTATCATTGAT
Organism: Xerus rutilus; assembly: GCA_028644305.1. Classification (NCBI taxonomy): domain Eukaryota; kingdom Metazoa; phylum Chordata; class Mammalia; order Rodentia; family Sciuridae; genus Xerus; species Xerus rutilus. Next base: position 6,795,456 of record CM053408.1, on the reverse strand, counting down.
ATCAGGTATCACATTGCTGATGGCAGTACTCCACTGAGACCTGAATCTCCACCACCTTGAACTGACTCCAGGAAAGAGCCTTTTTTGGCCATATAGTAGGGCTAACTCCTTGTGCAGGTGACTGAGTGAGAAAATAAAAATTATTTTATCCTAAATATCTCCATTACAAATAAAGCAATATGCCACCCAAGCATGTGAACTTGGAACTTTAGCGAAATTGCCACCTCAGATGACATGTGTCATCTATGCCGTGCTCCATTTAGACCAGCAGCCAGTGTGATGTAGCTGTAGGCAGTGAGTGGATTTTAGCCCACACAAGAACAGATGAAGTCAAGACGCATTTACGTGAGCCAGGAGATCACATAAAATTTGTGAATGGAAATGGGTAGAGCCAATGTGGAGAACAAAGCAGACTCTGAAACTAAATCTGCATTTACCTACAGATGGTGATTTTGATAATGACCTTCTGGGAATTGATTAGGGATAGACATTTACACCCTAAATTATGAAGTAAGATAACGCTATAAGCATTCTTATAATTTAAGTAGATAGATATACAGGCAACTCTTCCAACACTAAGGTTTGTATAAACTAGAAAAAGTTATGACAGGACTCTTGTTCATAAAGTCAATGGCATGAAATAGGTTTTGTAGGAAAAGTGATAAAAATAGAATTAAATAAGTATTTTAAATTGCAATAAATAAGTCTTCTAAGCATCTGCTTACAAAAACAAACCAAATTTATCTGCATTATATACCTGCTTAGGCAAGTAATTCTTATCTTGAGTTCCCTTTCTTAATTTTTCAGAAAATATCACTTTTCTATCTGCTGATCTTGTGATTTTTTTTCCAAACGATGCCATTTTTTAAGTTTATATACTACAATAATGGCTTAAAGGTTAATACTTGGTTTATTTACATTTGCTTTCAATTTGTTCAAGTCACAAGAAATGTTGATGTAACTCTGTGGTCCTTTCACAAAACACCATAAAATGTAAGGTTCTGTTTTTAGGACTGGCCTTGTGTTCTGGCACTAACGGTGCATGCAGATGCATGGGGGTTGCCTTTGGCTGCTTGGCCCAAATAGACCAATTCATGGGGTCTGTGGAGAGAGTGCAGCAATTTTTCCTACCATCTGTTATTTAAGTTACTTTAAGGAGCCATAATACCTAATGAAACATTAAGTATTCAAAAATATTTATTGGACTTTTCCTTTGAGCCAGGCACTGGGAACACAGTAATGAGTTATAGTCCATTTGTGACCACATTGTCACTGTGGCATAGACAGATCATAAGCAAGAAAAAAATATATATACATGGAGAAAGATAAATATATATCAATACTTGTAGATATGAGATAAATATTAAAAAATAGAATAACTGGGGAAGGATTAAGTGATCGCAGAAGAATTCCCTGAAGATCTGAGCCCTAAATTCAGACTTCAACGGTGGCAAACAAGGAATTCTCTCAAATGAGGAACATTCTAGGCATCTCAATATGAGAGCAAAGCCAGGATTCAGGAAGACCTGAGTATCCTGAGCAATGCAGAAGCTGGATTTGGGGGGGTGGAGAGAGGGAGCCCTCAGGCAGCGCAGGAAATGGAATGGAGTTCAGGGCACAGGGAGAGCAGCAGGGTAATGTGATCTGGTACGTGTTTTAAAAAGGAATAAGTAGGAAAAGAGATTGTGTTGGGAGGCAGGATATAGAAGACAATTATGATGCTCAAGATAATGGAATTACGTGGTGATGATAGAGCTGAAGGCAAGGGAACCCTTTAAAGATTTTTTTTTTCTTTTTTCTGGTAGATAAATCAAAAAAATTTAAGGATATAAATTGAGGAAAATGGCTTTTCAGGTAGTAAATGGGGAAGCTGTTGCAAAAACCTTGGATAACACCTAACCTAGGGGTTAGATAGAACAAAACAGATTGAAGAAGTGCTTTATTACACCACCTGGAAATAAAGTCAGCAAACACAGAATCAAATAGTTAGTATAAACACCTATTTGGACCAAGTTCCACTGAGGTTCTGACCCTGCTCACATATTTTTGGAAAGGCAGATGGCCTCTAGAGCAGAGTGGGCTTCAGCTATTTGTCCTCACCACTGTTGCTGGGAAGTTGTCTATAATCCCTTTGATTCTCAGGTAAGGTCTGGAAAGGTGTTTCCAACAGAAATAAAAGAAGATAATAGAGTTGACCCTGGATATTCCTAACAGAAAAGTCAGAGATCTTTACCTCCATATGCGTCAGCTCCTCTCCTCCTGCCTTTCAGTTTCTCTTCACTTTCTGCCAATTAAGGAAGCTGGGTTTTCTTTTCAAAGTCATATTCCATCAGGAAAAAAAACTTTCTACCACTAACAGCATGCACTACAGGCCTGGAGCTGAGCATAGGCCGCATGGCCACGCTCGGGTGAGGTGGATGGCGTTGTCCCTGGACCTGGCACAATCCAAGAGGCTCACTGTCCTGGATGTGAACTTCTATGTACTACCCTATCTCCGTCTCCATCTTCCTTATCACAGGTCCTCAGGTTTGCATAGAATCCTCCCAGTGCATGCTTTGGGGGTTTTCCTCATCTCCATTTCCCTGTAAGGGCTTGACTTGGATACATAAGTTAGCCTATTATGTCCTTTTGACCACATTCCTACCTTTTCCCTCAGGACTGAGGGTTGGATTGGACTCAGGAAGAATGATATTGTCACTCTCACAATTAGCTGGGAATGTAAGGACCTTCCTCAGTTTGCTTTTTAGATACATTTAAAGCATGGAACACTTGAAACCATACCAGACATTCTATAGCTGACCTGTGGATCCCAAGCATGGAGCCATCTACAGGAAGCCATTAAGAGAGATGGCTGAAGCAATTTAAATAAACCAACATATACAATTTTAAAAAGGAGAAAAACGCATGTGAGCTGATATATATGTCCGCAAAACCTCCAATATTATCCACCCTGTGGTTTTTCCTAAGGAATTTGACTGTCTTTCTCACGTCTACACAGGCAGGAAGGCAAAAGCTGCCATATTTCGAAGGTTTGGAAGAGAAGGCTTAGAATTGGGGAATTAACAGCCTATCTTAGTTGAGTTTTCTGTTAGTAAAACTTCCAAGCTTCAACTCTGTATTCATGTCTTGAAATGTAAAAATTACTATATGTGATGAGTCTCTGAATAACTCCTAAATGCTTCAGGCTTAGTCCAAGAATACTGCTAGTTATAAGGATGTAATAATTGCAGACATAAGGTCAACTATTGTTTCTCTTTTTGTCTGCTTATGTTTCTACTTTTTGAACTTCCACAGTAAAAAAAAAGTAACAACTTATTTAAAGAAAAATGTCTGTGCATTGTTTCTGCAAGGGAGGAAGTAAAGAGGTTTTGCTGTTGAAAAATGTGTCTGCTCTATAGTCAACCATCAAGGGAATGTATCCACAGGAGATAGAGTAGATAATAGCAGATAGAGAGTAGCAGCTTTTAAAAGTTCAGAAGAAGTTAGAATAATTAGATCTCAGGAGACAAGGCAGAAATAAGGCTCCTGGAGCAGACTAAGGTCTCAAAAAGATTCTGGTTGCTTAAAAGTAGGGGGAAAATCATGATTTCTAAATCCCAGATGATCCAGAAGAAAGTAATCTCTATCCTCTTCTCAGTGTGTGCAAGAACTTTAGAAAGCCTGGGAAAATGCCTTTGATCATATTGATCCATATATATATATATATATATATATATATATATATATATATATACACATTGATGCTAAACATCTTTCAGTAGACTACATAACTAGTTGTAGGAAAATGAACATCACTAAAGAATATCCTAATAGTGGAAACAGCTGTTTGCACCTCAGGTCTGGAACCATATGTGTGCAAGAGCCCATATGAATGCAGTGTCCTTAATATTATGGGATAGTGTATTCCATAATATATATTCTCATAATATAGTAAATGATAACAGTTCTCATAATATTCTCATAATATAGTAAATGATAACAGTTCATCTACTGAAGTCACTGGCAATCAAAAGGGCATCCTACTTGGTTTAAAATGAATTGTTATACTGGGATGCTGCTGTACTGAAACAATATTAATAAAACAACTGTGAATTACACTAAGAAAAATCTAGCATTTATTGACTCCTTTGAATGGGTCAAACATATGGCTAAGTGATGTATTCGAACACTTCAGATACCTAATTGCTATTATCCCCATTTTTCAGAGGAAAATACTGAGGTGCAGTGGGATGAAGCACTCCATCCAAAGCCACATGAAGAAGCAGAAGATTAGCATGTGAAATTGCATCTTCTCTGCAGAGTTGGCATGCTGATCCATCAGGCTATGCTTTACTAAGCAGGAGCTTGAAAATTTGTCTCGTGTCTAAAGGCAAGGAGTCAAAATAGAGCATGTATTGTGAGTCTAGCAGAGGGCTTCAAATTTGAGAAACCACAGTGTCAGCTTAAATATCACTATAGTAGTGTTGAACCTGAGGCTGTGCCTCACTGCCGAGTTGTATTCTGTGATACAGGTGACCTTTGCCTAACAGGTGGTGACAGGTTTTGAAACAAATTTCCAAGAAATTAAAAGCCAGCAAGTGAATGTTGTAGTCACTTATGATTAAAAAAAAAATGCTAAGGTCATCTGGAAGTAGGCTTCTGTCTTTATTAAAAATTGACAACAAATGCCTTCTTCCAGAAAGTTTCTCCTATTTGCCCCATGCTGATGTAAGTAGCCCTCCTGTTGATTTCCTTGACTTCAGTAAAGAGAGCTACACATTATGTTGCAAATTTCTGCCTTCTCGCCTTTTCTGATCCGTCCTTTTAAACTTTACTATGCATCAGAACCTCCTGGAAGGCTAGCTAAATTATAGATTTCTGGGACCCATCCCATAGTTTATTGTTCAGTACTATGATAATGTGCATTTCTCAAGTTCCCAGTTGATGCTGATGGGGAGCAGTCAGTATGGCAGAAGCTCAGTAGTTCAGAAGTAGAGCACTTGCCCAGCATTCACCAGGCCCTGGGTTCAGAGAAACATTTTAGGTTTTTTCAAAAAAAGAGAAGATTGCATTTGCAGATGGGAAATATTTGCCAGGTGGTATGGGCTGAACTATGTCTCCATCCTCCAGTTCATGTTGAAATCCTAACCTCTAGTGCCTCAAAATATGACTGTGCCTGCTGATAAGGTCTTCCAAAGGCGACTAAGTTAAAGTGATGCCATATGGCTGTATGCTAATCCAATATGAGCAGTAAAAGGAGATTAGGACATAGACCCCACCCAAAGCCAGGGGTGACCAAATGACAGTTCAGTAAGAGGGCCATCTGCAAGGGGAGAGAGAGGTCACAAGAGCAAGCAACTTGGTCACCAACTTGACCTAGACTCTGAACTCCAGAGCTATGAGAAAATAAATTCCTATCATTTAAAAGTCACCCATCTAGGGCTGGGGTTGTGGCTCAGTGGTAGAGCGCTTGCCTAGCATGTGTGAGGCACTGGGTTCAATTCTCAGCACCACATAAAATAAATAAAATAAAAGTCCATTGACAAGTAAATATATATATATATATATATATTAAAAAATTAAAGTCACCGTCTAAACACTTTTTCACGGAAGCCAAGCCCTGGTACACTAAGATACCACAATAACCTTTGTATCCATCATCATTATATATGAATAGAGTAACAAATGACACAGAAGCATAGTCCCAAAAAATATGTACAAGATCTGGAAAAATGATAAAAAGTTTCCCAAGCTCTAATTCATGCTCTATGTTTATGAAATTTCCATTGTTCTAAATTATGCATTAAAATTCTTTTCAAAATTTTCCTCCTCCTTCAATGTATTGCAGGTCCATGTCCAACAGGAAAATGAGGCAGAGAAATCCCACTGGCCTCTGTTTAAACAGAAAAGCTATTCAAGGATGTCCCTGAAAAATAGCCTTCCAAACCTTGTTGTTGTTATTCCAGAATATGATGGCTTCTTTCATATGTCGTCACTGCTAGACCACAGCACTGCTAGACCACAGCACCCGCTTGTCTGGTCAAAAATCGGTCTGATGTCACCAGGAAGGACATTCACAGGAAGGAAACAACGATCTTTGGACTGAAGGCTGCAGCTTCAACACTGGCAGTAATTTCTAAGCCGCTGGCCTGTTCTGCGAAGTTCATACTTGTCATTTCCCCACAAAATCTCCCCACCCTACCACCACCATATTCTCTCTCTGTACAACTGTGACTAATAATAATAAATGAAGAACTTCTCTATTTGTAAATAAAACTCAACTTTTTTCCATTTTCTTCAGTTGTCTTCTCACCAGCATTTCTTTCTTTCTTCCTCATTGTTGTAAGTCAAGAAAGAAAATAGTTCAACACTATAATTAAAGCCCCAAACTCATTCTTAGATAAATACCTAACTCAAGTGTTTATGAGCATTTTCTGTAAAGAGCCAGATAGTCCACTCTTAGATTGTGAGGTCCATCCACGCTCTCTCTGGCAATTGCTCAACTCCACAATGGCAGTTTGCAAACCACTGAGGGAAAGGCAGAAATGGATAGGCGTGGCTGGGCTCCAACACAGCTTTACTTATGGGCTATGATGTGTGAGTTTCATGTAATCCTCACACAGCACAGAATATTATTGTGCTTTTGGGTTTTTTGTGTCATTTAAAAACATTTTTTAAAATTTTTTCTTAGCATGTGCAGCCTGGAAAAGATACTGTGGGCTAAGTGTGGTCCCTGGTAATGGCTGCTGATCCCTCCCCTGGCCAGTCCCCTTAGTTTCCAATTAGGAAAACCTATTTCTATTATGTGATGTTTTGCTACATAGTGAGGGATTTCTTATAGACTTAGTTTTTAGCAGGGGAAAAACCATGGCCCATATGCCTAAAGAACAACAAGACTTTTTAAGGATGTTGCTAACTAATGAAATTTTAAGCCATAAAGAAGAAGAAAGGTCACTCTTTAATTTCAACACATTCTTGAGAACAATATCAGGGATGTTCACTTCTGTCGGAGATCGTACCCAACAGCCACAACCTCCCATCATTTCTTTTTGATTCTCTTTATTTTCTGTCAGTATATTTAGTTGATTTTCTGAGAACATAAACTACTGAAATCAATTTAGTGATCAACCATCATTATCTCCTTTTTTACTCTTTCTGCTACCTCATAGCTCTCTGCGTTTCTGCAAGCAAGATGTCAGGGCATTTTTATTGTATTGCATTTACTCTTCAGCTCAATAGTTTTTTCAAAGCAGAGACATCATTGACATTTAGCAGTATTAATCTCTGTTCGTGCAATATGCCTAATTGGTTTTAATGAAATAAAGAAGGACTTTGTGGGAAAATTGAGGAAAAAAAGCAGCAATCTCTTTTTTTCAGATATTTTCTGAAGTCAATGGCATTGACCAACGGAAAAGATTGCCTCTAAACAGCATTTAGTCCTCTACAAATTGTCAAGGTTGTATGTTACTAAAATCAGGGATAACAGTCATCCTCATTCGGAGACATTTTTATTTGGGAGGGATTTTTGCATATTAAGTCCAGACTTACGATAGAAGTGTAAGCATTCTACTGATAATTCTGATATTAAAAGCTGCTTATATCAACACGAAAATAGCCACTAATTCCCAATGCAGACATACAGAAAATCTACATGAGTTGAAGAAAGTCAGACAACGGTCCTAATGAAATGTCAGACTATAAACCTTCAAGTCCTCTGCAGAAACACCATATCCATCCTTTTTTTATCTTGGGATTTATTTTTATACAAGATTGCTTAGTATATATATTTAGTAGATGTTTATTACATTACTTAAAAATCATCTGTTTAGAAACATTCACAGAGTGTAAGGTTATGTCCACACACACTCCTTCTCTAGGCCTGGCTGACAGATGTCTCACATGCTTGCAAGATGCTCAGACTCCCTTAGAACCACCTCAGAAATGACATGGCTCAGTGAACGCCATGGCGTGCAACTCCAGGGAATCTATATTCGATGCTGATTTTTCTATTGCCTCATTGAATCTAATTCTACCTTCTGCACATAGGGAGCAGGCTGACAGGGGGCACAGAATTATAACACCAGAATTGCAGGAAAAAATAATGCCATTTACCATGTACAGCTTACCTCTCATCATTCCTGGATCCTAACTCCTCAGTCATGCACACGGTGCAGAGGCTGCTCCAATTATGCCTAAAATGCCCGCTTCAACCAAGACTGGAATGATTGGCTAGAAAGGATAAGAACAAGTAGCTTGATTATTGAGAGATAAAGTACAATATTTTTCTCCACAGGTAACTAGGAGAGCAATTCAAAATAACAATTTTGAAATAAAATGGCTCATCTATAAAATGTATTCTTTATTCTAAGTTCATTATTTTATTTTGTTGATTTTTTTATTTTTCCTTTATGAGTCATGCATAATTTTTAGGACTCAATATTTATTATGCCAGCAGATTTACTGATTTAGTGAGCATTGAAATCAGCACATGTGCTCATGATGAGGTGCAATTAGTCGAACCCCTGCGACGTTTTCCCTCATCACAATTGAATGGTCTAAAATCTGCGGGATGCCAGGGTGCTGATTTTCTCCCTGGCACTCTCCAGATGTAGGTCTTTATGATGGAGGTTCCTGGGGCTGGCTGGAGAGCCCTTATGAGCTTCTTTACAGATTCCCCTGGAGAGAGCAGGATGCAGCCAGGGGCAGCCTGCAGGCTGGGACATGCTGCAGGTTCTCAGGGAGTCAACTACTGTCTGTTCCAACACAGTAAAGATGGTCTCGTCTTTGTGGACTTGGTCTCCATCTTTGATAGTGACTTTGCTTTTGGACTCTGTTACAGTTTTTCCCAATTTCCCTTCAGTTATCCTTAAAGTAAAAGTACAATCCCCTTCTCTACCCCACAATAACTCACCTAGCTCAGTGACTTTGTTATCCTACACAGAGGGCTGCTATTCCACCAAAGGGTGACCTAGGAAGACCCACAGCACTCTGCACCACAGAAATTGGTCAAATTTGTCCTTCCCTGGGCCAGTTCAGCATGTTAGTAAAACCAGCAGCTGGAAGGCATGAAATTCTAACTTGTGGCTGCTGAAAAACAAGAGTAAAAATAACAGCACGGTGTCAAATGGGTCACTTTGACTTTTTAAGTTTATTTAGAAACATTTCTCACACTCACTTTTATAACTACTTTGTACCTCAATTTGTTACCTCTTTATATTCATATGACACACTATGATTTTTAGAAATTACATATTATCTTATTTGATTTCGACATCTGTTTCTGTTGTATTTCTTCCTTTAGGAGAGAGATCTTCGAACATGATAAAAGTTTTAATCATATGGTAAAAATATGCTAAGAATCTCTAACGAAATCTATTGTGAATGTGAATGTAAATGCATTTGACAACTACAAAATCAGTCAGTTCACTAAAATATAATTTACATTTCCCAGGCCTTTTTGCATCTTAGAATTTTTAATCCCCCAAGAGTATCATTCTTCTATAAAAATGGCCAGAGCCTTCATGCCAGCAACACTTAAATCTACACCTCAGTGCAGAGACTAAAAATAAATATGCATTTTGAGAGGAATAAAATGATCGTTAAATGTTTAGTGTAAATACCCCAAAATGACTCATTTTGTTCACTTAAGAATCTGATTAATCATGTACTGTCAATTCCAGAATATTTTATGAACATTTGGGCTGTGTGTGAACTAGAATAAGATTGTTGAAGTCTAAAAGGGACTTGGAGACTGTGAAGTTCACCACTCAATTAGCAGAATGGGAAACAGGGAGACCGGACAACTTGCTCTAAGTCAGCTGCTCCTGAGGTGATGGAGCTGGGCTGTGAAAACTGATCTCAGGACTTCCAGGACCACTCAGTTGCTGTGGTAAAACTTTCCCACAGATCCTAGTACTAACTGAAGTTGCATCACAGGACGGCTTCATTTTCCAGGGATAATAAAAAATAAAAAAGTAAAAACATCTCCATGATCATCATATATCTAGTTACATGCGTACATAAAAATTTTTAAAAAACACTAGTTTTCCTCTTTGTTCTACTTTGCTTCAGAAATCTGTGAAATAAAAGCATCTTCTATTTTATCTTATTAGTAGATGATTAAGTTAAATTCTCTTTCTCTCTATCTCTCTCTTTATTACAAAACAGACATCATGGAGAATAGAAGTCTAATATGACAAGAATTCTGTGTCTACAAAATCTTGCTGAGTCAGAAGAACCTTTGTGGTCCTATGGAAAAGACCCAGATGTCCTAAGAGAAGTGGCAGCTTAAAATAAAAATAATCCTTCTTTCTTTAACCACTGTAAATATCATGTGCCTCTAGCATATTAACAAGGCAATATTTTAAAACTAGAGAAATTCTAATCTATTTTCATCAGCTTTTTTCCCCAGACAGGCAGGTGAATTGACCAGTGCCTTTCACTTGGAAAACAGGAGCATAGGAGTCACTGAACATTAGACAAAACTGCTAGGAATTTTCCTAGTGAATAAGCTTAGTAGCCATGTTGTCTACATGAGTTTTAGATTCTTGTGCATCTTCTGAAGTACAATATTCCTTCCTTTATCTTGACCTGTTCAACCAGTGTCACATTTCCTGTTCTGTCTGAAGTCCTCCACTCAGCAAATCCAGACCGCTAGGAGCCCTACTGTTAAACAAAACAGATCTTCTCAGTTGTCAGCGAGGGTCCCAGTATCAATGGGTTGCCCATGAGGAACAAAAGTAGGATCACTCCCCTTTGATCCACATAAACCTCTCTCCAAAATTAGCTGTCCTCCACACACCCACACTGGTCTTCAGCACAGTGAGCTTCCATGGAGCCACTGGATAACCAGGAGGCAGCCCTTATAGAATGTAAGGGGCTGTCCTGTTCTTGGCTGGATGTAGACTGAGGTCACCATTATGAGACAAGTGGTGGGCCCTTCTGAAAACTTCTGAGAAAAAGAGAAAACAGGCCGACAAGAATTGTTCATCTAAAAGATGGTGGATTAAGGGTGGAGTAAGTAGATTCTTGTGGTGCCAGAGAATTCTCCAAGCAAAACACTGGAAATACGCATGGCCAGCTTGAAAGGTCAGCACAACACAAACTAAAGTTCAAAGACAATGTCTACCATAGCCACAGGTAAAATCAGATCCAAGCAGTGGAATTGGGGGGAGGCACCAGAGTTCAAGCTGCATCTGATTGGCCCCAGCTTCCTGTCTCTGCCCACTGGATCTCTTGCCAGAGGTCCAGCATGCTTCAAATATGAACCTAATATGTTATCAAACCAAGGAAATAATGCATACTGGACTATTTGACAGGCAGACCTTAGGTAACAGATGATGCCAAGTGCAAAAGATTCCAACAAATGTTTATAACATGAAAAAGAAAGAGACCATGGTGGCTATTTTTTTATTTTTAAATCTGAAAAATACACATATCAAGCAAGTTTATATTTGAACACTTCAATACGTCCAACTCTTTGTCCTAGGCAGTTAAGTCAACAAGCTAAAAAGTTCTACAGCATAATTATCGATGTATTTTCTAAATCTCAAATAACTGAAGCTATAGGTTGGGGGAGGGGGAAGGACTTGTAATATAAACAAGCATGAAACAGAAGCATTAATTCCAAATTTTCACTTGTTCTGAGATGCAAGAAGATTGATTTGAAGAACTAAAAAATTAGTATTTTTAAAAAACTATTTAGTATTTTCAAATACTAAATAGCTGTTATCACAAGTGATAATTAAGGCCATTGAGGTTCAATATGGTGAAGGGATGCATGGTGGATGAGAGCCAGAGGTGGCAGAGGTGACGCGTAAACCCAGCTTTGACACCTTTGAAATGCCATGTTCTCTCCATGACGCAGGCATAGGTCCAACCTTGCAATGACTGTGTTGATTCCAATGCATTGACTGGCTCTGACCAAGGAAAACACCAGTTTTTAAAGACATACAATTGAACATAGTTTGAATTGTTTCAAAATTACTGAATAGCTTAAATGTTTTATACATTAAATTTTAAGTTTTCACTTTTTCATAAATTAACCATAAAGGCAGGAATTCAACATTCCCTAGTGAGACACAGGTTTTCCCTTTCTAGATCAATATGACATACAAATTTAAAGATACAAAAATCAGTGGTATGAACTGAATGTTTATATATTCTAAAAATAGTTATAACCTTACACATTTTTAATAATTTCAGGCATGCTATGTCTAAAATGAAGAACTTGAATCCAAACTATAATATTTGCCATGTATATGATGTCTGGCACATTTATCTTAAAAGGTAATCTTGTCACACAAGGAAGGAATATTTGAAAGTTGAAGATAACTTCAAAGTTGGCAATAGGCTTTAAATGAAGAGGGATAAAAGAAGTAAATCGAAGTGGGAAAGGACGCTGGCTGGAACGAGAGGCGGTGATGATCTGCAGGAGAAGCTCCACACAGTCTGAATACTTAAGAACGCGCAGAATCAGCGGTGGAAGGAAAGGAAAGGACAAAGGAGACAAGGGGGCCTGGAAAGCCTGGATGAGTATCCAGAGCCGAAACCAACCCTGAGAACAGAACTCAGCTACTCAAGCTCAGACGGAGGCCTCTGACAAGCTCAGCCCTTGCTAATGAAAGAACTGTACCTGTCACTCCCAACTTGAGACTTCTCGAACAGCATCCTGCCGCCTTATGTACTTTTAGTCAAATAAACTTCATGAATATAATAAATAAACCAGACAGCCCACCCTGGACAAAGCAGGGGTTCAGATGTGTCCAAATTTGAACTGGAATCGAGACATCGTCAATTTGCATGACTGATTTTAACCATAGACAGCAAGTGATACTGTCCAAGTGGCTTCTGTGGAGTGAAGGAAGAGATCAATGTCCCATCCTTTCTCCTCCTTATGACCCTACAGATGTGTTTGAACCAAAAATACAGCTGAAGTTAAAAAGACTTTCCCCACAGAAATGCTGAGATTCAGGAACATGGATGTGGATTCACTGCAGTGATGATCAGTGCATGTTCTCATGGGTCTGATGATGTGACGGGTGAATTACTATAAACACAGTGCATTAGGAAGAATCTGATAGCAAGTAACCAAAAACAAAAACAAAAAAGCAAATAATAGAGCAAGTAAATTCCTCTGACACAGAAAGGAGTACAAGAAGATAGACAATTGCTATTGGTGATTTACCTGCACAGAAGTCGTTGAGGATCCAAGATTTTTCCATCTTTTTGCTTCACGATCTTCATAGTATGAATTTCCATATCATGTCCATTGCCTCTTGGTCACAAAGAGGGTGCTGCACCTGCAGGCATCATATCTACATTTAGCTTCATTTGATCAACTTATAAGGAAAGAAAAAGAATATCCCAGAAATCCCTAACCGTCTACCATCATTATTAGGTAACTTTCCTCCCCCTTGGGCACAGAACTGCCTCATAGGACCACCTCAAGCTGCAAGTAAGGTTTTCCACCCTCTGTGGTAGAATGTGATAAGAGAGGAAGCTTCAGCTGCATACATATCACTTAGTAAATATTTTACTGAATTTGTGGCAGGATTAAAATGTTTGGATTAAAATAATATTGAAAGCTGGCTGTTTATTTTCTTTATTTTATGTGTCATATATTTCTGGATGTTTATCCATTCTCTCTCCAGTGGAAACTTGATACTCTCAAGAAAGCCAAAGT
>CM053408.1:6679788-6781693 GCA_028644305.1 Xerus rutilus | reverse complement strand
GTAATCCCAGCACTTAGGGAGGCTGAGACAGGAGAATCGCGAGTTCAAAGCCAGCCTCAGCAATGGCGAGGCACTAAGCAACTCAGTGAGACCCTGTCTCTACATAAAACACAAAATAGGGCTGGGGATGTGGCTCAGTGGTCGAGTGCCCCTGAGTTCAATCCCCAGTACCAAAAAAAAAAAAAAAAAAAAAAGAAAGCCAAAGTCCTTTTCAATTACTAGTGAGTCAGACCTGGGCTTCAAGAGCCTTCAAGACCATCACACCTGAACTAGAGGACAACTGAGCTTGAACAGAAATGAAAGTGGTGTGTCTCTGGAGCATTTCTGGAAGGTAAAAGGAGGGTAGTGCAGGAGGTGGGGAGGGGCCAAGCACCTTGAAATGGGCCTCAGGAGGGGTCTGGGGACAGTTTCCAGGAAGAGAGAGGGCCTAAGCCTGAGCAGTGCTGGTGGATAGATACAGAAAAGGACTTTCAGGGCTGAGCTGTCTGGAAGCTGGCTCATCCAGAGACTACCCAGCTTCCACTTAGGAAATCATTTCACAGGATTATTACTAATCAAATAAAAAATATCAAAGTGAAAATAAATTGGCATGATAAGAAGCACAAATCAAGGTCTTAAAAAATCAAACAAGAAGCAGAAAGTAGGCTCTGCATAACATAACAGAGAGATCTCTATAGCAGAAATAATTACCTCAAAATGTCCACAGTGGAAAACAAAGGAAAAGGAATGTGTCCAATCATCATGAATCATTTTGTTGCATGTGAAGTTGGGATGAAGTAAACAGCACAAAACCTAAAACAAAATAAAGACTCAGATAAGGTCTTGTTTGGAAGCTTTCAGGGAAGGGCCACAACTCCCTTTTCTGTGGGTCAAGTTTCCATTCTGTTCTAATTATGGTTAAACAGTTCATTGTTTTATAAACAAGGGAATTTCAAGATTGTCCACGATTGAGCTTCTCTTTATTCTTCCCCCAAATGCTATGTTCTCTTACTTGTTCCATTAGTCTGACATATAAAATAAAGTATATTTCTGCTAATACCTAAGTTTCAAAAACTGGAATTTCTTTTAAATACTTTCACCTACAGGAATGCAAATATGTATTTTCATAAGCCTCCAAGACCACAGAGTCATTTGCCCTCCTGCTCTAGTCTGCTCCTACTTTCTTCTTACAGTGGCCACAACTATTAGATGGCAATGTTCCCAGCCCGAAATCTGACCATGCTTCTGCTTGGGGCTGAGCTCTTCCTGTCTATACCACAGGGACTTTTGAGTGAGGACACAGTGTGACATGGGTGGTAACTGGAACCTACCAATTTTTTAAAATTGATTGCTAATTTTTATTTTCTAAGTTATATGGCAAATGTTTATGCCTTACCTTCTTACATCTTTTAAAAAAAATATTGGAAAAGAATAGTTGCTCCCTTCCCCCTAATCCTGAAGTTTTATACATTTCACCACATCATTGGGTCTGGAACTTCTATTTTTACATTTTCCATTTAGCACTCAACCTGCTGATGTCTATTTTTTAATGTTGAAGCTCAGCACTACAAAACAGAAAAAGAACTGCAGGAAGACAGAAATACCATGAGTGCGTGCACACTCAGATACATGCATGCACACGCAGGCACACATAGGCTCATGTGCACATGCTAGGAGCTCTTGGAGAGAGCCAATTTTAGCAATAAAATTGGAAAAGCTGTGTAGCATAAATAGAAATCTGCAGCATCTGGTCAACCTGCCAGTAATATCCAGATTTTCAGAATATTTCCATTGATTGATATTTGACTAATTTTTTTTATTTTGGCCCTTTAAAATATTCTACTCATATGCCAACATTTAAAGCCAAATATTTCTACATGTCAAAATGTTTTTTGCTTACTCTCAATTACAAGACCTCTTCCCTCTATAAAACTCCTTCTATTATTAATGCTGTTAATGTATTCACAGTTTCAGAGGATTAAAACAGTAACTCACTTACTTTAGCTTTCCCTCCTCGGATATTTCTAGTGTCTATGCATTTCTTTTTGATTCTTGCCATCATAGATTTGGTTTCACTCCTTAACATGCTGTGATTGGAATATAGCCAAATCTGTTGACCTACAGTTAGTTTCTTCCACTTCTAATTTTTATTAGAAATCAATCCATTCATTCATTAAGTTATAAGCCCCTGCATGACCCCCTGTGGCCTTTCAAACTAAAGGAAAATGCCTAGTCCAAGGCATTAGGTTAATATTTTTCCATCTTTCCTCAAATATAACTTTTATTTACATATTTTATATTCTGATTGAGCTTTTTCTATATGTACCATACCATTTCTAAGGGCATCACACATCCTGAAACAAATAAATAACATTCAGATTCTCTATTTGAAATAGGTTTTATCTGGAATGTCCCCCAAAGGCTCATGTGCTGAAGGCTTGGTCCCCACTGCAGCAATGTTCAGAGGCAAGAGGGGATTTTAGGAAGTGCTTGGACCACAGGGGCTCTGAGCTCAGTGCACTAATTGATCTGATGGATTGTAGTTTAAATGGACAATTGGGAGATGTTATTTACGGTCTGGATGTGAGGTGTCCCCCCATGAGATAATGCAAGGTTTGGAGGAGAAATGATTGGGTTATAGCTTTAGCTATAATCAGTGAGTTAATCCTGAAGTGGTAGGGTATGGCTGGAGGAGGTGGGATTGGGGCTTGGCTTTGGGTATATATTTGCATCTAGACAATGGAGTTTCTCTCTCTGCTTTCTGATCTCATGTGAGCTGCTTCCCTCTGCCACACACACTGCCTTGATGCTCAGCCTCATCTTGAGCACCGAGGAATGGAGCCGGCTTTCTATGGACTAAGACCTCTGAAACCGTGAGCCCTCAAATAAATTTTTCTCCTTTAAAACTGTTCTGGTCAGATCCATTTTTCGCAGCAGTGAAAAAGCTGAATAGAACAGGAGACGATGGAAACATGGAAACGCAGGAGGTGGGGCCTAGAGGAAGTAGGTTGGAGGGGTGTACTCTGGAAGGGTTTCTCCTGTCCCTGGCACCTCTCTCTCTTTCTCCCTCTCCTTCTCTCTCTCTCTCTCTGCTTTCTGGCTGGGATGAAGTGAGCTTTATACTACCACACCCTTCAGCTCTGATGTTCTGCCTTGTCTCAGTTCAAAAGTAATGAAGCTAACCAACCATGGACTGAAACTGTGAGCCAAAATAAATCTTTCCTCTTCTACATTAATTTTCCTAGCTCTTTTGTTATAGTAACACAAAACTGGCTAACACATTATTTATGTGTAGAGGGCTATCTTTCCATTTCTTCATTAAATTATCTTAACTTATTATATAAAATCACATCTTTTTGAAGCTTTCTCAAATTAAAGCTAATTTTTTTCCTGGTTAACCCAACTGTCTATCAAATTCCATTACTATGGTGATGAGAATAATTAGTTGTTACAGACAACACTTAGAAATTACACACAGAATGAGGGTTTATCTCATCCTGAATTGTGATACTTTTTACAGTTTTATCCACAAAACCATTTGGTTGTATGGGAGCTATGCTGATCATAGCCATTGAATGTGTTCACATATCTGTGCAAATGTTGAAATTTCAGAAATCTTACATTTCACATCAGGAGGCCAAGCTCAGCAGATGCTTCCATATGCTAACATCCCTTGTTAAGGCAGAAGGTGTTAATTAAACAAATAATTCATATTAAGAATGCATATGATTTTAAAAAATCACAATGAATTAATCTGTTGTGTTCTTCCTGAAGGGTGTGAGCCCAGATGAAGTCTTTAGTCACAACATATACATCTGCACATCCGGTGTCATATGTATGAATGTGAATGAGTGAAAGAGCTAAGACACTAAGTATTCCCATTCCATGAGACAATGTAAATGGAAGCAGACCTCATGGAACGTGTACAGGAAATGTGGATGGTGGGCAAGACACAGGACCATACTATTCCTAGGCGATCCCAGGGAGTGTGGCAAATTGCCCAATAGCTTTCAACTTTTGTTGTAGAGGGAAAACCACTGGGACTTTGGGACTTATAGGATAGACGTGGGACAAGGAGACAGAGATACATCCAAATCTGGTTTGAGGTCCGGTGAGAACTTTGAGGGAAATGTCCCTTCTATGCCATCTGAAGGGTTCTGGCCAAGTCCAGGGTTGAGTGTTCAGGCTCACACTGGGATTCCCACAGTATGAAGCTGGTGCAAAGGTGGGAAAGAGTGAACTAGGACTTGAGGAAACCAAATCTGTATTTTAGGAGAATAAAGTCCTAGACATCAAGAAACTCAGCAAGTCGTCACGAGGAACTGTGGAATCAAAAGTGATAGGTCAGCAAAAATATTGGGGAGCCAGTGGTTTCACTGGTAGCAACTTGAAGGGATTCCTTGAGATGAAAGGTGATAAGAGAACAGATTCTTGCCATCATAAGCTTGGTTTCTCTCCTGAGTGGAAAGGAGCTAAACATATTGCCCTACAGTCAACTTCGTCCACTGCTAATTTATAAACAGTTAATCCATTTATCTGATTGCTATGAGGACACCTCCCCTTACCTTTCAAACTAAATGAACGATTCTAATCACAGATGTTAAGACGATGTTTCCCTAACATCCCTCAGACAATACTTTCTATATGGAGTTTTTTAATACTCTATTTTCTGTACTCTGACTTTTTTTTCTACATGTGGTATGCCAGTTCTAGGGGAATCACACATCCTGAACAAAATAAATACAATTCTGAATCTCTATTTATTATGGGTTTGGTCTGGAATGTTCCCCCAAAGGCTCAAATGCTAACGGCTTGACTGAACATTTTAGAAATTTCTCTGATCCAGTTCTTAAGCAGGGTGTGGAATACAGAGATGAATAATATTTGCCCTAGTTCTGGATGTTTTCACCTCAATACCATTTTGACCAATAAAGTAAAAACAAACAAACAAACAAAAAAATCTCAAATTTTCCAATCTCTTTCAATATGCTTTTCCATTCCACTTTTCAAATTGATTCTGGAATCTTCTTTATTAAATATATATTGCATTCTTTATTTTCCTTCTTCAGTCACCTTTTACTTGTTCCCTGTAGCTAGTCCGAATAAGTCACCCTTAATTCGGCATTTAAGGGTATTCAAATTGGATCCAAAAGAAAACAGGCTGCAGAGAGAGAGTACCAATGTCCTAACTCGAGTTCACAAAGTGCTGATTATTTGACCTAAAGACCCATCTCATAGGGTCTTATAATACATAGAGATTAAGTGAATATATGTGTGTTTGTGTGTGTGTGTGTGTGTGTGTGTGTGTGTGTGTGTGTATAATGGAGAACAATTCCTGATCCACATTTTTCAACATAGAAAGTTAGCCATACACTCATGCACTCATACCTTTGGCCTCCAGTCCTCTATGCACTCTTCCTAATGAATCTTCTGGACACCTACTTTTCAATGCAGCTTTCCATTGCTCTTACCATACCGACCATATTTAAGTTTTGAATGTGACCATTTTGGTAACTACACTGTAAGACCTTTGTGAGTAGATATCATGGCTTTCTTATTTCCATTTCCATCATCTGGTTCACTGTCTTTCAGAGAAAGGACTCCATAAATATTCAAGGATATGCATTGATCAGCATTTTAAAAAGAAAAAAAAAGTTTCAAAACCATGCAGTTATTTAAACTGAGAACTGTTGCTGTTGAGTGATCACTGTCAGCCTGTGGGAATGTCTTTACTGACGTAACACATGCTTCTGTCTTCATTCTGTCCTCATCAAAATTAGAGAAAGAGGAAGAATATTCACTGTCTCAGATGATTGAATTAACGTGAAAAGTATTGTAACATAGAATAACTGACTCAAAACAAAACAATATAATTTGGCAAATACAAATATTTGAATTTGAAGATATTTTTAAAATACATCTAAAAAAGAGAGTTGGCTTCAAATATATAATGGGAAAAACTTGTGGCAAATTCAGATGATCACAAACCAGATGAGTCTCTTGTGGGATCTCATTTTAGAGCAGCCACATAATATGATGGACATGAAAAGTTCTTGAAACCAGGAGATGAATATCTGTGTATTAATTACTGATTTCTAGTCCACACAATCATCTTTGATCCTCGAATTGATTTTCAACATAATTCGTATAAGAATCTGTAAATCTTCTAACAGAAACAAAAGACAACACATTTTTTTTCCTACAAGTAGGACCTTTATGTTTTTATAAGTTATTATCATTATCATTGATATAGACATTTTAGTAGCATTACTTCTACAGCATTCAAATAGGAGTTTTGAAGTATCAGTTTGCTTACCTTAACTTTAATACATGCCCAAAATGGATGATTGCTAGTTTCTCTACTTATTTCACAGTTTAATAAATTTTTTAAAAGAAAGTCTCTCCAATGTCAGTACTGCTTACTTTCCAAGAAATAATGTAGGACTGGGTAAGTTTTAACTTATTCATGTGTACTGTTTTCATAGACTGTAATTCTACACAAAAATTAGGTGTCAAAGTTTTGAAATGGCTACTGAACCAAAATTAAGCTATTAAGCTGTTATTTTCTTAGGAGGTATCTGCAGACATAATCAAGGATGGAATCTAATTACATATTCTAAACGAACTGTGCTGATAATATTCCATTATTAAATCAGTATTCTGTGTTTATAGATGTTTTTCATTCAACCATCTGTTGTGAAAATGAAAACAAAAAAGAGAACAATGCTTTATCCGTGGCTCCAACTCTGTTCAATCTCCTGGTGTTTTGTGCATTAAGTACTTGTCACTCCTTAACCTGCCTCTTTCCCTCCACAGGTCTCTACTGCCTACTAATGACCCCTGGGCCAGACTGAGTGAGCTTCACTTTGGAGGTCAAGTGCAACAACAAACACATAAACACAGGTGGAATTTGTTGACAGAATCTTGATAGGAAAGGAAGGGTGAATACTTTCTCTCCTTGGCTTAGCATCTCTTTGGACTAGGAATTAATAGTCTAGATTTAACGGCACTTGCAGTCTTCATCAGCCATGTCATCAAGCTCATGTTCACTTTGACATATAGATATGTTAGAAAAATTGAAAAGTGAACTAAGAAGAATTTATCATAGTCCTGGTTTCAGTGATAAACCATAAAGATATCTTGCTAGATCTTATTTTATGCAAAGATAACACCATGAGCCCCCTGGGATAATATCTGATTGACACTGAAGTTGTCAACGTGAGATTCTTTACACAGGGATTTTGCTGTATTTATGTATCCCCTAGGAATTGAGGTGAACATTGGCAGGAGAGACCTGATCTGAGAATTTGGATTTTGTCCATCTTCTTTTCTCAGCAACACAACTAACATCTGGTAAAAATCTAGCAGAAATGAAGTGAGTGTATGCACAGAGGACAATTGATACTGGTTGTGTGGGAGGAACAAGCTCACAGAGAAACCTCAAACAGCAAGAACAGATGTGCTTCCCACTGGCCAGATCCCCGATGGAGAAAGCAAACTGCCTGCTCTGGGACACAGCCTGGTTTGGTTCCTCTAGTTAGTAAGAAAAAGAGTGATAGGGAAATGAATCAAAGACTTAGTAAAAATGAAAAATGATTCAGTGGATTGAATCAGATATTGATGGCTGGCAAGGTTAAATTGTCAGTAAATATGTTAGGCTTTGTGGACTCACAAAATCAACTATACCGTAAAGGTACTTATACAACAAAAGGAAAAAATAGTCCACAAATTATCCATTAATAGAATTAAAAAATATATAATAAGTATAATTTTATAGTATAAGTTTGCTAAAGAGGAGAATGAAATTCTTGGTGGGAGACAAACGGTTTGATTAATTGGTTTCAGAGTCAGTTCCCTCCCATTGTGCTGGAACCATGGTCTCCAAGTCTTACTGGAAACAAGACACCAGTGACCTTCATCCAAGAATAAACCAGAAGGTGTTTCCTGCACCTTTTGTTCACACTTATAGACCACCCTCACCAAGTTCAGGAAAATGCCATGTAGGAAAGTAGGTAAAAATCATGGCTTCTGTGCCAGGGCTTTCAGAGTTTCAATTCCAGCTGATCTGCTCAGTGGCCATATGATCATTGACTAATCCAGGAATCTCAATTTCCTCATCTAAAAATGAATTACAGTTCCTTCTTTAACAAGATGGTTGCAAAGTTTAACTGAGCTAACAGTTGCAAAGATTTTTAGAAGAGTATATGTCATGTTATAAAGCAATTAATATACATGTTGTTCATCTTTTGATAATTTTTCAATCATGTAAGTGTTCCTAAGCTTATGATCTTTACAATAACAACCAGATGGCATAATTTAGTCCACGGGCATAGTTTGTGGACTCCCATCTGATGACTGACACCACCCTCTCCTCACCCCTTCATTCAGACAGAGACCTATTTAACACTCATCCTTTCAATGCAATTGAGATTCAATAGCAGAAGCTGAGTGCCACCACCCCAGGTGCATGGAGAGGTACATTTGTTTTTCACCAGAGTAATTGTAAATTCTACTTAGGAATGTTGAAATGGGAAATACATTTTCTTCTACTGACATCCTCTGCATTCACCAAGCATCTCTGTCTTATAATATTATTTATTTCCTTCATTCCTGTATTAGTCTACCCATCTAGCTTCCAGGTTTATATTCTCATAATCTGTAAATTCCACAAAGTCCATAGCATATCTTCATCTGTTAGCAACCCACTGTTCTTTCAGGTCTTTGCATCACAAGGATCTTCAAAAATTATTCCTTCTTTAATGTCCTCAGACATGATCTATACTACTCTTACTCATCCTAGGAATAAGAATTTAAAAAATATATTTTAAATGAGTGTAAATTCACATTTCACCATTGTTATCTTTTATTTAATTGCATATCAATATCTGATAGGAAATCAAGTTATGTTGTGAGCTTCCCCTTTTCTGGAAATTTATCATAAGCTCTATATAAAGTTTTACTTATAAATGTTTAAGCACAATGACCTAAATCTGTGTATTACATAAGGCCTTTTTTTAATGGTTGACTTGAGATGATATACTTTCTATCAAGACAGACAATTGTGTAAATTCTCTAAATTGTAGAAACACATGGCACCTGAGAACAGGAAGTGGCATACAAGGAAAATGTCACATAGAAACATGACATGGAGAGATTTCAAAAGAAAGCCACAGTTGGGTGTCGGTAATATCTCATATCCTGCCACTGGGAATGGATTTCGCAGTCTGCGCTCTAATTACATTGTGCACTTCACTAACGGCTCTGTCCCCAGAGGGTCTCCTGGGAATCAACTGGCAGATTTTATTGGGCCCTGAGTGAATTTAAATGTGTTGAAAAGGTAGTGAATTCACAGCCCTACCTATTTGTAGATAAGATAAAGAGTAAAAATACATCATTTCCCTCTAATGGGCACTATGTACACTCTTGAAGCGGCACTTTTACAGGTAATTAATTCAATCTCTTATCCTGCCACCTCTCCCCACCAACATGTGCCTTCAATAGAGCTGGTTTGAAGAAAAGTTGAACTTCCCAAAGTTTTTATGGGTCCTGTTCTCTAAGATTTTAGGAAGAATTACAGAAATACGTATGTTTTGGAGTCATCCTTTCACAAGGGAACATTGTTGGACACATCATGATCCTTATATGGAGAGAAACTATTGAAACTTAGTATTTACAAGAAGAGCAACTTTGTTTATTTAGATGGCTTAGCAACTAATAGTAAGGATAATCTTTATTGCTCATGTTATTACAACAGCATTAAAAATGTGCATCTCCCATAAGAGACAACTTCGATGTTTATGATCCCTATATTCAACCACATTTAAACGGTAAATCATCTTCCATTAATCAAAAAGTTATTAAAATGCTTTGTTGAATTTCAAGTACTGCATTCCTGCATTCTTACATATTTTAATGACATAGGCCATTCTGTTTTAACAACCTTCAATCTGGTTTGGGGAAATTTAGGGTATAAATTCTTTTTCCTCCAATATTTTGATAGAGCATAACTAAAAATATAAGCACCATACATGACATTTTGTCTCAATCTAATTTTAGTCCAGATTAGCTAAAAAAAAAAAAAAAAAAAGAATATCTCCCTTTTAGTCCCTTTTGAAGGAAAGAAGAAGTCAAGTTCCATCAACTGGCCAAGTATAGTACTGCCTATCCACTCGAGTCACTGGAAGTTGTCCAAGTCAGAAGAGCTATTCAGGAGATCAAAATATTAGAATGAGATCTTTCCAAATCTAATTCATTAGCATCCTCTATCAAAACATTACTGTGTTCTATCAATACCGTCGAATCTGAAACTGTCTATGAAGCAGCGTATGGAGGAAACTGGCCTGCACATTTCAAAGGAAGAAGATCTGAAACAGAATCAGATGCGCTACACTTCCGTCATAGAGGATGTGAATTATTATATCTATTAATTGACGTAATTATGCATGTATTTTCTCTTATAATAACAGGATGGGAAGACTTAGGCTAATTATAGGGTAAGCAAATTTCATTTTCTCTTCAAATACATGTTAGCATGGGAATTGCATGAACACTTACAGGACAAGTTTCCCATGCACATTATCTCGAGAATGGAATGAGCCCATCCAACAACCACGGAATGCTAACTCCATGGTGCAAGGCCCACTTCTAAGTCATCAGCAACCTATCCTCATCCTGAACAAAGACACAGCCCCAAATAATAACCATGCATAGAGTATAATAGAAGAAGAAGGAAAAAAAACCTGTAAAAATAAATCTGAAAATCAAAGGCTCCTAGTGCTGTAGTTTCACTGATTAGGTGGGATTTGGGAAGGGTGGTTTAGGGTTGTTTTTTCTTCCTGCCTTCACAGTTCTACAGTCACAATGGCTCTCTAGTGGGATGCTAAATTAAGAGGCATTTTGTTTGTATTGTTAGCAGCTAGATCGAAACAGTCACAGAGAAATGTTTTATTATGGTGAGGAAAGGACTCTTTTAATAAGGCTCTTAGGAGACTGAGTTTTAATGACGCTTAACACAATGTTTTAAACCACACACCACATCTACATGTTATTTCTTGTTAAATGCTGGTTATTAAACAGCAGGCTGGCTCCAGATTGCCTGCAGAGGGTAGTTAGGGTTGGCTGATACATCTCTGACAATTTGAATAGTTGATGGAGTGACAAGGGCTGCTTGCAGCTAAAGGATTTCACATTTTAACATCTGCACAGTGTAACAGTATGTATTATTACCCAGTGTGCGTCTCCACAATATGGGGAAGGGTTAAAGCCAATTAGGCACAATTGTAAGTTTCAATTTCTTCTACAATTCTGTACCCTCATCCAAACTTAACATGCTTAAGCTGAAATGATTTCCCTTACTACTTAACCCAGGGATCTCTGCAGTGCATTTCTGTTCAGAACTGCAGACCAAAGAACAAGTAACGGAAAAGAAGAACAGAATGTGCCCCAAGGAATGATGTGAGCTATAAAGCAATACTTGATTATGACCAGGCTTTCTTTTTTTTTTTAACCATTTAAATGCTTAACCTTTTTTAATTAAAAAGAAAGGGACCATTGTTTTGCAATGCCTTTATCTTTCTCACTCCAAAAGGAGAGCAGTTTATCATTTGGGTCAAAGAGGCCACCATCGTCAAGGAGCTAAAGTGTCCAGGTTTCAGACGTCAGCTCTCGGCATCAAACGCACTTTCTCCCATGTAGCCTACTTTCTCTTTTTATCCTTTATTTTTAGATGCTGATTCAGAATTGTTTAATTCTCTTTTGCGCTGCCCAGTTTTCTGAAGTAAGCAAAGAAAACAGAGCTTCCAGCCATTTGGGAGAGATCCTCACTCTTGGCTGCTTATATATTGAGTCAAGGAGTTAAGTCATCTTATCTCTAAGATTTGGAGGAAAAAATGTATTCAACTTACCTCTTAATTCCCTGATTCTTATCTTGACCATTGTGAGGTGTCAAGAGACAGGAGTCTGTTTTGAGCCCAGGTGCAAAAGTCCTGTTTGTGGAATAGGCCCAGGACTTCTAGTGGGAGCTTAGAGGTGGCTCTTTCAGTAATCTTGAGGTTGGTGAGGGAAGGGTTCTGTTTGCTAAGGGACCTGAGAGCCCCTTTGTGCCACAACTGACATCTTTCAGTAATTTGCCAAAAATGACAAAAATAAAGGGAAAGAGGAGAGGCACCCAACATTTGTCCTAGGCATTTTTGAGAACACGGAGCTGTTCCTTGGGCTACATACATGTGCGTCTATAGGAAAGCTTATATCACAGGTATCCAAGGACTGCCCTAAAGATGTTACCACAGCAAACCCAAAAGAGTCTTTCATGTTCTCTCACATAAGATTGGCATTGTTGTACATCAAAGGTAAGAGCAAGATTCTTGCCAAGAAAATTAAAGTATGTATTGACCAGATGGAGCACTCATGAGCCCCGATAGCCTCCTAGAATACATGATCAGAAAAAAAATAAAAGAAAGGAAGGAAGCCAAACCAAAAGGAGCCTGGGTTCGATGGAAGCACACACCTGCTTCACTTAAAGAAGCACAAATTGTGAGAACCAAAGGGAAAGGGAAAGAATCCAAGCTGCTATTATGAATTCAAGGTACCACAGGCATTAAAATAATGACCTCTGGGTTGTGGGAAAAAAAATAGTAAATAAATAGTAAAGCTTGAGTGTTTATCTAAAAAGGAACAAGAC
The DNA here is from genome assembly GCA_028644305.1 of Xerus rutilus. Lineage (NCBI taxonomy): Eukaryota > Metazoa > Chordata > Mammalia > Rodentia > Sciuridae > Xerus > Xerus rutilus. Next base: position 6,769,035 of record CM053408.1, on the reverse strand, counting down.
TTAAATTTTGAACAACAGTATTCCAGATCACAATGTGAGAACTTTAGGGTCTGGATATGGCCAAGAAGACATCCAGCAATGACATGGAACATAGGTACGAAGACATTATGTGAGACATTGCTCATCTCCAAATTGGGGTAAGATAAGTTCAGTGCTTGCCCAGAGTGCAGGACTCCTCAGAAAGGCTAGGAGTTCCATGGAGCCTGGGATCAAACCTGTGGATCCCAAACATTTGGCCATTACTTCCCACTCAGGATCCTTAGGGGTATTAGGGTACTGACAAAGGATCAAGTCTTAGTGACCCTGTCTTCTCCATGTACATACAAAACAACCAGAAATTTGATCAGTATCATCAGATGTCCTGAAACTATATGGAATTACGTGTTCAAATAATCTATGCTATGTGTACATATAAGATTCAAATTTTAATTCAGAAGACCTCTCAATTCCAGTGTATTTAAAGCCCATGGAATGTAGCATAGTATGAGCTAAAGGGATTTTAACTACCAAAGAATGGAGACACCATTCCTGGTTCTTCTGTTCCTTTATACTTTATAGCCATGAGTTCTCTCTTCAAAGTAGTTCCTAAATCTCACAACCTTCCTATCAAAATTTGCCTCATTAGCACCAACATGCCTCCCTGCTCCTTTCTGACCATACTATAATCTTTTCCCATTAGCACTATGAAAATCCTCACTCCCAACTCAAGTAATCCATTGGCTATTTTTCCCCAGGGTAAAATCCAAACTCTATTGTGCTCTAGCACATAGATCATACAAATCTAAGCACATTTATCATAAGTATCTAAGAATACAAACACAAAAATTCTTTCATATAGATATTTATATAAGATTTTTCTTTATTTAAAATATTTAAGACAAAGTTTGTTTTAGTCAGCTTTTTTGTTGCATCACCAAAAGACCTGATAAGAAGTGCATAAAGGTGGAAAAGTGTATTTTGGTTCAAGTTTCAGAGTTTCAGTTCATGGTTGCCTGACTCCATAGCTCTGGGTCCAAGATGAAGGGGAACATCATGGCAGAGGAAATCAGCTCAGAACATGATAATCAGCAAGCAGAGAGACCTCTACTCACCAGGGACAAAATATAAACCCCAAAGGCATGTCCCCAGTGATTTCTTTCTTTCAGCCACATCTTACCTGCCTATAGTTACCCCAGTTAATCCATCAAGAGGATTAATCCACTGATTAGGTTACAACTCTTGTAATCACATTATTTTACCTTGGAAATTTCTTTCATTGTCTCACATGTGAGCTTTTGAATTACACCACATATTCAAACCATAACAAAGATGAGTACATACTTGGTGTCTAATTACATCCTAGTGATTCCAGTTAATACTTGTAGTTAATACTGTGTTGTTATTTGGAATTTGAAGAGAAAGTCAATTTTAAGGATTCTTACCTGTTCCACCATACACATAGACAAAAATAGTAACCATGTAAAGTGATGGATGTGTTAATTAATTTGTGGTGATCATTTCACGATGTACCAAATTATTATGATATGCTCACATCATTCTTATAATTTTTTCAACCTAGATTTGCAAACTTTATATAATTATACCTAGATATTGTTCATATTTTTATTTTTTTTTTAAATTCCAATGCTCAGAAAGTCCACAAATTTAAAACACTTTCGCTAAGTCCTTTATATTTTGTTTTATCTTTTGGTTGACTGACTTTTGTCATTACAACATCTTCATTTTATGAAAAGAACTTCTCAAAGATACTGTATTCTCACCTTTGAGCATGCTTAAGCAAAGTCACCTATTTTCATGGTCTAATGTCAATATGAACAGTAATGAAATCCTTGAGTTACACACTCCATATTCATGGAGATACATCTAAGTATAGAAATAACTGACTTTTAGAAGGTAATTCTTTATTTTGGTATCGTTGTAATGGACTCTGTACTGAAGAAGACTCTAAGGGCTCTCATTGAGAAGGCAATCGCTATCTTTTCCCTGTACCTTGCATTGAAACAATTACATCTTCACAATGAGAGAAGCCTTCTTCAGTCAGAGATAGCTGAAAAGAATTGCTTCAAGGCAGCTCAAGTAAAGGGGCATGATATTCAGCTATGTCAAACATCTGCTTGTCTAATTCTCCCAATTTTAGTCATGATCACATTAATTCTAGACTGAAATATGAGAGTCTAGGTTTTTCTAGATGTTAAAGTTTCCAAATACTTTAAATCATTTTGACATGAAATGTCTCTCAGTATTTAAAAAGATCATAAGTTTTCTTCTTTCAAACTTAGAGCTTAACTTTCTTTAATCTCAAATACTTTAATGAATACTACAAAAAAATGACCTACACAGACTTATGCCATGATCTAAATATCTACATAAAATAAGTAAGATTTTAACTGTTTTGGAAACTTTTAAGCTCAAGAACAGGGACATCTAAATTCTCCCTGCTGTTCATTATTGGTTCATGAAGGGGTATATTTTAGGATCTTTCCCCATTTCATAAATATAAACTTTCTATTTTCTCCAACATTAAATTTCCAAGTCTTATGATACTATAAAATACCAGAATTTTTAGAAGAAATTTATAAATTGACTATACTTATAAAAGTGTCTTTCACCGATGACAAGATAGACTTTGGGGGAAACATTCACAAAACAATCTAACTTCGATTTTAACTGATGTATCTTACAACATAAGGAAGAATAAAAGTAAGAATGAGAAAGGTAACTCTTTGCAAACAGGTTCAATATTTATGAAAACACTGTTCATATGCTGAATAAGTGGTAAAACAGACCCAAAAATTTAACCAGGCTATTACAAATTAATAAGAATATCTAAAACAATGAAATCAATCTTTGTCTTTATAAATTATTATGCTGTATGAAGACTCAGAATGAACAAGAACCTAAGATCGGTCAAAATATTTTAGGTTCTACGTTATTTAGGAATACCTCCTTCTACTAGTAATGGAAAATCTAATCACAGTAATTAAATTTCTTCCCCATGGCAGAGGTCTAGAATCAGTTACTCTCACTACTTCAGCAGTATAACATGGTCTGGCCACTGGATTCTCAGTGTTTGTTTTCTCTTCAAAGTTACAAGGTGATTGAAACTTCAGCTCCTATATCTATTTTTCAGCAAGATGGAAAAGAGAAAAGAGCAAAAACTCTCACTGGAAATCATTTATGTCTCCTATGCCAAACCTTGTGAAATGGCCACAAGTGAGTAAATAATGTCTAGAAATGGTTGCGATGATAGCTCAGGTAGTTACCCAGCTCCTAAAGGTTCACCAGAGCTGACTTTTAGGAACCAATGAACGAAGACAGCGATTATCAAAAGCAAATTACACAAACTTAGTTAAATTATAAAAAAACAGAGGAAAAAAACTGCTAAAAATTACTCAACGTTTCTTATTATTTGTACCGGCTATTTTAATTTTATCTGCATAGTGAAAGTAACGAATAAATGGTGTGATTCTGTGTATGTCTTCATGACTTTCTCTTCATTGATGTCATATTGGTATCTTGTTATTCATCTTAGTGGAACTAGATATACCACAGAAATCAGAAAAGACTGCAAACTAACTGGGTCTCTGTGTGTGTGCACTGGTTGTCCAGTTAAGAAAGTGGAGGAGGGCTGGGGTTATGGCGCAGTGGTAGCGTGCTCGCCTAGCACGCGGGAGGCACTGGGTTCGATCCTCAGCACCACGTAAAAATAAAATAAAGATATTCTGTCTACCTACAACTAAAAAATAAATATTTAAAAAAAAAAAAAAAGAAAGTGGAGGAAACAGTGTTCCTAAAGCAGATTAAGATCAAATGTTTTCCTGGTCTCTAGCTTTTGTATTGCAATTAAATTTCAAAAGGTGTCTATTCCTTTAGCCATTCCAACTTTAAATAACACACACGTGTGCACACACACACACACACACAAATAAAAACTTCTAGGATTCAAAAACTACTATCCAATTCAGCAACATAGTCACTTTTGTCATTGACAAATGAATAGAATTTCCACATCCATCTCCGCTATCTCTCTTTCATCATTCTCATTAAAGTAAACTAATATCAACAAGCATTCTATGTTGGCTTCATACTTAGAGTTCCGACTGTTAAATATTTACCAGTCGGCCCCTGGGACATTCAACCATGTTTACTAGAAATTCCACACTCACAACATAGAAGACAAATCACCAAAATATAAGGTATACAGAAAAGAATGTATAAACTATTAAAGTGACATCACAGTAAAGGCAGTTTGATACATTCACCATTACATCATGAACATCATAATGTATATTAGGTAATTAATGCTGTAAGATGTCTGTAGGTAATCATATCCCTGGATAGAAACTAAACACGCTTACACATCTCATCTCAATCTGAGGAGGAATTCTCTAGCAGTCAGATCATCCCAAAATGGAAATCTACATTGCATGGTTGCATTGGGAGTTCATGTATTCCCTGCTCCTGGAGGTACTCAGGCAGGAACTGAATGGACATGGGTCGGGAATATCTAACCTCAAAAGCTCTTTTATGTAGGACACTCTTTTTAGGTCCTTTGCAATACTGAGCCCAAGTGAGTGTGTTGGCTTTTTGTCTGCTGTGACCAAAAGACATAACAATAAAAATTTTAGAGGAGAAAAAGTTTATTTGGGGCTCATGGTTTCAGAGATCTTAGTCAATAGTTCTCAGTCCACTGCTCTGCACTTATGCTGAGGCAGAACATCACGGTGAAAGCGTGTGGAGAAGGAAAGCAGCTCTGGCCACCAGAAAGTAGAGAGCTCTGTTCATCAGGAACAAAATATAAACCCCAAAAGCACACCCACAGTGATCTATCCTTCCAGCCACAATCTACCTGACTAAACTTACTGCCTAGTTAATCAATATCAGCAGATTAATCCCATAATTAGGTTACAACTGTTATAGTCTAATCATCTAACATCTGACTATTCTTACATTGTCTCACACATGAGATTTTAGGAGATACCATATACCAAATCATAACAGTGAGTCCAAGAATTAAGATATTCCTAAACATGTTAATTGGCTGTTATGTCAAATTTTGTCTATTTATTCATTTAATACATAGTCTTGATTTTTTTTAATGTTTCATATGCTGTTCTAGAAACTGATGAGAGAGTCAATAGTAACACACACACACACATATCCCTGGCCTATTGAAACTGGAAAAACAAATGATAAACATATGAACACATGCATATGATCATTTTAAATAGTGATAAGCATTCAAGAAAATGAACATTGTAAGCACCTAGAAAGCAGTGGTGTGTAGGGGAAAGATGAGAGAGGTTACTTTGACTAAAATTGCAAGGAAAAAGAGCTTTACCAATTCACCATTTCTATGATTAAAAACAAGTGAGTAGCAAAAATGGTCAAGAGTGAGACCATTCCAAACAATGTGGCAAAGGTACAGAGGTAGTTAAGTGGTAGATGCTGCTTGACCTTGTAGGCCCTACTAAGGTACTTGGGCTTTATTCAAGTTTCAGTTGAAAATCATGGAGACTTTTAAGCAGGGGTTGATGGAATTTCAATTTTATTTTTAAAGATTAAATTCTGTATGTTCTAAAACAATTAAAAAACAAAATTTGGAATCAAACATAGATAAAAATTTTCAAATAAAGGTGGCTTTGAGGATTTTTATTTGAAGCCTAACTAGAAGAATTCTTCTATTTTAAATTTCTAAATCAGGAGATGCTCATGATTAACACTGAATGTTAATGGTCTCAACACTCCAATTAAAAGACATAGATTAGTAGAATAGATCAAAAAACAAGATAAAACTATGTACTGTTTACAAGAAACTCATAGTGAAATACACCCACCCACCATCTAAAGGTAAAAGTATGGAAAAGACATATTTCATGCACACAGACTCCAAAAACAAGCAGGACAAAATATTCTCATATCTGAAAAAGCAGATTTCAAGTAAAAATTAATCAGCAGAGACAAAGAAATTCACTACATCCTGGCAAAGGCAATAATCCAACAAGAAGATATAACAATAGTAAATATTTATGCCCCATATGTCAGTGCACCCAATTACATAAAAACAATACTCCATGACATTAAAGCCCAGATAGACCCCAACACAATACTCAGTGATTTCAATAAACCTTTGTCACCAATAAACAGATTGTCAAAACAAAATCAATAAATGTATTTCCAACCTAAATAATCAGTAAATCAAAAGAACCTAACAGACATCTACAGAATGTTTTACCCCCAAAGAGCTGAATTTACCTTCTTCTCAGTGGCTTTATGGAACTTTCTTCAAAATAGACCATATTCTAGGACACAAGTAAAACTTACCAAACACACACACACACATACACACACACACATACACACATAAAATCCATATAATCTCATGCAGCCTCTTAAGTCATAATGGAATGAAACTAGAAAGCAACAGCAAGAGAAATAATAGAGATGAAGTCTTAGAGTACTTTTGACTTGCATTTCTCTAATTGTTAGAGATGTTGAACATTTCTTCATATATTTGTAGATCAATTGTATATCTTCTTCTGAGAAGTTTCTGTTCAGCCCCTTAGCCCATTTATTGATACAGTTGTTTGTTTTTTTAGTGTTAAGTTTTTTGAGTTCTTTATATATCCTGGAGATTAGTGCTCTATCTGTTGTGCATGTGGCAAAAAATTTGCTCCCAGAATATAGGCTCTCTGTTCACCTCATCGATTGTTTCTTTCACTGGAAGAAGCTTTTTAGTTGAATTATTGATTCTTTATTTTATTTCTTGCACTTTAGGAGTCTTGTTAAGGAAGTCAGGGGCCTAATCTCACGTGATGAAGGTTTGAGCCTACTTTTTCCTCTATTAAGCCAATGTCTCTGGTCTAATTCCTAGGTCTTTGATCCGCTTTGAGTTGATTTTTGTGCATAGTGAGAGAAAGAGATTTAGTTTCATTTTGCTGCATATGGATTTTCAGTTTTCCCAGCACAATTTGTTGAAGAGCCTATCTTTTCTCCAGGGTATATTTTTGGCATTTTTGTCTAGTATGAGATAACTGTATTTATGTGGGTTTGTCTGTGTCTTCTACTCTGTACCACTGGTCTCTGTGTCTATTTTGGTGCCAATGGCATGCCATTTTTGTTATTATAGCTTTGTAGTATAATTCAATAATACTAGCAACAAGTGCTGTCAAGGATGTAGGGGAAAAGGCACACTCAAACATTGCTGGTGGGACTGCAAATTGGTGCAACCAATCTGGAAAGCAGTATGGAGATGCCTTAAAGAACTTGGAATGGAACCACCATTTGCCCCAGCTATCCAGTTCTCCATCTATACCCTAAAGACTTAAAAACAGCATACTACAGTAACACAGCCACTTCAATATTTGTAACAGCACAATTCACAATTGCTAAACTGTGGAAGCAACCTAGATGCCCTTCAATAGATGACTGGATAAAGAAACTGTGGTATATATACACAATGGAATATTACACAGCAGTAAAAGAGAATAAAATCATGACATTTGCAGGTAAACGGATGGAGCTGGAGAATGTCATGCTAAGTGAAATAAGCCAATCCCAAAAAACCAAAGTCCAAATGTCTTTGTTGATTAGTGGATGCTGATCCATAATGGAGGCAGAGGTGGGAAGCATGGGAGAAACAGAGGAACTTTGGATAGGGCAAAGGGGAGGGAGTAAGGGAATGGAAGGGGCATGGGGGTAGCAAAGATGGTGGAATGAGATGGATATCACTATCCTAGGTACATGTATGAAGGCACAAATGGTATGACCTTATCTTGTTTACAACCAGAGAAATGAAAAAATGTGCTTCATATGTGTACTATGGCTTGAAATGCATTCTTTTGTTTTAAAAAATAAAAATAAATAAATTTAAAATAAAAAAAGAAAAAGAATAGAAATTACTTATGCTCATGGAGATCAAACAATGCTCTCTTTAAAAAAATAATGAATTAAGGAAGAAATGAGAAATTCTTTTAAAAAAATGAGAACAGAGATAAAACATATAAAAAAAATCACAGGGACAGTATGAAAACAGTTCTAATAGGAAAATTTATAGCGCTGGATGCCTAAATTGAAAAAAAAAACATAGATCCCAAATAAATAAGCTTATGCTATACCTCAAGGTCTTAGAAAAAGAAGAAAAAAATGAATTCTAAAATCAGGAGAAGACAAGATATAAATAAGGTCAGAGACAAAATTAATGAAATTGAGAATTTAAAAAATTCATAAGCTCATTGCAGTGAAGAGTTGGTTCCTCAAAAGAATAAATAAGATTGATAACTCTTTAGTCAAACTAATCAAAAGAAAGAAAAGAAAAAGGAAATATCACCACAGACCATTCTGATACCCAAAAAATCATCAGAAACTATTTTGAAAATGTATCCTCCAATAAACTGGAAAATCTAGAAGATATTGTCAAATTTATGGACACATATGTCCTGTCCAAATTGAACCAGGAAGATATACAAAACTTAGACCAATATCAAACAGTGAACTTGAAATAGCAATTAAAAGTCTTCCAAAAAATAAAATTCCAGGACCAGATGAATTCTCAGCTGAGTTCTACCAGACCTTTAAAAAGGAACTAATACCAATCTTTCTCAAATTATTCCATGAATTTGAAAAGGAGTGAATATTTTTTTAGTCAACTTTTTTTGCTGTTGTAAACAAAAGACTTGATAAGAGTAACATAGAGGAGAAGAAGTTTATTTGGGGCCTCACAGTTTCAGAGGTCTCAGTCCATAGAGAGCTCATTCCATTCCTCTGTGCTGGAGGAGAGGTAGAACATCAATACAGAAGAGTGTGGCATAGGAAAGAACCCGAAACATGGCACCCAGGAAGCAGAGAGAAACTCAGCTCAGCTCACAAAATATAAACACCAAAGGCACACCTCCAATGACCCTCCCCTCCTCCAGTCACACCCTGCTTACATATAGTGACCATTCAGTTAATCCCTATGAGGGGATTAATGTGCTGATTAGGTTAAAACTCTTTATAACCTAATAATTTCTTCTCTAAACTTTCTCATACATGAGCTTTTGGAGACACCTCATATTTAAACCTTTACAACTCCCAAACACATTCTGTGAAGTTAGTATAACCCTGATACCAAAACCAGTCAAAGACACATCAAGGAAAAAAAAACTACAGACAAATATCCCTAATGAACATAGATACAAAAATCCTTAATAAAATATTAGCAAACCTTATTCAAAAATATATTAGGAACATAATACACCATGATCAAGTGGGTTTCATTGTAGAGATGCAAGGTTGACTCAACATATGCAAATGAATAAATGTAATTCACCACCTAAACAGAATTATGGATAAGAATCACATGATCATTTCAATAGATGCAGAAGAGACCTGTGATAAAATCCAGCATCTATTCATGTTAAAAATGCTGGAGAAGCTAGGGATGAATGGAAATTACCTCAGCACCGTAAAGACTATTTATACTAAAGACTATTTATACTAAAGCCAACATCATACTGAGTGGAGAAAAACTAAAACTATTTCCTCTAAAATCAGGAAAAAGGCAAAGCTTTCGTCTCTCACCACTCTTATTCAATGTATTTCTCAAAACATTAACCAGAACAATAAAATAAGGGAAGGAAATCAAAGGGATACAGATAGGAAAAGAAAAAGTCAAACTATCTCTGTTTTCCCATTACATGATCCTATACCTAGAAAAACCAAAAACCTCCACCAGAAGATTTCTACAACTTTAAATGAGTTCAGCAAAGTAGATGGATACAAGGTCAACACCCATGAATCAATAGCTTTTTTATACTTCAATAATGATTCAGAAAGACATCAGGTAAAGCATCCCATTCCTGGAATGATTAAAACAATTCTAAGCCAAAAAAGTAATACTGTAGGTGTCATAACACCTGACTTCCAGTTACACTGTTGAGCTAAAGTAACAAAAACTTTATAAAAACAGACACTCAGACCAAAGGTACAGAATGGAGGACACAGAGAAACTCACACAGATGGAGTCATCTGATACTTGACAAAGGTGCCAAAAACATACACCGGAGAAATACAGCTTTTTAACAAATGGTGCTTAGAAAACATACAGTTATTAACATGTAGCAGAATGAGAGTAGATGCTAATCTCTCACCCTGTTCAAAAGTCAACTCAAAATGGATCATAGATCTGTGAATTAGATCAGAAACTATGCAACTCTTAGAAGAAAATAAGAGCTTGATACTCCAACATACAGACACAGGCAACAACTTTCTCAGTAGGACCCCTAAAGCTCAGAAAATAATGCCAAAGGTTAATAAGTGGAGTGACATTAACAGAAAGCTTCTGCCGAGGGCAGTGATGCATGCCTGTAATCCCAGCACTTTGGGAGGCTGGACAGGAGAATTGTGAGTTCAAAGCCAGCCTCAGCAAAAGTAATGCACTAAGCAACTCAATGAGACCCTGTCTCTAAATAAAATACAGATTGGGCTGGGGATGTGGCTTAGTGGTCGAATGCCCCTGAGTTCAATCTCCTGTACCAAAAAAGAAAGAAAGAAAGAAAGAAAGAAAGAAAGAAAGAAAGAAAGAAAGAAAGAAAGAAAGAAAGAAAGAAAGAAAGAAAGGAAGGAAGGAAGGAAGGAAGGAAGGAAGGAAGGAAGGAAGGAAGGAAGAAAGACTAGCTAGCTTCTGGCACAGCAAAGGAAATAATTCAGAATGTGAAGACAGAACCTACAGAATGGGAAAAAAATCCTCGCTAGCTAGTCTTCTAGCAGAGGATTCATATCTGGAATATATAAAAAACTAAAAAGCTAAACACACACACACACAAATAACCTAATTAATAAGTGGGCAAATGAACTAAATGGACCTTTTCAACAGAAGAAATATGAATGTATAAAGAAAGTTTCTACATGATTAGCTATTAGGAAATTGAAAATCAAAACTACACTGAGATTCCATCTCACTCTAGCTACAATAGCAATAATCAAGAATACAAACAATAATAAATGCTGGAGAAAAAGGAATACTTTTACATTGTTGGTGGAATTGTATGTTAGTACAACACTATGGAAATCAGTATGAAGATCCTTAAAAGTGTAGGACTGGACCCCCATATGACCCAGCTATACATACTACTCTTCAGTGTTTATCTTTAAAAAATTATACTATATGAGTATACTATAGTGATACATGCATTCCCATGTTTATTGCAGCAGAATTCACAATAGTCAAACAATGGAATCAGCCTAGTTGTCTGTTTATGGATAAACAAGTGAAGAAAATTGTGTATATATACACAATGAAGTTTTATTCAGTTATAAAGAAGAATGGAACAATGTCATTTGCAGGAAAATGAATGGAACTTGAGAGCATTATGTTAAGAGAAACAAGCCAAACTCCCAAAGTCATGTTTTCTCTCATATGTGGAAACTAAAGGGAAAAGGAAAAGAAGGTTGTGAAGAATGTCATAAATATTTTAGGGAGATCAGTACAGAAAAGGGACCAGGGGGAAGGAAGAGGTACAAGAAAGGAGAAATATCAGGGAATAATATTTGCCAAATTATATTGTACATACACCAATATGACAAAGCCCACCATTATGTAAAAAGTGTAATGCTCCAATTTAAAAAATGGGAAAAACAGTGCAAAGTACAGAGGGAAATGTACCATGAATCTATCGTCCTCTTTTTGAATAGTCCCTTGGAGGGGTGACAATCTGTGGGAGTTTCCAGGTGTCCTGGGAGGACAAGACCCACAGAGTGAAACAGCAAGCTCCTTGCTGTCTTCACCCATGAGGTTCACGCCCTGCAAAGTGATGGTAATTGGCTGTCACTGTTTCTCTTGTGTCAGATAGATACCCACTTTCTCAACTAATTTGCTGTCATATGTTCTTCTTCTTAATAAGAATTCTCAAATTATGTAAGTTTCAGTCTCCGCAGAAAGTCCATCCCTTGCAACTAGTCAGAAGAAAAACAAGAAAACAAAAAAACAAGATAACACAAAAGCTGCTGTCATGGACAACTATAAAGAACAAATTTTTAAAAATTAGGTACACTATGGATAGGTATAAATGTTAATTGTTAAGACTAAAAATTTAGCAAAATCGATCATCAAAGAATTGATGTAATCAAGTATATGTACAGTAGATACCTATATGCTGTGGTTTACCCTTCTGTGGTATCCATCATGTAACATAGATAATTGTGTAGAGTTCACTGTGTACTTAGAGTTCACTACAAATGGAAAACTATAGAAACAAGCAATTCATAAGTTTTAAAAATCATGCACTCTCCCAGAACATCTGGCATCCATTTGTCCAGTTTGTCCACCCTGTATGTTACCTACCCATTAGTCACTTAGTAGACGTCTTAGTTATTACATTGACTATAGCAGTTCTTGTGTTCAAGTAATATTTATTTTATTTAATAAGGGTTTCAAAGCACACATGTAGCAATGCTGGCAATTCAGGTATGCCACAGAAAAGACATAGAGTGCTTCTTTTAAGTGAAAAGGTAAAAGTTCTTGACTTATGAGGAAATAATCACTATACTATAGACACTAATATCTATGGTAAAAAGAAATCTTCTACCCATAAAATTGTGAAGTGGAAAAGAAAAATTTGTGTTAGGTTTGTTGTTGAACCTTAAACTGAAGTTACAGTTTTTGTGAGTGATAAATGCTTAGTTAAGATACAAAAGGTGTTAAATTTCTGTAGGCATCTGCAGGAAAAAACAGTGCACGGGGGTTTGGTGGAGATTTCAAACCTTCACTGAGGGGTTGGAATAAGGCAGAATACTATATGCTGACTCATAGAAATATATTACAAAAGTACTGATACTCTAGGTTTCATTTACATAAAACTCTAGAAATGAGAAATCCAAACTACAATGATGGAAAACTGATGAGCTACTTTTTGGCATGTCATATATTTGCTCAACTTAAAAAATGTACATTTTCAAGAGTTGTATCTTGGAGTAAGAATAAAGGAAAACTTTCTCAAAAAGAAAAAAAAGGCAAGAAAAATGGGAAAATTTCAGTCATTGGTCCAAACATTTCCCTTCATGTAAAAATGGCCTGATGACCTCAAGAGAATAAAATTGCTGTGATAAGACATTTATAGGATAACTCAGTTCACAACATGGGGCTGTTTTGAGTTATCTCCATATACAGTCTTTGGCACTATTTTTGCCTTTAACTTCATCCTTAAAGAGCTATATATCTAGTAACCTGGTAAAGTTCCCCAAAGAAAAGGCCATTGCAATTTCTCTTCATATTCAAGAACAATATTCCAAATATTTAACAAACATTATGATAATGTGCATACAAATCAAAAGATTTAAAACTATATACTGTTTCACTCTCTAAATTCTCAAATACTGTGAAAATGATAAGTCATATTGGTGATTTGTTTTGTTGATTTGTTTTAACACTTTCTAATTTTTTGATTTTTAGAAATTGTTGGTAACACATTTGTTTGAAAGGATTGTCAGTTATTATTTGACCTAAGAACAATGTAAATATTTTTAATACTTCTTCATTAAACATAACCTCTATTTTTATTAATATCAACAATACTATTCAAAATTCCAAAACTTCTTTTTTTGTGGGTGTGGAAAAATGACAATTATGCTATGCTAAAATATTTATAGCTCCTTTTTCTTTTTTCTTTCTCTATTGTGTGTGTGTGTGTGTGTGTGTGTGTGTGTGTGTGTGGTGCTGGGGATCAATCCCAGGACTCATACATGGTCAGCAAGTGCTCTACTCTACTACTGAACTATATCCACATCCGTAAAGTATTTATAGCTCTTATACTAATATCTGATATTTTTATATATATCTCTTATTGAAGGTATTTTTCAGGTGTTATTGCAACAGTGTTGTATATAGAAGTGATTCTGTACCAGTTATTATAGGTAAAAATTGAGCTAGTGGACCCTAAAAAGAGTCACAGAAAATGAAGTCTGGTGCTGAGGGAGAGACAGAGCATTGCCAGGACATCTGGGCCTGATCAAGCCACTCACATGACCAGAGTTACTGTCTCTCAGAGGGAGAAAGAAGGCAAGTGACATGGTTTATACACCAATGGCATTTTCTAAAAGGAGCAGTCCATGAATATAGAATGCCATTCATTAGCAGAAGGTTGCTGGTTGAGGGTTATTTTTACTAAATAAATCCCGGCTTTCTGATCTGTGAAGCTTCCTGGAGAATGGCATGCAAGGACACAGCTCTCTGGGGTGTAAGAAGAAGTGTTCTCAAATTAAATGCCCCTCCTGCTGAGTGAAGCAATAATTCACAAAGCCTCACTTCTGAGATTGCTCTTATTCTAGGCCACAAATGCACATCTGATCTAAGAAAAATGTCCCTGAGCCCCCTTTACTTCATTTGAGCCTCTTTATTATACTAATCCTTGAAATCATTAGGAAAATTCTAAACTGGATAAGAGTACTTCTTATTCCTACCCTAGAACCAGGTAGGATCTGAAAAGTGTCCTTTTATTTTTTTTCCCCCTGTACTTACAGAAACATAGGGAGAGGAAAATGATAAAAATGGAAACTAACCTTTTGCTAGTTCCCCTGGGTCTACTAGATATGAATTTTGAAATATTGCTTCAGAATTACCACAGTCCATTAATAAATCTTTGGATACAAAAAGTGGACTTAAAATAAGTGAAAGGTAAGAGAGAATTTTCTTCTCAAGACAAGGTGAGAATTGAATTTGCTATAATGGAGGTTCCTGGAGAAGCGGAATGTACTGGGAGTATATGGCCTAATTACTGTAAAATGTTTACCAAACCAAACCTCCTGTTATAGTTTGGATTTTGAAAGTTACCCAAAGTCCATGTTGCAAAGGTTTGGTCCCCAGGGTGGCACTGTTGGGGGAGCACTTTTAAAGGGGGGGGGCTTGTAGGAGATTTTTCAATGATTAGGAGTGTCCTTTTTTAGGTAATTAGGGGTATCCCCTTAAAGAGGACAGTGAAAATGTGGTCTCTTCTTCTCTTTGGCTTCCTGGCCATAAATTGATCAGTTTTGCTCCACCATTTCCTCCCAACATGATATGCTTACTCACCACTTGCTGAAAAACAATGGGGCCAAACATGAACTGACACTTTTAAATCGTTGAGCCCAAATTAATCATTTCTCTTTGTAAATTGATTATCTCTGGTATTTTGTTACAGTAACAGATAGCTGACTAGCACATCTTCATTAGAGTACCAAGAAAATAAAGGACTTTTCATAATAATTTTAATCACAAATAACAAGAATTATAAGAACTCTATAACTATCTGAAATAGTGCCCAGGAAAATGACAAAATGTTCCCCCATGGGAACAACTTCAATGGGGATCAGGAGTTTAGAGATCAGAAGGTATAGAAACAGAAAAGAAGAAGGTAAATGACAAAAATGAGCAGAGGAAGAAGTCCATTTTACTTCCCTAGGAATTCCACAAGGATTCAGGAATTGAACAATCTGGATGATGGATTTTCAATTCACAAAAATAGAGCATTTGGGCTGATAGCTCTGACACATTTATAGTCAACTCACAGATGTTATATGGAACATTTTCAAATCCAGAGGTTTAGGACAACAGTTTAGGTCATGAAACTAAAGGAAACACATCTGACTTACTCATCATGATGGTGAGAAGCACAAGTATTACCATAGCTAATTTCGTGGCTTCATTTGTGTGTTTGCATCGGGTGGTAGACTGCCTTAGAATGTGTCACTCTGATATGCACCTTTGAATTTCACATTTTTCATAGATCATATTCACTTTTTAAATGTATTCATCTTAAGTTGAATATGTCCTTTTTAAAAAAAATTCTAAAAACAATGAAATTAGTCGTACACTCTAGCCCACTTACCCAGCACTTTAACAAACCACCTCCCAAATTTAGTGGCTAAGCATAACCAGCTTTTAATATATCTTAGGATTTTTGGGGGTAGAAATTGTTTCAGAGCCATCCTGGGCAGCTATTGGCTCTAAGAGATGGAACTTGGGTCTCATTGCAGGATTCAAACAAGAGCTGGGCTGGTCTCTGGGGCCAAGGCAGCTCTACAGAGTCCTGATATCTCAGCAGGCCTGGATTCAACAGCACTCAGTCTTGCTGTGTGATCTCAGGGCATCTTCACCACACAGTCTTTCTGGGAGTACACAGGTACTTTCACTGCAGAGGGTCAAGGGACCCAAGAGACAGAAAGGGGAAGCTATTAGTCTTTAAGGCCCTGGCCCAGGAACAGACACAGAATCACTTTTACTATCTGTCATTGACATAGCACAGACAAAGCCCACTGAACAGTCATACAGAGAGGACCGGAACAATGCTTGTCAACAGGATGAATATTAATAACGTATGGCTATCTAATCCACCACATAACTCACCCTAAAGCTGGTAACACTCCACCCATTTAATTCATAATTGTTAGTTTTATATTTACAGTATTTTAATAAATGTTATTTTTCTATTTTACAATAACTTTAAAAAGAGGCGTATCTATAAAAACAAATGAGTGGTGGTTGCTTTTGTATAATCCACTTAATTAATGCACATAACTCAGGAGAGGTATGCATGGTCTTTTAAAAATTATTCTGTTTCTTTGGAAAAAAAAAAGAACCTAAACATTCCTGTTAGATGAAAGTGGACACCTCTATACTCTTTGTTTGGATTTTGGGTTGCATAGGGAAAAAGAAGGCACATTTTCTTTCGTCAGGTGAAAAGCTGCAGAATATGAATCATGTTGATTCATAATAGACATGTCATTTCTAACCTTCCAGTCTTTGCAGTCTGAAAAACAAATTCCACTAGTCATAAACATCCTCTTAACTGTACATATGCTCCACCTTAACCTTGCATTCCCTTCAGATAATTCTCCATGCCGATTTGTTCTGGTCTGACATCTCGTTTGTGTGCTGGGATTTAAGTTAACCTTTTATACTTTTATAACAGATGCCGCATACACTGTAGTCAGGATTTTGGCTAATTGCTTCTCTGATGGAGAGACCATCGTCAGTTGCAAGGGATTTAAAAGATTCAGGAAATCAACAACAGGTAAATTAGAAGAAGATCAGAGACTTCCCTGCTGGAAAAAAATGTAAATGTTAAAAGCTTGATCTGCTCCTCGAGCTCATGCATATTTCTAAAATAGGATTTGTCACTGCAGATGCAAAGCAGCTCCATTCTGATATTAGTGACTTTGTCTGTTTTATATGCTGAAAGCCCAAAGCAGCCGAACTGACTGCCAAGTATTGATGTAGGAGTATTGACAAAACAGCTAACTTCATGGAGGGCATCCTCTCCCAAGGCTCTGCATGGTGATTCTATGATTACAGCTTCAGTCCATGTGTATCACACCCCTGATCCCTTGGCCTATTGGTTTTCCCTTCCATCGTCTCCCAGCAATTTAAAAAAAAAAAGAAGAGAATAAAGGAACTAATTCACTACTCTAGGTAAGAATAAATTACCTGAAACAAATAATCTCTGTCAGATGAAGATGGAGGAAATATCTATCAAAAGACCTGAGCACTTCAGGTCTTACAAAGATCCAGGAGCAACAGATGCCTTTGCATTATATCTTTTATTACATCTCACTTCAGTAGTGCATAAATCTCCACCCAACTTTCTAGAATAATCGATTGATTGCAGGTGGAATCCTCTCTCAATAGATCAATTTAAGCATGTTCTTTAGTGAATTGTGAGTTATTCCACACCAGAAGATTTGCTGATCACCACAGTGGATTCATGGTCACTGTTACCTAATGAAGAGTCTTAAATGAACACTGATATGTTGTTGTATTTATATATTCCACCTTCAGGCTTTATAGGAGAGAGCATTGGTGACATTAACCAGTGTCCTTCTCTGCAGACTGAACTAGACAACCACTTGAGATACAAGCAGGAAACAGTAGCACTTCTAATTATCTTTGATTCATATGTTCAAAGTTTCACATGTTTCACTATATACAAATTTTTATAGTTATACACATTTTATAAAAGTAGATTGTAAATACACATAAAATTAAAGTGCATGCTCAAAACTTTTAACCTATGGTGGTATATTGTATAAAAATTTGATGAACATTAACTGCAAAGAGTGAATGTATTCATAGGATAAGCATGGTTTCTTCATTTTAACAAGAATGTCACAAGAGTGATAGAACAGTGTGATCTTTAAAAATCGTCAGTAAGACTTCCATTACCATCTTCTTAGAAAATCAGATGATGTTAAATTATAACACCTTTAAGAATTGAGATAATAACAATAAACTCCACAGAGATATTGTCAGGATAAAATAGAATCCAATGAATAGAATAACCTGCTACAATACTTAATGCACACCAGTGGTCTGAACCTGTCGGTTCTGCTCCCCGCCTCTCCTAGTTACCGTGACAGTTTCCTTCGGCCCTTTGTTGTTCTATAGTTAAGGCTATATTCTATATTCTGGAATTTCTCTCACTACTAAATCTAAATATCTGTAGATGTATTTTGTTAGCTGTTTCATGTGTAATTCATCCTTTGTTCAGGCTACTTCAGTACAAGGACAGGATGGTATTTAAAAGCACTTTTACTGGATGAAGTAGGAAAAGGAACATCTTCTCTTGACCGTCACCTCGCTGTGAACTCTCCTGTTTCCCTGCAGCACCTTTCCTGTGCCACCTGAGCCAAGTTCAAGTCTACCTGGAAACAGACTGCAGCATCAGGCCTTGCCTCTGGCCCTGCTTAAGTCCCCCACCTTTGGCTGCCTTGCTCGGGTCCTCACCTTGAAATAGAATTCAGATTGGCTTACGCTTCAAACTCTCTCTCATTGGGGTGAAAGTTTGCCTCAGTCACCCCACGCCAAGTCTTACCTTGAAAACTAAAGTTTATTAAAAATATCAAACAAAAACCTCTTGCCACAGCAATTTGTTTTCTTCTTCTCCTTTATGTTTGTTACTTGATTCCTCTTCTTTGAGCCTTCTATGTACCTCCCCACTCAAATTCTTCCCCAATAGGTGTGCAAACAGCAGCAGAAACAAATATTAAGGCTCAATTTTAAACTATAGCCTGAAAATGTACTTCTGAGTTACAAAATAAATCTCTTCCCCACACACAGCTGAGTTATCATCTCAATATTACTGCTATTACTGCTAGGAAACCTTCATGTGAGCTCTATAGCAAGACCTATAACGAATGTCGACCCCTGAAGGAAATTGAGGAACAGACTAAGATGCAAAAGAGGGATCTGAGCTTCAACTTGACAAATGGATTGAGCCAGTCTCTTGGGTCTTACAGATTTCAAAAAAAGTATTTCAAACAAACTTTAAAGGAAAAAATGACCAGGGGGTAAGGAGGTTACTTCCAGTGTTTATCAAGAAGTGTCTGGTTGCAGGCAGGATAGCAAGATATCTTATAAGAAAAGGATCAGATAACTAAAAGGACATGCACAAAGCTGTTCTCAGAAGGTGAGGGATGCAGGAAGGATGAGAACAACAAAATTCTTGGGAAGGGTAGGGTGTTGTGGGCAAGATGACCCTGGTGGCTCTCAAAGAGATTGGAATGTTCACAGAGGTAAGGAAGCATGACCCAGGACAGATTCTGACGTGTACTTTGTCAAATTACAATAGAAAGTCCATGTGGAAAAATAAGAGGATATAGACAAGCTGCAACAGAACCAGAAAGGATGACAATCCAAGGAAAGAACACCCTTGATTCTTTCCTGGAAGGAACTTTTGTCCCCTGCAAAGACAGGAGATAAAGTCAATTGATTCCCAAATGGCAGATGTAATAACATCATACAAAGCTATAATTAGCTAACTTGTTTTTCTAACAACATATCCCTTTCCTTCGAGATAGGCAAGTAATTGACTCAAGTTAATAGTCTCTATTTTGAATGCTTCTTTTTATATGTCTTTACATAAAGGCATATTAAATAGCAGAGTTGAAATAATTATCCAAATAATTCATGGATAAAATCTTTACTGATGTGCACTAAATTAGGAGGGGTTGAATTATCCAATTTCAACTAAAATCATTGGACAGATTCATCCAAAGCTGCTAATATTTTATCTTTTGTAAGTGTTTAGATAAACACAAGACTGGCTGTCCTCCTCCAGTGTCTAAATTGTAACAGGCCAGGGGTGGTCCAGAGCTTGAGGTGCCAGGGTACCATGAGTTGCGAAAACTTCCAATGAGGCAAGGAGGTAAGGGTCCACTCCTGCATAGAGTTGTCCTCCTGCCACTTAGATCCAGCTGCCTCAACACCACATTGAGCCTTATCAGTCATACTGATAACAGAAGACTACTGTGATATGTTCAGTTCTACTGGCATCAATTTGGACCTGTCCAACTGGCATAAATCTTTCTTAAAGTACTTGATGATCAAGAATGCAGGCTCTGGGGACAGACATGGGCCTTGCTAGTTTAGGAAAAATTCAGGCTATTTAACTTCTCCAGAGAGTTCTCATGAAGGTTAAGTAAATTAATAGTGAAACACTCAGAACTGTGTCATCAATGTTCAGAAAAATGCCATTCTTTTTATACCATTTTATAATAAAGATGACACTAGCCATAGCCATTCCTATCTAGAAACACAGAAGAATTACCACATCCCTGGATTGGTGCATTCCCCTGGGGGTAGATAATTCAAAATAAATAAAATGGTGTCAGAACAGAAAATTGAGACAGTTACATATAGAATGGTGACAATTCCTAGAGTGTCTCCAAGACCCATTAAAGGGACTAGAAAAATAACACTGCACAATAAGGATACCTTTGTACCAAGGGTGAAAAGCATCACTTGATAAAAAAGGGTTTTCATGTTGTAAGAAGACTGATATTTGTATGTCTGCCTCACGGACTAAGATGCCTCAGAAACATCACCAGGATAAACAGACCCTGGATAGACAAAGGTAAGTTATAAAGTAATGAATTATAATCCCCTTCCTAATAGAAAGATGTACAGTATGCACACTGTAGAAGAAAAGAAACCCAGGAAAACTAATGGAGGTCAGTTTTGTATGTGTTCCAGTGAGAAAGGCTTCCAGGGTGGTAGTGAGCAAGCCCAGATGTCCAGCATAATGTCTCTGTGTTTATGATTAAGATCCTTCAACCATCTTCCCTGTGTCTTACAAATATACACCAAGTAAACCAATCAGGAGGCTGCAAAATAATCTTTTAAAAATACCCAGATCCTGGCATTCACTCTCTTGATGGTATCCCCAAGTCAACACTTTCAGAAATGAAGACCATGCCTTCCTCAGAGACAAACAAAAGGGGGGACATGGATGGAATGGGGGAGAAACAACAGAAGGTAAGAACTCAAGGCTGAGCCAAAACTCCACTACATTTGGAGTTGGGCAAAGCAAGGCCAGCAGGTGGGGCCAGGAGATGAAGAAAGAGGATCCAGGAAGGTTGAGGAAGTGGAAGGTTCTGTGTTCCAAGCCAAAAGAAGCAGGAGTGAGGCAGTGTGCCCACTCTGCTGAACGTGTGGACGACAGGAGGTGGGGACGCACCCTGACTTCCACATAAGAAGATGGTTCTGACATCATCAAGAGGAGTGGGGTGGAGAGATTCAGAATAGCTAAGCACTGAGAGAGGAGACAACAGAAAGCATTGTAGAAATATCAGTATGTGTGGTAGAGAAACAGAAAAGTAACTGAAGAGGCGCATGGGTTGGGGAGTACTTTGAAATTAATTCTAAGCTCTATACTGGTCAGCGACTTTGTTTATGTCAGAATGGCAGTGCCTTTTAAGTGTGTGGTATGCAGTAGGTGCTGGAAGTATTTGCTAACAATAGCTAAATGCACAGTAAAACTAGAATAAGTTGCTAACAATGGATGGGACCAGCAGAGAGGAAGTCTCTAGTCCGAGGAGTAGGCCCTGGCACTTGGAGACCCCACCTTGCTGCAGGACCAGGACAGCCCACGGGTCCAGGGACCAGGCTGCAAGGTCTTTTTTGCAGCTAACAGTAGGAGCACTCTCCTTACCTTCAGAGCCCCTCCTCCCCTTTCCTCACCCTATGCTGATTGACTGCAGGCCTGACACAGAGCGGTACCCCATTGGCTGTAACCTCAGGGCCATGATTGGTCCGAGGACCGTTCATGAGCTGTTACACTTCCTGGAATAAATGGGTTCTGCATCTCGCTCCAGCAGAGCAGTTTACCAACCCCTGGAATCAGGGTGAGTGACTCCTCGTCCTGCAGGACCCCACACCTTCCTCCTCGGAACCCCAGCTCGTCAGCAGACCCACGCAAGCCACGACGGAAAGCCACATTTTGGCGCCACGTGCTCTAGGGCCTGCTCGACCTCTCGGTAAGTGAATGCGTGGCGGTCCCCGGTCTTTCTTGTCTTGCTGGTGCAGGTAACACCAGCCTTTTTGTGATTGTCCCCTGTGTCTGTCTGTCTTTGTGTGATAAAGTGAGCTCAGGGAACATACTTCCACTTCCTGGTTCGTCCGGCAGTCCCACATAAGGGTCTGATCAGCCCTGTGACTGGATCCGCCATAACCCCCGTGGCGAGTGGTCCTCAGAGACACTGTGTGAGCACACGGCTGTGGCCTAAAAAACCACAGAAGTCCCTCACGAAGCGCTACATACCCTGGTCCTGAACATTTCTGTGTTTTTATGTCTCCTGAGACCCACACTCGCATTCTCCTTCCTCTTCCCACAATCCTCCTAGTTTTTTCTGTCCTCTTTGCTTTCCATCTCTTTTCACTGGCGTTTCCTCCTACCTTCGGGAAACTCCCCCAGGTGGCGGCCATCTACATGGGCCTCTCCCCGAGCCGCCACTTACGTAGCCCCAGTGTCACTCAGATCGCTGCTACGCCTGCACCCGCCCAGTCAGGGTGGGGCCCACCATGAGAGAAGGCTCGTACATGGCCACGTCCCAGCGGCGAGCCTCTGCCGCTGCAGTGTCACCCGCTGTCACGCGGAGAAGTGGGCAAGAACGCTGCTGTGAGGTGTTGCGCGGTGGCAGGTGCTCCTGGCAGGGAGAGGGGAAGGTGCATGTGCCCCGCGCCCACACCTCCTCTGGCCACAGCCACACTCCCTGCCTCCGGTGAGGTGCCTTGTGCCACTCATGGCCTGGGGTCATTACTGCCACTCAAAGGGTGCAGCCAGTCGGGCTTTCACACTGCAGGCCCCGGGTGCACACTGATGTGTCGCCCGAGGTGTGAGGTGCATGTGTGTGTGTCAGGGAGAGTGTGCACACTCCCGTCCAGTCCGCATCCAGGTCGTAGGTCCGAACGTTACTGCTTACTTTCACTTTGACGTCCCCCGTCCCCACTCCCTCAGCATGGGAAACCTACCCTCCTCAGTCCTCTCCTCCTCCATGGAGGATGAAGATGACCTCAATGAGGCGGCCCCCACAGCAGCCCCCAAAACCAATCACATAGCCCTGGTTGTTCATCCTCAACTTCCTGTGCACACCCTTTTCCTGGGGATTCCCCTCCCTCCTACCCCCCTCATATTGACCCCACCCTGCCTTGAGCACCCCCTGCAGTCCCTCCTCCTCCCTACTTTGCTTCCTCTGCCTGCGACCTACCCACTCGTCTCTCTCCTTCCAACCCTTTTCGCCCTACTCCACCCACCACCCACGCTTACATGATTGATCTCCAGCCCTGCAGCAATATCCACCACTGGATCCCCACTCAGGTCTCTGAGCTTACTCAGCTACACAAGGCCTATCAAGATGCTGGCCCTTCTTCTCCCTTTTATCTTCAACTTCTAGAGTCCTGGTCCTCCTCTCTCCAAACTCCCTTTGATTGGTTTCCCCTTCTCAAGGCAGTCCTCTCCACTTCCCAAACCTTCAATGGAAGACTTCATACCTAGAATTTGTAGAAAAACGGGCTCATCACACTATAACACAAGGTCTTAATTTTTCCATGGATATGCTATTGGGCAGAGGTGACTTTACGTCCCCCCAGTCTCAGGCGCTTGTCAGCATTCTTATTTACTTTGAGCAAGTCAAGGACAGTGCCCTCAGAGCCCTACATAATTTGAGCCTTCCCACTCCTGAGGAACTTTTCAAAAATCTTATTCAACATCCTGATGAATGGTTTCCTGATTTCTTGGCTCGTGTCATCCAGGCTGTTGGAAAGAAAGTAAATTTTGGCCCAGGCCAAGACGCCCTCATTTGGCAACTCACCTGGGAAGGCTCCAATTCCACTTCTAAAGTGGCAGTTGCCCCAGTTATACATGAGGACCTTAATAAATGGGTTTCTGTCACTAAGGAAGTTTCTATCATTGGGCTTGGGGTTCTAAGCCTTCTTCCGGTCCTTCTCTTTGTCAAATGTATAAAAAGATAATTAACCAAACTACAAACTAAATAAGCTCTCTTAGTTCATATCATTAAAGAATCGCAAGAATGCAAAAAAATTCCTGCCCTATGGATCGCAGCCCTTAAAAACATGTAAGAAGCTTGCCCATCCTATCTTTGCTGGAAACACAAGGCTTCACAGCTTCGGCCAACCCTAACTCCAAACCCCCTTCCCTTCCAACCCAACCCAACCCCATTACCCCTTCTCTTAGGAGAGAACTTATCTCGGGGCACATTCACACGGGCTGGTTAGTCAATGATGGGTAAAATGCTCTGAAAGATGAGTACAACCTAAGACAGGCACAGTCTCATTTGCCCCCCTCCATATGCAACATGTAGGAGTTTGGAAATCTAGCGGAATGATTCTCTCCCCTGAGGAGGCTATCACAGATCTCTCCAACATGCTTGCTTACAGGCCACACAGGCCCCGCTAACCTTTCAAATAAAAGTAAAAAGGGGGAAGTGTAGAAGCACTCTCCATACCTTCAGAGCCCCCTCTCCCCTTTCCTCACCCTATGCTGATTGACTGCACACCTGACACAGTGTGGTACCCCATTGGCTGTAACCTCAGGGCCATGATTGGTCTGAGGACCATTCTTGAGCTGTTACACTTCCTGTAATAAACAGGTTTTGTGCCTTGCTCCAGCAGAGCAGTTTTACCAACCCCCGGAGTCAGGGTGAGTGACTCCATGACCGTCCACCCCATACCTCATCCCATAGGACCCCATATCGTTCTTCCTAAGGACTCCATACCTTTGTCCCCTGGGATCCCAGCACGTTGGCAGACCCACATGAGCCGCGACATAAAGCAACAGCTAGCTAACTTCTGATGACTTCCACTGCACCTCCTTCCCAGGTCCCTATTCAGAGCTGGGACTCTGTCTACTCCACAGCTTATTTTTTCTTGTCTGTCTTTCCAGCTGGTCAGTTAGCTCTATGATGGCAGAGACTATGCCCTGTGTAATTTTTCATCCCAGTGTCTGGAAACATGTTGGGATATCAAATATTAATACACATTTGATGACTCAATAATAAATGACATTGCTGCTGGGAATACAATGCACTTTTTAGTGGGCCTGCACATCCTTACCTTCCTGGTGTTGCTCTTGTATTTCTAACTGCATGGTAATTTATGACTTGATATTCATATTCTGGTTTATTAGCTTCTTTAGATTGGTGAGCAAGATCCAATTTCTTCCAGCCCTTTAGTAGAACAAATTTCCATTTTGGATGATGCCAGTTTAGGAGAAAAATTTCAAATCCCAGGAGGCAGACAGCACCACCCTCACTGTGTACCAACTTAACTAACATAAATAGTGAATGCAATAATTCATGATGTCATGTCACAAGTGTTGAATGAAAATACATCCTTATTTTCTCATGAGTGACCACAGCACTTAGAATTTAAATTTTGTATTACATTTTTTTGTTACATTTCCCTGGTCACATAATTTTGCTTTTAGAAATCATAAAACTACACAAAGAAATAATAGACACTATCACAACATGGGACAATTTTTATTTGGCCATCTTTTTACTTAATATTTAAACTGGATTTGTCTAAATTGAATAAAAAGAAAAGGCTTTGAATGGTGAGTCCTCCTCTCTATTTTTTTATTGTTATAGACAGTGCCACTAAATGAATTAACTATAATTCTTTTATATATTAGATCTTATAGCTTTAAGAAGCTATTCTACTTCAAAATATTAATTTTTTGGTAACTGTGTTCTTCTGGTCTTTCTTTCCTATTAATATTCAGCATGAAGTATGATGCCTTTAAATAACAATAACCATCCAGGTTCATCCATAATTCATAAATTCCTATTTAACATGTAATTCATAGGTATTGGTATTGCCCATTGACTCTGGAATTAAAGAGAGATAGAACAGTGGTGAGCAGCACAGGCAAATAACTTGGTTTTTGCAATCTTATAAAAATCAACTGGTTAGATGAAGTTCATATTAGCTCCATGTCAAGGAGGAAAATCTATTAGAGGCACCCTGTGGATTCAAATTCTATTTTATTTATTTTATTTACATTTTAACAACGTTTGGCCAGGTAATGCTCTTAAGAAATACTGTATCATTTGCAAGAGGTGTTGCTGAATGGTGAGAAGGAAGCCGCTCTAACCATGACAAATGCCACCTTCAAAATGCTTTTTAAAATATTTCCAGCTGCCAGTCAAAAATTCCAGCTATGTTCAAGAAATGTGACAATATTCCAGAATAAATCAACAACCTGAGAGTGAAATATATTGCCTCCCTTAAATTAATCAAAGAATAGTTATAAAGACAGCAGCCAGGTATCCCTTTAAGGGCTAATATATTTATATAAAGCTTTATTTAATTCTAGTAATGAATGAACTTTATTACAATGTACATAAAAACACTCCTTTTCTAGAGATGTCTTGGGTGGTTTAATTGGCTTCCTGTGTTGCGCAGTACAGTGTTCAACAATGGCCAAATGTGATTCAAAACAGGTGCAAGAAGAGGAAACACTTCTTCAGTAGCAGCCACATCACTGGAGTCCCCGAGGCATACTGATTAATTGAAGGACATTAATGGTGGGACTACACCTGATGTTTGCATTTTATCTGAATGTTTTCTTCCATTTCTTAAAATGCCTAGTATATGTTCTAAAGAAGTCCTCCTGGAATACCTAACGGAAATCCCAGTTTCTCATGCACGGGAGGAGAGTGATAAGAAGGACACCTGGCATGCTGAGGGTCCCACTCTCTTACACCTGTGTCTGCCAGGGTCTGAACAGGGAAGCACAGCTTCTATGACCTTCAGCAGTAGGGAGTCTGTCTGACTCAGACGATCGTAGGACATGCCCAGGGCCATCCTCACACCAGCCAGGTCTGCCCCTCTAGAGCGCCTTTGCCCTGGTGGCCCTGCCTGGCCCTCCTACTCCTTAGCCCTCCCGTGGCTGTACCTGGATTTGTCCATGTCACTCCTGCAACGTTATCTCCTCAGCAAGCCTGCCTGGCCAGCTCATCTAGTGGGGCGCCTTCCACAACTTGCCACCTCTGGACCCCATTCCACAGTCACAGGTCTTCTGCCCTCCTGACATTTCAGAGTAGATTTAATTAGTAATTTGTGGATTAGTCACCTCTTTCCCTAGGGCATAAGCTTGGAGGAGGCAGACATCTTGCTGTCTTGGGCACCACTGTTTCCCTGTGGCTAGAACAGCGCTCAGGACCTCAAAAGCATGGAAAATGTTAGTTAAATGAGAATGTGAAGGAATGACCAAGACGGTAGTACCAGTGACAGGAAAAATAAGGTAAAAGGGAAAGCGTAGCAAAGCACGTTAAAATAGAGTTGATTCAATCAGTGGAAGACAGAAGACATGGAAGGAAACATCAAAGGTGACATGGGAAATGTCCAGGTCACATGGCAAAAGGAGTTTTGTTTCTCGTGGAATATAAGGCAGCCTCACCGTCTGACCCATGGCCACCACCTCTCAGTACCTCTCCTGTGAGTCTGCCCTCATACCCTGTGCTCCCATCAGCAATAATAGTTCTAGGGGTACCAAGATGCTATTCCTCATGCTGATCCCTAAGCATGAAGGATCATTATTTACCAGCTACCACCTAGTTATTGTGACCCAATAAAAAATGTTTAGTCTCTTCCTCCTGTTTCTGGAACAGAGCCCTAAAATCCTTATAATCTGTGCTATCGGGGTACTGGGTGTATCTTTTGGTCTAACTTGGTGTATGACCCTGGTCCCTGACACAGAGTTTCTAAACCATTTATAATTTCCTGGGTAATGGGAGCATCGTTTATCTAATGAGGTGATTCATAGAATCCTAAATAGGTTCAGCATGGACGCTGGTCCAGAAAGAAAAGATTAAGTTATGATTAGAAGCATGGAATTCTCAGCCATACCCCCATTCTCTAGGGAGAGAAAGGGAGAAGACTTCCAAATTGAATTGCTAATCAGTCATGTCTACATGACGAAGCCTCCATAAAAAATCCCTAAAAGACTAAATTGAAGAGCGTTCAGGTTAGCGAACACATCCAGTTGCTGAGAGATCCACAGGGACAGAAGCTGCCACATCTGGAATCATCCAGATCTCCTATGTAGCTCTTCATCTGGCTATTGATGGTTGCACTTTGCCATACTCTTTATGATAAAATGGCACACACATGGTAGCATCTCCCTGGGTTTTGCGAGCTACTCTAGCAGACAATCCACCTTGAGCAGGAGGTTGCCCCGATGTAGAGCCAGTTGTTCAGGGAAGCAGGAGACAACCTGGACTTGTGATTGACTCTGAGGTGGAGTCTGTGGGACAGCTCCCTTAACCTGGCAGGCCCCTGCTAACTCCAGGTAGATAGTGTCAGAACTGAGCTGATCGAGGACCCCCCAGCAGGGTTTGGAGAGTTGGTTGGTGTGGGAAAACCCACACAAAGGATGTCAGAACCGAAGTGAGGAAAGCATTGAGTAAAACTGTAGAGAGCTGTCCGTGGGCTGTGTGGACCACCACACAAGAGTCCCACACAGCACTGGAGATGGCCTAACCTGCTATAGCCGCACAGCCCCTCTGAGATGGGTGTGACCTGCCAAGATGCCAGTCAGCCTGCTGACTGCAAGACTCCACTCTCTTCCTCCCTTGGTAAAAAATGTTCGATGGAAGGTTTTTGAAGTCCCCCGATATATATAAAGCACATGTGGGGGCCAGTTGCCAAAATTTAGGAGCCAGATCCATCTGGTTGTGGGCCCATCCTACACCCACAGTTTGAAACTATTTTCTGTGTTCTGTGGTTTTTGTTGTCTCATTTCTTTTAGCCAGTCCTTCACCAGTCAGGGAATCCCATCCCCACCATCCACGCAGGTCATGGGTGAAATAAAACTATTGGAGAAAATCTTTTATTTTTTCCTAGATGATCACTGACTACCTATGTTCCAAACGTGCTTACCCTTTCCCAATGACTAACACCCTTGCTCTACAGGCGAATGTGGCCAACTTTCAAACCTGAGCTCCAGCATCGCCTTTGGGTTGAAGGCTTGCTTGTGTGTTGCTTGCACTCCCTGCTTGCAGAGATAAGCAGCCCTTCCAGGGTTTACACATGGTACTCTTCTCAAACTCCATTGCAGAATCTTTGCCAGTGCCCATCCTGAATTTAGCAATGTGCCTGTCTTGTCCACCCAAGATGCACTTTCTTAAACACAAAGATATCCCTTATCCATTGAACAATGGGAACTTGGGGGAGAGTATCAATTGATCAAAGGATGGATACAGATTCATCAGACTGATTTTATGTATAGACAGGAGTTTGTAGAAATTACTGGTTGTGGCCAGTGCAGTGTTGCATACCTGTAATCCCAGCTGCTTGGGAGGCTGAGGCAGGAGAATTGAATTCAAAGCCAGCCTCAGCAAAAGCAAGGTGCTAAGCAACTCGGTGAGACTCTGTCTCTAAATAAAATACAAAATAGGGCTGGGGATGTGGCTTAGTGGTCAAGTGCCCCTGAGTTCAATCCCTGGTCACTCCCCTCCATAAATAAATAAATAAATAAATAACCGGTTGTCTGCTCAGCTCCTTAGATAGGTGTTCATTTGTGTTCTAGATCCTATGCCTAGTATAACGGATACTAGTCAAAGCTCCTTTCCTAGATAAATGCCAAATATATAAAGAATGTTATGTCAGAAAACTAAAATTCTGACACAAATTCTATGATATAAAATTATATCCATGTGACATAAAATAAAATTCATGTCACATCAGAGACGTGTATTCCAGGCCTATGCCAAACTAACCTGGAAGTTTCTGTTGGGATTTCAAGAATTCATTCTTTCATTAGATTCTTCTGCCCAGGTAACAATAACACATAGTTCAGCCAAGAACTGTTCAAAATGTAAATAGCTAAAAATGGTGTGACCTAAGAAACTGATTGAAAGTGGTAAAAAAAAAATTCACTACCCCCAACAACTCAAGCAGTGGTCTACAATGTATGCTCTGTCCTCCTGTTTAAAAAAAAATGTGCACAAAAGCTTTGAATATTTTAGGAATGTGCTTCTCCACTCTAAGCCTGTACAATAATGCATAATCAGGTTAAATCAGAACATCAATACGGAAGTCCTTGAACATAATTGATAGAGG
Organism: Xerus rutilus; assembly: GCA_028644305.1. Lineage (NCBI taxonomy): Eukaryota > Metazoa > Chordata > Mammalia > Rodentia > Sciuridae > Xerus > Xerus rutilus. Next base: position 6,738,665 of record CM053408.1, on the reverse strand, counting down.
AGCACTGAAGTAATGCTCTGACTGTACAAAATTTCTGGTCCAGCAGAGGTTATTGAAAGAAGAATTCTGTGTCATGGGAAGAGAGAGAGCCAGTAGGAGGCCATTGAGGGTAGAGAGGGAAAAATGAACCCTTAAACTTGCCCTTAAGAATGTGACACAAAAGTAAGGGAAGTTTGGTCACAATTCGAGGCATTACTTGTCACAATTACACACGCATGCACACGAACATTCATGCATGTGCACACCCATTGGATTTGTGTGAAAATGGCATGTGAATTGTGTACATGCTTTTAAAAGACAGATGTAGTCCAAAAGGGGCCAGGTGACCAAGAGTCCCCACAGAATTACAGTTACTTGGCAACTTCATCATGTCCAAATAATGTTCTGAGTTTGCTTAAACTAGAATTCCCCAGTGCCTCCAAAGCTGAGACCTCTTCCAGGGGGTACACTCATCCATGACAGGGACACAGGACACCAGCTGCACTCAACTGCCAGAGCAACATATGTGGTCTCATGAAAACTTCTTCATATGTAACTTCTCATGAAAGTGCGTCTTGGAAAGAAAGAAAGCAAAATAAAGACAGACCTGTAGTTCAGATGTTTCACTGCATCATTTTCTGAGAACTGGTACCTCTGTCTCTATATAAGATATGCAAACGACAGAAAGACTCATTGCTTAAATTAGTTTCCTTGCCTATCTCCTTTAGAATTTACTTTCCTCTTTCATCAATTAATTTAGTCAAAACTTATCTCCCGATGAGAATCATTATGATTCTGTTTCTCATCCAACCTGTTTCCAATTTGGGGGAGTAAAGGGACCAGGATGGAACACACCATCATACACATACCACACACATCTTCTGTGAAGGTCCATACTTTCAGACTCATGATGATGGTCCCCAGAACCAGAGGGAAGCTTTTCAATCTCTTCTACAGCCTTTCAGAACTTCATGTTTCCACTGCTAATGCCAAAAGTTATTCTTGGAACATCTTTATGTGACATTGATCTGATTATTCCTTCTATTCTGAATATGTATTCAACCCACAAGGAGAAAAAGAAATATTGATGTAAACCCACAGATGTTACTAACCTTCCCCCTTGCTAATCCTTTAGATAAAGATCATGGATAAAATCACTAATGACATGTTAGACCAGCAAAATTATACTTTCTGTAATAATCTGGATAAAGCAGGTTTGGGGTTTATTTTTTTCCACAAAATTCATTTTGTGGTCCCTTGACAATTGCAATAAAATCAGCATGCTGTTAGCTTCTCCCTTTCTCAATCTCTGCAGTAAATGTTTTAAGAATCAAGGTAGACAGGCATTTTTACATGCTTAATGGTGAGACAGATAAAAGATAAAATTTTATAGTAAAAATGCTAAATGTAAATTTCTTTATGATAAACTGACACCATTCTGATATCACTAAATTAAAAATAACACTCTCACTTCAGTATTTCATTTGATCTTCACTATAATGATAGTTTAGAATCCCCATTTGTTGACAGGTAAATGTGTAATCACAGAGATGAAGGAATTTACCCCAAATGATTCAGCCAGTAGGCAGCAGAGCCAAACTCGGGGTAATACTAGAACCCATCTACTACAGTTTTCAGCATGACAGTGACAATGTCATTTGCCTCTCTTTGACAAAAAAATTGAAACAAGATGTCTAAATATTCAGTTAATGGAGAAAAGATGATTTTACATTCTTCTCCTTTGCTCTGTTTTAAATATATATTGTCCAAACTCCTCTGACGTTATCTTCTCCTAATCATGAAATAAACAGCAGTAAATCCTCACCAGAATAGCACTGAAGTAAAACACACCACAGTCCAACATGACACGTATATTACACTAAGGTCACTGTTACGAGCACAATAAAAATCTCAAATAGGTGAAAAATGAGAACTGTGTCCACAATACAATCCATGTTCTGGGCCCAGTTCTATGTTTTTAACACTGGCCGAAGGTCACAATGAGACTTACTGCTCATGAGCAAAACGTATTATCTGTCCTTTCAGACCTGGACTTGAAGTATTGAAAGTAAATAATGTCCTTGTGCTTTTCATGAAGCTTCTGCACCTCTCCCCCAAAGCTACTGGTAATGACTTCTTGTCAGAGAATAAAGGAAATGCTTTTTCAATTCCTCTGGAAGTAGCTCTACATTGATTTCAGAGATGAAGTCCTGCACCTGGCCAAGCTGCCAAGTGGACACATAGAGCCCTCCAGCTCTGAGGCAAATCAGAGGTTTAAATGACATTGGGCACCAGAATTCCCCTGGACCCTTCAGATTTACTAGTGTCACAACTCCAACAATAGGACTTACTTTACTGTCACAGATTGGATGTGTTATATTCCAGTTATACACAAAAAATAGTATTGCATATCCTATCGTGAAAGTGTCTATTAATACGTATAAACCCAGTGTATGAATTCATATTTTCTGTTGCCAATTTGTTTTCTTGCAAGAAGTCATCCTTTTTCTACAGAAAATTTTTATTCTGACTAGGATGCCAAATGAAATCAATTTTGATTTTCTGAATTTTTCATTCAATCAGTTAAAAAAGGATTTGTGCAAACGTAGGTCCAGATTCTGGCCACTCCATTTATTTGCTATGTAAATTTAAGAAGATTATTTCAGATTTCTAAGTTCCAACATCCTCATCTATGAAATGGAAATAGTGCTAACAGCCATTCAGTAGATTAATTAAAGGATAAAATCCATATAAACCAGTGTAGTGTCAGACATATAGTATGTACCCAGTAAATATTTGCTTTTATGGAAGTCATTTTTATTACTTATATCTCAATATCTCCAGTATATTTCAGCAATTATGATTTGTAGGAGAATCATATCTCCCCTGAAGTTTTTATTTTTCATTTTGCTGTTGATTTGTTCTGTTTTCTTAACATACATATTTCAATTTCCACTTAAATTGCTTTGAAGAAAAAAATTATTAAAATAATGAATTAACATTACTTTATCATATAAGCTTACTCTTTAGGGTTAAAAAATGTAGAAAAATCAATCTATTAGTATCTTTATAGTAAGATAAATAATTCATAATTGTTGAAGCCAAAGCAAACATTTTGAAGCATCATGAAGAGACAACTATAACATCAACAGTAAATTTATTTCCTCTAATCATATTTTTCCTGTGAAACATTTGATTTTCAGTCAAGATAATGATTATTGCTCATGTGGGTAGCTAAATATTCTCCTCATATAAGCTGGTGCCACTTCTCAGTGAGTCTTTAGAATGACTAGTGGCTCTGTGGAGTCTTCCAAGATGGCTTATAGCCTCCTGAGATAACTGACAGTGAGGTCTGGAAGTACTGCTTTGGTAGGTCTCAGCCTCAATGTCTTCTTGTGAAGTCAGGCTAAAGGAGCTGTAGGACAGCTGTGCCTTGGTGTCCTGGGTCCTGTAGTGACATTGAGAAAGACCCTTCTCATGGCCTAGACATGTGTGTCCAAAGTGCTAGCCACTGGCTATGCCTTGCTAAAGTTTTCATTAATTTAAATTAAATTTAACTTGAAGTGTGTTTCCTCAAATGCATTTGCCACGTGTGCTGCAGTGGCTCTTGGCCACCATGTTGGACAGCAGAGACAGAACGTTTTCCAAGCCTTAGGGCAAGCGTCACATGCCACCTCCAGGATGCCATGAGAGGCAGTCAGTGCTGACTTAGACTCTTCAAGTTGTGGAAGAATAGCAGGTGTGTTTTGTATGTGGATTTCTGGGAATTGGAGGGTAATTGGTTATTTTGTTTATATGCTTCATCATGTTGATGGTGAAAATCGTTCTTACCTTTACTATGTGTTTTTATAATGGTAACTCCTCAAACCTTCACTGACTGAAATTTATTCCATTTGAAAGTGAATTAAAAAGAGATTGCTATATTAAACTGCCTATTTAAAATTTCAGAGTTTTCCCTGAAATGACCCTCTTATGGGTCCAGAAGATTCTATTCACAGTGCTTAATATTAATACTGTGTCTTTCTCATGTCTCTTATTATTATGGTTTTCCAGAGAATCCATGAGCTGTTAAGACTCTAGAGAGGAGTACATTTGCAATATGCCAAACAACTGTCCCTCTCTAAATTCTGATGATAAAAGGCATTCTAGAGGAAAGGCTATATTAAATGTTTGGATGATATTCTGCTCACCAAAGAGAGCCAGCTGTTTATACTTGGCGGCATACTGACACAGAATTATCTCATTTGCAAATCTTGGGATCTGGAAATGCAGAAAAATGTTAGCACTATAAACCAGCAAATGTGGAATGAGCTGTATTCTTAGTATTTGGAAGCAGACTTTGTATTTCATATTTGTGCATATGGAGCTTTGAAAACTTATTCATAAACATGCCATCTGAACAATATGGCACATAAGGCATTTTTTTTAATATGGCCAAAGCTGTATTAAGATATTTTCTTGCATGACGTTATACAAATATTTTAACATTTCACTTGTATAAAATGTGAATAAGAAAAGTGGTTAGCAGTGGAAACAAAATTAAATCTAATTGCTTTGATAATAAAATACATATTTTATACCAATCAAACTTTATAAATAAAGATATTATACTTCCTTTGAAACCAAATGCCCACAGTTACATTAAGATTTCTTTGTAAATTCATGTGGTTAATACATTTTCATCTTGGCCTTCACAAAAGTCCAGCCATCAAGAGGAAAAGTATATTCATAGGAAATTTATTTAGGGATCTGAAAATAAGTCAGGAACTCAATAATAAATTGTTATTGATAATATATTTTTAAAGTATGATATTCTCTTTTAGCCCAAGCACATGCTTTTTTAATTGGCAAAATAAATTCCTTCACTCATAGCTTTAAAAAGAAATTATTACTTTCCCTTGAATGGAAAGAAATTTAGCCATCACTACTAATAGCTAAGAAAGAAAAATTTGTTCTTTTCCCTTTGGTTAAAGAGAATTCCTTCTGGTTCTGTTAGTCAATTTATTCTTTTACTATAGTCAGAATGATCTTTTTAAAACTCAAATATGATCACACTGAATTTTTAATCAAAACACTCCAGTGGGCACATTGTCTTCAGCAGTAATATCCAAACTTTCACCTTTACCTTGACCAACAAAGTGCTGCAGGACTGATCTTTTCTGCCTCTGTACCTGTATGGCACTGCCACAGAGTTTTTGAGTCCTGATACACAGAGGCACTAAAGGAACATTGAATGAATAGATAAATAAACATTCTAAACTTTTTCTCCAACAGAAACATCCCAAAAGAAATGCCCGAAGGAGCATGCACATTCTGTGACTATTCTACGCAGCCGTGCTTTCCCCACACCTTCGTCTCATCAAAAGTACCTGATACATATTCATTAATAGCCATAAACCCACAGTAGTAAAGACGCCTAGTTTGACCACCACTAGTGAACAGAAATTGGAGCTAGAACAAGTAGGTGATGAATTTCTGTTGAATTAATAAACAAATGAGTAACTCTGCTCCTCAAATACTCACCTGCTTAAATAGCCAGAAAGTATTTTCCAAGGCCACCTCACCTTCGGTCATTATTTCCCTTTCTGTCTACCAGTCTACTCTCCAATTTGTCATCTGTGGGACACATTTATTTATTGCAAAGCTGGTTAGTTCTTCCCTTGCTTAAAAAGGTTTATTGGCACCCCTTGCCTACAGGATGAAATTTAAGCTGCTTCACATGGGCACGTGGGTGCATGATGTGACCCCTGCTGGCATCCCCAGCACTGACTCCACCTCTATGCCTGCCATCAGTGTTACATCCAGGAGGACCATCTCCCTGCCCCTTGGGTGCCTCTGTCTCTTCTTCCTTCATCGTGAGTACATGTAAACTGGTTCTGCTGGACAGGATGCTCATCCTCCTTGTTTATCCCTTTTGGTTCGGGCAACTCTAAATTTTCCTTCAGGTGTAAACATAGCAGTGGGTTAATAAACAAATTCTGGGAAGACTTCCTGACCTCAGATGCTAGGCAGGACACACCTGCTTTGTGTTCCCCTAGATCTTTCTACTTCCCATGTCATATAGTTCTTTGCCTCCCATATTTCATTGCTGTTGACCTTGGTGACAGGGGTCATCGTTTGCACACGGTAACTGTGCACAAGGTGTTTGTTGAAGAAGGACACGGAGACAAAGAGCTCATAATTATAAGTCAGCTGTGAATCTCAGCAGTTACTTTTTAGGTTAGGTCTGGATATTTCTGCTTACTGGGGACAGGATAATGACTTAGAGGTTACTATTCAGAGAAGGCATGGCAGCTGTTTGCATGACAGCTGTTTGCTGACCTGTGTGAAACAATGTTTTAAGGACTTTAGCTAAGTTACCAGACAAACTATGGACTTTCCAGAGAGGAATTGTGCTCATCTCCAACAAATTGTTAACAAGACCATTTTTTTATAATCCCCAAACCACACACTCAACTGTCTGCAAAACATTCTGTTTAAGCTCTATATAACTTTTCTTTCACCTTCAAAAGCTACAAAAAAAATTTGCTATAGCAAGCAAAGTAGAGATAATCCAGAAAAACATAGCATAAAACAGTGGCATTAATGTATTGATCAATCTTAAATTTCCTGAATGCCATTATCTTTGGGATAAGCTCTTAGATCTCACCATAAATCCCACTGTACTAACACATAACATTGATTCCAAGATTGTACACGGATTTGATTTGTACATTGATTCCAAGATTTGTCACAACAAACATCAGAATGGGTAATAACGGAGTCTTAGGGTATCAAAACCTAAGAACACAAACAAGGCTAAATTCTACTTTTCCTTTAAGATGATCTGGACCACCTGATACTACACTGACAAGAGCTGCATACATTTTTCTCTGCCACAGCAGCAACAGGAACACAAGTTTCCCCCTTGAGTCTGACCAAACTATTTATTCTCTTTCTTGGAAATGCAGAATGGCGTACCTATTATGTGTTCCTCCAGGATTGCTTCAACACAGCCACAGAAATTGCACTCAAGGAGGCCTAGGAAATGAAAGGCTATTATTATGCTCACAGGTCCCAGGAGGGAGGCTCAGCATGACCACAGCCTGAGGTTTGGTCATGACAGGGAGAGAGCAGAGCAGAGACTGGGCCAGGTCAGTGCCTTCATGGAGGGTCACAGGTGGAACAGCTTGTAATGCAGGAAGCATCTCATTGGGTAATTGGAATGTGACTGGGTCACCATGGGAAGGCAGATGTGTTCAGTAGTGAAGTCATTATGAAGCTTCTGTGGATATAAAAACAAGTTGTGAGTAGGTCTCCAGACAGAACTACAGCTAGATAATGTTCAAAATGAGTGGGGCAGGTGCTAGGGGAGACACTGCATTAACAAATAATAGCTTTAAATTCCATTACCATAAATCAAGAACTGCCTTAAGAAAAAATTGGAACAAAACTCAAATATGCATTTTGAGATAACTGCACATAATTCCCACAGAGACACCATCTGATATAATATTCCACCATTTTTGTTTATGTTTTTGGGTTTTTTTGTTGTGTTTCGTTTTGTTTTTGTTTTTTAAGTTTTCCCTTAGCCCTAGTTTACTCAAGAGAATAAGCATAAGAGCCCTAGGGGTTTATTCGATTGGACAGGAAATGTAGAAGCACTTAGCACATTATTAGCACATGGTGGCTTGCCCAGAGTTGGTTGATATGCTGCTTAGCTGTCTTATGGTTTCCAAATCGGGTATGCCAATGTAATTTTGAAATGACCCAAGAATCCACTCCCCCAGATTCTAGCTGTCTGGGAAGGGAGGAGGGGCAAAGTGCAAAAAAAAAGGAAAAGTTTGGCTTGAGGGTGGAAGAATTATGGGAACCCACAGTGGCCTTTGCTTTCAAGAGTTTTCACTGACCAAATGGACTGACAAAGCAAATGCTGGTCTTTAAGCAACTACTATAGAAAGGAAAACCTTTTAAAGGACTAATTTGTTGGGGTTCCAGCCAACTGATGATGTAGAGAGCTCACAGTTCTTGAAATGTGTCAGTTTTTGTGGGTTTTCAAAATAATCAACTGTAATTAGCTGACTCGATAGCTTCTCCATTTTTAGTTTTTGTTTGTTTTTTGTTTTTTTTTTGTTTTTTGTTTTTTTTTGGTAAGCAGAGATTAAACTCTCAGGGGCACTGAACCACTAAGCCACATCTTGTTTTTTTTTTTTTTATTTAGAGACAGGGTCTCACTGAGTTGCTTAAGGTCATACTAAGTTGCTGAGACTGGCTTAGAACTCTAAGCGTCTGCCACCATGCCCAGCAAATATAGTATTTTTAATTAGATAATAGAGCAGCTCATTTCAAAGATGGTGCTTCAGTGAGCCGTGCTTTCTGGCCATCTCCACTGTATGCCGTCCTTTTCCCTGGAGCAGTCTGATTGTGATTCACTTTTTTTTTTTAATGGTGCTGGGGATTGAACCCAAGGCCTTGTGCATGCAAGGCAAGCACTCTTCCAGCTGAGCTGTATCTCCAGCCCTCATGACTCACACTTAACCAAGGGAATGCAAGGAGGTGATACTACAGTCCCAACAGCCAGCAACTGAGTCGGGCGAAGCTGTGCAGCTACACACTGAGCCTGTTGGACCACTCGCTCTTGGAATGCTCCATCTCAGAAAACAAATTCTGCGCTAGGAAGCCCAAGCCACAGAAAGAGGCCAAGGCAGACACTGGCCTTGAAAAGCCTCAGCTGCATTTTAAGCCAATAGCCAGTGTTAACTGCCAACTCATGAAAGAGCAATTTTGGAAGTCCAGCTCAGTTGAGCTTAATTTGGCTGTAGCTCCAGCCAGCACTGGACTGTAACTGTACCAGAGTTCCCAAGTCAGAGCATTCAGCTAAGTCCAATCAATTCACAGAACAAGTAAAAAAGTAAATGACTTGTTGAAAGGTCCTGGGTTTGGGGATAGTATTTCCTTCCTTTCTCCCTCCCTCCCTCCTCCCTCCTTCGCTCCTTCCCTCCTTTACTTCCTCCCTCCCTCCCTTCCTTCCTTCCTTCCTTCTTTTTGCTTATACATGACAGTCAAATTCATTTTGATATAATTATACAAGCATGGAATATATCCTATTCTACTTAGTATCCCATTCTCATTGATGCACATGACGGTGGGATTCACTATGGTGTATTTATATAAGTACATAGGAAAATTATTTGGGAATTATTCCATGTCTTTCCTTTTCCTATTCTCCCTCATTTCCCTTCATTTCCCTTTGTCTAATCTACTGTATACCTACTCTTTTCCTCTAAGCTATGAAACTAACCTATTAAAACTCTTGACTCAGAGTACAGGGTATAAAAAATGAATTTGGTCAGCTAAATCATTTATAAGAATTAAATTTTTTAACTGCTATTAGCTGATGTCAACACTTGGTAGAGATGAGGGATAAAATATTTCAATAATTCCAAAAGTATTTGTAAACTTTTTAAAATTAAGATTCACCTTACAATCAAACAGATAGTATAATTACATTATTTTTTTCTAGAAGTACTTAGTCATCTCACAATTGTTGGCATCTTAGACCATGAAATACAATACATCAAGTAAATGAATAATCTGAAAACTTTCTCTTTTGGCTGACTTCCTCAGAATTTCCTGGAGAATCAGTTTAAGTAGATTTCTGGTCTTCACTAAGTCAAAATATCTCAGAGCAGGACCCATGCATTTGTAGCTAAACAAGCTTTCCAGGTGATACTTTAATGTTGTCTGAGAAACATTGATCTAGTTAACAAAATCCTGGTACTGGAGATGGGGGGGGGAGGATTGGAGATTGGGAGTGAACCCATGCCACTTCTGCTCCCCATTGACATATTTCATTAAGTTGTAATTGATCGTCTGCTTTCAGTATTGGTAGAGTATTGAATTGAATGATCCAGTAGGAGACCAAAACATACTCAAAACGTTTCTTAAAAGCTTTATAAACTGCACTCTCTATTATATTAGTCAATGGAAAACATATTTTGGAGACTGCAATGATTAATCTCCTCTTCCTTGCTACATATCTTTTGGTCTTTTATTATTTCAATGATCCTACTGTTTACTGTGATCTACTCTAGGCCATCTCGGGATGTATACTGCATAAAATTCCATTATTGCCTTCAATATGAAAAGACAGATACTATAATGATCAAAGTCTTACTTTAATTATATCTTCTTGAAGGAAACATGAAAATAATTTTTAATTTTAGATTTACAATATTCTAAAAATAGGTATAAGTATGCACAGACATGCTTTTTAAACATTTATTTTTTTTCAAAGTTTGAATTGTTCAGGAAAGCATTCTTGTTTGATGAACAAGAAACAGATTACCTCCAGACATACAAAAAGTGCCTACTGCTTAGCTCTTAAAGTCTCCCAAGAAATTCAGAAATTGTTAAGTCATTGGAGAAACTAAATTCAACAATTCACACCCTGATAGAGAAGATGCTAGTTAGTTGCAGCTTCTCTCTCTGCAACAGGTGAAGCTTGGAGGCAGATATATCACAGAGGTCCCACTGCCTTCCGCAACCTTGGTAGCTGAACCTTTCATTTGGTGAATCACTTAAGCCGTTGCAATAATACTGCAGTCATGTCCTTCCAGCATATTAAGAAAGGCTTCCAGAATCTTGGTTTTGGAATACTATGTTTACATGCTCATTTTGATAACATAGAAATCAAAATATATATTAATGAAGCTGGGCGTGGTGGTGCACACCTATAATCCCAGCACTCTGGGAGGCTGAGACAAGAGAATCATGAATTCAAAGCCAGCCTCAGCAATGGCGAGGTGCTAAGCAACTCAGTGAGACCCTGTCTCTACATAAAACACAAAATAAGGCTGGGGATGTGGCTCAGTGGTCGAATGCCCCTGGGTTCAATCCCTGGTACCATAAATGAAAGTATAGAAAGTAAATTCTGTTATATGACAGCAACATGGAGAGCAGATTGTATAACAATTATTTTTACTTTATGGAATTGTACATATACCACATTTTGTATAGCAATTCAAATTTAAAAGTTATTCAACAAATGATTGTTGAATGAATTCTGTAATAGGGAAAAATTCTAGGCAAGCATGAACATGCTACAACAGAGAGAATCCACTTGCAAAAATAACATTTTGGGAATTAAAAAGCATGAAATTTTACTTTTAATTAGAACCAATTTCAATAAGAAACAAAGGAGACAGTTTATATTAGACAATAAATGTATTCAGAATTAAAGTTCATCTGGCATTACATATTCAAATATACATTTTACACATATTCCATTTATTTCAAATATCCACTGTTCTTCTGACTTTGAAAATTTGCATGCTACTTCTCTCTCTAACGTAATCGTTTTTAAGCAATACATGGAAGTTGCAATTTTCCCATTCAACTGGATTTAGACAAAATGAAATTTTTTCATATTATATCACAAGAAAGATCTAGCTATTAAACTAGTGCTGTTACAAATCAAAGGAAGCCGGGTGCGGTGGCTCAAGCCTGTAATCCCAGCACTTAGGGAGGCTGAGACAGGAGAATCGCGAGTTCAAAGCCAGCCTCAGCAATGGCGAGGCACTAAGCAACTCAGTGAGACCCTGTCTCTACATAAAACACAAAATAGGGCTGGGGATGTGGCTCAGTGGTCGAGTACCCCTGAGTTCAATCCCCAGTACCAAAAAAACCCAAACAAAAAAACTAATAAAAACAAATCAAAGGAATTTTGGGGTAATGACCTACATTAGATACTACTTGAACTTTTCTCTCCGTAAAAATCAAACCAAAAATAAATGAAGATACCCACTTACAGGGCATCTGAAATGTTCCCAGGATGGTCTGAATGATTAGCAATGTCTGACAGAAGGGTATTTCCATCTTTGAATCATAAAACTTCAACATGATATAAGGAATTTCTAAATACCTCCTTCCACAATAAAACATGCCAAATGTTCATCAATTATCTTTTACATTTCTACATTCTTTCTCCTTCCTGGAATCAAAGTAGTAGTGGATAGAGTACTGATAGTAATACTAATATTGGTTATACAAGTAATCATAATAATAATAGTAGATAAAAGCTACTTTTGCTGAGCAATTACTATCTGCCTAGCACTGGGTTAAGTGCCTTACTTCACCTAACATTAAGAAAATTGTTTAAGATTCTATAGCTATTAAAGAGAGAGCGGGATTAGGATAAAAACTAATGAGCAGAGACCATCAAACTAGAAAGGCAGTGGGAAACTGCGATGCAGAGACATGCAAATTGAGTATAAAGGATTCCAAGTCAAGGTTCCAAGAAAGAGTTAGCTAAAGAAATAGTTGGCAACACGAGCATTCAAACTTCTAGGCCTTCTGATTCTCAGACAATCAATTAGACAAGCACCACGTTGCTTACTTAAAGTGTGTGGCCCACTAATGGTCTTGCCTACCAAAGCTCTGGAATCCGATCAAGAACCAGAGAGGCCTAACAGAGGGACAGCAGAGAACCTAGCGCGTGGCTTTCTGCAAATGCTTCACTGACTCACAGGGTAATGTATGCTTCAGTTCAGAAACTGTGATTCAGTGAAATGTATCTAAACAAGCTAAATTATTAAAGAGAACGGCGAAGTTTGCCGATGACAAGATGCACATGAACCTTGAAAATGCTTTTGTTGCATTATTTAGAGTAGTTATAAATGTCAGGTTACTGCTAGTGGTACTTCTCTTAAGAGTGGCATTTGCAAAATAATATTTACCAAAGTTCATGTGACTATTTCTATGAAACCACAGGCAAACTTTCTTTCACAAAAAGTTATGTGCCTCCTTAACAAAGATATTGAAACTGATAGGAGTGTGACTATTATTTTTTGTCCTTCTTACACAATAGACTTGAATTAATACAGCCCTAGGATATCTTAGATACGTATTTTAGACTTTCATGAGTGATAACAATTGCCCCGTAAGGAAATTGCTTTAATTAAAATCGTTTGGCAAACTACCAAAAGTCAACACATGTCTTCATGGAGTATCCCATTAAACATCCACAAAGGTCATATGTTCAAAGGATTTTAATTTTGTTTTCATATTGAGAAACATTCAAGGCATATTTAATACATTATATCTCCTTATTCTACTATTCATGGACAAAATAACTTTTAATGACTCGTGGATTATCCCTGCTGTTTTAATTGTGTAGTCTGTATTAGAATTAAGAAATTTTGAAAGACATTCTGGAGAAGTATATACTTAACAAAATTTTAGGCTTAAAAATAATGTTAAGGAATAAAAATCTTACGTAATAAAAGCAATTTATATTGTCAGAAGGGATTTGAATAGTGAAATAATATTCAACGAACAAATGGGTAAGGTCAAATAGAGAATAGTGGTGCTAGATTATAATGTGCATTACTGAATGTGTGCTAAAATAGATGCAAAAACTACAATTGGAAAAAGCTAGTATTTTTAGCACTTACAAAAACTGAGTTCATCTAGAAATGATATTATACAGTTTGCCAATGTTATAAATTTAGTTTTCACAAATCAACTTTTTGATTTTGAGAAAATTATAAATCCTATGTTATTTAAAGAAATAATACAGCGATTCCACATACGCTTTACCCATTCCCCTCCATCTTGCAAAATTATGGTACAGTATCATCATCAAGATATTGACACCAACCCAGTCATGCCCCTGTGCTTATCCCCCACAAGTCTCTCCTGCTGCTCTTCTGTAATTATGTACATTTCTTCTGGCCAAGCACAGTTCATTCTCCCACCTCCCTACCTCCCAGCAACCACTTATCTATTCTTCATGTCCATAGTTTTATCATTTCAAAATATTTCCTACCTATAATGATTTTGTATGTTACTCATCCAAATCCTCTGGAGATTTATTGAAGCTCTATGCTTAATTATTCAATTGTTCATTGCTAAGGAACATTCCAGGTATAGTTGCACCACAATCTGATTATTTACACATTGGAGGATATCTGTGTTGTTTTCCAGTTTTAGCCATTAAGAATAAACTACTATCAACATTTGTACAGAGGTTTTTGTGAGGCAATAAGTTTTCATTTATCTTAAATGCCCAAGGGTGCAATTATTGGGGTACATTGAAGTTTCCTGGTTTGTTTTTAATTTTTCTGCATACTGGGAATTGAACCCAGGGGTGCTATACCACTGAGCTACACCACCAGCCACCCTCTTTAATAAGATAAAGTCTCACTGTGTTGCTGATGCTGGCCTCAAACTTGCAATTCTCCCTTAGGTTCCCAAGTTGCTGGGATCACAGGCATATGCTACTGCAACTGCTTAGTGATTTTTTAAAACAAACTGCCTACCTGTATTCCAGAGTCTCTCTTCCATTTCACACTTCTGCCAGCACTGTTGAGTGACCCAGTTTCCCCACAACCTCCCCAGCTGGTGGTGTCACTATTTTTTCTTTTAGCTATCTGGATAAACTCTGAGTTCTCATCATCATTTTAAATTGTATTTTCCTAATGGCTAAAGATGTTGAAGATATTTTCTTGGGTGCATTTACAATCCATGTGTCCTCTTCAGTGAAATGTTTGCGCCTTTGCCCATATTCTAACTGGGCTCTTTGACTTTTAATTGTTAAGTTTTGAGAAATCATATTTAATTTTTTTTTAATTTTAACTAATACATAAAAATTCTATATATAGGGTACCATGAGAATGGGTAAATACAAATTCACAGTATGTGATGTTCAGAATCAGAGTAAACATACCCATTCCTCAAACAATTATCATTTGTTATGGTAAAAACAAATACCTGTCTTCTGGCATATAGAAGTGTACACATACATATATTATATATGTGTGTGTGTGTGTGTATTTATTTTTATTTTTATTATCATTTTTTTGTTTGTTTTTTAGTACTAGGGATTGAACCCAGAATCATTTTACCACTGAGCCACATCGCCAGACCTTTCTATTTTTTATTTTGAGACAGGGTGTCTTTAAGTTGCTTAGGACCTAGCTAAGTTGTTGAGGCTGGTGTGTGCTACCACACTCATCCCTATAGATTTTTAATATATTTATATTTATATATATACATATGTATGCGTACATATACTCATAGATCTCAGATTTCTTTAACAAGAGGACTTATAAAACATATCAGTTTATTACAGTTCTGGAGACAGGAAAGCCTATGGTCAAGCTGTTGGCAGGTGTGATATCTGGGGAGAGTTCATTGCCTAATGCGTAGACATCACCTTCCCTGTGCCCTCATATTGGAAGACGGCGACCCACCTCCCTACAGTCCTTTTTTGAAGGCACTCATCTTATTTATTAGGATGTCACTGTCATGTCTTATCACTTCTAAAGGCCTCAGTTTTTGATACTACCTATCTTGTGGGGGAGGATTTCAATATATGACCTTGGAGGGAGGATACAAGTTCTAGGACACAGAACCTAGAACTTGAGTTTTCACTTAGTCCAATGTGTTTTTAGATTTCATTGAAGGCATTCTCTTCTAACCATGAATTATTTACATATGTGTCCCTTAGTTTCCACATGCATGGCAATGTTTTTGTTTTCTGCCTGTTATTGATTTCTAGTTTGATTCCACTGTGGTCAGGTATCAGCCTCTGATTTCAATTCTATTAAATTTGTTGAAATTTGTTTTATGGCCAATGTTGTGTTCTATTTTGACATATGTTCCATGGGAGCTTAAAAAGAATATGTTCTCTGCCATGGTTGTGTGGGGTGGTCAGCTAGATCCTGCTGGTGGCTGGTATTGTCTAACTTTTCTGTACACATGCTGATTTACTCTCTAGTTTTTCCATTAATTGTGGAGAGTGCCCAGAAAGATACCAGAATGAAACAGAAGATTCATCCAAAGATTCCTGTAGTGTTAACCTAATCATTCTAAGTCACATATATATTTTGTCCATTCGCGTATAAATGCATGAGATTGAAGATTCATCTGAATAATCCACTGGGTTTAGTGTATCTGTCAGTCTTTAACCACAGAAAGAGAACCAGTAGATTTACACTAAGATTTACCGTGAAGTATTGGATATTAAAAAGATGGTTAGGCAGGCTGAGGCTGTCAGGATTTGCCGCTGGGGAGGGAAGCCCAGACTCTCCAGCACGAGGGGAAGCAACAGTCCACGGAGGAGATTTGTTTTCAGGACGCCTCAGTTCTGCCCTTAAGGCCTTCCAGTTGGCTGAAAGGGTTAACTCACATTATCTAGAATTATCTCCCTTTCTGACAGTTGGGTTCTGAACTTTACTTACATCTACAAAATACTCTCACAGTAACACTCGGATCAGTGTATGAGTGAACAGGGATTGTGGTGTACCCACATCAACACATGGAACTGACCATCATGCCTGGCTTCACTGTTCAGACGGAACCGCCTCATCTTACAACATCTCCTTGAAGATCCCTGCTCCATGAGGTTGCCTCCAGCACCTTAGCTTAGATTTCCTCAGCAGGACTTGGCAGGACTGATTCTCTCTCAACCTCTACTTGTCACAGGAATACGGGCAGCACGGGGCAGGGGTCCTTGCTCACGGGGCCCACTGTTACACCCTTTACACCTAGAATGGGTTGAGCACAGTAAAGACACTCATTAAATATTGGTTAAAGCCATGAGCAAAATCAATAAGACAGCTGCCTGATCTCCACAAGAGTTGATGCTACGCCAGTTAACATAGAAAGTGGTAGTATCTGTGATGGCCTTTCTCATGCATTCAGTAATTAAATAATTGAATAACAAAGCATACTTTATCAATCCAATAGCCCCCTGAAAAAAGAGAGATGCTTTCAATATTTTAATTGAACATGGAAGTATTCATTTAATATTAAATTTTATAACTATTTCTGTGAAACCCCCAAATTAGGAGTGTATTACATGAAAAAAAAATTAAAACTATTCAATATTCTGAAAAGATCATTTTTTTACTTCAAAATGAAAAAATATTGTACCTGCATACATACTACAATAGCAATTATAAAGGCAAAAAGAATAACCCAAATGATTATCAAGAAAGGCCTGGTTAAAGCCGGGCTCAGTGGTGCACACCTGTAATCCCAGCACTTAGGGAGACTGAGACAGGAGAATGGCAAGTTCAAAGCCAGCCTCAGCAACGGCGAGGCACTAAGCAACTCAGTGAGACCCTGTCTCTACATAAAACACAAAATAGGGCTGGGGATGTGGCTCAGTGGTTGAGTACCCCTGAGTTCAATCCCTGGTACCAAAAAAAAAAAAAAAAGACAAGACTGGTTAAATAAATAAAATACTGTAGAACTGTTTAATAAAATATCATGGAATGGGTAAAAAGAAAAAGTCAAAATTTTGAGTAACTATTTCTGAAATACATTACATGAATAATAAAAATATGTGAGCCCAATGTATTAACAAGGATAAATATGAGTATTTAAATATACCTTAATATCAATAAATAATTATGAGAAAAATTTTAAACTATGTTAAAGTGTTCATCTCTGCAGTATGACACCAGGCAACTGCACACTTCTATTTCATTTTTTACTCCTAAGTACTCATTGTTTCCACAGTACATTTATTACTTTGTGATTAAAAACTAGGTTACAATAAATAAATAAAATATGCATATGCTTTGACAGCAATTTTGTTTCTAGTAATTTATCCTAAAGAAATGATTAAAGATGTGCATAAAGATTTATGTATATAATGTCCAATGCAGCATTGTTTATTGCAATAAAAATGGAAAATAGCCAATCCTGCAATATGAGAGGGTGGTTAAATAAATTACAGTACATCTATTTTATGAATTCCATGTATTCATTAAATGATGTTGTGGAAGTTTTATCCAAAATCATGCATCATCTTTTACTAACAAGTTTTTAAAAGGGAGAGAAGGGTTACTAAATAGTATACACTACAGGTTCACATTTTGATTAAATATACATCATTCTTACAGGTGTCTGTCTGTCAGATTCTTAACTGGTTTTCTATTTAGTTGGCCTAGGGATGATTTTTGTGCTCTTTGTGTATTGGTGTACTTTCTAAAATTTCCTCAATAGTTTAGAGACATAAATGTGTTACAAAATGTTAACACCATATCTACAAACATCAACATTGTTTCTTGCATGAGAAAATAAAAGGCTAAAATGTTTTAGTGTGAAGTTTATAGATATCAGGCTCCTGACCCAGATTTTTATTAGTAACACCATGAGTAATTTGAGCTTTGAAACAGGACGAATAAACCTCATCAGAGATAAAACTATATAAACTCAAGATCACTGAGAGACCAAGTCTGAAAGGGAGATATTTACTTTCAAAAGGCACAAAATGACAGTTAAAAAATAAATGAATAAAACAAAATACTATATTATTATGTCACTATAAAACTATATGATTTTTATGTAATTCTTACATTACTCCAAGATTAGCCTTTAAAAATACACTCAAGGGTAGAAAAGAAAATTGCTCAAATATATGCAGTTAATAAGAAGTTTAGCAGAGAGATGACTACATTTTTGAATCCAGGCTTAATATGCTTCCTGTTACCTTGCCGGCCTGCCAAGATATGTCACTGCCTGTGTTAGAGGAATCTGATGTTCACAGGTGCTTCCAACATTAGAACACGTAAAGGAATGAATGGAGACGATGAGCGGGAAAGTGGGACTCTTACAGAAGGAAGTGGACTGAGAGGAAAGATCTCACTAGTAGTAAAAGCTCTAGTATTTAACAGTGACTGAAGAATAGCTTTGATTCTCCTTAGGGTCATCTGTTTTATCCTCCTTCTTCCAGGTGGAAAATCTTGCAAACTCATTTTGAGTACATTAATTATTGACCAATTTCAGCCCTTTCTCCCGTCCCTGAGAACAAGGGTGAAGAGAACAGAGAAGGCATATTGTGGGAGCATCCCTCTTCTGAGCTCACAGGAATTTGGTAGACACTTGGACATCTCACTGCACAAGTGATTCCTTGACAAAGGTCACAGAAGAGCTGACCAAGGCCACAAACGCAAAACTAGCGCTGTGCTGCTGCAGTGGTGCTGAGGAACTATCCAGACCTGTGAAGACAGCAGGAGCATCTCTGCAGGAGACTTAGGAAAAGGAATGGAAGGTGGCATCCAGGACAGGAGACCAGAGCAATGCAACGAGTTACCAGCAGCAGAGAAAAACGAGGAAGGGAGCTGCCTAGAGCAGGGTTCACTCACTAACCCTCAGGGCAATCCTCTCTCCTGGAAAAGGAGCTAAGGCCATCAGAACTGTGAGAGAAGTGTCCAAAAGGCCTTACCAGATATGCAAAACATGATAACATAAACTAATATATTTTTTCCTTAAGAACATAAAATATTGTGGATTTTTATTAGTTTGTAACATAAATAAATTAGAGCTATGAAAATTTTATCATAATCAGATGATCTCTACCCTGTTGGAGTTCAGCAAATCTGTTTACAAGAATGTGCTTAATAATGTTTGGTATTTCACAACTTTGTATCAATTGGTATTACTTAGAATCTTCTGTGGATTTTTCCTCCCCAGAAACTGTAACTATTTGAAACTGTTGGCTAAAAATATAAACATTTCTCCTCTTTACCGGTGTAACAATTCAGTTCTTAAGCTTAACCCAGAGGTTCTTTCCTTTCTTTCTCTTTTTCTCCCTGTTTTTCCTCATTGCTGTCTCTTCCCTTCCCTGAATCAGATTTCCTGGGAAAAAGAAAAGAAGGATCATCAGTATCCTAGCTTTGAGGGGATGGGGGCCCACAAAGCATTAGTAATGATGACTAAATCTAAAACTCAATCATATTCTATCTAGCTACCATGAACTCCTAGTCATCAGCTGCTTTCAGTACTAACAGAGATCTGAGATTTAAAACACTGGCACAGGATGAGATAGCCAAAGGACAAGAATAGATAGGGGAGAAAAGTTCATGGCTGCAACCTGGAAACCCAACAAAGACTGACAATGATAGCCAGTAAGATAAGGGAACTAAAAGAAAAGGGGGTTTCTTGCTGCAGGGAGGGGAGAGAGAGTAAATCAAATAACGCTGAGTACAGCAGGATGAAGAGGAAGAATTGGCCATTGTTTTTAACAAAGCAGAGGTTACTCATTATCTAGGTTAGGAATTTTCAGTCGAATCCTGTAGGGGTAAAAACAGATTTTAGGGTTCAAGAGACAATAGAATAGACAAGATTGGAAAGCTTTGTTGATGAATTTGCTGTTAACTGTAGAAGATAATTAGGGTAATAGTTGGAGATAAAGTGCTTTCAAGCATGGATCTTTTCAAATGGGAGACATAACAGTGTGTCTGTGTGCAAATGGCCATGATCCAATAGAGAGAGAACCTGAGACCGAGATATAGAGGGGGGAGCTGCATGTGGTAGACCAGAAGCCGGTCCCTGGTACACAAGAGTTGTTCTTCATCTTAGCACAAGCACAAAGAGCTCACATGTCGTATAAAATGAGATGGGGAGAAAAGGTAGAACATGGGCTTAGAGTTAATGTAGGATGCTATCCTGGGGAAAATTTTCTTCTGTCAGCTTCCATTTTCTTAATGAATTACAAGGTAAGATTTGTGAGGATGATGGAAAAGTTTTGGAAGAACTGAGGAGAAAGAGGATGTGAAATAGTAACTTAGAAGGTTAAGAAAGGGAAGTGACTGGGAAAGTAAGTGTGATTACGGGAAGCTGGAGGGACCCTGGGGATAAATAATATGAACGTAAAGTTGAGACATAAGTGTGTGCCCATTCTGCAGGGGCCAGCAAAGGCAGAGTAGAGGCATACTTCGCCAGGCTATGGTGTAGCCAGGGCAGTAGACTAAGAAGCAGAGCAACACAGTCGCCAAAGCTATATGCAGAGGAGTCACTTGCATGATTGACCTTGGAGTCAAAGCTGGGTCAGGAGGAAGAGACACAAAGGTAAGAAAAGTTCAATGGATTAATGGACCAAAAATGTCCTTGGGTTGTGGGATGGCACACTAAAGAATAAGCCAAAAGAGCAAATAGCCATGGTCCCAGAGTCAGACAAACATATGTGAATTTATTGAAAATCAGAGACAACGCTGAAACAGTGCTTGTATTTCTCTCAGAGGATGGACTTAGCCACAAAAATGGTTCTGCTTTCCGTAACACTTGTATCAGTGATATTTTGAGATTAGTAAGTAATCTCTCTTGTTAGAGCTCTGAATATTTTGACAGAAGTTTCATAAAATGACCTGAAAGGATTTAAATGCCTGAGTTACAGCATCATATGCTTGAAACTATATAAACAAACATAGTAACCAAAACACTGAAGTATTTTTTCTATCTGTCACTGTGTAGTCAAAGTAAGGCTTTTCTCTACAGATAAATTTGCATTTTGTTAATCTGACATCTAAATGGAATTTAAAATTTCTTTTCCTATTAAATTGAGATTTAATCTAGGTAATCCAATTATTTTAAAGATATATTTCTTGACTGTACATTATGACTTTGAAATTAATTAGTACACAGACTCCCTCAAGGGCATCTTCTCTGTAAATCCCATGTAAGGAGGATTAGTGTACAGGAACTGAATACCACTTGTGGAAGACACAGAAACTTCCAACATCATTACACCTGAGGATGCCAAGCCTTTTAATTTAACAAGCTCTTAGTCAAGGGGCATTTCGATTTTATTGCTAGACTATCTTTGTCAGATAAGGAAAAAATATATACATATATATATAAAAACACATACATAAGTGCATTGAGTAAATTATTATGGTTATACTTAACGTTGTAAGATGTGTGCATGAAAAAGAAGAAAATAATCTTATAAGCATTTTAATGGTCATGATTTGACAACATGTGAATTAAAGAATAATGAAGAGGGAGAGCATACAGAATGGAGACTGTCTTTACCAGTTACTCCTCCAACAGAGGATTAATACCCAAAATATATAAATAACTCAAAAATACCAATAGCCCCCAATAACCCAATCAATACATAGGCAAATTATTTAAACAGACATTTATTAAGAAATACAAATGGCCAACAAATATATGAAAAAATGTTTCCTACCATTAAAAATGAGGAAAATACAAATCAAAATTACACTGAGGGCTTTTCTTTCCCACCAACTCCACTCCTTCCTTTGCAGGTCCCATGAGCTCAGCTCAGGAGCCCCAGGTGACCCTATGCAGCCTGTGTCCCCCACAAGCTTACATGCTAGAAGGTCCCTGGAAAGGATGCTGGGTCATCAGGGAAGCCAAACATGATCTCAGTGACCTTTGAGGATGTGGCTGTGAACTCCAGCAGGAGTGGGCTTTGCTGGATCCTTCCCAGAAGAAACTTTACAGAGAGATGATGCAGGAAGTCCTCAGAGATCTGGCTTCTATAAGAAAAAATTGGGAAGAGAAGAACACTGAGGATCAGATTGAAAATTCTGGGATCAATCTAGGGCAAATCATGTCTCACTCTGGACACAAACCCTTCAAGCATGAGGAATGTGAACAGAAACCATGTCAGTTTCAACCATACAGAAAATCTCTAGTTTCTCTCAGAAGATTTCAAACACAAATGTTAATACAAACTGGAAATGGACCTTATGAAAGTACAGTATGTGGTAAGTCTCACATTGTTCCAATTCCATTTAAAAACATGAAAAAACTCATACTGGATAGAAACTCTATGAAAGTAAACAATGTGGAAAAGCCTCCATTAGTCCATCTCACCTTCAAATACATGAACAAACTCTTCCTGGGGAGAAGCCCTCTGCATGTAAGCAGTGTGGAAAAGCCTTTGCTTCATCTGGTTACCTTCACAGACATGGAAGAACTCATATAGGAAAGGAGCCCTGTGAATGTACACAATGTGGAAAAGCCTTCACTCGGTCCTGTAAACTTCACTCACATGAACAAACTCATACTGCAGAGAAATAATACTAATTAAAACAATGGACAAAGTCTTCTGATTTTACCATTTCACTCATAAACATGTAGGAAGTTTACTGGAGAAAAACTTTGAATGTAAAATGTGGTAAATTGATATTCCTTTTTACCTTCAAAGACAGGGCAGTCTCACGCTGTAGAATAATTTTTTTTTTTGACTAGGGATTTATTCTGGGGGCTCTCTACCATGAAGCCACATCCTCAGTCCTTTTTATTTCTTATTTTGACACAGGGACTTGGTAAGTTGCTTAGGGCCTTGCTAAGTTGCTGTGCCAGCCTCAAACTTGTAATGCTTTAGTCTCAGTCTCCTGACTTGCTGAGATTACAGGTGTGCATCAGACATCAGACGGAGTAGCTCTTTAAATGTAAAAAATAGGGCAAATCATTCCATTTTTCCAATTGCCTTCAAAGCCATTTCACTCATACTGGAAAACAAACCTTCTGACTGTGTGATGTTTCATTTTCCTTCTCATATATGAGAGCACTCATGGAAGGAAGCCCTGTGAATGTGAGAAACTGGGAAGCTTTCCACTTCTCCCTGTTCCTTCTAAGGACTGGGAAGACTCATGTTGAAAAATTCATTCCCAAAAAATAAGTAAATAAACCCTACGCAAGTAAGAAATGCTTCAGATGTTGGAGTGTTGTTCAGTTGTATGAAAGGACTCATACTGTAGAAAAATCCCGTGGATGAGCCATGTGGGGCAGTATTCAGCTTTCACAGTTTTCTTTAAAGACATAAAAGGACTCACAGCAGGACAAACCATTGTGCCCTTTTAGAAATGTGGGAACACTCTGCTTTCCAGTTCTCTTTGAGCAGCATGGAAGAACTATACTGGAGAAAAGCCTTGTCTGTAGAAATGTGGTGAGGCTTTCAGTTGTTTCACAACCATTCAGACTTGTTCAGACTTGAGTGAAATTTTTTTTTTTTTTGGTAGCAGGGCTTGAACACAGAGGTACTTAACCACTGATCCACATCCCAGCCCTTTTTTAGTTTTATTTTTTTACAATTTCGAGATATGGTCTCACTGAATTTGAATTGCTTCAGGCCTAAGTTGCTGGGGCTGGCTTTGAACTTGTTATTCTTCTGCCTCAGCCTCCTGAGCCATTGGAATTACAGTTGTGCTCTGCATTCAACAAGTGACCTCTCTCTTGAGAAAAGCCCTGTAGGGTGTAAAAAGGGTGTGTACCTTCATTTCTCCTTTGTCTATTCAGAGGTAATAAAAATGCACCTTTTGGGGGGACATGGGCATTGCATCAGTGTGAAGATGTAAAAGCCACATTCTTTTTCTGGGTTAAATTTCTCTTTATATATCATTAGATTCAATTTTCCTCTAGCTTAAGTTTTTTGCATCTGTAGTTAACTCCCATATATTATGACATAAGCTTGTAAGTATTGTATGTATGTGTGTGTAAAATCTAGTATGTACTATAATTTTGTGCATAGAAGTATATATTATATAGAAGAGTTTGTAAGATCTGTAGTTAAAAACCAACATTTATTTGCAACATTTTAATTCTTTGTCAGAGTTTCCATCTCTCTACTTCCCTTAAATATATTTTCTTTCATGTTGTCCATTTTTTCCATGAAAGCCCTTAGGAAATAAAGCATATTTTAAACCTCAAAAAAAAATTACACTATTTAATCTCACCCTCATTAAAATGGCAGTCAGGTTGAAGACAAACAACAATGTTTGCTAGAGAGAATGTGGAGAAAATGTACATTTATACATTATTGGTGGGACGGCAAATCTTTATAATCACTTTGGAAAGTAGTATAGAGATTCCTCAAAAGACTAAGAATGGAAGCACCAAATGAACCAGCTATCCCACTCCTTGGTATCTACCCAAAAGTCCTAAAATCAGCATACTATAGTGATATCAATGGTATAGTGCATACCAATGTTTGTAGCACTGCAATTCAGAATAGCCAGGTTATGGAACCAGCCAAGTTATATCAGCCAACAGGTCAATGATTCTTTTTAAAAAGGGTTATATATACACATTAGAGTTTCATTCAGCCATAAAGAGTACTATTGTGAAATTATGTCATTTCTGGTAAATGGATAGAACTGAAGAATACCACACTAAGTGAAATAAGTCAGACTCAGAAAGTAAAGAATCAAATGCTTTCTCTCAAATATGGAGGCTACAGGAGCAGGAGAGACATTTTTTAAAAAAGCAATCTCACAAAAATAGAAAAGAGAGCAATAGAGTAAAGGAATGAGATTAAGAGGGAGGGAGGAACCCAGGACATGTGGAAGAACTGGGAAATGAAATCTACAAATTATACTATGTCCACTTACAAATATCCCACAGTGAACCATACACACACACATACACACACATACACACACACACACATATGGGAGATCAATAGAACAGACCAAGTAGATGAGGAGCAGGGGAGAGGGAAAGGAAATGGAAGGTACTGAGGAATGAGATTGATCAAATTATGTTATGTGCATGTGTAAATATGCCATTATGAATCCCACTATTAGATATAATGTACCAATAAATAGAAAAGTCCCGTAGATAAGACAAAGGAGAATGAAGGGAAGAGAGAGGGACAGGAATAGGAAAGACAGTAGAATGATTCTGACATAACTTTCCTATGTATTTATATAAATATATCACAATGAACCTCCACATCATGAACAACCACAAGACTGGGATCCTAATTAGAATAAGATGTATTCCATGTTTGTATAAATGTGTCAAAATATACTCTACTGTCATGTATAACTGAAAAGAACAAATAAGAAATAAAAAATAGAAACAAAGAAAAAGCAGAGACAGATCAAGAATATTTGTAGATTTCAGAGGGAAAAATGGTATGTACTTATTCTTCTTGCAAAAGAAGGAATATAGCGTGTGAATTACATCCTTTCTTTCCTTCTTTTTTTGGATTTCTTTTTTTTATTTGTTCTTTTTAGATATACATCACAGTAGACTGTATTCTGACATATTATTTTCATTGGCAAGTTCAATTGTGAAACCCCAGCATCAATCTTAGGTGACTGGTGAGAGATATTTATTTACTAATTGTAGACTATAAATATTGTCTTTCTTTGCATTCAGTAAGATGCCTCTCTGGTTCTCATTTACCGCCTGGCAAACAAAACTGCAAAAGAAAAGTAGCATATATCAATAATCAGAAGTGCTTAAAAACAAACCAGATGAGAAATCTAGCTATATTATTTTTCAGGGCTGAATAATATAGTTATTTTTTATAAAAACATTGTTGCTAATATGAAGTATGTTTATTGTTTTATATTTAAGCATATTAAAACTAATTTTTAAAAATTTTAACAAAAACCAGGCACGGTGGCATATGCCTGTGATCCCAGCACTTTGAGAGGCTGAGACAGGAGAATTGTGAGTTCAAAGCCAGCCTCAGCAATGGCAAGGCGCTAAGCAACTCAGTGAGACCCTGTCTCTAAATAAAACATGAAATAGGCCTGGGGATGTGGCCCAGTGTTCAAGTAGCCCTGAGTTCAATCTCTGGTACCAAAAAAAAAAAAATTGTAACAAGGTGAATATGATATCTTCAATGGTTTTAAAGAGTATAAAAAGGTCCTGATACCAAATGCTTGAGAAATGCTGATGTAAACTAAATAGTTCAGGCTTCCTCTCTCCTAGGAAAGGCTTGGAGGAGGGAAAGTGGCCAGTGGAATTTACTGTAAACAAAGGAACATGGTCAGAGTTCACAGCTGGGCCATATTTATTTGATATATTTCACTGAAAAAAAAAATGCTTCTAGCACTTACAAATTTGGTCATTCAGCTTTTACAAACATCTTTCCTTTTACACTAAGGAGCACATTTCATTTAGGCACCTCTTTTATCCCATGTTGCAATCGCTTCACCATCTTCCTTCCTTCCTGCAGGTGTCCAGGTCAGCTCTGCACAGGCTTCCTTGTTCTGCTCAGGTGCCCCAACCTCAACCCAAGCCTGTGCTGCCTCCATGACTCCGCCAGGCTCCTCTGAGCTACAGGCGTGAGACCATGGCAAATGCACCCTACATGCACACAAAACAGCAAAAATTTGCACAAATGCATGGCATTCACAGGTCGTAGTCCACTTCCAGAACATCCTCAGGCAGGCTTCCCACCAGGTATGTGTGAGAGTGCGCAGCCTCATGAGCATCCTTGCTTGACAGATCCTCTTTCTTGGTTTTACTTGGTCACTCCCCGTCACTTCTGCTTCCTGGGATGGCATTCACAAACCAAGTGCCCACAAATAATGCTTTACCTCAATCTCTGCTATGTGGGAAATCCAAGCCAAGACCATATTCCACCAAACTTTTTTGCCTAAAAGTCCAGATGTTTGCCTGTCACATTCCTTCATCTGTTTCCTGTTAGTGAAAACTAAGTCAATGCCATGAAAAGATGTATTTGTAGAGTAAGAGAGGCAAATGTGAAATGTGTCTTGGACAAAAGAATTGTTCTCTCATACATGTTTGTTTTAAGTGAAAGCCGAATAATATGTTAATAATAGAGTAGTTCAGCTGTCAATGGAGTCTGAATTAACCCTTTACTAGATACGACCGACCGCTAATGAGTAAAAACTCTGCGCAAAACAAAATAAAATGTTTCAAACTTTTAAGGTATTTCCAAATAAGCCAGGCGTAGAAAGACAAGTACCTCATGATCTCACTCATGGGGAATCTGAAAATGTTGATCTCAAAGAAGAGAAGGGAATGGTGGTTACCAGAGGCCATGGATAGTTTTCTTTGTGTTCAATGTCAAGAATAATGGTTAAAAAACTAGGCTAATGTTTTCTTAGTGCCTAAATATTTTGCATAGTTTTCCTTTCTTATCAGAAGCATTTCTTCTTGTATGCAGTTTCTTTCCTTCTCCATTAGTACCACACAGTGGCATCTCAAAGAAAAGTGTCAACTTCTAGAACCTCTGGCAGGAAGCTCTCTTCTCAGAATTTCCTCTTAGAGTTTTAGCCCCACGTGTGTGCCGAGCGGACAGAGAAATAAACCTATCCTGGCTGTCGTTAATAAGCCAGAGACCATGATCCTTTCATTTAACATTTCCTGCTTAGTAAGTATGAAATAATCATGGAGGGAAGTTGGATGCTCTTTTAGTAACATACAGCATTTATGTTTTTGACCTTGTGGTCAGGACTGACATAATTTTAAATATAATTACAGTTTCTTTAGAAATTGTTATTCCATTTGCTGTTATTCATTACATATAAATCTGACTACCTATTGCTTGAAATATGCAGTTATGTGAAACATAATAGAAAATTAGCCTCAAATTTTTCATTTCTAATTATCTGCAAGTGTCAATGTTTCTTGAAATATGCTTCTTCAAGTACAGATTTTGTAGAAACTCTGGTAAATTGAAACCATAAGAAATAGCTCAAATAACATTCCCTCTTTGAAAGCTTCCTTTACCACATCTAGAATACAAGCACAAGTTGATTTAAATACTTCTGGACTTGTCTTGAGCACATTAAATTGCACCATATTTTATTATACATGCTGATTTATACATCTGTCAGTCACTTTAAGTAATCTGAGGGTAGAGACCACGCCATGTGCACTTTCCTTCCAATGTATATAGCCCAGGATCCAACAAATAGTAGAAAAATGTTAAAATAAATGAATGGAGGAAAAAATGTATCAATCCATTAATGAATGACTTCATGAATAAAAGAACAAATATACATATATTTGAAACAAGTAAGGTCTGTAGTGTACTTGGGTCAGAATTCCAGAAACAATGAAAAAATCCAGAGCAATTAAAGAAAGTTTTTCTTTTTTCTTTTCTTCTAGTTTCCATTTCAGTCTTTAAATTGTTTCTGATTTAGTGGAAATGAAAAGAGATTTTTCACTGAGCTAATATTTCTATTTTAATGCACTTTCTGACTTTAATTAAATATCCTCCTTAAGCCTGTCTTTGCCTCCTCATCTCTCTCTCTCTCTCTCTCTCTCTCTCTCTCTCTCTCTCTCTCTCTCAAGTGAAGCAAGAGACCTCAGCTCAGACTTCATGAAGATTTCACAGCTCTATTTTTAATGCTTACAGTAGAACTGGAGGCACACATTAAGAAGTTTTTTTTAAAGTCTTATTATTATTAATTCGAACACTGTTACAGAGAAAGAATTGTTCTGATCAGAATTATGCTAATTAATTTCACATAATAAGTGATTTGCTGACACTGTAGCCTTGCCTGCTCTTAGGACTTGACAGGTTCTGCTGAATGCCAAATCTGTATCTTTGTGCTTTTGCACATTCAAGAGTAGCATACCCCACTGTAGACACCAAAACTTCATAGTTTTAGAAGGAGGCATGTATAAGACAACAAGAGAATTATAGTTGCTTGATTCAAATTCCTGTTTAGGAGTGGAGAGAGGTTTTGCTGCCAGTCTTTCATTTGACCAGTCCTTTGTGCTATCTTCTGGGAAGTTCTGTTACTTTGGGTATTGTTAGCGGAACATGAGATGGGCAACTGCTGTCCACACAACTTTGCTGAGTTCATATTTTTGTATTGCTTTGGTCCATTTTTTTCTGGAACTGTTTTGCTTTCCCAGAGCTTTTGAAATCATCATAATTTCATAAAAATCATAAATTGATATACATATACTTCATTTTTGGAAGATTTCATTTGACATTTCAGCCTTATTATGCTACCTTGGAAGATGAAGCTCCATAGGACTCTGTCTTTGACCTCAGATCATCATTAGTTAATGTGCGAGGCACAGCGTTCTCCATGTGAACATTCACCCCGCAAATTTGGCAAGTATCATTCATTGCAGCTCTTTCTTCATTAGTAAATATATTAGACTGTTGGGGAACAGTCTGTACATATAGAAACTCTTTCAATATAATTGCATGAATTATTAAGATGAATAGTAATTAAAATTTTCAGTTGTACTTGATTAAGTATAAATTAAAAAATTATAATAAAATTGATGCTTCTTTTTTATAAAAATTAGAAAGAGGAAAGGTTATGTCAGCTAAGAGTTCCTAGTTTCATTATTTTTCCTCTTTGTTACCACCAAAAAGGAATTTCTGGCATTGCATTAAATCATGGCAGAGTATGGCTTTAATTAATCTATTATTTTTAAAAACATCATTTGTAGGCTTACTTTGCTTTCAGCAGAGCTCCTGTAAAAATGTATTTTAAAAAGAAAAGAAAAATGAGGCAAACAGTCATTTTTAATAATGCATATATAAATAGCATTTCTATAAAAAAACTGCTTTAATGTTTTGAAAAGATCAAGTGGTTCACAAAAAATATTTATTCACGTAGTAGTGGTAGAATGCATTAAATATATTATGTGATATATAAAATATGTGCTATATACTAATAATGTAAGTCATTATTATTAAATAATTTTTCACACTTGTTTTTTTTAAGTAAGAAAAGATTCTGAATTGCATTTTTAAATATTCTGACATACAGAGTAGTTGTCCTCAATGTTACTTTTTTATTTGTGAAACTGAATACTCAGAACAATTACATTTAAATAAATAGGAACAAACTGAGCTTTGTGGCTGCCAGATACGTACTTTTAGGGGCATTCTTCTATCTTTGCAAGGGGGGACAGAGTTGTTGGCCTTTAAATGACTATTAATACTCCTTCAGGTTGCTCCTTTGATGCATAAAGCCCTCTGGAGAAACGTACGAGGAACTAGCCAAAAATCTCTGAATCACTCTGATGTGCTCTCCGAGGGGGCTCAGAGTCGACTTTGCTGTTGTGATACTAAATTCTTCATCCGAGGTTGTCTTGAACACTTGATATATGCAGAAGCAAAAGCTCCAACTGGGTGATCTCAGGAATGTGGCTGCCTCTACCTGTGTCAAGGAGCCCCCTGTATAAACAGGTGTCAGTTTCCCTCTTCCTTCACTGGTTTGTATTCCGGCTGTGCTCATTGGCTTTGTACTCACCAAGGGGCAAGGGGCGGACCTGGTGTGTGAGTTACAGTTGGGCTGACCCAGTCAGAGAAGGCTTCCCTCAAACTACCTGCCTCATTTCCATAGTATCACTGGCTTTCTCATGATGGTCTCTTTTAGGTACAGGAAATCTCTTTTGTATTCCCTCCAGCTACTCTGAAATCACAGCATGCCTCTGACATTGCTTCCATCTACTATCCAAACAATTGCCATTCTATGCACCTATCTATAATACCTATGATGCGCTTTATGATACCAACTGATTTCCGTCAATCACACATTGGCCACTGCATTTTTCCCTCGGTTGGATTATACCATTTCTCTAGTAAGTTTCAGTCAAAACTCTCTTTTGCATCTTGTGATGGATCAACACTATGAATTTTACATTTGATTTCTTTATGTATTCTCATTTGGCGTCAGGAATGCTTTGCAGAGAACAAAATAAAAGGCAGAGAGTGACAGTGAAGAAATGATGCATCTGAGCATCTTCTGTGCCATGCCCAGGAGAGGGTATTTGGCCAAAGGCGTTTTCAGCATGAAACACTAATGGTCACTGCCCAAAAGGATATGAGTAGCCTGCTGCACCAGATCTCAGGAGCTGAGGATGTGTGATAACATTTAACACATGCACGGAAATGCATATGTCTACACCCACTCAGATACACACACACACACACACCCCTTCACACAGCCACAAAAGCGATGTACCATAAGATATATGTATAGATGTTTTATTAATATATTGAATAGAAACATAGGAAATCAGAGAGGTATAAATTGAAGTTAATCTAGTCATGTGTATAACACCCAACAAGTTTGCAGAACTCAAAGGAATTGAAATGGTAAGAAAATGGCACATCTCTTTCTCTCCTTCTGTTCTCAAATATGATTTTTATGTGCTAATTAGCTACTAGGGGACTATATTTTCCTCCTATTTCCTTTTGATCAAGTGAACTGAGAAGGGGATTTACAGAAATATATTGATATTAACGGAATTCCATCACAGCCAAACAATATGTGCAACCACATGAGGTTGCTTTAAAAGGATTTTATTTCCACTGCTGTCAGTCATCTTTGTAGTCATCTTTAAGTGTAAAAGCAGCTTTAGAAAATTTTGTCAATAATGTGCATTGTAAAAACTACCTATAGTTATCAAAATGATGATACACATTTCTGTTTCCATTAACTTTAGGGGAAATAAATAAGGTTTGATTATATGTAAAGTTTAATGGAATGAGAGCCTCCTAACTAAACATACAAAATGCAATTCTGCTGAAACAATTGAGGATTCTTTTATTTTTCTCTTATTAAATGCTAATTATCCTCCATATTAGCCCCAAATTCCAATTTAAAATATTTACCTTCACTTGCTTACCTTTTATCTTCTAAGTAAGATAAAATGTCTTTTTTGCATTTCATCGTCCTTGTGCTGACTGAAATGTTCTCCCTGTGGGAAATCCATCTTTCCCCAAGGTGGGCAGGAAAGTGAGCCTGTCTTCAGTCTCAGAGACCCTACCTCCCTGGACACACTGGGGATGAGTGGAGACACACTAGGGTGACACAGCATCCCTGCAGTTCTGCTCGTGGTTGGGGGAATACTTTTCCTCTTTTCCTGGGAGAGTAGGTGTATGGGCAGTGGAAACCTGAAGCTGGCGCTGCCCACTGGCCTGCCTTCTTTGGCAGACATGGGAAAAGACCATCTGAGAAGAAAGCTACTCCAAGGAAAGCAACACCAATAATATGTAGTGAGAGGAGTGTCCTCAAGACATCTGAAGCCCCAATCCTGTGGTGCCTACGTAAGGTTTATCCCATGGATTATAGAAAATTATATATTCCCTTTCAGTCTCTGTAGTTTGGATTTTTATCCCTTGCAATTGAAAAAAAAAATTGTGACTAACCCACATGCACACATACACACATTTGGCGTTGGACATATTGAGCATACAGGATGATACATCTTAGCTTGGAAGTGTTGGAAGTGAACTTCTAAAAAGAGGGAATGTACTTGACCTTTATTCTGAGATAAAGCACGGATGTCTTAGGAGAAGGAAAAACATGATGAACTGTTAAGCAAGCATAGTGTTTCTTGGAAGAAACATGTGCTACAACTTTTCTGTTATATCTCAACTCCCAATGGGGACGTTAAACAGTGTTCCAAAGCAGATTTCAATCCCAGATTTTCATAGTTGACATACGTCCGACTTCACCACACTTCTTTATCCTTATCTTACACTCAGCTTAATAAAAAAAAGAGTGTTTCTTGAATGCTCTGTATTTCTCTCAAGTGTGTGTAGATGTGAATTTTTATTCCAAGATTCACCAAGATTGCTAAACATAAGTAATCAAGACTTTCTACTACTCTAGCAAATTTACTTTCTTCCTATTTCTTCCTGTTCTGCAACTGATACAAAACTACCCCAGCTTAACTGTCCAGAGTTCCTGGAGTGATGTTCTTGAAAGTCACCTTGCCATTAGAACCACCTCATGGGACTCTCTGTTTTGACATACACTGGGGCTCGGGTGCTGGGTGCAGGTTGACTGTAAAAAAGTTCAGAAGGAGAGCCGGACACCTCTCCACCTTACCTTTAAGTAAGCATGGTAGTGGCAAAATATCCTCTGGAAAAATGCATAAGTTTCATTAAGTAGAAGATGTTTGGTTTTTCTCTTTCCAAAAATCCAAAGGAATACGAATGCATCATCACTGAGTGGAGGGGAAAGAAGAACTCAGAGTTTAAGAAAAAGGTGTTATCCATTTGGTATAGGGAAAAATCTAGAAAGACAAAGAGGACTGGTTTAAAAAAAAAAAAAAAGAAACTATTCTAGTCTGTAATAGTGTTCTCAGAACTCAATTCATATCCACCAACCCTTAACATTAAATGCCTGCTTAAAACACGGGGATGCCCACATCTGCAGTGTTTTGCTGAGGGCTTCCTCTGGCCAGTGGAGCCTACTCTGCCTGTGCTCAGGGCAAGCAGCCACAAGTTGTGCAAAATTAATGTCCTCAACCCCAGCACCCTCCAACAGTGACTGACACGGGTTGGTACACAAATACCCTAACTTCCTTACAATTCAGGTGGAAAAAAAGTAAAGCTGTGTATTCTTTATGCTGTGTTTCCCAGTTCCTTGGAGAGTTTAACTTCCAGCTCCCCACAGTGGTACCTCGATCATTAATGCACTGGTGTTGTCTCCTCTTACTATCTACATTTGCCACTTTCATTGCTTCCAAGAATTGCCTTCCAGTCAAAGAACCAGTCTCACATACTGGTCTCAGAGCCTGCATCTTTGGGATCCCAAAACAAGTTACCTACCAATGTTAATTATTACTGCAACCCCAAGCCCGCTTAGGGCAGGTCAAAAATGGACACAAACATCTGACATCATTGATATTCAGAGGTGGAATCAAAGATTCTTCAGAATGTGACTGAAATGATTCATTACTGTTATTATTATTTATCCAGAAATATTGTTTAAAGAAGCCTTGATTTCCTGTTTCTTTGTTCACAGATTTTATTTACATTTGAGTCCTTCTCTCTGGACACTCAGTTTCTGCCTCCCATGGTATAATGTAAAATATATATTTTGATGAGAATTTGTTTGCACTCGTAACACATGTTGTTTGTTTTTCTGAAATGTGCTTTACTTCATTACTATTTCTTTTCTTTTCTTTTTTCTTTTTTTGGTACTGGAGATTAAACTCAGGGCCACTTGACCACTGAGCCACATCCTCAGCCCTATGCTGTGTTTTATGTAGAGACAGGGTCTCACTGAGTTGCTTAGCGCCTAGTCATTGCTGAGGCTGGCTTTGAACTTGCGATCCTCCTGTCTCAGCCTCCCAAAGTGCTGGGATTACAGGTGTACGCCACCGTGCCCAGCTTTATTACCATGTCCATAACAAATATGGATCAGAACATAAAATTTAGCTAATGACTTAATATAAATTTTTAAGTTGCTACTTTCAGTTTTCATTATTTTAATTCATTGTCATCTGTTTTCATTATTGGTGTCCTAATTTTTTTTGTAAATAATATTTATGTGTAATTGCTTTTAAACAGCACACTGTTGCTTGCAGTGTCTGCATTTCATTTCAGTGTGCCTAGACGTGGATTTCTTTTTATTCATTGTTTGGGATTCTCCAAGATTTATGAGCATAAGAAATCAAGACTTTCTTCAACTGCAGAAAATTTTCAGGAATTATGTTTTTCACATCGTCTCTTTTCTAGGCTTTGTATTTCCTCTTTCTCATCAACTAGCCATGTGTAGTTCTATCTCGTTCACTCCCCGAGTCCTCAAAACTGCTCTCATTTTATCTCTTCACCTTTGTGCCTCATCCGGAGTAATATATTCAACTCTTGTTTCCGGTTTGCTCTTTTTCAACAGATGTATCTAACCGTCTACTTAACTCTTCTACTATTTAAATTTCTCCAAGTTCTTATGAGTTTATTTCAAAATTTGTTCTGCTCTGATTATTTTGACATCTGTTTCTTACTTGTGGTCTAATCCCATATTTTATCTTTAAAACACTTATACATAAATATATTTTATATCTTATCATCTCATCATCTAATAATTCTGTATAATTGTGTTGTTTTTTTCTCTGGGGATTCTTATGGAGCATAGTTTCTTTTTTTTCACTTGGGGCTTTGAATGAATTTTCAGGGAAGTTTTTTGTGTGAGAACCTGACACAGACTATGAGTGCTTTGTTCTGGAAAGCATTGTGTAGGCATCTTCAGCTGCTAGCATGGTAAAAAGAGAAATTAATTTGTTAGACCTAGATGTCCAGGGTTCTCCAACAGTAAAAATGGAAACCTCAAGAGTTTACAAAAGTAAGGATTCAGTTATGAACTCCTGAAGATTTTACTATTTTCCTGAGAGCGCGTGAGTAGGTAAGGACATTTCAGTGTTCTGCATCTCACCCAACTCCAGCCCACCAAGCCCAGTGCTCTGTGCCTGGGGGAATGTGGGAGCCCTACATCTTGCTGACCCACATCAACCAGCACCCACGGAAGGCTCAGGCACAGCTTCAGCTCCCATATGTCATGCAACTTTCTCTTACATTACAGCTTCCTTGGATTTTCCTTACTTGCTTATTAATTAAGATATATATTTATAAGGATTATTTGTATTTTATCCAATATTTGTAAATGTTTTAAAGCAGCCATATTGTTTGCTAAGCTCAGTCATATTTTTTTTCCATTTCTTGTTAATCCAAAACAGTAGAACATCTGTGACTTCATATGATCCAACCTAGTGGTCACTTAGGTTTCCAGAAGTGAGCATCTCCCTCATCTTTCATTCTGTTTAATAAATGGCATTTATAGGGAATAGTAGCTTGTTTTTAGTTATTCTGTCAATTAGTTGTCATACACTTGGGTAGAATTTATTGACTATTCCCAAACAAGGACCACTGACACTGTCCTACCAGACTCTAAGTTGAAAAATATCAAAATCATACCTTCCTGGTTAAATTATTCAATTTACAGTGTGGCAAAAAAAGTACCTAAATCATTCCTTAGATAAATTTAGTTACTTCTACAGATTTTATAGACCTTTAATAGTATGTCTGGTTTAATGCATATTTTTCAAAAAGCATAACATAGATTTATTTCATCACCAAGTGAAGACAGTAAGTAGTCTAAAGGAACTAAGCTATTGGTAAGCTAACCATTAGCATGATAGTTTTCTTCCTAGTAAATTTAATAAACTAGCCATATTACCAAATGTGTTGTAGAGATTGAATGCAATCCCCATAAATATACCAATGATATTCTTCACAGAACTAGAATAAATAGTTCTAAAATTTATCTAGAAGAATAAAAGACACAGAATAGGCGAAGCAATACTGAGCAAAAAGAGCAACACTG
This sequence comes from Xerus rutilus, assembly GCA_028644305.1. Lineage (NCBI taxonomy): Eukaryota > Metazoa > Chordata > Mammalia > Rodentia > Sciuridae > Xerus > Xerus rutilus. Next base: position 6,702,075 of record CM053408.1, on the reverse strand, counting down.
GAGGTATCACAACACCAAATCTCAAATTATACTACAGAGCTACAGTAACAAAAACGGCATGATATTAGCATCAAAACAGACAGGAAAGCCAATGGAATAGAATAGAAGACACAGAAACAAATTCATATAGACACAGTCAATCATCTGATACTCAACAAAGGCGCCAAAAACATGTTGGAGAACACAGCCTTTTTAATAAATGGTGCTGGGAAAACTCAAAATATGTTTGTAGAAGAATGAAACTAAGTCCTTCTATTTCACCATACACTAAAGTCAAATCAAAATGAATCAAAGACCTGGGAATTAGACCAGAAACTCTGCAACTGCTAGAAGGAAAACTAGGCTCAACAGTCCAACATATTGGCACCAAAATCCTTAACAAGATATGTAAGTCTCAATAAATAAAACCAAGAATCAATGAGTGGGATGCCATCAAATTAAAAAGCTTCTGCACAGCAAAGAAAACAGTTAAGAGTATGAAGATAGAGCCTACAGAATGGGAGAAGAACTTTGACAGCTACTCCTCCAGCAGGGAATTATTATAAACAATATCCATAATATATAAACAACTCAAAATCTTAGCACAAAAAAACAAATAAAATCAATAAATGGGGAAAAAACTAAACAGACACTTCTCAAAAGAAGAAATACAAATGTCCAACAAATATATGAACAAAATGTTCACTATCCCTAGCAATCAGAGAAATGCATTATCAAAATTATGTTGAAATTTTATCTCAATCCAGTTAAAATGGCAATAATCAAGAATACAAATAATAATAAATGCTGGCAAGGTTGTAGGGGGAAAAGTACACACGTACATGATTGGTGGGACTGCAAATTAGTATGACCACTTTGGAAAGCAGTATGGAGATTTCTCAAAAGACTAGGAGTCTACACAATTGTTTGCCGAATGCTCGTAACAGTGTGGGCATTGCAAATCAGCATAAATGGTTACCAGTTCAATAACTCAAACAGAAGATCACCTCCTTTGAAATTCCTGTTTGTTATTTTCTTTTGTTGCTACCTTTTTTGCAATCATTACATGCCCAAAATCTGTCTTCTCATAACAAATTCACATTCTTTACTTTAACACAATTGATCATTGTTTGTATTTATGACTTTATCAGTCTTGTGGTATTATGATCCTATTTTCTCACCACCTTCATGCACCAGTGAGTGACTGCTAAGCCACTGATTCCTTTCTGTGAATTGAGGATGCAATAAAGCAATATCTTAGTTACAATAAAAATGTAAATTCAACAAATTTAATTAATAAAATGAAATTTATATGAAAATACCTTTGTCAAGACAAATTAGTACCTGTTAAAAGAATGTTAGCCTAGACCAACCGTCCAACAGAGTACTTGTAGCCCATTATTAAAACTTGATAATTATTATGGATGTAATAGAATTTCTGTGAAAATAAGTTAACCTCATATTTCAAATGTATGAAATGTATATGAACAAAAAGGTCTCATGTTTTCATATTCATAGGAAAATTTCAAGTCCTTACAGATAATTGATAGTCCACCAGGAAAGACATTTTAACAAGATGAATCTAGAAAATGGGGAGCCATTCTGGAGAGGGGAAACATAACTTCCATAGGCAAGAAGTAATCCAGAGACCACATCAAAGGTTCAGAAATCAACAACAGGGCCTGAACTAGAGCAGAGGACATGGGAATGCAGAAAGAAGTCATGCAGAGGAAATGATAAGCGGAAACGTGATGCAGAGCCATTGGGTATAAAAATCAAGTTTCCACTTCATATTTATAGTCTTTCTTTACTCATTCCAATTGGCACCTAGGCTGTTAATCTACTGAAGCAGGAAAATGGCACATCACCACCATATTTCCATTCTTCCCATGCCTGCACATTCTACTGAGCCCCAAACTCAGTCAACAGCCTACTGAGCACTAATATTTCCATTCCTAAAACTGTCTAGAAATTGAACTCTTGATGAGTAGTCATATCTTTGCTTGTCTCTTCTTTTTCATCTTAGTAAAAGACATCAATACTGACCTCATCACACAAGTCTTTCTCCTTCATCCTTCTATCATTAAAACCTATCACTCATCAACTCTAAAACACATCCATCATCAGTCTCCACTGTTACCACTCTAAGCCAAACTACCATCAGTCAGGCTACTTCAAAAGCCTCTTAGCTTCTTGTTAATTCGTAAGTTCATGCCTTACATTATACACCTGAGTCAACTTTAAAGAACATAAAGGAGACAATGCATCTGTTTGCCTGTAATTGTTCTCATTCAGACTTAAAAGATGTTACATGACTTCAGCCCTGTCCCCATCTTCAACCTTAAACCACTCTGCCCCAGCTCAGTGGGCTTCAGCCTCACCGGTCTTCCATTTGCTCTTGGCAGTACAATCAATGTGTTCCCATTATAGGGACTTTGCACTTTGCACTCTTTCTCTTGAATTACTCTTCCCTGTGATTTTCACAAGACAGTATATTTTGAATTCCTGAATCTTAGCTACAAAGTCATCGACTTAATGAAATATTCCCTAATGATCTAAATTAATCCAGTTACCATAATATGTTTACCTATGTTAATATCTTCAAAATAACCTGTATTATCCTAAATTAGGTTTTACATAATCATTTATAGTTTACTGTCTGTTTATTGCCCACTAGAATGAAAGTTTCAATGTTTAGGAATTTTCTTTATCATCATATCACTAGTACACAGAAGAATACCCACCAAAAGGAAAATATGAAATATTTGTTGCATAGATGGTAAATTAAGAAATGAATAATTGATAATGTGGTAACAATGAGAATTAATCATGACTCAAGTTAGAAGACTAAATGATTAAGTAAGTAGTGATGCATTACAGTGAATACAACACCCAGACAAAGGATGAGTGCTAGAAGAGAGGTCTTGAAGTGGCTAAATAGGAGGATCCAGAGTACCCAAGGAGTCGCTTTCAGTAGCAGGAGCACAGTGGAAAGATGGGGCAGGAAATACAGAAGTGGATTCACTCAAGCGCAGATGATAGTTATACCTGAGGTGGCTGAGCTCGCTAAGAGATAATACAGAAGAGAATGCCAACCCTGAAGGAAGACAGGAAGAGGAGGCAAAAGAGAACGACACAGAGGAAGTCGAAGGGGGATTCAAATTCACATCTTCACAACGGTTGAAGTGCAGAGAATCTCCCACAGACACAAGATGATCGGCCTCACCAAACTACACGTGGGCTCAGTAACTGTTCAGCAGGAATGAAAACACAAATTTGAACTGGACTAGGACAGTGGGATCAGACACCAGCTTGTACATGTCAAGGAGGAAGAGCACATGCCCAAGACAGTGTGCTCATTAGCAACTCCTTCCCCTCAAATATTTGCCAATTTTGGAGGATAAGCATCACGATTCATAGTCATCCTACATGAAATACATAACAACACAGCAAGACAGAACATTTTAACAATAACTTTTACTGCAGCTAAAATACAAGATCGCAATTCAGCAACACTCAGCAATTCGTAACTACAAAGAAAACGGACAAAATTTACCCAGTGTGCAATTTATCAGAGTCGGTGTCATGGAATAAAATCCTGTCTACGTGGGCGGTGTGTTCCAGGCACTGATGTACTGTTACCCCGTGTTATCTCATTTAGTCCTCACAGTGAGCCTAGCAGAAAGGTCTTTGTAATTTCCACTTGGTGCATAAACGAAGAGACTGAGAAATTCATTAACTCCACGGGTCCAATAGCAGCATATGGAAGAACTTACTATCAAAAGCAGACAATCTGCACAGTTTTAAGGTAGTGGTGAACGCAGAAGTAAAATGACTGAGAGGTGATTCCACGGAAAACTGAAGCCAGTCGGGGGGCTTTACACTCTGAGAAGCAGGAAAGACAAGAGCTGAACCCAGGGGCCGAGCAATTGTTCAATAGAAGAAAGGGGTTGATTGAGTGGGCAGATCAAAGGCTGTGGTCAAAGAGAGGGATTTCAAAGTCTGAGGCCATGTACATAAAATCATAAATACTGAAAGCCCCGGGAAACGGTGCTTGTGAGTGCCTGAAGCACATTGGTAGGGCTGGAGAAAGTGCTGGAAGTTAAAAAGGAAATGACAAGCCAGAAAGCTAACTGGAAAAGTATTTATATAGTAATCATCGCCTTAAACATGGAAGATCAATCTTTCCTCCCCTTTAAGTCCAGTTCATCTTTTGTTTTTGTTTTTCATTCATTCCTCTGCCGTGCTTTACCTCTGGAGTTTCAGGAGCTAAGCAGCAGGACTCTTGGATTTTCTGGACCTTCCATAGAGTTACTTTAATTCTAAGTAAGAAAGAATTCATTGTTCCTCTGTGGTTTCTAGGTTGAATAACAACTTGAAATTTCACTGCAGAAATAAAGAGTTACCGAGGAATAAAACTATTCATTTTTGCAAAGAGCAATATCAAGACTTTCTCCTCCTGCTCCCAGGTCAAATCTCTAAAATCCACATTTCTTTGAGAGATTGTCCCGAAGAATTTCAAAGGAAAAAGAAAGAGAGAGACAGACAAGAAAAAAGAAAATTCTCTTATTAGAAAGAAAATGTTTAAATGTAAGAAAATTTCAATACCATAACTAAATACTGTGTAATGAATACAAAGCAAAATGTGTCCATTACAACATCATAAAACTAAAAATGATATTAATATGCTAGCCAGTCTAAAATGTTGTGAGGTCATTAAGATAAAAATGTAACAAAATGTTCACACTCAAACATTAAGCAAATAAGCAAAATAGAAAATTGTAATGTATTCAAGATATACATTACAAAAATAAAGGGAACAAGATGAAACAAAGTGGTTTGTGAAATTATTGACAGGTGTTTTCTCTTAATATTTCATTTTATATCAAATGTTTAACTATAGAAATATAAATGTTTTAACATCTCTCAGAGATAGATGTCAAAAAAAAAGATAAATGGTCCTTTTATTAAATAATATTTGGGCAAAACTTTAGGCCACATTTCTTCTTAAACATACACAAATTTACACACACACACACAGTCATATTGGCATTATTTTTATTCTGTAGCCAATTATTGAAGAAAAAAATTGAGAAATGTAAGATGTTTAACAAATGCACTTTTTCCTGATGATACTAAATAGCTATTAATCTCCTCAGAATAATTTTGTCTAATTACTAATCAGAATGTTAAAATGTTGTTTGAACTAATTATTAATATAAAAATAGATTTATATTTTTGTTAGCTTAAAATCAATTTTCCATAGTGGCCAATAGACGGCAGAATTCAAATGATCTCTCAAATAAAGAGTGAATCCCCACTGACCTCATTGTGTGATAAAAGAGGATATTTCGCTTTTATTCAAAAGCTGTTTATTTCTTTCAGATGTCCCTTGATAAAAGCAGATTTCATAACTTGAAAAGGAAAATCATTTAATCAACTGATATTGTTCATCTCTTTGTTTGCCAGTAATTGATACATTTTGGTACCAAAGGAAAAATTACTGAGGCTGCCCTTAAAAGACATTTTCCTCATATTAAATTAGGAAGGCTTATATTTACCCATAAGCTAAATAACTTTGAGTTAGGAGAGAAACAATGATAAACTCATGCCACCAATTATATAGCAGTCTTCCGAGGAGGCAACATTTTGGTACTTGGAAGATTTAGCAAAGTATATTTGACATTGTTCACTTTATCTCCTTTGAACACAGAGGCAGCATAATTATTTGTTAATAATAAATGACTGTTGATGAAAATAGTCCATTGGATAGGAACTAACTTTGCCAATGCTTCCCGTTAGATTTATCAACTTATAATACATTAAAAACTGACTTGCACTGCTTAGTCTAGTAAAATAAATCCCTTTTGTATTTAAAAATTTAAAGGCTATTTAGTTGTGTCTCAGTAATTGAAGAGCTTAATTTTTACAATTTAGATTTATTGAAAAAACAACTACAGGCAGTTAAGAGTGTGAAAATAAATAGAAAATATTGAAAACTGAGGATGAAGATTTAGTAAATATCATTGAGTACATTCCTAATCCTTCTTTCCTAAACATCTTCTACAAGTGGAAAACTTCCTTGCAGATAAGGAAGTTTTTTTTGGACAGTAAAACTGTCCAGAAACTTAGTTTTCTATAGTTTTTGAGACTTCCACAAATACCATAGACATTTTTTTAAACCTTGCTTGAAGTTTCAAGATTGCTTTTTGGACAATTTCAAAACACCTATCACATTTCATATTGAAAGCTATTTACAAAACAGTTGTGCTCTCTACTAATATCCTTCCAAGGTCACGAAATGAATTTTCAAGTGAAACATGCACCCAAAATGATGCTTTCTCTACACGTTAGTAAGTTCTTTCTTTAGAGGCTTTCCTACCAAACGTTAGTTTTGGAAATACTTTAATTTGTTTCTGGCAATATCAGTCTCACTTCATCTATAGGTGATTAATCTGGAGAATACATAGAAAAGGCAGAGAAAATTGAGCTCCCAAAATATTCTGTTTTATTCATTCTGTGATATCTCTGTCATTCCATAATACTAGACAAAGTCCAATTCCATTTTTCATTCCAAAGGGAAACCCTAAACATAGACTAGTCACTTTAACATTAAATATTATCTTACTTATTATACAATGTGTTTGTGTTTATATCTCTTTATATCAACATGAGCATAAATATTCCAAACTGTACACTAATACAAGAGTCAGAGAAAGATTCTCCTTCCCAGGCCAAGCTTGCAAAAAGCACCAGCATTATTCAAGCTTGTCCCTGGTGTCCAGGAAAGATTCCATTGTTTCTCTAAGCCCTGAGACCATGGTTACCAATGTCACAAGCTTCATCTCATTCATATCCGGCAGCTCCAAATCCACAGATACCATAGTAGCAAGTCCTGGCACCAATAGTGCTCCACCACAGGAATCAGAGAAGGTCTCCTCCGTGTCCTGGACCTCTAGCATTATGTCACAAACCCAGATGTTACCTGCACAAGTGCCAAGGAAGGCCTTCTCCCAAGTTGATGGACTCGGGACCATAGTCACTCCAGGATAAGGACTGGGATAATGTATCATTCCATTCCCACAACTCCATAAAAGTAGCTAACACTGCTACAAGCCCCAGTACCAACTGCAATTACCTCTCTTTGTGTTTCAAAATCCAAGTTCACAATTACTGGTACCACAGACCGCAGCTTCACCTGTACTCATCCTGAGGGCTTCGGGGAAAGTTCCATTCCATGTTGTGGCTCCAGACTACAGGTGCTGGTGCCACAGGCCCAGGCATCACTCATGTTCATCCTAAGGATCCCAGGGTGGGTCTCCTTCACATCCTGTAGGAAACTTGGCTGCTGGGGCCACAACAGTTGGCATCATTGTGCTTTCTCTGACCGACCTGGGGACAGTCCTCTTCATGTCCTGTACCATCGAGACTGTGCCACCACAAGCCTGAGTACCACAAGTACCACAAGTGCTCAGCTCTGTGGAACCTGAGGACGTCCTCTGTGAAAACTAATGTGCCTTTGCAAAGCCATATGACTACCACCATGAACTGCCAGTCTAGATAGGCTCCTAAAGTACCCACAGATAACACTGACACCAATCAGAGATCAAGAAATCACACAGACTATTTTCCACTCCCCTATAAACAAAGCACTGCCCAATTGACATGCTATACCCGAAGTGAAAAACTCTTTCTACTATGTCTACCCCGTGAAATTGAAAGAGGTGAGCATTACCCCAGATGCCCAATTATCAACATAAGAACACAAGAAAAATGGGAAGAAACTTGGCACCTCCGAAGGAAAACAATACTTTTTCAGAAATAGATCTCAGGGTTATGGACAATACACTCCCTATGGCCCGTGCATCAGATATTCCAAGTAATTAAAGAGTTGCACCTGCCATCTGCATGAACAAATAAATGCCTTCCTATTGCATTAGTAGGACCCTTATTTGCAGTGGCTATAACCCATCCTAGGCAAGATTATCTGTTCTTTGAAAGATGAGGGTATCATAGCACAGCATATGAGCTCTAAAGTCAGACTGCCTGAGCGAGTCTGGAATCTGAATGTTAATATCTCTGTATACTTGGGTAGGTTACCTAACTCCTACTTTCTAATGTGGCTTCACCCAAATAATGAAGATGGTCATGAAGCACACATTATAAAGTTAGTCTGAGGATTAAATGAGATAATGTACACATCTTTCTTATTATAGTACACAATTTCCAGCAGAAAACTAGAGCTCAGGCTTCATAATCTTTCCCAGTTTTGTGTAAATGCAGAGCTATTAAAAGCTTAAGAAAAGATCATACTTGAAAGTGCTCTGCATATGTGAATTAACTCTGGTTTTCTTTAATGTGAGGCCCACAACAGTGCTGGTGGGTCCAGTGTCGAGTGAGGGCCACTTCCTCATTACTACAAGCGACCCTTCGCTGCACACTACATGGCCAAGAGCAGGGAGAAGCTAACTCTCTCTTGGCTCATCAGAACACTAATCCCACTCATGACAGTTCTGCCCGCGTGACTTTCCCTAATCCTAATCTCCTCCAAGAGTTCCACCTGCTGATGCACATTGGGTGCCAGGATTTGAACATGAAATTTGGGGAGAGGAAAGATTGAATCCTTAGCAATAGATCATCAGAGTTACCCTTGTATTTTTGTCTCATTCACCATTTCAAAATATTCTCTTTGCTATAATTAGAGAACCAATGTAATTTTGTTTGTTTGGGTGGTACTGGGGATTGAACCCAGGGCCTCACATTTCTTCACTAAATATCAGGTTAATATCAATATAAAAATATTTGTTTTAGTAGCATAAAAAGGCTAACTAAGACAGAACCAGCTCAACACGAGGGCAATGTTAACCTTTTAGGAGTTTTAGCAATGGTCTTATGGTTTTCTTCACACCATTTTGATAGATACACATGTGTGTATATAAAATATAAACATCATTGAAAATATCTAACAATGTTACATCTCCCAATTGTGTCTTAAATATTTTATTATATATTATTATGTCTTATGACATATTTATATTATGTAACTTTTATCAATATACTCATACAACGTATGTAAAGAATGAAATGACACAAAGATTTCTCCCTATTGCTCTGGATCCCAGTGCTTTTGAATATCTAAATTGCTTTCACGCCTTTGTACAAATGGTGTTTGCTGATTTATTGGTTTCATTGTAGCGGACACAATTCTAAGATGCCCCACTTCCCCAGGTGTCACACCCTGATGACTTCCTCCTCCTTCAATGGGAATGAAACCTGTGACTTTCTTCTAACCAGCAGATTGTGTCCCAGGTGCTGTGATGTGGCTAGGATAGGATTATCAGAATGTCTTGTTAGCACACAGGAAACTCTCCTGCTGGCCTTGAGGAAGGGCCTCTTAGTGATGTTTCCATGGAGAGCACCAGGTGGCAAAGGACTGCAAGCCACCTGTGGGACCTAAGGGCAGCTTCGGCAGTGACCACCAAGAAGCCGGTTACCTGAGTCTCAGAACTGCTCCTCACTACTGTTAACTCTGCTGATCTATGAATGAACTGAGATCTCTGAATGAACTGAGAGGGATTCACCCTCAATCAAAACTCCAGAGCAGCATACAGCCCTGACCAACAATTTTTTCTAATCTGGAGAGATCTTAAACAGGAGACCCCAGGAAAGCACTGCAGAGAACCTTGGCCCATGGAAACTGTGGGACAATGTATCATGAAATCACTAAGTTGGAGGTGATTTTCTAAAAGCAAAAAGAATTGAATGTATTCATTTTTTCAAGTCACATTTTTCAAAATCGGGAAGTAACTAAAGGCAGTCTTACCGTTTGTGCAGGTACTCAAAACCTCCACCGTTACTTTCCTCTCACGCGTGGCTGTTTCCATCAAATCTAGTCGTCTTTAATCTCCTCTTTGCTTGCAGCTGTCTTTTAGAGGGTATGGGCAATGATTTAAATAAAGAAAAACAGAATAGGTGTCTCCACGTCTTGAGCTTCTGTTACTAATCATTTCAGTCACTTCAGCTTTACTGTGTATAGCAGTTGAGAGGGATTTAAATAACTCATGTTTTAAATAAGAAGGAGAACAACTATGTCAAATGACAGGAAGGTTATCAGCAGGAAGGGCTCTGGGCTCCGCAAACTAAAACTTGGGCTCAGCTTCTCTGTGATTCTTTAACAGTTTCTCTTTCTCGGTTGGTTTATCCTGCAACACAGGTAGGAATAACATCTAGACATGACATGCCTGGCATTCAAAGAAAGGCTGTCCTTTCTAGTCACCCCCACCCCCACCCCCACCTCTCTCCAAAGAAGCCTTCCAGAGAAAGTCCCAGTGACATTCTCCCTGACTTTTTTTTTTTTATGTTTTATTAACTAGAATTGTCACACCTCTCCTAAAATGATCATTGACAAGTCCTAACCGATTCCTTACCAGAGACAAGGTCACCTTCTCTGATTAGATAATGTGATCAAAATAGGATTTCATCAGTGGAAACACACAGGAATGAGACAGCAGTTTAGGAAGAAGTAAGTGAAGAACTGAGAGCTGTTTGGATGCTCAGGCAAAGTGGGCAGGAGAAACTGAATGCAAAGATTAGGGATGTGAAAGAAGATTCAGGCCTGACTTGGGATAACTGTACTCTGAATGAAGGGGTAAAGGGAGGGAAGTCATTTTGGAAACATTATAGGTGGCAAAGTTGGTAGACTTTTTTAATGTAATATAAAATATTTCTCTTCCCCAAACAGTGCCCAACTCAATTTCCTGCAACTGGTTCACTTACAAAATTGAATTGCTTTCAGCATAATCTGAAATCTTGGAAATGCACATTATTCATGTTAAAAGTCACAAATGAGTTAATTTCTTCTACCTAATCTGAACATTTCAAACTTGGGAGCAACTAAAAAGTGACCAGCATGCTAATTGCAAATACCAGACATAATTGATTCCAAATATGAGAGCCACTTAAGCATGAACAGCCTTCATTTCCAGATAAAGAATCCAAAGCAGCAACTGTTAAAGCAAATTGTCCTCATATAAAAGTTCTCTTATATAATTTTTAAACCATCTATTCCTTTAGAAAAACCTTCAACTGGCATTGTGAAGAGATTCATGTCTTTTAAATATCTGGCATACGGCTTTAAACTGTTGTACATGGGAATAATTTTGTGAAGTTCAAAATAATTATATATGACTCCCCATAATTAAAATAAAATTGTTAAATTAAAAAAGACAATTAAAGCTGGAGTAAAATGATCTGTGTTAAAATCATAAAATCGTCATTGCTCTAATTATTAGCACAATCCATTTTTAATCTATGACATTTATAAAGCAAGAGATTTTACTTCTCTGGGCTTATTAGCATAATAATCATTGCACTTTACATGGCTTTAACAATAAATTACTTCCTTTATATTTAAGTTTTGCTCAGACAAACAGAATTAAATATGTGTTGAACTTAAAGGTTAAAGCCCCTTCATTAATTCTGTTATTGTTTTTCATAAGCCCAATTCTCCACTTGGACACCTCTTGACTTTGCAGCGATGATTCTAATCATTGTCTAGCAATGAACTCCAGTCTGACATGAGATAATGCCTTTGGCATTTTTTGCTTGTAAGAAACCTCAACCTTTGACCCCTTTCACTTCATTTGCATAATCATTTGGACAGATCTTCCTATGTTTGGAATGTGTCTGTTTTTCTGCATTAGACTTCACTTTTACTCTCTTGAAATTATCTCTTTCCTGATTTTCTTTTTCTCTACATTTTTTTTTCTTTTGCCACTCCAGGCCTACACTCACGGCCCTGAAGACTTCTTCTCTGTAATTGGTGCTCTTGCCTCCACTTGTCTAATCATTACTCACAAGACTGTTAATGATTTTGATGGATTCAATGATGCACATGAGAAACTCACTCTTCATCCCTCATTTTTAGATCATGGCACCCATGAGGAACACTCCAGAAGTATCTTCAAAGGGAAATTTCCTCAGTGCACTCAATCCCAGCCTCTGCAGATTCTAGACCACAACCTTGAGAATGGAGTCTGCACCCTTCATTCAATACACTCCCAACAGCCTATTTCCAATTATTATTCATAATTTAATTGAAGTAGCATTAGAAGACAATATATACACAAGCGACAGAAGCTAGGGATAGGTCCCAAGGAATCCTCTTTCTCTCTTTTATGGGCTCACAGCTTCTTAGAGTCACCTTACTTCATTCACAGGCAACAAGTCACTTATTTTTTTTTTTTGTAACTATCCTTTTAAAAAAAAAAATTCTTCTCACTGTTTCTACTTATTTTCCCCAGTGACTCATTTTCTTTGTCTCAGACACAGAATTTTTTTTGTTGTTGTTGTTTTTGTTGTTTGGTACCTGGGATTGAACTCAGGGGCACTCAACCACTGAGCCACATCCCCAGCCCTATTTTGTATTTTATTTAGAAACAGGGTCTCCCTGAGTTGCTTAATGCCTCACTGTTGCTGAGGCTGGCTTTGAACTCAAGATCTTCCTGCCTCAGCCTCCTGAGCCGCTGGGATTACAAGTGTGCACCACTGCTCCCAGCTCCAATACAGGATTTTTATTATTTATCTATTCCACGTTAAATTCCATCAGTTATTCTTTTCCTTATTATGGAATCTGAGTAAAACTGCATCCTCTCTAGTACTTTCTTGGGACTTTCCTCACATTTTCTCTGGATTCATATCCTCAGACCTAGAGTCATGTGATCCCAATGGGTAGATCCCAGCTGATCCCTTTGGCATGAGTTATCCTTTCAGATGAACCTGCTCATAACCTATATTTGTTCCACTTACTCGTCCCAAAAAATATATACACTGGGCTGCAGCCTACTTTAATGCATGTTTAGCAAACAATCTACCTGGCCATGTTTTCTTAGTAATCTAAGTTCAAAATCCCACACTGAATTCCCACTGAATTTGGAAGAAAATGGAAATTCTTCATCATGGTTGCAGGTCTTGAATGATTTGGCCTGTTTCTATCACCATCATTTCTCTCTTTTTTAATTTTATTTTTTAACTGATACATTAAAACACTAAAAGTGTGCATTTTTATAGGGTGCCATGTGATATTCCAATACTCATATACATTATAATGTTTATGTACACATCTATCTCATAATTCAAACTCCTCTCTTAAAATGCACAGTAAATTTCTGTCATCTACAGTTATCCTATGGAGCAACGGGGCACCAGAGCTTCTTGCTCTTTTCTAACTGTAACTGAGGATTCGCGGGTCAAGCTCTCCCCATCCCTCCCTCCCTTGATTCTCCATAGCCCTGGTAACCACTATTCTACTCTCAGCCTCTATGCTTTTTACTATTATTTTTAAAATCTTCTACACAGGAGTGGGATCATGTGCTACTTGTCTTTCTATGCCTGGCTCATCTCAGTTAACATAGTGATCTCCAGTTCCATCCATGTTGTACATGACAGGAATTCCTTACTTTGTATGGCTGAGCAGTAGTGTACCCAGGTTGATGGACATTTAGGCTATTTCCATCTCTTAGTATTATGAGGAGTTTTGTCATGGAGTGTGGGGTTTTTTTGGACACATTAATTTAATTTTCTTTGGTTATATACCCAAGAGTGGGATTGCTGGATCCTATTGTGAGTTTCCTTTTTCCTTTTTCCAGGAAGCTTCATACTGTTTTCTGCAGTGGTTGTACTGATTTACATTTCCCAGGGGAAATCAGCATTTTCGTTAGCCTGTATTAGGATGACTCTAAGTTTATCTCAAATTTACAAGATCAGATCTGTGTTTTTTATTTAGGTTTACATGATATCAGAGTGCAGTTTGATTCATTGTACACAGATGTATTAGATGCTAATATAACAAGCAATCTAAAGTCTTCCTGGATGCCACAGTGTACTTTTAAAAAATTGTACACGTAATGATTTTATAATAAAATTAACTTCTCATATATTCTTACCTAAGATCTTAGATTTAAAACTTTTCTTATATCTTGTAAATGTTCATTTCTTTTTGTTAAATATATTTTTGTTTGTTTTGGTAGAGCCACACTTTATCAATGAAAATAGAGGATTCACACTGAGATGTGTCATGACTATACATACCACAATTTGAATACTGAGAACAATAAATTAATATAAAGTACTTCATTAATAAATTTTAATTACATTATATGTTGAAAAAAAAAGTGTGCAGGACTTCCCTTCCCTCCATCTCCTTTGCCAGCATGTGCCATGGTCTCCTTTTTGGCAATGGCCATTCTTACCGGAATGAGGTGAAATGTAATGGTGGTTTTGATTGGCATTTCCCTGATAATTGGTGACACTGAGCATTTTTTAACATACTGCTGGCCTTCTGCCTCTGCCATTTCTTCACATTGAGCCCACTCCCCTGGTGCAGTCTGGAGAGGAGCTGCAAGTCATTTAGCTTGCACCAGTCTTTCCTGTAATGTTTTCCTCAGAGTTTTTGCCCGTCTCTTTTCTTACTCACCTGTCTTTTCCAGCTTAAATACACTTCCTTAGTGACCTTTTTCTGACCACCTTATCTCAAGGATGGCCTCCTATGCTCCCTAACATCTCCCTTTTACTTCCTTTATGCAATCTACAATTACTTTCCATATCCTTTGCTTATTTACTGCCATTTCCTACCAATAGAATGTAAGTCTCAGGAAATCAGGGATTACTCACTTCTAATCACTGTTGAATTCTTCCTAAATCATGTCAATGAAAGGAATTCATTTGTATTTGTGAGATGATGTTTGATAAATCTCACTCCCCAAATATAAGTAATGTAGAACTTTAGAAAAAATGAGAGTTTGCTAAAATCTGCTTGGGGCAACTGGAAATGGTTTGCACTTTATAGACTACAATTTTTAAATTTTCAAATATTCCAAAAATATCTGATTTATTTTTTTCTTCTTAATGCCTTTCAAGCCCAAATTAAATGGAGAAATTAGAAATTAAAGTATCTGGGGTTTCCAGGCAATCAACAAAGGCAATTTTATAGTCTATAAACTCTTTCTGAGGTTGTGAGCTCCTTGAGGGCACATCAGAACCAATCCCTGAAACTCTAACAGTGTCTATTAAATATCTCCTTGGAATGCACAGCAATTGTTTGCAGACATTAATGAAAAATAGTTACACAAATTCACTTTGGGGTCTAAACTAGTTATGAGTGCTAAACTTAACAAAATAATTTTGGGATTTTTTTAGTGTTTTCAGCTTTAAAATCTGGAATCTGTATTAAATACACAATTGCTCAGTGTTTCCGGAATACTGGGTTCTGGGCACTTGGAGGTAAGTGCTCTGCATGGCACTGCTGTGCTATTGGTTCAGAGTAAACTGTTTAAGCAGTAATGTGCAATGTGATCACCAGCCCGGTTATGTCTTAAGGGAAGGCCCACTGAAGATTTCACTTAATGGGTAGAAATGCTTGAGAAACCTGAGAAAATTAAGTCCACTGGGAGGCAAATATGACCAGAGACTCTGGGAGTCTATATGACAATCAGTTTTTAACAAGGAGAAAAATAAAAAACAAAAACACAAAACTACAATTAAGAAGACCAGGTACTGGGTAACATTTTACATATACCATTGTTAGAGTAAGTAATTTATAATCAATAAACTTCTTGGACTTAATTTAAAATGTTCAGAAATGTAAAACCCTTATTCCTTGAATTTTAAAAAACATTTGCATTAAATCTTGAAGTTAACCATTCTGTACAGTTTTCTCTCTTATAAACCTTTTAGTGAAACCCCTTTGGGGTTGTGAAGGCTTTAAGGGAACTCTTTCCTTAGAAAATAGGTTCTAGAAAAATGTTATCTAAGAGTTGGGGGTCTCAGTCAGGCTCAGTGGTGCATGCCTGTAATCCCAGCACTTTGGGAGGCTGAGATCGGAGAATCATGAGTTCAAAATCAGCTTCAGCAACAGTGAGGCGCTAAGTAACTCAGTGAGACCCTGTATCTAAATAAAAAAAAAAATAGGGCTGGGGATGTGACTTAGTGGTTGAGTGTCCCTGAGTTCAATCCCCAGTACCAAAAAAAAAAAAAAAAAAAAGGAGTTGGGGATGTCAAAATGCTTGAATAGAAAACATCTGTCAGAGATTTTGATTAAATCAGGATGCATACAAAATCCTATTTAGGCAACAGATACTAGTAAAATAAAAATATTCTATCCAAAAGGATTTGGCAGGTGCAGAAAGCAGATAAGAGTATTAATACTGTCTTTAAAGACAGTCATGAAATGGCCTAGAGGACCATCATTAAGGATGATGTGGCCTCAGATGACTGCACTTCCCACCTGAGGGGGAAAAAGAAATACTTACCTTTCAGCTGCTTTCCCCATAAGTCAATGACTCACCTTCAAAAGTGTGAATGCCTCTGAGCCAGGCGCAGTGGTGCATGCCTGTAATCCCAGCACTTTGGGAGGCTGAGACAGGAGAATTGCAAGTTCAAAGCCAGCCTCAGCAATGGCAAGGCGCTAAGCAACTCAGTGAGACCCTGTCTCTACATAAAACACAAAATAGGGCTGGGGATGGGGCTCAGTGGTCGAGTACCCCTGAGTTCAATCCTTGGTACCAAAAAAAAAAGTGTGAATGCCTCTGCATTCGCAGGTTGCACACATGTGGGTACTAAGAAGTGAAAGTTTGAGATTAGGTTGAACCTTCATGAACATTAGGGTCCACCCAGAAGGGGTGGCTGCAATAATGCTTCAAATCTATGTAAGAGGCAGATGAGGCCAAGAGGGTCTACAGCGTTACAAAGAGCGATAGCCAAAATGCTTACTAAGAAAACTATGAATTCTCATGAACTCGGATTATTCTTTAAAAATTCTGTTCAACATATACATGTATGCATATGTGTACAAATATCAACACGTTTAAAAGACTGTTTTTTTCCTCTCGCAATCTTAGAAAGAATATTACCTTCATCTAAGTCTTTCAAATCAAGTAATAAATGTACTTCTCATAGTTGGACTGATTTTCCAGTAACAACAAATACCATTCACTTCCTCACATACACACAAAAAGATAGCTGTCAGATGAAATCAAATATTGTTAACATCATTTGGAAAGGAATATGTAAGATTTCAGGGTGTTTTGTGTGCATAACCCATTATTCTAAACTTCCACTTCGGAAATAATGAAGTAAAAACTTTGAGGAGTTACAACAAAAATCTCTCTGTATTTTAATGAAAATAAGATTCCATGTCTTACTCCATTTGGACTTCTAAAACAAAATACTACAATCGGATAGATTATAAACAATAAACGTTTGTTTCTCATAGTTTTGGTGGTAGCAGATTTTGATTTCTGACATTAGCAGATTTTGTGTCTGGTGAAGGCCCTCTTTCTGGTTCATAAATGGTCCCTGTCACTCTGTCCTTACATGGTAGAAGGGGCAAAGCAACTCTCTAGGCTCTATGTTAAAAGAGTGCTAATTCTATTCAGGAAGCCTCACATTCATGATCTAATCACCTACCACAGGTCTTCCACCTCCTAATACCATCACATTGGTGATTTGGTTTCAATACTAGTGATTGGGGAATAGGGCAAACATTCAGAAATACCTATAATTACACATATAGTTTTCACTATTTTAATTTTGGGGAAATTTGGAATTATAATAAAATAAAAACAATGATAAGCTCCTCTTTATTATCACCAAGGCCATATATGCACCTGCATGGTACTTCATGTTGTTTGAAAATTTTTCAAAATGCATATAAGTTTCCAATAAAGTGCAATACGAATTATATCTTCATCAACTTTTTCTAAATTTGAATTTGACCACAAGTTTAAAATATGAATAAATAGCACTTTTGTGGCATGACCAGAAAGAAGCCAGAGAAGTCTTAAGAATGAGAAAGAAGTTCTAAATACAAGTCAAAGATTTATAAAATTCATAGGCTAATAATTCTACGGAAATAAGTTTGAAATTTGAAGAAAATGAAATTACCCAACAAAATATAAGTTGACAAATTGACACTTCACAAAGTAGAAAATCATAAGTTTTGAAAAGAAATTAAAATATTCTATTGACAAAGAAATGAAACTAGTGGACTTATAATGTCTAAGGAGCAAACACTTCCAAACCTACTTTAAAATATCTCAAAACGTCAAAAAATAGAAAGGCTCACAAATTTTCATGAAACCAGCATAACTGTAATTCCAAAACCTATTAGTTATGAAAAGACAACTAACTACATATTTCAGTATTGAATATTAATATAAATTTAAATATTATGTTTTTATTACGACTCAGTCATACATGGGAAGAATTTTATATTATGACAAGTTAGAGTTTGTTCCAGGAACATAAAGATATTTTGATGTTAGAAAAATAAATCTGTGTACTTCAAAAGAGAGAGAGAGAAAGAGAAGGTTTATTTTGGTTCACAGTTTGAGGGGTTTAAATCCATCATCAGTTCACCTCATTGCTTTGGGGTCTGTGGTGAGGCAACAGATCATGGTATGGAACATCATGCAGCCAAAGCATCACTCAGTGGCCAAAAAGCAAAAGAAAGAAAGAGGAAGAGGATGAGGTACCACTATCCCCTTCAAAGGCAAGCCTCCAGTGACCCAATGACCTTCCACTAAGCCTCACTTCTTAAAGGTTCCACCACTTCCCAATAGTGCCACACCAGAGACCAAGATTTTACTACATATACCTTCAGGTGACAGTTAAGATCTAAACTATAGCATTTTGCCTCTGACTCCCCAAATTCCTGTCCATCTCACAATGCAAAATGTATTCTGTCCATCTCCAAGAGTTTCCAAAGTCCTAACTGTTCTAGCACTGCTTAAATGTCCATGTACTCAAGGCAAACTCATCTGTGAGCCCCTGTAAAAATTTTGTAAAACCAAGTACATACTTCCAAGACACCATGGGACAGGCATAGAGTAGCCATTTTCGTTCTAAAACAGAGGGTCAGGCGAATAGAAAGCAATTAACCCAAACTAAGATAGAAACCCAGTTGGGAAGATTTTAAATCCTACTCCTGTATGTTCAGCATAGCAGGCTATGGGCTCCGAAGGGCTTAGGAAGCACATTCCTGTGGCTTTTCTGGTAACAGCACACATGGCCACACTTCTGGCAGCTTTGGTCAGCAAGGTTCGAGGCTCTTGGCATCTTTAACTTCCCGAGTCTGCATTTCAGCTTCAGTTTCACACTCAAAGCTTTGTTATACGTCATTCTGTCAGAGGATTTTTGCAGTAACTCTGACCCCACAACACACTGCATGACCTCTCAGTGTCCTTTCCTTTGAAAGCTCTGTGGAAGCTTCCATGACTCTGAAACTCTTGCATTCTACATACTTGCCACAAGCATCATGTAGGTGATACCAAGGTCTGCTGCCACTGAGAGCTGCACTTGGGTCCACTTGATCCATGGCTGAAGTCGTCTCTGAGTGCCTTAATAGCTATGTGGTCCTGGGTGAGCAGGACACCCTGAGTTTTCTTCTTTTCTTTTCAAAAGGCTCTGTACTGGAAAGCCTTTGAAACAAATTGCTTTTCCACATCTCTGAGCCTCTGATGGCTGCTGCCTTGCTTATTTCTGAGATTCCCTATAAGCGTCTTCTCTACTATCCTTGTGTGCAACACTTTGGAATAGTGCTCATCTCTTTAGCAGCTGCACCGTCCCTGAGTTGTATTTTAATAAGTATTACTTTTCCAATTAGGCTAAAAAAATTTTAAATCTTTCTGCTCTGCTCCCTTTTGTTTCTGATTCTCACTAAAAGCAGCCAGTAATACCCATACTGTATTTCGAATGCTACCTTGAAGCTCAGTCTCCCACAAAGTATAAGGACCTGGGCAAAATGCACTCAAATGTCTTTGCCATGGTGGAACAAGGATGCCCTCTAGTCCAATTTATAATGGAAACCTCATTTCCATATGAACCCTTGTCAGCACAGCCTTTACTGTCCGCATTCCTAGCCCACTCCTCCAAGCTTTTCCAAACTCCTCCTGAAAACCAATCCCAAAGGCCTCTCCTTGTCATTTCAGTTATAGCAGAAGCTGCACACTTCTTGGTAGCAGCTTTCTGTGTTGTGTTCATCATCTTTCTGTCATTACAAATATTACCTGGGATAATAAATTTATACAGAGAAAAGTCCTGTTTTTGATCAGTTTTAGAAGCTTCAGTCCGTGTTCCATTGGCTTCATTGCTTTTGGGTCTATGGTAAGACAGCCCATCATGGTGGGGACTGCATGACTGAGAAAAACCTACTCATGTCATGGCTGGGAAGTGAAAGAGAGAGAGAGAGGAAGAGACTGGGCTGCACTGTCTCCTTCAAAAGCACTCCATTAATAGGTAGAAGACCAGGTGGGCCCAGGGTGCACCCCAGGTGGGTCTCACCCTTTAAAGATTCCACCACCTCCCAATAGCACACTGCTGGGGACCAAACCTTTACTACAGGGACCTTTGGGGGATATTTAAAGTCCAAACTAGAGCAGAAACCAGTTGAAAAAAGGAAAGGAAAAATAAAGATCCTAGCTGGGTGCTGTGGTGCATGCCTGTAATCCCAGCACTTTGGGAGGCTGAGATAGGAGAATTGCAAGTTCAAAGCCAGCCTCAGCAATGGCGAGGCACTAAGCAACTCAGTGAGACCCTGTCTCTACATAAAACACAAAATAGGGCTGAGGATATGGCTCAGTGATAGAGTACCCCGAGTTCAATCCCCAGTACAAGAAAGAAAGAAAGAGATCTTAAAAGCAAAATGATAGCCTTTATATAAATATACATGATAATTTAAAAATTTTCACATAACAAAAAAAATTCTTTGCATATGTGAGTTTTTTTCCTGTCATTAGGTCTATTTCAAGCTTCAATGACAAATGAAGAATATGGGAACATTCGCATGAATTACTGTGTCTTAGTCACATACTCTGACTGCACAAAACACAAAGTATAGAAAAAGATGTTTTTAGATACCAATCTCTTAATGTTTTCAAAATGTCCACAGGTTGTTCAGTATTATTAGATGATCATTCAAAACCCTCACTTTCCTGAAATGTCTCCGATTCCTATTTTATCATCCTTCTTCTGTTCTGTGCTGACAGCTCTCGAGTTGAAATTATCTTCTCTTTTCAGTCAAATTTTAACAATCCAGTTATCTTTTTTTCTCTTTATTATTCATCTGTCTTAAACCAAACGAGAGAGGTTTTTTCCATTGAGACTTACTCTCTGTACTTTGCAAAAATGAAAGTAACTTTATTATAGAATTGAATTCAAATAAAAAAAAAAGGTCTGAACCACATTTAAAAGACAGTTTGTATCTGAAGAATTGAATAGATTTCTTTATGAAAGAGCATCACCTTAAGACAGAGGACGAAGGCCCCAAGGATAGCATTGTGCCGAAACTCAGAGGCACTCTCCTAAATAACGCTAACACAGCCATGGAGCAGGCATGGTGAGTGCCTTGCAGGTCAGCCTTACAGAAGAACGCAGCAACACTTGTCCTCCAAGAGGGCAGTGGCCTTCCTCTCCAACAGGCAGTATGTTAAAGGTTTAGGAAGTGAAGGATATATTAGGGGAAGGGTGGAGATTTTTTTAAAAAGTGAAACAAGAGAAGAAAAGTAAAATAACGTGAAGGTGTTAATGCATGTTATATGGACCAGGGCCATTAGCAATCTGTAACATGGTCTGATAGTGTTTAATCCAGACAGTGTAAATGCATTTTGGAAACAAGAACTCTCCACAAGCAGACTCAGAGTGATTTGGGTAAGGTCTCACTTCCTTTTTGTGCCCCAAAAGGGCAAGGTACATCTGAGAAGTGGTTTTATCAGGCAACTTGGATGCAACTGTCTATTGCCTCACCCAGGACCACCCAGTGCCACCTTACTTGGCCCTTCATCAAAGCTTCTGGGTCACAACTCCAGCGGCTGTGGTGGGAGGCAGGGAAGATCCAACTGACATTCTCTAACATGTAGTGACTCTCACAAGATGATTGGCACCTTGCTTCAGAGAAACGCTGAACCCTCTCAACTCTGGAGATCTGTTTGAAACTTGGAAGGAAATTAGGTGAACACAATATCGCCACCAAATTTAGAAACTGGTTTACATATCCTGCAGAAAATACCATGGGCTTTTTAGCGTCTCCTTTAAATATCTGCAGATTATATTTCCAGGTTAATACCTGGGGCATTAATTCTATTCATTTCATGAGCTTCAGTGAATTTCACTTTTGGAGCATAACATTGCATTGAAAATGTGTCCTCTAACCTATGATATTTATGTATCATTTAATATGAAATTTATGAGGCTCCATTTCTGATTTCCAAATGGATGCAAATTATGACACAGTATTTACATTCCTTCATTTCTAAC
>CM053408.1:6662640-6679288 GCA_028644305.1 Xerus rutilus | reverse complement strand
AATCAATGAAGTGAACAGAGAGCTGACATTCTGGGAACAAATTTTTGCCATACACACATTCAATAGAGCACTAATCTCCAGGATGTATAAAGAACTCAAAAACTTATCACCAAAGAAACAAACAACCCAATTAATAAATGGGCCAAAGAGCTGAACAGAAACTTCACAGAAGAAGACATACAATCAATCAACAGACATATGAAAAAATGTTCAACATCTCTAGCAATCAGAGAAATGCAAATCAAAACTACCCTAAGATTTCATCTCACGCCAGTCAGAATGGTAATTATCAAGAATACAAACAACAATAAGTGTTGGCATGGTTGTGGGGAAAAAGGCATGCTCATACATTGCTAGTGGAACTGCAAATTGGTACAACCAATCTGGAAAGCAGTATAGAGATTCCTTAGAAAACTTGGAATAGAACCACCATTTGACCCAACTATCCCACTCCTTAGTCTATACCCAGAAGACTTAAAAACAGCATACTACAGTGACGCAGCCACTTCAATGTTTATAGCAGCTCAATTCACAATAGCTAAACTGTGGAACCAACGTACATGCCCTTCAATAGTTGAATGGGTAAAGAAACTGTGGTATATATACACAATGGAATATTACTCAGCAATAAAAGAGAATAAAATTATGACATTTGCAGATAAATGGATGGAGTTGGAGAATATCATGCTAAGTGTAATAAGCCAATCTCAGAAAACCAAATGCCGAATGTACTCATTGATAAGTGGATGCTGATCCATAATGTGGGGGAGGACACGGGAACAATAGAGGAACTCTGTTCACAGGGTGTAAGGGGAGAGGAGACATGGGAATAGTAAATGTGGTAGAATATGATGGTCATCATAGCCCTAGCTTTATGTATGACTGCATGTATGTTGTGATTCTATATCACTTACAACCAGAGAAGTGAAACATTATCCTCTGTGTATAATGAATCAAATTGCACTCTGTTGTCATGTAAGCCTAAATAGAACAAATAAATAAATTAAATATGAAGAAAATGGCACTTTAAAAAAAAACAAGAATTAGGCAAGAAAAAGAAATAAAATGCATAATAGGTTAACAAAGTCAAATTATCTCTGTTTGTAGATAATATGATTCTATACATAGAAAATCCTAAACACGCCACCAAAAGACTTACAACAAATTCAGTAATATATCAGAACATAAATCAATATACAAAAATCAATAGATTTTATATACACCGATAATGAACTTACTGTGAAAGAAATCAGGAAAGCAATCCCATTCACCACAACCACACACTCCTACACACAAAACAAGATACCTAGGAGTAATCTTACCTAAGAATGTGAAAGCATGCTACAACAAACATTAGAAAACATTGAAAAAATAAATTGGGGAAGACTTTAGAAGGTGAAAAAACCTACCATGTGCATGTATTGGATGAATTAATATTGTTAAAATGTCCATCCTACACAAATAGATGTACAGATTCAATGCAATCACAATCAAAACACCAGTGACATTCTTCACAGGACTAGAAAAATCCTAAAATCCATATGAAAATACGAAAGACTCTGAATTGTGAAAGCTATCCTATGTAAAAGTAGCAATGCTGGAGGTATCAGTATACCTGATTGCAAAGCAACTACAGATAGTAACAAGAGCCGTATATGGTACTGACATACAAACAGAACTGTGTCTGTTTTTCTATTCTGTCAATGGGACAGAAGAGAAGACCTAGAAATAAATTCTTATATTTTCAGTCAACAGATTCTTAACAAAGATACAAAAAAACCCATACTTTGGAGAAAAGAAAGTCTCTTCATTAAATGATGCTAGGGAAAATTGGAGATCCAAATGCAGAAGATTGAAACTTGACCTATATCTCTCACTCTATACAAAAAATAAACTCAGAATGGATTAAAGACCTTAACATAAGGCCTGAAACTTTGAAATTCTAGAAGAAAGTACTTCAAGATTCTGGCACAAGCAGTGGTCTCCTGGGAAAGATCCAAAAGTCTAGGAAACAAAAGCAAGAATTGTCAAATGGGATTACATCAAATTGAAAAGCTTATGCATCGCAAAGGAAACAATAAACAGAGAGAACCCACAGAATGGAAGAACATCTCTGCCAGATCTTTAGGGAAAAGATGATTTATGTACAGAATATACGATGAACAAAAAAATTTACCAATACAGAAAACAAATAATTTAATGAAGAAATAGGCAAACGATCTCAATAAACAGTTCTCAAAGGAGGATGTACAAATGTCCAAAAAATATATGAAAAAACTATGGCTAAGAGTCTATCTCATCTCAGTTAAAAGTGCTCCTATTTTAAAAAAGTAAGAAATGTTGACTAGGTGGTAGAGAAAAAAGGAAGCCTTATGTGCCATTGATGGTAATGTAAATTAGTACAGCCACTTGAGAAAACACTATGGGGTTTCTTTAACAAAACTAAAAAGAGAACTGCCAGATAGGCCAGCTATACCTTCCTGGATATGTCTCAAAAGGAAGTGAAGTCCATATACAAGACAGTGCACTGCATGCTGATGTTTATCATGGCACCATGCACATTAGCTATGGTGTGGAATCAGATAGGTGCCCATCAACAGGTGAATGGAAAAAGAAGACAGTGTATATGCACCATTGGGTACTCTGGAGCTGTAAAGAGGAATAAAATTCTGCCATTTGCAAAAAAAAATGGATAGAAATGAAAGACATTATGTTAAGTAAAGTGAGCCAGGCACAGAACAACAAATATTTATTTTTTTCTCTCATATGCAGAAACAAACAGAAAAAGTTGACTCAATAATAGCAAGGTGGAAAAGGGAAGAACAGGGAACAGAAGGAGAAGAGGAGAGGATACAATCAAAGCATGATATGTGCATGTATGGAAATGTCATAGTGAAGCTCATTAATTTGTATAACTAATATGTATTAATAATAACAAATATTTTAAATAAAAAATAAATATTATGATATTCCCTTTTGAACATACTAACATGTGAAGGCCACATATGCATATGTAATATGAAAAAGCAGGCTGAAAAACATAATGTTGAAAAGAAGGAAGGAAGGGAGAAAGTGAGAAAGGGAACACAGGCAAGGAAAAGGAAAAATTGGTGTATTTTACTTGGAAATGTGATTTTTTTTCCTGTTATAAAGACTGATCATCTATTTTTTTTTAAAAAAATTTGTAGAAAAAATTTTGTTTCTGACAAATGAAAACAAGACAGAATTATGTTAGCTGAAAGCCATCACAAAGCAGAGCCTACAGCCCAGTAGCTTAAAAAGATATTAGGAATGACAGAGACACCTGACCTCTTCATCATCTTCCAGTATGCACACTGTACCTACCTATGTCAACAGACATACTGCACAGAAGCTCCTCGTACTGGATTTAGGAAGCATTTGTGCGCTTTATTTTCTCCCAATGCACTAAAAATATTACAGTAGGAAGACACTGTGGAGGCAAACTCTTTCTGCCTTTCATACAGAGCAGTGGATCCTTCCTCTGGCTTCAAATAAATAGTTGTGGTGACAGGCGGCTCTGTTCCCGGCTGGACACTTGGTGGTACCAGAAGGTTCTCTCTCTTAACAACCAACTATTACCCCTAATTTGTTAGACTGCAGCAACATAGAATTACTTTTAAGCTGAATTATACTACCATCTTTTCTGTCGACTGCTTCACCTTGCTATGTCCACACATCCAGTTTTCAGTCGTCCCCACAAAGCCATGTGTGACTGGTTCTCTACTAACCTCCTCCGAGTCCCAATGGTGCACTTTCTCTTGTATATATACGCCTTTCACATGCTTCAGCAACACTCATCTTTTTGCTCCTTATGCCCAAAATATTTCTTCCTGTGACTCGTGTATGCTGTCCCCAATGCCATGAGCCTCTAGAGGTTCATAGGTCTGACTTCTTTGGATCTTTCAAATCAACATAGAAATGTTAGTTCCTTTTCTTCATGATACTTATCAGCATTTGAAATCATATTTACTTAGTGCTAAATTATTTTTCTATCTACCTCATACTAAAATGGAAGCTCCATGATTATGGGGACTTTGACTATCTTAATACCTACTGAGTCCTAAAACAATAAGTAGAGCCATTCCTGGCACATAGTTTGTATATAATAACTATTCACTTATGAATGAAGAGAAAGGTATATGTATACATACATCATATAATAAATATAATAAGAATTTATGAATAATGACTATGTGTATTTATCAGTACACACACATACACACACACACAGAAATATATTACACAGAGTATTCTTTGCAAATACGATTATAAAGTCAACCCCATAAATCACCATCCTGGGGATCACTGCAGATACTTGGAGGGGTCACACACTGACTACGTTATTTAGATGAACAACCATGGCTGTCTCTCACTGGAGCGAGGCAGTGCCAAAGCCCTGGCTCATCTTCACTAGAATTATAAATGCAAGCTGCGGTAACTATTTCTCTTCTTCTCCCCTGAATTTACTCACCAAACGTCCTGACCTGCCTGCAGCTCCTTGTAGCACCATGTTTTCTCTGATCTGCTAAGTCTTCTACCCAGAATAATTCATGCCTCTCTGACATATATAATTCATTTCATTTCTTGGATTTCCACACACTGTCTCTCTGGATGACAAAACTTGTTTAAGCACCTTCCTATATATCCACCTGTTTTCTCTACTTTCCTCCAATTACATTAATCACCTTATTGTGATTTTCAACTGTCTTTTCATTTCTGTGCTTATCCTATTTTCATTGCATCTATAGAAATTGGCAAGGCATCAGATGAATTTATCCCACAAATGAATAGTCATAATTTACTTTCCAAATTCCATACCATTTTGGCTGATTTTTTTGTGTTCTTTATTTCTCCACTGTCCAATTTTGGAATGTGGGACTCCTATTTGATCTATATTTCTGATAGAATTTCACCTTCTGCTGGCCAATGCAAAGTGCAGCTGGACAATATTCTTATGTTGATGTCATTTGTGGTATATGTCAGTGTACTACTTTTTTTTTTTACTACTTTTTTTTTACTACTTTTCACTTTAAAAGTCTAAAAATATTACTCTGCTGAATCTGTGTTGACCAAAGTCACATTAAGATTGTCTTGCCTCTAATTTGATTGGCCTTCTATTTCTACTTCACAATACCCTTAGCAAATACATTTGTTTTCCTTGAAAATAAGGTTTCAAATAAAAATCATTTGCTCAGGCAAAATATATCTATATCCAACATCACATTCTCAAGATCCCTAATCCAGGTCCATTTCTGATCTGGTTTCATCCCTAGTCAAGAAAATTAATTTTCATGTGGCAATTCAATCAGATTTGCTCCTGTGACTTGAGTAGGATTTATCAGTATTTTAACTGATGGCCTCATGGGTTATCAAGAGCTCAAACCTATAGGAGCAGGAACCTGTCACTCACTCCTCTTCTAAGGAAGTCACCCTGCCATTCATCTCATCTCCTGGGCCACTCACCCAAAGCAAATATATCCTACTTCTTGTCATCAAGTCTTTTTTAAAAAGCCACACACTCCCAGGCAATGGCTGTTCCCATAAAAGGAATTTCTCTCATGGTCACACCCTTTAATTTTTAGCAGCAGTGTCATAACCACAGAAACACTGGTTCCAGCCCTACCATGTTTATTCTAAGTGACATTATTTAAGTCGACCTATTATTCTAGCAAATGGCTCTCTCTAGATCTTTCAAGTTAGGTGGATTCATGCTGCTACTCTCATCTGATTACAAGCTAAGACAAAATTTTAATTTATTTTAAATGGCAACAAATACGAAAAGCAAATCAGTGCCTCAGTGATAACGATCAAGTGCCTTTCAAACAGAACCGAGAAGGGAAGAATGATTTTCTTTTGAGTATTATCTCCTAGGTATAAAATTAAGAACTAGATATTAAATCACAGAGACGAGCTGATCTTCTTAAGAAGCTCAATGAATATGAGAGAAAAATGAATGACATACGAGGTATTAGACCTCAGGAACCTCAGCAAAGTGTGAGGCAGGCTGAGCCAGTGAGATAAAGTGCCCTGGGAAGTCAGATGGAGAGAAGGTAACGGGGAGCTGTGGAAAGATCCTGCTCAGGCTGGCAACAGAAGTAGATGGATCCAGTGCGATAAAGAGCTTATAAAGGTAACACGTCCATCAGGTGGCAGGTGGCGGATGTCACCACAAACGCACGCAGGGCAGAATCACAGCATAAGGTAGAGAGGGTACCAGATACAAATAAATAATTGCAGAGTACAGAAAAAGGCTTTGTTAGTTCTCATTTTATTTGAAAACAACAGCACTAACAAGACAATGATGAATATTCTCGGACAAACAGAAAGGGCATTATTGAAATGGTAGATATCAGTCAGGGGAATTGGAAATGAGCTTTCTTTAATTAGGAACCGGAGTGGAATAACAAATGTTAAAGCGACATTTGGAGATTCTAAAGATGAGACAATATGTTTTCATATGTTACTATTTGCTGATGGACCTGGTGATGCATCGCTGCAGAGGAACTTAAGGAGGGAATAAGAGTTGGCCATCTGGTTGCAAACTGACAGCTTTTGAAGATGAGAGTTCACAGGGAGCAAGGAGTAAAGAAAATAGAGTTTTACCAACTGCATCAAAGTTATATGGGAGTAAAGGGGTTGCCTACTAATGAAGATAATTACCTCTTTTTGATAAGAGATGAAGGCACAAAGCTACAGCTGGATAATAAAAAATTCTTCTAGAGCAGAATGGCATCAAATTATATTCAATTCAGGTCCCATGCATTATTAACTGCCTCAAAATTAGAGCATTTCTTTAGTCTCTGGCGAGGCAGAGGCAGGCAAAAGAAAGATCATAGGCTTTGAAGTCAGATAAACATAGATACAAAATACAGCTTTACCTTCTACATGCAACGTTTGGAGTGTATCTTTTAACCAGTCCTCATTTTGAAAATGAGGAGATAGCTACATAGCTCACAGAGCTTGCCATGGTTGATAAAACAGCATGTCAGATGGCCACCGAGTGACTCACATTCATTATTCACTTAACAAATAGCTATTGAGGCACATGAGAGTTAGGCACTGTCTGCACGCACTGATTAAAAACACCGTCCCTCCACCCATGTAGCCTATGAGTTTGTGAAAGACATAACCACGAATCAGACAATTACCAAACTACTTGTAAAAATAACAATCATGGTAGGTGCTGCAAAGAGAAGGTGCTTAATGTGACAGATAGCTTCTATGATTATCTATGGACTGCAGGGGCTGGGGGGCATCTGAGAGACAATTGAAATGATATTAGAAAGACAAGCTGGGTTTCACTGGGAGGAAGGAAGTGAAACAGGAACACAGGAGAGCATTGCACGAGAGAAGGCTGGAGAAACAGTAGGCTGCAATGACAGCGGATGGCAAGGCTTGAGGCACACATGCAGACCGGTCGCCGGGAGACGTCACCTTCCCCTTGCATGCGATGATCTTTAGCCAATGAGGGGTATATGGTTGTGACATGCCCTAAGCAACACCTTCTCTGGTTGAGAATGCACCTAAGCAACACCTTCTCTGCATCCTCCAAGGCTTTCTTATCTGTGTAATAAATGAATGCCTCAGAAGATTGCAAGGTTGCCCTTAAGCATACAGCGTGTGTAGTAACCACCCTGTCCAGCTGTAATGGGATAGACATTAACCATGGGAGTGACCTCCAGCAGTGGGCAGGGCCCAGGCTGCCGGTCTTGATCTGCAGTGGCAGCATGACACAGGCACCCATCTAGCTCTTCCTCTGAAAGGGCCACTTCTCTACATTCACCCACCCCACATGGTCCCTTGGGTTAAGATCTTCCCCATCCCTTGATTTTGGCTTCTCACTTGAGGCAAAGGGCAGAAATTCTTCTTTTTTGGTACTGGGGATTGAACTCAGGAGCACTCGACCACTGAGTCATATCCCCAGCCCTATTTTGTGTTTTATGTAGAGACAGGGTCTCACTGAGTTGCTTAGCACCTCACCATTGCTGAGGCTGGCTTTGAACTCGCGGTTCTCCTGTCTCAGCCTCCCTAAGTGCTGGGATTACAGGCTTAAAAATTCTTAAAAACCTCTGGATGAGTTAGTTATTTTAACTTATCCTATATGTCAGAAGAACCTAGTTTATATTAGGCTAACAAGTTACATAGAATGGGTCAGAACAGCACATGCTCATTCCTGGCTTGTTTTTCATAGCTTTCACTGGTCAGCGGGAACCTCGGCTCCATATTATCCTTATGGGGGCAGGAGCTGGTTGAGGGAGTGACCATCATCTGGCCATAAGGGCATGTTCCAACCATATACCCCTCATTGGCTAAAGCAAGACACAAGGCCACTTCTAATTTTGAAAAAGCTGCAGATAAGTACAGTCCTACTATGGTTCTAGAAAAAGGGAAACTGAAACACTGGAAAAGGAATACCTAGACTTCACACCCCATTCTATCATTAGGGACTCCGAGGAGTAAAGGGGATCCTCACACCTGCATTCAGAGCGTTGCCATACCGTATTGTGCCGGCTGGGGTTGTGGCTCAGTGGCAGAGCACTTGCCTCACATGTGTGAGGCACTGGGTTTAATTCTCAGCACCAGATATAAATAAATGAATAAAATAAAGGTCCATCAACATCTAAATTTTTTTAAAAATACCATATTGTGCTATCTCTACCATCTCCTTATTCACAGGGCACTTATTCTAACAAACTTCCAGCTACTGCTGTTGGCTTCCAACATACAAGTATGGTCACCTTCTCTTGCATCATAATCCTCTCTAAGCTAAAGTCTCCTAGAATGGACAGATAGTAATCAACTCACCTTACTATGAAAATACGTGATACATTAGTGTAGAGAAATACTTACAAGGTCCTTTCATAAGTATGTTCTCATTTAGTATCACAATCAATATGGAGCTCAGTAGTGTTCCCGTTTTATATGAAAAGGACTGAAATTCAGATTAGTAGAGTGACCAGCCAGGGTCATGTGCTCATAAGTGACAGACAGAGACTGGATCTGAGTATCTGATCACCAAATATGTTCTTTCCACAGTGCTATAGACTCTCCAATCCAACATTGGTTCTTCATTACTAAACTCTGTGTGTATGTAAACTATTATTCTACAGATCACACTAACAGAAGGCAAGCAAAGGCTTCGGGCTGATAAGGTACTGGTTGGTATGCACTCTCTGGAGATTGGTTCGCATTCATTAGCTGCATATGAGCACTTAGAGTCCCCGTGTGTTAACCTCATCAGACATGGAAGATAATAGCTGACCCCACCCATATACCCAGTATGGGAAGTATTGACTTAAAATAATGGAGTCACGTCTCTTAAGCAGTAAAAGGATTAAAATACATTCAGAGATAACAGAAGAGAAATACCCTTTCAAAATGTAAATTACTTCTTCCATAGCAGCAATGATAATGTACTAATTCTAGGAGTCAAATAAATTATTCAAGAACACTGGAATTTAGTTTGTTTCTCTACTCCGTAGGGAAAAAGTAATTATGTCTAGCCCAGTCAAGCCTATGAGAACAGCTGGCTACAAGGGACAAAAGCAAAGATATCATCTCCAGAACTCCACCATGATGTTTTGTATTTTAGCGAAAAGTATCCTTGGAGGGACCTTAGAATCAATCAGTTCAAGGTTCTCATTTTACTTTCAAAAGAGTTGAGACTCAGTGAGGTTAAGTACTTTCCTTGAGGTCATATAGTTTATGGCAGGTCTTAAAGGCAGAAGGCAGATCCCAGCCATGTAAAAGGCTGGGAAGAAAGCTACCAATTATTAAGCATGTTCTTTGATGCTTTATGCACATTGGCTCACCTTATGCTCAGATGAACACAGTGGAAAACATATCATTTTCCCTTCCATTATAAATAGGTCAGGAAGGTAAAATAACTAGCCTCCAGCCACACAGTAAAAGACAGAGCTGGACTCAGAGTCTCTTTTACCCCCAAAGCTAGGTATTGTGTCCTTCATCAAAATGCCTTGTGTGTCTGAGCACTCCTGGCTACTCTGGGGGTTCAAGTCTGATAGAGTTTTGTCGAGTTGCTATTTAAAAGGATTATTTGTTTGAGATGATTTCTGACAAAAGTCTCCTCTAATGCTATTGTTCTGGGATGCCTGGCTAATGTATCTGTACCTTCTTGAAGCACTGTCTTATTTGAGAGGCTGGTTATATAATTGAAATAATTCAGGGATCATTAAGATGATATAAATTGTCTTCCTGAATTATTGTCGCAGGGCTTTAAAATGTCATGTAAATGCAGGTGCCTTCCACAGAGAAGTTCCCTGAAGACTGAAGCAGTATTGTCTTCCAGATTTGTAGTGGTTTTTCCTTCCCAGAAAAAGAGTTCTGTTGTGCCTCTGGTAAGTGGGTAATTAAGTCCCCTAGAGGAAGTGGGGGCTACTTCCACCTAGTCACTGTCACCAGGACACACCCTGTCAAAGTGATTCAGGCTAGAAATGATCCAGAGTAGGAGACTGAAGGGACCCACATTCAGTCCTACCAGTCCTTCCCTAGGACTGCCTCTTGCCCCCTGCCATCTTCTAACACATTCTACAATCTGTTCTTCATGGGGACAAAGGTCAAGAGGCAAGCCACCTCTGCCATGCTCACTGGTAGCAAGAACAGTAACTAGGCTGATACTTTAGACTTGTCCACATTTCTGATGAAGTTGTCTAGACCCTCTGAACTGTCCTGAGGTTTTCTAAACATGCCAGAGAAGCTAAAAGCTACTGTCCATACCTACAATCAAACACATATGGAGAACTTCCAACTAAAAGTTAAAGGAATGGGAGGTTCAGCCAGGCGTGCCTTCTGAAAGAACACCTGTTTACTCCAGATCTCATTCTGGCACAGTCTAGGAATAGATAATGGCTAGAAATCAGATTCAGCTAGGTTCACCTCAAAAGTTAGCTTTAACTAAAAGATGCAAATTTCATTGAATGGGGCATTTTGGATGTGGGCACTTGCTAGTGGTTCTGCCTAAAAGCCATACGCCTGCCATTCCATGCCTTTGCCCGATTCTGCATCCTATGGTACTGATGCCCAGATGGACCCTGATCAGGTCTCTCCACTGCATTCCTGGTTGGAAAGATGGAGTCTCCCTTGGTGTCTGGCATGGGACATAGGGAATTTGGGCAATACAGGAAAAAATGGCAAATATAGGCAAGAATGAAAAATTTTGTGAATCTCTTAATCATGGTTTTAGAAATTGCTCAATCATGCCTTCAGACAGTAGCAATCTTTTACATTTGAGTAATGCTTTACAATATACGAAGCTTCTTCATTCTAACTTAGAGTCCTTGCAGATAGGAAGGGCATATATTATTTTTGTTTTAAAAATAGGAAACAAAAAAACCATAAAGGTTAAGGCTTATGAAGAAAGTAAATTTCAAAGAACTCAACAAAAGCCTTATCTTATTATTCGCCTCAACCCCTTTCTCTGTCAAGCTACAAAGTAGTCTTGACCTTGGTTTTCCTTTTTCTTTTTTCTTTTTTTATAAATACTTATATTCTTCTTCATTTTAATAAAATCACAGTAATCTATTTTTTCCTCTTCTCATACTTAAAAAATGAGTTTATATTTCTGTTTAACATGGTGGGCAGTCTCATTATTTTAAAAAAAATCAAATGCAATGTGCTTGAAGTCCTGACATCTTTTAAAAACTAGGAATTTTTTTTTTGTCATATTTGGAAAGCTGACTCTGACATTTTAGCTATAGAAAAAATGTTGATAAATCTGTTATATTTGTCACCTTACCAAAACCAGGAAAGGTAGGAAATGGAACAGCTGGTAGATATTTCTAATCTAAACTGTCAGACAGAGTGAGCGTGAAGAGAAATCTGTTGCTGTTGATGCTTTTGATCTAACCTCCAGGCAGGGTGGCCCTGGCGGGAAGCCACTGCGGAGTACCACTTTCAGGTACCAGCAAGCGCCCACATCCAAAATACCCAGAGAATGGAAGAACCTATTTCAAAAAGAAGTTTATTTTTTTTTTTTCCATGTGAACTGACTACTTTGAATTAATGCTTAAAAATCCTTTGTTGTGGTATCAGAATGAATGGAAGAGATAACACATCCTCACTGTGTTCTGTATTTGAAGAAACAGTTCCAAAAACAAGAACCAAAATGATTGATTAAAAGTGGCTGCTTCATGGTGTTTATATATTGCACTGTAGACTAGGCTTCACATAGATTTGACCCTCCAAAAAAAGAAAAAAATTGAAAAAGAAATATTCCTGTGTTTAAAATAAAAGTCAAATATTGTCTGTTTTGAGTTGATGGCATATTTTGAAAAAACAACTAGAGTTTCATTTAATATTTATTCCTAGAGAGCAAATTCATGAAAAATATTTTATCAAACCTGTTGGGTTGAATCTCCTCTGTTATTTTTTTCTTCCCAATTTAGATCTCATTCAGATCAAATGACATGCATTCTTCCCAGAATATTCAATTTTTAATTTTTATATTTGAATACACTTTTTGAATCTGCTCATGTGTCCTGAAGGAAGCCATTCACTTGGTTGAATTGTGTATTTTGTAGTTTTTCTTTTTTCCATGCAGAAGCATATGAATACTAGAAGCTATTTAACAAGTTAGGTTTCTCTCAAAGTATTTTAGGAAAATGACTTCTTCCTTAGATAAATGTGCTGATTTGCTTAACACTGCTTCAGAGAGCACACGAAGCAATTTGAAAAATATGCAAATATTGTGTTTTTTTTAACATTGGAGGAAAAGTGTGTCCTACTTGCACACACTGTCCTTTTTACTTTTGGAGATAAAAGAAAACATTCCCATGAAAATGTTAGATAAATAACAGTATCACTGAAGGGAAAACAAAAAAGAAAAAGTTATTTTCAGTCACTCTCCAATGGAAATTACTGGAAAATTTTCTGGTAAGACAGAAGCAGCAGTCAAAATAGCTAACAACCTTTACTTTTGATGACATTAAAACTGTTTAAACAACCATTGGCAGTTATGAACAACAATGATTCTGCCAAATGTGTCTCATCTGATATTAATTTAATTCCTCCCTCCAAACAGGCCTGCAGATCCAGGGTATCCCAAGGAAGTGAATGAGAAGAACAACTATATTTTTTCTTTTGTATTTAGCTTCTCTCTTTTAAATGCTTGTTTCTTGAACCCTATTGTAATTCCTCTGGTATTACATCAAACTAGAAGTTTGTGCACACTGACAGAAGAAAAAACATTGTGAAGAGACATCCCACAGAATGGAACAAAATATCTACAAATTATACATCTGACAAGGGGTTAATATCTAGAATATATGAAACTCAAAAACTCAATAGCAGGCTTGGCATGGTGGCACACACCTGTAATCCCAGTGGCTCGAGAGGCTGAGGCAGGAGGATTGTGGGTTCAAAGCCAGTCTCAGCAACTTAGTGAGATTCTGTCTATAAATAACATATTAAAAGGCCTGGGGATGTGGTTCAGTGGTTAAGCGCCCCTGGGTTCAATTCCTGGTACAAAAAATAGCAATAAGTAGATACATAAATAGATAAAATAACCTGACTAGAAAATGGGCAATAGACCTAAATAAACAGTTCTCAAAAGAAGACATACAAATATCCAAAAAGCATATGAAAAAATGCTCACCCTCATAAATCATCAGATAAATACTAAAAAACACTGAAAGAAGCATCTCCTCATACAATAAGAATGGCCATCAGAAAGACCAAAGATAGAGTGTTGGCAAGGATGTGGAGAAAAAAAAATTTTTGCAAATATTTGCTAGGAGTGTAAATCAGGATAGCTGCTATGGAAAAGAGTGTGGAGGTTCCTAAAACTAAAGTGAAAACGAGAGCTGCCATATGATCCAGCAATCCCACTCCTGGGCGTGTATTAAAAGAAAAGAAAACCAGCATGTCCAGGAGACATCTGCACCCACTGTTCATTGCAGCTGGATTCACAATAGCCAAGACATGGAAACACTTAAGTGCCCGTTGACTGATAAATGAATAAGGAAAATGTGATACCTAAAAACAGTGGAATCCCATTCTGCCATAAAAAGAATGAAATTCTGTCATTTATAATAACATAGATGGAACTGGAGATCACTGTGTTGACATAATCCAGCACAAAAAGCCAAGTACCACATGTTCTCACTTATAGGTAGGAGATAAAAATGTCGATCTCATGGATGTTGAGAGGGAACTAGTGGTTACCAGGGGCTGAGGGGAGAGGGCAGAGGGAGGGAAAGGCCGATAGATTGGTACTAATGTACACTTAGCAGCAAGAAGCACCTGTGTGCTACTCACAGTGTGGGGACTATAGAGAACAATAACATGCTACGCACTTCAAAAAGCTAGAAGAAAAGATTTTGAAAGTTTTCACCATGAAGAAACAATTAATACTTAAGGACAACGATGTTGCAAACCTAATTTAAACATTCCACAATCCTACACATCAAAACAACATATTTCCCCATTAACATGTACAAATTTTTAAGTATCATTTTTAAATAAAATTTAAACAAAGACTACCAAAACCCCAACAGAGACTCCTTATGAGACATTCCAAGATTCTCACATGGATTTTTTCCAAACAAATTCATGATGCCTCCTCCTTATTCCCCCTAGTATTTTCCTAAGAAACTGGCATGTGTGAATAAATATTTATAGAATGGAAGAAACAGTGACCTTTAAAGTTTGATGCCTAGTTCTGACAGTTGCTATCTGTATGATCTTAGGGCAAGTTACTTCAACTTTCTGAACCTCAATTTGATCATATTTGTTTTTTTAATTTTTATTGATAAAAAGTAATATATTTTAAAACAATCAGCACAATAGTATGTGTGAAATAAGTGCTATTTATTCTTCTACTAAGTTCGCCCCTTTCCTGTTTCCTTGTACAATTTTCTCAAAACAAGTTCATCTACTCCTTCACACACAGGGTGCTCTGCCCTCTCAATGCAACCTGCTGGTACTACATAGGAAAGTGTGGAGGCAGGCGGCACTCCATGAACACACAGAGGAGGGTCAGTAATGAAATAGCAGATAAAGCAAAATCAGCAATATTTCGCAACAGAAATATAACTAAAGGTCAAATGTGATGAAGATGAATATTTTATTTTGTTAAAAGTTACAAGTGGTAAGATTAGATATACTGTAATGAACTTTTATCCAATGCATATTATATCATTGCCAGATATGTAATATAAATGATTAATTCAAACTCTATTGGACCAGCATAATTAGCATGATTTTCTCAGTAACTGAAAATTTATTGAAGAAAATAAATAAAATTAAAAGCTAAACTTAAAATAATAATATAGAGAACTGAAGATACAGAAAGAAAATGCTATAATTGTTTAAATGTCCAAGAAACATTTGTAAGGTAAGCATGTATAAGCTCAGAGGGGAAAAACTCCCATAATTTCCAAAATGTGGAAACCATTCATACCACATTATTTCTCTATAATATAATATAAAAATACGTTAACAATAAAATATGCATCTAAGTAATTATTGGGTTAAAAATTAACCAGAATTCTGAGTTACATCACTTACAATAAAATCATAACCAAGGCCATGTATTTATAAGATCCAATAATCACAATACTTGGAAAAAATACATAGTTAATAAATATATTCATTTTAAAAATAGAAAATTTTAAATGAATGGATACTCAAATTGTTTTGAAAAATAAAATTTAAAAATTTAAAGAAAATAGACTGTTTTTAAATGATAAAATAGAAAACAAAAATTAAAAACAAAATAACAAATAATACAATAAGTAAAAAAATAATAACCACAATTACTAATAACTGACTCCTCAATTGCTTGTGGTGAGTAGCCAGTTCTCCTTCTAATTCATCCCTCGAGAAATTATTAGAACTTTGGATTTTGTTTATATCATTTTTCTGGAATTTAATCTAGTCCTAGTAGGATTCATTATAAGCATAAGTGCATTTCTAATAAGAGCCAATGTGAAGTCATGAAATGTTAGGTTAATCCATCAAGTCCAACGAAAATAGTTTCTTAATCTCTTAAAACATTAGAAAGATATAGATACTGCAGAAATGGAAATTGAAGAGGAAAAGTTTCGTATGGTCTGCATGTTCATTTCTATTAGAAAATCCACTAAGACAAAATGATGATACATAGGTAGCAATGGTCTCCGACCCCTGTCCCCCTCCAAAAATACTCTTGAAACCCATTTCTGTCATTAGAAACAACCACAATATATTTAGGTGAGAAGGAGGGGAAAATAGGATAATATAAACACATGAGGCTTCCTTTGATATTGGGTAATACATTTTATAAATAAGACCTTTTGGTACTTTCATAAATAGGTCCAGTCAGATGGTACCTTCAAGGGATAGGAAATAGGAGCAGATTGTAGTAAATGAAAGAACACAGACTTTTTAGAGCCAAGCAGGTCTGGTTTTGAATCTCAGTTCTGCCACTTATTTTTTTTTTTTAATTTTATTTTTTATTTTATTTTTTTTATTTAAATGCATTTCAAGTCATAGTACATAAACAGAGCTCAGTTTTTCCATTTCTCTGGTTGCAAATCATAAAGAGTCACACAATTTGTGTCTTCATACATGGGGTAGTAGTGACCCATTCGATCAATCATCATTACTATTCCCGTTTCCCTTTCCTTCC
>CM053408.1:6493935-6662140 GCA_028644305.1 Xerus rutilus | reverse complement strand
GGAGTGGAGGAGCCGCTGGGACTGCCTCCCACAGACGCGCCCGGGTCGCTTTGGGCCTCAGCTCAGGAGTGGAGGAGCCGCTGGGACTGCCTCCCGCAGACGCGCCCGGGGCCGCTTTGGGCCTCAGTTGCAGGAGTGGCGTTCTGAGTTATGGCTCCCGGCCGAGCTCCTGGGACTGCCTCCCGCAGCCACGCTGCCTCGGGCCGCTTTCGGCCACAGACGCTGGAGTCGCGCTGTGTCTACGGCTGCTGGCTCTGCTTACCCGTGCGAGTGAAATTTCCTTCCGTGCTGTCCAAAAGCCGGGTGGGAGAAGGTTGTACCGCAGTTTCTGTTCTTTTGTTTGGGGAGACTGGTAGCTGCGTCCCTCTAAGCCGCCATCTTGCCGGAAGTGATCAGTTCTGCCACTTATTATTTAGGTGCTATTTGTCAATTTTTTTAACATAAGTCTTCATTGCACCCATAAGATAACATAATAATCCTTGGGTAACATCTTGGAAATAAAATAAATATACACATTAAAGATAACATAAATATTTAAAAATAATGAAAACAATTAGCATGATGACCTGTGCTCAATACATAGAAGATTTTTATTACTGTATGCTATTTATAAATGCTAGT
Source organism: Xerus rutilus (assembly GCA_028644305.1). NCBI lineage: Eukaryota > Metazoa > Chordata > Mammalia > Rodentia > Sciuridae > Xerus > Xerus rutilus. Next base: position 6,661,519 of record CM053408.1, on the reverse strand, counting down.
ATATTAATTAAAAGTTTTGTCCAAGTGCACTAATGCAGCCAGTGAGTAATATCAAGAGTCTGGTACTATGCAGAGGATGAAGATTGAGGGCCCCACAAGGCTGAGAAGGTCCTGCCTAGCAACTTAAGTTTCAAAGTTCCAGAGGTTTCAGCCAATGGCTTTTGGGCCTGTGGCAAGGCAGATCATCATCATAGGAAGTACATGGCAGAGAAGGTCTATTCATGTCGTGACTGCCAGAAAGCAAAGAGAGGAAGGAGTGTGTTTCTAATATTCCCTTCAGGACATGCCCCAAATGACCTAACTTCCACCAAATGGACTCCCCCACAAAGACCCACAATGGGGTCTAGTTTTTTGACCAACCCATACAATGACCACCAACAATGCCACAACTGGCAACCAAGCCTTCCACAGATGAAACATTGGGAGACATTTAAGATCCAAACCATAACATTCTCCAAATCTATACCTCATCTTCTGCTCTGAATAATGGAGCATTAGCCTAACTAGTACCAAAAAGTTCATTGATTTATCATAAACACCAATCTTGTCTTTTACTTCAAAGATCTTGAAAATCCACCAGATAGTTTTAGGGTACATAGAGAGACCAGATGTCTATTTTAGAAAATTATTCTGGTAATGTGCATAGGAGACCAGTCAACAGATATTTTCAATGGTGTAGCTGAGAGATGATGTGGCCAGAGAAATGGGAAGAGTGTATTGATACAAGCATGTGTCAGAGAGAGCAATCAATATGGTCGGTTTGTGTCTTAGACAATGGGGTCTAGTTTTTTGACCAACCCATACAATGAATAAGGCATTTCTTGGAGTAGAAACTAGAAAAAAAAAAAAAAACAACTATGTTGTATCTGACCTTCAATTGCTTCTCATGTCATGAAGCTGGGCAAATTGATAATTTCACATAATACATAATGGGAAAGTGAGGTCCTTGAAAGGATATCTCTGACATTATGTCCTCCATGAGGCCTTCCGACCACAGGAAAAGTCAACTCTTCCCTCCTCTGGATTTCCTGTATATTCCTAATTATTGGCTGTTCACTCTGTCACAATACATTATGCATCTACCTGTCCCTTCAACTGTGTGCTTCTTGAAATCAGAGCTAAGGTTTCATCTGTATAGGCTTATCCAGAAACAGAAGAATGCCAGGCACACATAGCAGGTCATCTATACCCATGGAGTTACATTTCTTAAGACAGTTTCTTATAGGTCAAGATCTGTAACATTTCAAATGCCATCCTTATATAACTAAGTTCAACAATTTGAGGAGTCTATGAAAACATTAAAGGGTTTTTTTAATAGTTAAGAAACCTGTTTGAAATCCTAGCCCCATCAATTACTAGCTGTGTGACATTGAAACTGTATTTCTTTTAACTTTCTGAGTCAGATCTCATGTACAAAATAGGCATAATGATACCTGCTCATTCTATCAAACATTGTCCTATGATTAAGATGAGACAAAACTCCTAATAGCAGTCTTCAAAATCATAAAAGGACATAGCAAAAAAGTTATACATTCTTCTGCAGAAATATTTTTTAAAATCATGTATGGAAATATTTTTATACTTTCTAAAATATAATAATATGTTTTTACATTTTATTATGTATTTTATAAATTAAAATACAGGAATAACAGGAACTGATATTTGAAGGCCATCTATTTTTCTTTGTTTGCACGTCTATCATGAGTTGATCCTTTGTCATTGAACTCTATTATCTACATATTTCTGTATATTACAAATTTTATACTGAGCAGGATTAGGATGAAAAACAATTAATTACCAGTGAAATTTATACTTGCAAATTGTAAGATCATTAATTAAAACAATGATTTTAGAAACTGGTCTTACCCATTCTTCAATTTCAGACTTTGGTATCCAAAAAGAGATTATTTAAATTGTTAAGTAAAAAGATGCTCAGCAATCTCCAATCCCCACTGGAATAAGAATCCATACCAGATCATTCAAATTACTTTTTATAAAATGCTATTTAATTTTATCCTCAAAATATAAAAATGAAAGCAATTAGTAACATCTGATTAAAATAATGGTGTAGCATGTTTGATCATATTTACTCATGACTTTGCTTTATATTTTTTCTTGCTGTGTTATGAAATGAAATAGTCACCTCTCCTGCAGAGGAAAGCTTCAGCTAAAGGTCAAGGCTTCCTGCAACACCCTCGGTAAACACTCTTAATGTCATAAATTGTTCTTCCATTTTTTAGAGATTTAGAAGGATGGGTTGAGTGGAGAGATAACCATAGTGATGAATTCCCTTAAGAGAGACTGAGTGGTTTGAATTTGTTAGAAAATGTGATTGAAAATAAGCTTTGGGAGATTATTTTTAGCCTATAAATGCATAGTTTCTAATTCCACTTTCATATCTCTAGGAAGAAAAAACACAGACCTGCTAGATCATTTCTCTGACTTTTACAGTATGCATAAATAAGGTCCCCCAAATCATAATTTTTCAAAGTATTTCTGATGCAGAAGATAAGATCATGACCTTGATATTAAAAAATAGTATCAAGGCAGCTAACAATGATCATCTAAATTGAGGGATTAAGGCTATTAAATTGCACATGTGTAGTTCTGTAGGAGATCTATAATCCTCAATTTGGGGAACAATAATTTCATTTTTATTTGCCTGTCAAACATCTATGACCCAGATTAACTTGACAGTTTTATGAGGCACAGTAATTCAGTCCAATTGAATGCAACAGGACAGGGATTATCTTCCAAGAACCCATAACAAAATTAGAATATCATTGAAATATTCAGCAATCCTATTAATGAGATTATTTTGTTCCTAGATTAAAGAATCCTTCATGTATTAAAAATAATAATCTCTAGAAAACAAGTGAGCCCTTACTTTAAATAGCTCTTCCTATCCTCAGTTTTCATCTGGCCAGGGATGTAATGTCTTGGTGAACAAAAATGCACAAAGCTACAAAGGATAGGTCACATGGAAGTTTGGATCGACAGTTTATGGTCTAATTATAGAGCTGTGTCAAACCATAGGAAATATATGAGTCCTCACCAGAGAATCAAGATTTTGCTGCTCTTCTGTAATTGTGTACATACATGCCACTAACAGACTTTTCCAGGTGCCACTTATTCTCTTCTCTATTCAAAATTTTACTTTGCAAAAAGAAACATCTTTTTCAAAACATCTTTTTCATCTCTATTCAAAATTTTACTTTGCAAAAAGAAGAATGAAATTGTTTCTTAAATATCTGTAAAAGTTATAAAGAAATGATTTGCTTTGTTTTTTGCTATGTCCTGAGTTTGGCGTGTGCCTGAGAAGCTTGATGGAGACTTGATGGTGGGTAGGCTGGAGAGGCAGAGCAGGCAAGACCTGGTCTCCAGCCTGGAGGGCTGACATTACTCTGCACATACAGTCACATGTTGGATGGAGGCAGGGTGACAGTCATCAGAGGCTAGTATCCATCTTGCTAACTGTGCAGCAATAATAACAATCCTCCAGAGCATGGAGAGAAAAGGGTGAGCAGATGTTGAGAGCCCAGGGGAAGCTAGAGTCCTGAGGGCAAATGGTGCCTCCCCAAGGGCCATCTGTGATCCAAAAGGGAAACAGGCAAAACCTGCCAGGCAAGGATGAACAGTGAGCATGTGATGCAGGGCAGCGGGGACACTGACTTTAGAGAGCACTTGGCTGCGCTTCACTTTTATTTTGTCTTCTTTTCTCTTTCAGATACTAAAGCAGAGGAAGAGTTTAGGCTTGTGGAATAAAAAAGGAAACCTACCAGGTAACCCACTGAGACGCATTGACCAGGTCTTTGTTGACTTTTGATTTATGGCTTAGAAAAAGAGCACATTTTAAATTCACTTATTGCTATTATTGTTATCATTATTTTGAGATCCTACCTTCCAACATATGTGTTTTTACACAATCAATGGGAAATTTACCCACGAGTTTGGGAACATAATAAAATTTTGTACAGCTATTAATTTTCATAAGAAACTGCAAACATTTTGGATCTATTTATACAAAAATAGATAAACCATAAATAAGTCATTATAAATTAATATGAGGGCAAGAAAAAAACATTTTATGAAATTGGCTAAGATCCATTTTAAATAATTTTTTTTTCAAATGTTCGACAAGTAGGTACCAAAAAAAGAACAAGTTTACACAATACAACTTTATCATTTACAGCATATTGGATTAGATGTTTTAAATTTCATTTGGTAATTAGTGATAGGTTAATAAAAGGAATTTCATAAGAAAATGCTCAAGAAGGTAACTATCACTGCTACTGTCTTGTCATCTTGGCCACATACAGATGTCACAAATCCAGACTCAAAGAAGTGAGGGGGTAGAAGTTAGATTCTGATAATTCTAAACAACAAAAATTCTTCCTCATTATTGTAGTAAACAGTCAGCTTGCAGAGGTGAGAAGAAATCCCAGGAATAATAGAAAGCAAGCAAAAAATATAAACAATCCAACAAAAATTAAGTTCAATCAGGGTAGGAACAATGATAGAGGACAGACATGAGCAGCGGGAACATGAAGTTCAGAGAATAATTCTATAAAATGGACCCACTGTGCTGACCTCACATACTTTCTTTTCTAAGAAGCAATTTACCTGCAGCCTTGCTTGGCCTAAGTGTACAGACAATGTCACATTCCTCAGCAAACTTCCTGTGATCTGCAGGAGAACTGAAGGCCTGAAACAATGTCAATATAATGAAGCCAAGTTACCCTGGTGGCGGAGATTTTTGTGACCCTTTTCACAGACCATATCCTGAAACTCAGAGAGATAAGGATAATTCCTATTAACCATAACATTTGTAAGAATTTATGGTTAAGAATCCAATTAGAACCAGTCAGTATAAGCCACAGTGACTTAGAGTTGTCTTGACATTGGGACTTGAAAGTCTGATGTCATCCTGCTGTCAGTCAGAAGTTAAAAGATGGACCGGGGTGGGATTCTCTGGAGACTTCTCTGGGATCCCCAATAACACTAGGGGCACACCATCCCTCTCCTCTCTGAGTGGACCCACTCTCTCCCTTGAGAGTATCCTCTTTCCTTCTTCCTATACCTTCAATAAACTCATGCCTCTTACTCTGAGCAACATGTCTGAAGTCTTTCTGACTTTATCACAAGAATTGGAGTTTAAAGGGCAGGGACTTTGTGATGCCTCATTTTCCTAGAAGTCCCCAGCTCTGTAACAACAGGAGACAAACTTATCAAAGAAATGCCAAAAATAAATGGTGGATATTTGGTTACTAAGAAAATCCAATTAAAATAATTAAAAACCGTAGAAACAGAAATACCACATTTTGTTTGCACATTAGTATAGGTTAAAAGAACATTAATATCTAGGATGAGATGGCCATGGCTATATAAGAATACACATATATCCTTAGTAAATTAAACCTCACTAGAGAATACCTTGCTAATGTGGGTCAAAATCTTTAAAAAACATTGTTACTCTTCCACCAATAATTTTAGTCTTCAGAATTTATCCTAACAAAGAAAAAACAGAGATTCCTCTCCCAGTTTTGTTTATAATAGTGAAGAAATCTACACAAATTACCCAGCAACAGATATTTAGCTAAAGAGTTTATGGTACTTTATGTTTATTAAATAAATTCGTTTTGTTTAGAACTGAGTACGTATCTATGTGAAAGAATACTGCCACATTTGAATGACATATAACAATGAAGATTACAAAATATTACACATTGAGAAATATGTACATAATATACATGCACACACATTTATGCCCCATCTACATCTACATATAATGTTAATAGTAACTATCTCCAGTTCTTAGGATTTCAAATAACTTCGTTATTTTATATGACTTTTCTGTTTTATAGCATTTGCCAAGATAATATATTATAATCATATATCATAAAAATAATATTATCATATATCATAATCATATATTATAAAAAAAGGAAGAGAAAAATGAGTTGCAATTGAAAACCAAGTCTATTTTCAAATCAGACCTATATTCATGGCACAGAGAGGCAGTGTGTCTGATAGTTAAAGTTGATGCCTCTGTCCATGGATTGTCTGGGTTCAAGTCACACTGTTGTCAGTTTCTGTATGTGTAACTGAGCAAATTACTTAATTTTTCTGTACCATGATTACTTTACCAGTAAAATATGTCAATATCTCCTATCAGGTTTTAATGGGCCAAGTGAGGTAAGGAACATAAAGAACAAAGAAATATCCTGGCCCACAGTAAACAATCCCAAATTCAAATACCCCCTGTACTTGAATATGGGCACCAGGGGGACAAATATTTCTATCTGTTCACTTCTAGACCTTCAGCACATAGAAAACTGCCAGACTAAGAAAAAACAATAAGTCTATGATGAAAGTATAAAGGCAGGAGGAGAGAGGGAAGGAAGAGGAGAAGGAAGAAATCTTTAAGAAGCAAGCTTGTATGCAGTGCTGCTGTGAGGTTAAAATGTCCATGACATGTGCCCATTCAGATGTATTGGAATACTTTATACTTTTTATGATTCAGTTATTTTTCAAATGGCATTCATTCTTTTACTTTTCTTTTTTTTTCTTTCTTTTTTTTTTTTTTGTACTTGGTATTGAACTCAGGGGCACTCTACCACTAAGCCACATCCCCAGCCCTATTTTGTATTTTATTTAGAGACAGGGTCTCACTGAGTTGTGTAACTAATATCAGTTACTCACAAGATTATTAAATTCTCTGACTTTATGAGTGAATTTGTTTATTTCTCCTTTTGATTCTGTTTCGGTTTTACATATTTTGATGCTAGCTGTTATGGTTTAGATATGAGATGTCCTCAAAAATCTCATATGCAAGAAAGTATAAGGAAGTTGACAGGTGAAATGATTGGGTTATAGGAACCTTACCCTAATATGTGCATTAATGAACTTGAATGGATTAACTGGGTGGTAACTATAGGCAGAGAAATTGTGGCTGGAAGAGGTAGATCACTGTGGGCATGCCTTTGGGGTACATATTTTGTCCCTTATAAGCAGAACTCTCTATGCTTCTTGGTGCCATGGCCTGAACTACTTTCCTCCTTCACACCCTTTTGCCAGGATATTCTACCTCCTATCAGGCCCAGAGCAATGAAATCAGTCATTCATGGACTGAGACTTCTAAAACCATGAGCCCAAATGAACTTTTCCTCCTCTAAAATTGTTCTTGTCTTGACTTTTGGTCACAGTGGCAAAAAGAAAAAAAAGCTGAATAAAACAAATTGGCATTGAGAAGTGATGTTGTTATTATGACTAACTTGATCATGTAGTTCAGAAGTTTTTGGAGCTTTTTGGAATTTGTGGAAGAAATTTTGAAGTTTAAAGATGAAAACTAAAAAAGTTTTAGAATTTTGTAATTGAAACTTATTGAGTAATTGTGGTGAGAGCTCAGAAGACCAGAATGTCAACTAGGGATGTGGACAGTAAAGACTGAGCTCATGAGGTTTCAGAGGAGAAGGCTCTATTGGAAATTGGACTAGAGGTCATTTGTGCTATGTTCCATGAAGTCTATGAAGTTACAAGTTGCAGTTGTCTACATTTTACTCATGTCCTAAAACTTTCTGTGAGACTGAATTTAAAGGTGATGAATTAACTAATCTGGCAGAGGAAATTTCAAGATAGCATCAAATTAAGGTGGTGGCATGGATATTGCTGAACACTTTTAGCCAAGTTTACTGTGATAATCAGGAGCAGAAAGCATAACAGAAACATTTGAAAACTTGTAGTTTGGCCAAAAACAGTGCACGTAAAACTGTGGCTAAAAAAGTTATAATTATTAAAGAGATAACAGTCACTAAAGAAAAGCTACTAAATATTTTACCCAGAAACAATAGTAAAGATGACTTGAGGCCATCCAAGGAATTGGCAAGACCACATTCACCTCAAGATCAAGGGAGTAAATGTAAAAATTCCTTTGAAAAGAGATCATAGGGGTACCTTGCTTTTAAAGGGGAGCCTAGAAAGTTTCACCATGCTCAGCCATCCAGGCACTTAGAGGCTGTTGCAGCTATAATTCCAGGAGGTCTGGCTAAAGTTCAAGATGGTGGCAGATCTTGGCTTGAACCACATGGTGCTGGTTGAAGATATTTCCACTGAGATTTCAGAGGAAAGCCTGGGATGCCAGACAACATGCCACACGGCAGAGTTCCTGCAGATTACCCCTGAGAAGGTACTACTTGAGGTTGTAAGGAGGAAGATGAAGCTGCAGTAGAGACCCTTGAGATTAAGAGATGCCAGTTCATGGAACATATGCCAAGGAAAGCTTCAGAAATTTCTGACTAGCCAGGAGAGTGGCCATATGAACTTCAACCAGCAAAGCCACAGGGTTGGAGAAACACAAGCCCTTCGAAGAGAATATAACCATGCCATGTGTCCCAGATGCTGGATGTGGATCTGCAGAACTCATTTGCCCAGGTGGATTTTGGTCTTGCTTTGGTCCCATCCATTCTTTCTATGCCCCTCTTTCTCCCTTGTGAAATGGAAATGTTTACTCTGTGCCATTATATACTAACTATATGTAACTTGTCACAGGGATTTATGGTGAGTTTGCCTTGAGTCTCAGAGATTTTTGCACTTGGATTTTGGGGTAGTACTGAAACTGTTAAGACTTTGGGAACTCTTGAAAATAGACTAAATGTATTTTGCATTGTGAGATGGGCATGAACTTTTGAAGGTCAGTGGTGGAGTTTTGATTTAGCATAGGGTATCCTCAAAACCTCCTGTGTGAGAAAATGAAAGGAAGTTTAGAGGTAAAATGATTCAATTATGGAAGCATTAATCCACCTGAATGGATTAACTGGGTGGTAACTATAGACAGGTAAATTTATGGCTGGAGGAGGTAGGTCACTATGGGCATGCCTTTTAGGTATATATTTTGTCCCCAATGAGCTCTGTCCTCCACACCCTTGCACCCATGATATTTTTCCTCACATCAGACCCAGAGCAATGGAGTCAGTCATCTATGAACTGAGATCTCTGAAACTTTGAGCTCCAAATAAACTTCTCCTCCTCTAAAATTGTTCCTGTCAGGTCTTTTGTTCACAGTGATGAAAAAGCTGACTAAAACACTATCTTAGGAGGCACATATGTATTTGTGACTAAGTATTTTGAAAGAACTGGTCTTTTTATCATGATGTATTACCTTTATTTATCCTTGATACATTTTATTGTTCCAAAGTCTGTTTTATCTAAAGCTAATGTCATCATTCCCTCTCTGGTTACTATTAACATAGTATATCTTTCTCTCTTTACTTTTAACTGGTCAGTTTCTATTTTTAAAGTGCATTTTTTATGGACAACATATAATTGGCTTTTCTTTATTTACCTAATCCTTGTCTTTTAATTGGTGTATTTACCAATCATATTTAAAGTGAGTATTGATATATTTGGATTAACCTTGTTTGTAACTGTTCTAGTCATTGTTGGAGGCTTCTTTTTCAGCCTTTTTTTCTTTAAGTTAAATATTTTATATGGTTTAATTTTTCCTCCATTCTTACTAAGTCAATTATATTTATTTAAGAAAAGTTTCAGTGATTGTTCCAGAGCTTACAATATGCAATTTGTGATTAATATATCTGTTTTGTCAAATAACACTATTAAACTCCACATGTAGGACAGATTTTTGTAAGAGTATACTCAGTTTCTCACTACTGTCCCTCAAGATATTGCTATCATTGAATTCATTATTCCTTATGTTATAATCAAACATTACATTATTGCTATTATTGTGTCAAACAGTTTTCTCTTAAGTCAATTAAAAATAAGAAAAACTTTATTTATTTTACCTTATTTCTTTTTACCATTGTGTTCCTCTTTTTTCCAGGCAGGTTCATATTCTGGGTTAAATAGTATCCCTTTTGTCTGAAAAACATCTTTTAACATTTCCTGAAGGGGAAGTGTACTGGTGATAAATTACCTTAGTTTTGTTTATATGAGTTTGTTTTTATCACTTTTGAAGGATAATTTCATTTGATTTTTAAATTATGGGTTGGGGGTTATTTTTTCCTTCAACAAAATTCTAATAAAGTCTTAGGAAGTAGAATTTTGTTGTTTAATGGATTTTGGGTATTTCATGGTTATTCTTTGCCTCCCCTACCAGACTCAGGAGGGACTCTTTCTGAGATTATCACCATGGGGACCTGGAGAGGTTCCTGAAGGTCATGTTCCAAAGCATGAGTATTCACCATAAAAGTGGTTCTCTGGAGTCCATCACTGTTACACTGGTTCACAGTTAGATTCTATCAATTGGTCAAAACTGTCACTGAGTTTGTCCTCTCACTTCGTGGTTCCAATGTCTTATACAAGGAAGTAGCCCTTAGCTAAAAATCCCTCTTTTGGCTATTTTTTGGCTATGTCTCCAGACATGGGAATGACAGTTTGCTTGTGGGTCCAAAAAAAAAAAAAGAGCTATTGATTTCCATTTGTTTAGACTTTTGCAATTAAAAGGTAAGTAATGACAATTCCCAAAATTTTATAGGTCAGAGCTAAATGTCAAAGTCTACATGCAAAATTTTAAGGACAAAAAGTCAAAAAATAAATTTTAAAGATTGACTTCAAAAAAATTAAACAAACAACCCTGCATTTTGATTTCACATTCTTGTAAAACCAAGTGATATGAAGTTATATGCAAAAATATCCTATGTTTACACACCACTTCCAATGGTATTCGAATGTTCAATTCAGATTACTTCCATTGAGTTATAGATGGTCACAAATGTTATGAATAAACTTCATATTGACCATTCTCAAAATATAGAAGAAGAGGTATTTTACAACTTTAAGCAAAGTAAATATAAAGAAAAATTGAAAAAAACGAGCATCAAAGGACTGCTTTTAGTCATTTTTTATATTAGAAAATTTAAAGAAAAAGCATTTAAAAATTTCTAAAAATATTAGTAATGTTTACAACTTAAGCTATGTTAATTATCTTATTGAAACTTAAATTAAAATATGCTAGCTCCAACATACAGCTTTTCATAACACATTGATAAATATTTGAATAGGAATTAAAATACTGATAAATATATTTTTCAATGTGTGATTATAAGAATAATAAAGATACTTTAATGAATCTATGAATAATGAACTCTTGGGACTAATGTCAGGGAAAAATTAAAGCACATTTGTATGATAATAACAATGGATAATTGACTTAAGATGACATGGAGAACTTTTGTTCCATTTTTCATCACATAAGTTACCTAATTCACACACAGAAAACCAATACAGATGATTCAGCAAGTATGTGTCATGTACAAGAACATTTTCTCCAAAATTATTTATGGATCTAGTTAATATGTAAACAAGTTACTACATTTCATCAGATTTAAAATGCTCAGCCATAAGCATATACTAAATGTATAATCGTACAAAGCATGATAGAAATATTATAGCACTATACTGTAGCACATTCCTTTACATAAATGACATAAAGGGCTTGGAAATTTCTCCTATCTCTGTACTTTTTTTTCGCCTTCAATGACAACAAAACTCTATACTTTGTAAAACTTAATTTAAAAATTCAATCTGTCAGCATCTTTTAAATATCAGGAAATCAAACCACTCTAGGCCAGAAATTGCTACATGTCAGACATCCTCTGGAACCAAACAGAGATTCAGATCTTTACGCACTGGGGTGATCAATCAATAAAGAATAAGGGTTTGGCTTTACAATTTTTGAGTACACAGTTCCTTTTGGTACAAGAACTGCCTCCACATTCCCTTTAGTTGTTCAAATATACCATATTCACCTACTTTTTACTGGGGAAAGCCTGAACTGACCTAAATTGAAGGCAAGTATTTTTAGGTTGCTAATATAAATCCTTGCTTATTAATGCAACATGTGTACATGTTTTGCAGAGCTATTTACTAGAAGGTTCAACTGTTTCTGAGAAATCTTTGTTTCTCTAAGCTTGTGACATTCATACCTTACTTGCCTGTCCTCTTAGAGCATAGAAGTTGAGGATCCTGGCTTTAGACACAGACTGATCTAGTTCAAATCCCAGTTCTGACACAAGTTGCAGAATCAAAACTTGGGGCAAATCAGTTGACTTATTTGAATCTTAGTGGGTGCATGGATATATATATATATATATATATATATATATATATATATATATATATACATATACATATATATGATTGAAATTTTATATATATATAAAGTATAGATAGATAATCAGTCAGCTTCTTGTGAGGAAAACAGAATCCCTGGGAGCCTTGTGGGCTCTTTTTAAAAGTTTTTATGGGTTAAGTCAGAACCTACGTGAAAGAACTTTTTTTCTTATTAGCTCAAAGCCAACTAATTTGGTACCTAAATTACATTTGAAACAAAAGAAATATAATATAACCTAATTAAGAGTGATTATCAACTTTGTGCTATCCTATTAGCTAGAACAGGTCACAGGCTTCGACTGTGTTTATCACAGGGTTAGTACATATACTGAGGATTACCCAAGGAATGCTTTCTTCATTTAAGTGTTAAGTAAATTATCAGAGAACATACACAAACTCTTTTTTCCAAAATTCTTTTCCAAAAGGATTCTTTTTTCCAAAATTCTTTTCCAAAATTTTTTCTAAAATTTCCCAAAAACACATGTGAAAAATATAATTCTAAAAGCATCAACAAGAATTTATGTCTTTATGATATAAAAAAGTATATGCAATAAAAATGTTCAAATGGTTAACAAATAATGATTATTACATCTTGTCAAAGAGAAAATTCAGCCTAATATAGAAATAATATTTAGAAATATTTTTGAGTAGAGAAAAAAGTCCTATAAAAAGCATGCATGTTACCATTGTGTTTTACATATAAACTAAAATTATATGAAATATAAGCACATAATTCTTTAATCCTATCTTTTGGACATAGTCTTTTTCTCTGCTGATTTGGCAGTATAGACAAGGATGAAGAGGCCACTTTCATAGTCACAGTGAGCCTGCTCCAACCTTGATCCACACCCTCCAGGCTGTGATAGTAAGTGAGTTGCTCAACTTGGTTCTGCCTCAGTTTATTATCTCCAATAGGGGAAGCTTTGCAGGGCTATTCTGAGAATTGAGTGACATAATGCTTTAAAATACTCATGACAGGTCTAACAGAGAGAAAATAAAGCTCAATTTTTAAATAGTAATTCACCAAGTGGCCAAAGAAGGGTGAAAGAATTGGATTAGCAACATGGATACTACATTGACCTAGAATATCAAAGAGGTATTTCTCACAATTTGCTAATGAATTAGTTAATAACTGGGCTGGCAGTTAAATCAGTTGTGGAATACTTGCTTAGTGTGGGTTTAATTCCCGGTATCTCCCCCAACCCAGCACACACACAAAGCAGTTAACAACTCAAACTAAACTCTGTTTACCTACTTCATAATGAATATTTTTGGGCCTGCCCTTTCCAATACAAAAACAAATAATTCATATTTTACCTGGGATATAGTGTTACAGAGAGAAAAAATGAGGGTCAACAAACGACATGGAAAATAAGAAAAAACAATATGGAGAGTAATTAGTCTTGGTAGGAAATAATCAGTGCACTAAAAAGCACTTTCTAAAAGTGAAATTTGGTACTCCTTTCAAAACAACCTTAGGACCGAAAATTTGGTCTGAGATGACAGAGCAGGGAAAGAATTCACTTCCCACTTGCTCTGCTGTTTGGAATGGCAATGGCAGGAATGCTGCTTCATAATGAGGTGGGCATCTGAAGAAAATCATCCTAACTCACTATTTTTCTGTCAGAGATTCATAAAATCCTGGAAATTCTGGCATAACACACAGAGGAAACAAGGGACTACCCTGTAGAATGACAGCTCCAATGGTGCTGTGTCTCCACAAAGGGAAAGAGACACAGCGGACAAATTTGGCACACAAACACTTGTAGAAAGCCGAATGTACTTAACTGAAACAGAGATGGCACAGAAAACTGGCATTTGAAATGTGCTCCTCAACTTGTAAGTGAAGAACTGAGGAGGAGATCTAACTGGAAGAGTTCAAGCTGAATCTTGTCCCAGTGGAAACTCATGAGTCCTTGGCATATACTGCCACTCTGTCTCCATCAGTGCTTACTGTGTGACCAAAGCATACCTGGCAAATCATGATCCTAAAACAGAGAATAGTGGATCCAGTGGGATTTAAGGCAGGGGTACAGAGGGAAGTGCAACCTGCTCTCCCTTTGAAACCTGTGGTGCAGAAAACCAGCTGAAAAGGATCAGGGAATGGACCGAATAGGTGTGATCATACTCTGGACAGGAGTGTTACCCACTATCCCTTTGAACCTTGTGGTGCAAACAACCAGCTGAAAGGATCAGGGGAAATTGAACAGGATTACACTCAGGGAATAAGACTTAGAAGTTTATATTTGCAGTCAGGGAGGCTAAAGGAATCTGTCATGCACTATCTATCCAGAGTGGTCTGTCATTCTGCCCTACAAATAGAACTCTGGGGAAATGCTAGAAACCCAGATGCCCTGCCAAGGTTGACATCAACCCAGCCCTAGGGATGCAAGGATTTAATTGCTGCAGAGTAGATACTCCAAACAAGGTCCAAAGTTCCATTTAGAGCTCAACCCAGCAGCCAGAACTTCCCAAACAGACATTTCCAAACAGGCAATCTAAACTTGGGGATAAGAAACCTAGCTAATACTGGTGTATGTGTTGGGAGAGAACACCAATTAAATTAATATCAAATCTGGTGACCTGAGTCATCTCTTTCAAGCCTAGAGAGAGTTGGAGGATACACTGACATAGTTCACTCTCCTCCCCCAGCAAATGGTCTGAGACCTTCAGAAGAGGTATATGCCAGAGCTGGCCATCCAAGAAAGAAGTGAAACCCTGCAGTGAAACTGCATAGACTTGCCTGACAAGTTTGACCACTTTGTGCCAGAGCTGAGAATAAACAAACTACACAATATCTAAACCACAGAAAGAAAGCAAAAAACTCAGTAAGAAAAATTAACAAACAAACTGGCTCCCAGAAAATGGTGGAGAGGAAATAGTAAGTCTTGCTTGACTCCTCCACAGCCCCCAAATCAAAGCAATGGTAGAACAGCTGATAGTAGAGTCAAATCTAGTTTAAGAGCAATTTTACTTTCTAATTATCTAATTCCTCAACCAATTCAAGAAAATCACCCCAATTTACCATTCAGATTAGTGGACTGTTGGAGAACATTGTTAATAGGTTGGGTTTTTTTTAAGAATTATTAGTATAAGGGATTCTTCTGCAGCAGTTGTGATTACTGGGCATTAGTATCTCCTCTCAATGTGGTGTAAGACACTGAACATAGTAGAAAGTTCAAATCGAGTAAAAATATTGACACCAAGACATTTGTCCAACACAGGACACATAGCAAAGATAAAGCAGCTCATTAAAATGTCCTTTAGGAGTCTTGTTAAATACTTCCTTAACAAGACTCCTATAGCACAAGAAGTAAAATCAAGAATCAACAAATGGAATGGATTCAAACTAAAAAGCTTCTTCTCAGCAAAAGAAATAATCAATGAAGTGAACAGAGAGCCAACATTCTGGGAACAAATCTTGCCACACACACATCCAATAGAGCACTCATCTCCAGGATATACAAAGAACTCAAAAAGCTTAACACCAAAAAATCTAACAACCGAATCAATAAATGGGCCAAAGAGCTGAACAGAAACTTCACAGAAGAAGACATACAATCCATCAACAGACATATGAAAAAATGTTCAACATCTCTAGCAATCAGAGAAATGCAAATCAAAACTACCCTAAGATTTCATCTCACGCCAGTCAGAATGGCAATTATTAAGAATACAAACAACAATAAGTGTTGGCGAGGTTGTGGGGAAAAAGGCATGCTCATATATTGCTGGTGGAACTGCAAATTGGTACAACCAATCTCAGAAAACCAAATGCTGAATGTACTCGCTGATAAGTGGATGCTGATCCATCATGTGGGGAAGGTCAATGGTAGAACTCTGTTCATAAGGGTGTAAGGGGGGAGGGGACATGGGGACAGTAAAGGTGGTGGAATATGATGGTCATCATAGCCCTAACTTTATGTATGACTGCATATATGTTGTGATTCTATACAACTTACAACTAGAGAATTGATATGTTATCCTCTATGTACAATGAATCAAATTGCACTCTGTTATCATGTAAGCCTAAATAGAACAAATAAATTAAATATGAAAAAAATGTCCTTTATATAAAAGTAAAAAAGATAATCACCTCAGAAGATGGATAAAAATACTAACAAAGTTAAAAGGCAAGTGAACAAGTCACCCCAAATAGCTTACAACTCAACTGAACCTATGAACACTGGAGTGGAGGAAATGTCAGGAAAACAATTTAGAAATTTAATAATTACAATCTTCAATGAACTAAAAGAAGATAGAAGAAATGAACCAAGAGAGAATATATAGGAAGTGAAAGAACTTTTCAATAAAGAGAAGTTCTGAAAAAGAACCAAACAGATATTCTGGAAATGAAGGATTTAATCAAACAATTCAAAAATTCAGTTGAAAGTATCACCAATAGATAAGACCACATAGAAGACAGATAATCAGGCCTCAGAGACAAAGTATATGAACTTGAAAATAAAGCTGACAATAAAGGTGTGAAGACACCATGACCAGAATATTCAAGAAATCTGGAATAACATTAAGAGTCCAAATCTAAGAATCATTGTCATAGAAGAGAGCATCAAAATACCAAAGGAATGTACAACATTTTCAATAAAATAATATATAAAAAATTTTCAAATCTTAGGAATAAGATGAAAATCCAAATACAAGAGGCATTTAGAACCCCAAGTAAGATTCCCTCTAAGACACATTATAATTAGAATGCCTTATATACAAAACAAAAATAGAATTCTAACACACATACACACATTAAAAATAAAAAATAGAAGGTCACATGCTATAAAGACTCACAAAAAGAGTCTTTCTACTGATTTCACAGCCCAGACCCTAAAACCAGAAGGGCGTGGAATAATAAATGACAAGCCTTGAAATATAATCATTGCCAAACAAGATTGTTATAATCAGCAAAACTATCCTTCAGAGTTGAAGATGCAATAAAAACTTCCCATGATAAGCAGAATCTAAAATAATTCATAATCGCTAAGCTAGCACTACAAAACCTATTCAATGAAATATTTTATGCAGAAGAAATGGCAAAGAAATATGAGAATATGAGAAATATGTTATGGATAAATCTCACTAGAAGGATAGTCAAGTAAAGGAGAGTAAAATATGAATTAAGCATTAGAAATGAATCAAAATGGCAGAAAATGAAAATCAACTATAGTAATTTCAACACACTTCTCACACCAATAGATAGGTCATGTACATGTAAACTAAGTAAAGGCATCTCAGAATTTAAAAATGCTATTAATCAAATAGACCTAACAGATCTCTACAAAATAATTAATGCATCGACAACTGAATTCACTTTCTTCTCAGCTACATGTGAAACTATTTCTAAAACAGACCATATTTTTAGAACACAAAGCAAGTCTTAGGAAATTTTAAAAAATAGAGATAATTATTTGCATCCTATCAGATCACAATGGAATTAAATTAGAAATCAATAACATGATGAAAAGCAGAAACTATTTTAACACCTGAATATTAAATAATACATTTTGAATGACAAATAGGCCATAAAAGAAATCAGGAGAGAAATAAAAATCATTGCTAGAAACAAAAGAGGAAAAAAGCATAAAATATCAAAATCTGTGGGACAGTGTGAAGGCAGTTCTAAGAGGAAGGTTGATAGTATTAAGTGCCTTCATTAAAAAAAGAAGAAAGATCCTAAGTAAAAAATCTATAAAAATTACACTTCAAGACCCTAGAAAAGGAAGAAAAAAACTAATCCTAAAATTACTAGAAGACAGACAATAATTAAAACCAGAGTCAAAATTTTAAAAATTGAGAATAAAAAAAGAAAGAAACAAAGAGTTGGTTCTTCGAAAAGATAAACAAGTTTGATGAACCCTCAGCCAAACTAACCAAAAGAAGACCAAAATAAAAAAAATTAGAGATGAAAAAGGAGATATCACCAAAGATACTTCTAAAATCCCAAAGGTCATTAGAAACTAATTTGAAAATTTATACTCCAATAAAATGGAAAACAGAAGATATTGACAAATTTCTTGGCAAATATGACCTACTCAAATAGAAAACCTAAACAGACCAATATCAAGCTATGAGGTTGAAGCAACAATTTAAAAACTTGCAACAAGAAAAGCCCAAGACCAGATGAATTCTCAGCCAAGTTCTACCAAACTTTTAAAGAACTAAAGTCAATCTTTCTCAAATTATTCCATGAAAGAGACATAAAACTTCCCAAATCGAGCCGGGCGCGGTGGCTCAAGCCTGTAATCCCAGCACTTAGGGAGGCTGAGACAGGAGAATTGCGAGTTCAAAGCCAGCCTCAGCAAGGGCGAGGTGCTAAGCAACTCAGTGAGACCCTGTTTCTACATAAAACACAAAATAGGGCGGGGGATGTGGCTCGGTGGTCAAGTGCCCCTGAGTTCAATCCCCAGTACCCAAAAAAAAAAAAAAAAAAAAAAAAAAACTTCCCAAATCATTCTATGAAGCCAGTATCACCCTGATACCAATACTAGTCTAAGACATATCAAGTAAGTAAAAGTATAGAACAATATTACTGATTAACAGAGACAAAAATCCTCAATTAAATATTGGCAAACCCCATTCAAAAACACATCTTGTTTCAAGTGGGTTCCACCCCAGGATGCAAGGTGAGTTCAACAGACACAAATCAATAAGTATAATTCACTGGATAGATAAAATTAAGGACAAGAATCCCATGATCATCTCAGTAGGTATGGAGAAAGACTTTGACAAAATCCAGCACCCATTCATGTTAAAAATTCAGGAGAAACTAAGGATAGAAGGAACTTTCTTCAACATTATAAAGGCTATATATAACAAACACAAAGACATCCTCATACTGAATTAGAGAATAACTAAAAGAATTTTCTCTGAAATTGGTTACAAGACAAGTATGCCCATTCTCACAACTCCTGTTCATTATAGTTCTTGAAACTGTTGTCAGAGCAAACAGGCAAGGGAAGAAAATTAAAGAGATACAGTAAGAAAAAAAGAAGTCAAATTATCTGTTTTTTGACAACATGAACCATATCTAGAAGACCAAAAAAAAATCACTCTACCAGAAGACTCCTACAGCTGATAAATTCATAAAGTAGCAGAATACAATATCAACATATAAAAATCAACAATTTTCCTAGACTCCAATAATGAATCTGTTAAGAAAGAAATCAGAAAAACTATCTCATTCACAATAACCTCAAAATAAGTGAAATAAAATATGATATGATACAATATAACACTTAGAAATAAATCTGACCAAGGGGATGAAAGACCTCTATAATGAAAACCATAGAAAACTAAAGAAAGAAATTGAAGACC
This sequence comes from Xerus rutilus, assembly GCA_028644305.1. NCBI lineage: Eukaryota > Metazoa > Chordata > Mammalia > Rodentia > Sciuridae > Xerus > Xerus rutilus. The sequence continues at coordinate 6,642,064 of CM053408.1, read as the reverse complement.
TTATAAGATGGAAAGATGTCCCATGTTCTTGGACAGACAGACTTAATTTCAAAATGGCCATACCACCAAAAGCATTACACAGATTCCACACAATCCCCATCAAATTTCCAATGATATTATTCACAGAATTAGAAAAAGAAATCCTAAAGTAAATTTGGAAGAATAACAGACCCAGGAGAGCCAAAGAAATACTGAGCAAGAAGATTGATGCTTAAGGAATCACAATACCTGACCTCAAATTATATTACAGAGGTATAATAACAAAAACAGCATGGTATTAACATCAAAACAGACATAGACACCAATGGAATAGAATAAAAGCACAGAGAAAATGTGCGTATATACAGTCATCAGATATTCAACCAAGGTGTCAAAAACATATGTGGGGAAAATATAACCTTTTAAACAAATGGTGCTGAGCAAACTGGCTACTCATATATTGAAGAATAGAACTAGATCCTCTTCCCTCATTCTGAAAAAAAAATTCAACTCAAAGTGGATCAAAAACCTAGGAATTGGACCAGAAACTTTGCAACTGCCAGAAGAAAACAGAATCATCAGTCCAACATATTGGCATAGGCACCAACGTCCTTAACAAGACACCTAACACTCAAGAAATAAAACCAAGAATCAATGAGTGGGACAGCATCAAATTAGAAACTCTGCACAACAAAGTAAACAGGTAAGAGCATGAAAGGAAAGTCTACAGAATAGGAAAAAATCTTTACCAGTTTTTCTTCCAAGAGGAGATTAATTAACAGAATATATAAAAACTCAAAAACTTAACCTCCCCCCAAAACTAACCCAATAAATAAATGAGGAAAAGAACTATACAGACATTTCTCAAAAGAAGATACCCAAATGGCCAACAAACATATTTTAAAAATATTTAACGTCCCTAGCAATCAGGGAAATGCAAATCAAACATATTGAGATTTCATCTCACTCCTGTTAGAATGGCAGTTACTAAGAAAATAAACAATAATAAAGGCTGGCAAGGTTTTGGGGGGAAATACACTCATACATTGTTGCTGAGACTGCAAGTCAGTACTTCCACTTTAAAAAGCAGTATGGAGATTCCTCAAGACTATGAATGGAACCATTATTTGACCCAGCTATCCCTCTGCTTGTCATACGTCCAAAAGAACTGAAATTGCCACACTGTAGTGATACAGGCACATCAATGTTTATAGCAGTGCAATTCAAAATAGCCAAACTAGGGAATAACTCAGATGCCTATAAATAGATGAATGGGTAAAGAAAATGTGGTATATATACACAATGAAGTAGTTCTACTTGGCCACAAAGAATTAAATTGTGGTATTTGCTGGTAAACAGATGGAACTGGAGAACATCATGCTAAGTGAAATAAGACAGACTCAGAAAGTCAAGGGTTGAATTTTTTCTATCATATTCAGAAGTTAGAGTAAAATAAGAAAAAGAAAGGGGGGAATCTCATGAAATAGAAGAGAGATCAGAGAAGAGGAAGAGGCTTTGTCATAGCAAATGACCAAACACAACTGCTGTGAAATAAAGAACCAATGAATACAAGCCATCTCTCTTACACCAGCCTCAGAAATCAGTGGAGGAGGTCATAGAGTAAAGAGGATGACTTCCGAGAAAAAGCAAGCCTTGGATCAAGAAAAAACTTACCAATGCCTTGAATTATAAGCAGTTTTCACCAGTACCAACTTCCACCCTTGAATAAATTCATCTTTTGAATTTCTTAGATTCCTGCCTTTTTAAGATCTTAGCCATGTAATCATACTCTGGTAAGAAAAGACATTTGAGGCTTCATGGTGGATTGAAATCATTCAGTTCATGAGCAACCTTCACAAATCCAACAACAAAAATCCCATCTCCCCATGGAACCACAGAATTTCTCTTTTTCCTTCAGTATTCTAGATCTAGTGAATTGTAGTTGTAACTGGAATGAATATGAATAAACAGTATTTCCCCTCTCCTCTCTCCTCCCTCCTCTCCCCTTCTTCCCCCCTTCTCTCTCTCTCCTTTTTAATCAGCTTTTGGTTTCAAACAAATATATAAAGTTGGTTAGGAATTAGCAGATAAATAAAATTAAAATATGAACTTTATATACATATATATATAGATACATAGGTATGTTTGGATTTCTGTGCTTTCTGATTTTATATGCAATTAAGAACACAATGGGAAAATAGATGTCTGAGGAAAGCCCACACTGAAGCCAGCCAGCCTGCTTCCTGGCCCAGAATATTTCAGGAACAAATCTGAGTCTTCAGCACCATTGAAATTCTCTATAAGTTAATAATGTGAAACTAGAAGATAGAAATTAACATCTATGTGACATAAGCAGAATAATAAAAATCATAATGTGGATTTGACAAAATATAGTACTGAAATCTCTTTCACTAGGAAAGAAAATTAAGAAACTGAGATACAAATGGAAGGCTTTGTGTAAAACTGATCAGTTAGTGCTGGCTTGAAATATCCCTTCCTCTTGGAAAGTGTCCCAACATTGTCAATCACATCTCCCTTTGACGTGTCTTTATTGTCTCAGATGTGCACCCTGAGACATGTGGCATTTTAGTGTATTCATTCCTTACAAGTTGCCCTCCCCACCCCTACTCTACCAGGAGGATCCCAGAATGGAACCGTTATTCCACATCCTTGCAGAGTTAGCACCTGGCCATGAACGTGAAACATGTAGTCAGTATATGGATGCATTAATAAGTGAATGAATTGATTAGTCATGCCTAATACGATGAAGACCTTCAAGGAAAAAACCACATAACTCTGTCTCCCTTCCCTTAGTTCTCAGAAAATAATGAACTGTTTTCGATAGAATTTTATTGCCTTTTTTATCTGATATAATATGTATTTTATATATATATTCCTTGGAGAGTAATTTATTTACATATTGATCAAACTAAGAAATCACCACTGCTGAAATTCTTGCAGAATCAAATATTACAGTTTTAACCCAGAAAGTGTTTAATCTGGAAGCATTCATATTTTTCTAAGAGATCATTTTCCACATCTTATTTATAAAGATAGGAACCCCTGAAGCAAGACAGATTAAATCCTTAATAAATTGTAAAATATATCTATATTCAGTCCATGATGAGCTTGCAAACAAATTTGGAGTCATTGTAGTCATGTAAAGTACAGCTATATAGAATATGAATTTAACAAACAAATTCATGAGAAAGGCAAAAATAATAGGCAATAAAAATAATCCTCTGTGTGTATAAAATTCTTTCTGCTTTATAAGGTACTTCTGATACATTAATTCTTGATCTTTGTAAGTATTCAGTGCATTATTTCCATTTTGCCAAGACATAAACTGAGCCTCGGTAAATTAAACAACTTGTTTGCATTCTTGCAAATTTTAAGTGGTAGAGTTGAAACTAAGCTCAGGCTCCTGATTCATAGCTCATTTCTCTTTGTTCCATACTTCAGTATATCTTTGTTACATAACAATTTTGATAAATAAATATATGTAAGCACATAGTATATGTTGCTGTTAATAATAATTCTATTTCAGTACTTCTCTGCAGTATAATGCATGAATGTGAAGTTCTTAAAGTGTAAGCCGATAAAGTATAAACCAATATTATTAAAATTCACAATCTTATGGCATTTAAAAATTGATTTGTCTCGATTGATAGAGAATCCAATTTAGGTTAAATAACTATGTTTATGAAATTACTTCAAGATTTATTGACTGAAGCATGATAACTCATCAACTAGAGTTGAGCTTGCAGGAATTTGAGCAGAAAAGTTAATTAACAATAATTTTAAAACTGCCAAAAGCTGATTCAAGTTTGCCCTGCACTCTGCATACAGAGCAACACGTGGTGGGCTTCAAAGAGAAAGCCATTCCCTCAAACTGTTTACTTTTATGTCATTGAACTCATTATTAAAAATAAGTGAGCAGTATTGATTTGGATGGTTTAATAATTCAAAATGGTTAAAGGCAATAACAGCACTTGAACAGACAAATATTTCCTATTATTGTTTATTACCAACTTTAACGGTAATGACTCAATTAATCCAGGCATGGTTTCCCAAAGCAAATTGAAATGCAATTATCAGACCAATAAGATGCTAGAGTCAGTAACATAAACCTCAGGCAGAAGATTTTACAAAGTGATATAATCAATACTGCATTCGAAGTGGTATATGGTGGTGTTAGTTTGCCACAGAAAATACAGGAATACTTTACCGTTCAAATAACTACTTTGCAAAACATGATTTTAAGTGGCATATACACACATGCTTGGAGTGAGGGCACACACTACTGTTAAGAGGAAATGATGGCTAATAAATGCTTGAATTTAGTGATAGTTAGAAGGAATACAAATTGCCTTATCAACAAACAATTGTTGCATACTGCCTGTGCTGGAGAACAATTCTTATTCATAAATCCAGTCATAGCCATAACATTTAAGTCTCTTATCAAATTTCCCTTTAAAATAATAAACTAATAATGCTAGTAGTTAATAGTTACTTCCACATTTATCCTTGTAATTCCTTCACAATGAAAGGAAACAAGTGTATTGACATACCTTTGATGGAGGAAATGCCCTCTTGGCATCTGTTTCAGTCATCCATCTTGGGCTACAATTCGTTTTCTCCATGAAACTGTACAGTATGTAATTCAGAATTACTGATTCTCTAAAAAACTGAAATGCACAAAGCTATAAATTTAATTCAAATTCCGCCTTGAACTAAAGGAAGATCTATTATTCGCTAATGGTGCACTAAGCTTTCTGACTTTCCTCTTTTTCTTTCCTTTTTATTTTAAATATGAAAGCATTCTTACATCCAACCATAGCATAAGAATAACTACTAATTGGTTTTCTGCTCAAAGAGACTTATCCTTAGTTGGCAACCAAGGTAGCAAGAATAAGATTTTCTCCCACTCGCAGCTTTAAAAATGAGAAGAAAATCTGATGTACAGAATACAGAAAATCTTTTTCAAATTTGATAAACTTGCTAAAGAATTAGTGTTTTTTTTAAACTATGATTGTTATAATGATGACCATTGTTTCCCAAGAAATACAATGACCATCAAGTGTAGGAGAATCATGGAATTAAAATTCCATTTTGAGAATCTTCACAAAATTTAAAGAATATTGTCAAGTGTTACATTTGTTAAAGAAGTAATAATAAAAGCTATACAAAGGTAAAATTAATATTTGCACATACCCTTAATTCCAGTCTCTGAGGTGACCAATATGAAGAGTCTGGAGTATACACTTCCATTAATTTCTCCACACACACACACACACACGCACACACACACACACATACCCCTATATATCTTGTACCACCCAGTTCCTCCTTCAGAAATGAAAACCTCATGGCCTCAGCTGTCGCTTATGCAACTATAAAATGGTTCTCAGCTGTCGGTTATCTTAGGGATGACTTCAGTGGAAGAAAACAGCCCCTTCAAAGCTCCTGTCTCCTTCCGGGGGGCTGTCAATATCTAAGAATGCTCATGACAGGGGTGAAAAGGCCAGAGTGGCTCCTTCCAATCCAGAACACACCTGAAAGACAGTGGCGGCTCGAAAGCACTCGTGAGGTAGATGAGACTCTCACTGGCTCTTCCTGGAAAATCTCCTTCTCCCTAATCACTTGTAAGCCCCTCTCTTCCACAAAGGGGATGGCAAGGACACTCCTGATAAGCCCCTTCTTGGAGACCTCACTGGGGACTCTTCAATATCATGCTGCTCCATAGAGCACAAGCGTCTCATTTTAAGTGTCCACCCCTTGCCTTGTCTTTATCTTACAGTCCCGGACTACCATAAACCCACAGTACCTTATTATAGTTTAGCCTTAAATAGTTAATAGTCTTTCAAAGAAATATAATTGCACACATACAGAGAGAGAGATTAACAGAGGCACTAAAAATGTACCCAGAGAGTTACTTGGGCTGATGCTCTTCATCCCTTCTTCATTTACCCTTTAGCCTAAAGAACTCACAGCATTTCTTAAACAGAGCTCATGGAAACTCTCAGCTATTGTCTCTGCAAGAATGTCATAATTTTCTTTTCAGTTTCGAAGAATATTTTTAGTGAACATAGAGTTCATTAATAGCTCTTATTTTCACTCCTCTAAAGGTGTGACTTCCTGGCATCCGGCCTTCACTATTTATGGAGAGATTCAATATTTATATTTATATTTCCTCCCATTTTTCTTGAAAGGCACCCCACCCCCAAGGTTGTTTCCAAAATCTCTTCTTCTTCTCTGGATTCGGCAGCTTGGCTGCAATAGGCTTACTGTTTTAATTGCTTATGTTTCTCTGGCTGGAAATGTGCTGAGCTTTTTGGACTTGTGGGCTCCTATCTTTCATCAAGTTTTGAAAGTTCTCAATCATGATTGCTCGATGATGTCTTTACCCCATAGACTCCGAAACACACATGTCCTGTTGCTTTGTACTTCTTAAATATTGTTTGCTTTTCGCTTCTCTCTTTGCTTCTTATATTTTAATTTAGATGCTTCCCATTGGCTTGTTTTCTGTTTTACTGATCTTTTCATTTGCTATGTAGTTTTCTGTTGACTACATTTTAATAGTATTCCATTTCTAAAATCACATTTCCATTTCTTATATCTTTCCATTTGACTACTAGAATTTTCTATTTCCATTAGATGATGTCTCCGTGAAACTTTCTCCTTTTGAATTGTCCCACCTTTTCTGCTAGCTTCTTCAGCATTTTTATCATACTTAATATAATCCTTACTGCCTGACGGTTCTAGTACTTGGGTCATCTGTTACTTTTCTCCTATTGACTGTTAACCTTTCTCCACCTTTAACAACACCTCTCTCCTTTAATCCTGTTTCTCCATCCCTTCCTCTCTCCTTCCTTCCTTTTTCCCTTCCTCCATCTCTCTCTCTCACCCTACCTTTCTTCCTTTTTTCCTTCCTTCCTTCCCTTCTTTCTCTACCTCTCTTTCCCTCCATCTCCCTTGTAATTTTCTTATAAGCCCGATACTCATTAAGGACCATTGGAGACTGAAATAATAGTCCTTTTCTTTTCTTCACAGGGCTGCTCACTGAGAATGAGAATCTCATAATTTTATTTTGCACCTATAGAGCTTTTATTCTCTTGAGAATATTAAGTGTTTGTAAACTGATACTGAAACACATCTCAAAGTTTTTGGAGTCAAATCTATACAATAGTTATTTTTTAAATATTAGAATTCTCAGTTGTGTTTTCTTTGAATTACTAAAGGTATAGGTAGAAAGAGTAATTCTTACATGTTGTAAAAAAGTTATGTCACTCAAGGAAACTTCACTCTTAACAATAATTGCCATCATTAAACCAGGTTTATGATGAATTGATGAAACTGCCCATATAAATTGTTTATATCGGATCACAAGACATTGTTTTGGTATGCATTTTACAGACATATATCCCAGGATAGAATAAATTGGAAAATTAACAAAGCAATTGATCTAAGCCCGAAATATGTTGAAATACAAAAGCTTTGTATCATGCATCTATCTCTGCATGAGGCTGATTTCCCAAGGGTACGTTGACACCAACACCAGTCACTCTGAGACCCTGAGGAGCCAATTCCCTTGTGTTCATTTAATTCCGCCAAAAATAATCTCATCAACCAAATTTGCTAATTACTCTCTGCATATAATATCACAAGTCATGTTCTCCATTTAGCATAAAAGTTAGCAAGAACTTTAGGAATCACAGTGAGCCATACTATGGAAGTGAAAAAATATCTGCACACTGGTGTCATTTTCTCCTGACCCTCATGAGTGTGGACATGTGGAGTTACCTCTACACCTACCTGACACTATAACCATAAGAAGTTTTACGCTGCATGCATTTATTAGTTTTGATCTCATCACTACTTATATAAAACTATCACAAATTCGGATATATTTCTGAATTAAGTGAGGATTCCATATCCATCAATTATCATTCCTCAAAATATTAACCCTTGATGAGATAATTCATCATTACATAAATCCTTACAGCATTTGTGAACAACTTTGACACATTTCCCTGGAGAGCTACTTGTTCATATGTAATGTTTTCTTCCCCATGTTTTATTCGTTTGCAAAAAATTTTGGCTCTCTACTGAGATTTTTCCTCATCTATTTCATTTACTTCAATGACACCAAAGAATTCTCCAAATGAAAAGTTTCTGGGTTTAGTTTATGAAATATTGTGGGAAATGCTAACTAAGGAATTAGAAAATGTTTTCTTTCCTCTTTGTTCCGTCTTCTTACACAGTGTTAGATACAAGGCATGCATGGAAAGCTAAGTTACACACCTGTGTCCAGCCTGCTGTGCCTCTGCACCAGCTAACTGTAAAGTAGGTCAGCACGAACACTGCTGCCACCCATGCGCAGGAAACCCAAGCCCTCTCCAGCATCTCCTGAAATGTTTTCTTCTCTTTATATCTCTTTAAAATTTATAATGTGACTAGGCTCCTGTACCTAAAAGGCACACATTCTGTTTAATAGCAGGTGGCCTGTCAGATATTGATTCTAAGGTTTCTAAATTACAGTTACAGAGACTAAACATTTAAAAAAATTCATCATTGCATTCTTATAATCTGGTCTCTGATGTCCTTTGAAGTCCAAAGGAGTAACACATAATATTGTTAACATGTGTGACAACATTTTTTAATGAACAAATTTGAATCCCTCTCTTGAGGAATTGTTATCATTTCCTGACTTGACTCAGTTTTAGGTTTGGGTCTCATTGGTGGGTAACATCTTGTATCAAAACCCTCTGACATGGAATCCATCCTCTTTTTTGGCTGTCTAGTGGCCTACAGTTTCTTGCTCTTAACATCCTGATCTCCCTTGGGGTAGGAATGAGAGAAAATGGCTACCTCTCACTATTCTCACTACTGCAGGAGCCAGATGCTCCATCTCACTGTGCCAGGCAAGGTCAAGGGGACTTAGAGGTCAGATGCATGGCTATCAGTAGCAAGAGCACACAGCAATGCCTGTTTTTGTGTCCTACATGCTGTGACTTCTATTGCCCAGCCCTTCAGACCTGCCTCCCATGATCTCTTCCTACATCCCAGTCTATACTCAGTGCACCATCAGATTCTATGAGCTTCAATATCCTTGAAATAGACTCATTTTTAGTTCTAAATTAACATTGCCAGAGTTAGTTCTTACTGCTTGCAACTAAGATGCATGCTTGTTTTGTGGATTGGAAACATCTGTATCTACAGTGGAGATCCAGCTGCCTTCAAGTCAGAACTACTGAGCTCAGGGCTCAGTACTGGACCTAGACGATGATGGAAAGTCATGCATCTAGTTTCAAGAGTATAATGTGCACCTTCCTTCTTTCTAGGATTCACTTGGTTATCGATGTTAGAAAGCATTTTTACTATAGATACTGCTTCTATTGGAAATTAGCTGTTTCTAGCAGACTCATTAAAAATGTATTCAGTAAATATTTATTAAGCTTCAATATGCCTGGGTGATCATGTTCAGAACTCAGAACAGAGCGATCAACTCCAGTGTTTTATGATCACAAGGCTCTTGAAACTTACTTAGTTTTTGGCTATGGAGCAAGGAGAACTTATTGAATACATGCTAGGCCTTAGGGATTGGATATACACAGTAAATAAACACATGATCACTGTCCTTATTAGAGAGTTTAGAACATAGTGCAAGAGACCTGAAGTTAAGAACTGATTACTGGATAATGTCAAGAATATTCTGGTTGCCATAGAAACAAATAGTATGGTAGCAGAAGGGAATCAAAAACCAAAGCATCTGGGAAGGTACCAAAGAAGGGTCTGCTAATTAAATGGAATTGTGAAGCTGGACAGAATAAAAATTATTCTAGGCCAAAGCAGATGTGTGAGGCATGGAGATGTCAGAGGACCTCATGAACAGAACAAAGTCTACCTTCTAAGGCCAAAGCCCATGGAGTTGGTAGCAATGGGGACAAAACCAAAGAGATATTCTACCTTGTACTTTCTTCCTTTAAACAGACAAGCCGTTCCACTACTGAAGTCAATCTCCATCCACAGACTCTACAAAACCCTATAGGATTTCTTTGTATACTTAAAGCTTTCATACATATAAGAATTATTTTCATGTCTTTAAAAATTCACCACCAACAGCATCTAAAAGGCCTGTAACATTTGAAAAATCCAAAAGCAAAATGTGGAAATTCTCCACCTCCCATTCTTATTAGCAATAAGTGAATTTACCCTTCTTGAGTTTTTGGCAATCTGATGGGTTATTTATGACATCTTACTGATGTTTTTATATTATCCTAATACTATTGAATTTGAGCATCCTTTAATATGATTTCTTACCATTTGTGAATTTTCTAATTATATCCTTTGCTATTTTTTCCTTTTTGAGAAGAGGAACTTAATTGTACTTTCATATCAAATTATATGAGCTCTTAGCATTTTATAAAACATTAACCCTTCCTCATCATGTGAAAATATTTTCTTGTATCTACAATTTTAATGTTTTATATTTTGGAGTCCAAAGTAATCTTTAAATGGTATGCAACTTAAGTGTGACTTCTTTTCTAGCTTCTGTGCTTTTAGTCTTGGTTCAAATGTTCTTTGTATCAACCTGATGTGAACAAGACGTTTTCATTTTTATTTTCTTTCTGATGATCAGTTGCATCAACACCATTCATAAGCTAGGCAACTGTTTTCACTCTAAATTAAACTCTCTTTTTTAAAATTTTATGCTTCATAATATAAATCTGATTCTGGAACCTCCATTGCATTGTTACACTGATCATACAAAATTGCTAGGATGAATTCAAAATGGTCTTAGAGTCTGTTCCAGGGGCTGGTGAGGCCGACACTCCTCAGTTTTCCTTTGTCATAATGTCTACCTGGGCTATTGATCTATCCATGTCACTGTAAGAAATGACTACTTAATTCCACCAGGAATACTTTTTATAATTGTAAGTGGAGTTGATACTAGAAACAAAGTTATGTTTTTTACTTTTTCAGATTCTAAGTAAGTTTTGTTTAATTCTCCCACTATGATTATGAATTTGCCTATTTTCCTTAGTACAGTCAAGTTTTCTTTTTACCTTTGTAGGTAGCATACAGGGGCACTTGTGTGTGGAAGTGCTGCATCTTTCCAATAAATAGAACCTTTCATCATTACATTGGCATATCTTTTATCAGTGGCAATACCTTTGCCTTACAGTTCATCTTCTACTCTATTCATATAACTATCGGCTTTTCAAAATTTTTATTCACTTGGTTATATTTTTAATCATTTTATTTTTAATTTTTGATCTAGGTTTTACATGTCTTCTTACTAAACAGTATGTACTGGATTTTAATTTTTATCTTTTAAGTCTAGTATTTAGTCACATATATAATTGTTAATATAGCTGGATTTATTTTGACCATCTACTTTCATGATTTTTGTTCAGATTTTGATATTTTTTCTCTTCTTTTTTTTCTCTTGCTGTATATATTACTTTTATTTTATTCCAATTTTTTCTTTTGCTTGTTTATGTCACTTTCCAAGTTTTAACTTATATACTTACTAATATTTATACTTTTCTCACAAGCAATGTACTACTATGCACCATTTAGTATTTTGTTTTTCATGTGTTTTAGTTTATTCTTATCTTTTCTCTACCTGAAAAGACATTAGTAGTAGTAGTCTCTGGACTCAATGTTCTTGCTTGATTCTTCTTACTGCAAAGACAGAGTAGATAGAATGATCCAGCTTCTAGAACCAATTTCTCCATCAGTTACTACTCCAGACTTTAGTGGCTTAAAGCCAACACCAGTTGGCTCTTTCTCCTCTTATCTCTTTCTCCTCAGTGGTTTGGCTAACTGAGCTTGGCGAGGACAGACGGCATTGCTGAGCACTTTTCTCCGTGTGTTTCTTTGTCCTCCATGAAGCTGCACACACCTTCTTTACTTAACAGGAGCTTCTCAGTACGGCCAGCACAAGCTCACTGCAAGCCCACTGCTTAGGTCTCAGTTGCCAGTGTCCCACGGGCCAAAGAAAGTCATAAGTCAATATGAGAAGGAACTGCACAAAAGCATTGTTTAAGAAACGGCATGATCCAGCAGGTTTGGATGTCACAGACCCTGTATATGTCTATCAGATACTCGTCTTTAGTATAGATCATAGGAAAAGAGCTATGAGCCTTCGGAATGTTCTGATATGAGTGATTCTGTAAGCACGAGTCTTCTTTTTTTTAATTTTATTTATTTATTTATTTATTCTACTTAGGTATACATGATAGCAGAATGCATTTTGATTCATTGTACCAGATGAAGCACAACTTTTCATTTCTCTGGTTGTGTGTGATGTAGAATCATAACATACATGCAGTCATATATAAAGCTAGGGCTATGGTGTCCATCATATTCTACCATCTTTACTGTCCCCATATGAGTCTTCTTAGATACCTCTTTACTAGGATAATTTTTGCTAACAATGCCATTTATGATGAACAACTGCTTCTGTGTTTTTGAGGTTATGGGTCATACTGTACCCTTGTGATCATATAGTGTTTTCCTTTGTTTTGGTATCAGGGATTGAACCCAGGGGTGTTTAACTACTGAGCTGCATCCCCAGACCTTTTTATTTTTTTTTTTATTTTGAGACAAGTTCTCACTGAGTTTCTTAGGACCTCACTATGTTACTGAGGCTGCCTTTGAACTTGAGATCCTTCTGCCTCAGCCTCCCAAGCTGCTGAGATTACAGGAGTGTGCCACTGTTACCCAGCCATACAGTTTCTGTTAACAAATGCAATTTGTGTCTATGTTTTTCTCTGGGAGGCTGCAATGTGAGCAGCTGAGATCGGTCTCATAGGCATGCGGTGATCTCCAGTGATAACCCTGGATGCTAAAGCTTAGGTGACCAGAAACATGTGTTTTCTCGTGTGTATAGAACTCTATATGAAGTACATTCTTTCTCCCACATCATGGTTTTTGAGAGAAATAAACATGTCCACACCACTTCACTGGAAATAAGTACCTAGGATCTTGTTTATTGTACTTCCTGGACTTTTTCTCATGTCCATTTTTCTTTGCTAATTTTAATCTATATCTGCTCATAGTAATGAACTATAACCATGCATATAATAGCTTCAGAAAGTGCTGTGAGTCCTTACAAGGAACTCTCGAAACTGAGGGTGGGGATCTCCAACACAGGCATAAACGCCCATGAGCAATATTGACTAAAACCATTAATCTGTGAGCCTACTACAGAGAGTGAGAAAGAGCTGGACATCAAATAAAGGAATCCCACTTCCTAGTAGATCCTAGACCTATTAGAATGATTAAATCATTCTGAACAGATTATTTACCTTGGAAATCAGACTTATCTAGATTATTCCTCAAAGCAATTTTCCGAGGGGAAAAAGTTAAGTGCACAGTCTAGGAAACATTACATAATATGAGCTCCTTTTGGGGATCCTCCTAGTAAATTTTCTAAAAAATACTCAAACAATAAAGAAACTTGTTAAATTTTGTTTAGGCTTATGTTTCCAATCTTATAGACACATGGATATTCCTTTTCATGGAGATATTTTTCAAAATATTTGTTACTATCTTCTGTAACACATTTTAGAAAAGTTTGGTCTATAACCATGTTAATATATTTATCTGATTTGCTTTGTCAAACAGTCAATATTTGGAGTCTGAATGTACTTGACAGAGATACTAGCATGTTAGAGTTCAAATCTGTTCAGCAATTTAGATCCACCTCTGTAAATCTGGCAAAATAACAACTTCCTTAAGTCTCTGTTTTTTCATCTGTAAAGTAGAACATAATATTAGTGCCCAACTCACTAGATTGTTATAAGGAAATAATGAAATAACATGTACAGAGTAGGCAACCCTACACATAGGGTAATTCTTTCAACATAGTCACCATCTTCATTGATGGTAACATAAATCTCATGGGAGACCTTTCATGCTCTGATCCTCACGTTTACTTTCTTCTCCCTCCAGTTCCAAGGCTAGCTTAGTAACAGAGAGGTAACAGGAAGAACCCCAAAATGAAAGCTAAATTCAAGGTCCCTACATGTCCAGGGAAAGAAAGAAAAAGCAGATATTCTATTTTATGGCCAATTTGCAGAGTTCAGTGTTATGTTCATGAAGGAAAATAGTATTTGCTCCTCAAATTTTAGAATTTTATTCTAATTTTATAGAAAACTGCACATAGAAGAAAATAATAATTTAATGTAAGAACTACCTGCACTCCTGAAGCAAACTTTATGTCACACCTCATATTATATTTACTTACTCTAGATTATGCACCCCCTAAGGCTGAGAACTCTGTACAACTCAAAAACTTTGGGTTTATTCAACTCCATTTCAGTTACTCTCTAAATGTGTCAGCATTTGAATTCTTTCTGAAAATAACAGATCTTTGAGATGCATGTTCAATTTTGGAGGAATCTTGGGCAACTTTCAGGGAAAAAAAAAAAGCTGCAGTGAATTAAATGGTGCCGTGGAAGGCTATATAAAGAATCCTTCAGCTGAAGTATTCTGGCAGCAGCATATTCCAGCCAATGAGGCCATTCCAAATGTGTATCTGACCATTATTTTAAATTTGAAGATATGCCACTGTCAAACCATAGGAAAAACAATTGACAGATTTATTGGTAGTTCTCATTTAGTATAATAAGGCAATGGTATGTCGTGAATAATTTGTCCCTTAAAATACTAAGAGTGTCAAAATCCATGCAGTAATTTACTATGAAACATTGTTTTAGCAGGGTTCAAGGTTATTCTTACACAGAAGCCTCCCTTGGTTGTGTTCCATTTGCTTTCTTTAGTGAGTAAACGGGCTGACCACACAGGTACTGCCTGGTAAAGAGCCCTCACCCCAGTTGACAGTTTCATCAGTCAGATGCAGTCTGTCGTGTTGGAGAGCAGGTGAAAACCCTCGGGACTGTGGAATGATTCATGCAAGCTATGATGCTGAGGGCAAGGCAGAGTCCAATGCAGGCGACAATTAGAAGAGGTAACCAGAAGGATGAAAAATTCAAAAGCTATTTCTAATCATCTTCTTTCTTCTACTTTATAGTTCATAAAATAATTACACCCTGACACAATTACTCCAAAGTAATGCAAATAAACTGCATAATGGAGAAAACAGTTTGAGGTATGATCCATTCAAAGTAATGGAGAGTGAACTCCACTTTAAAATCAGGTGCACAAACCCAGCTGTTGGGCACATCCTGACCAAAGTTTGGCAAGTCAGAGGTTAACTGTGTGTGGCAATTCAATACTTGGGCAGAGTTTTTTTTTTTCAGTTTTCTAACTTCTTTCAGTTAATCATTTATAAAAGCAGAGTTAAGGCTAATAAAACTATACAAAATATTCAGATCATGATTTAAGAGAAAAAAACTGTACAACATTTCCTGGTGTGTATGAGAATACTAATTAAATGGTCATTTAAATTCTAGACAAAAATTTAAGTCCCCAGCATATTCAGTAATTTAAAAAACAGAGCAAATACAATAGGGGTTGTATGGAAAACACTCTTCCTGATATTTTGTTAAGTTAGGTTTTACATTTTGAAAGGGATGGATATTTTCTAAAGAACTCTAATGTGTTCTAAAACTTGAAGTACTATATGTGACTAATTTCCACTATCATCAATGGGTCCAACACCACACAACTGAACTTAAGACCCCTTTGCTTCCTCTTTCTCTCCTCCCCATTGGGAGTTATTTGTCCTAGATGAAGACAATTTTCTGCGCAGAGCATTTACCAATTAAAAAATATTAATTTATGTAATGCTACAGTTTGTTTTCAACTGAGTCATCTTTAACACATAAATCAATGTAATGGTCACTAATATTTCAAAATTGTGATAAATAGAAGTAACCTAAATATCATATCATTTATAGTTTTTTAATTACTATTATCTATACTGTGAATATCTCATCCAAACAACAGTATTACGCTGTCCACTCTGTACAAACATCTCTCCCTCATAGCATCTCTGACCCTATCTAAAGCTCCTTTTACTATTTCACGTTGCAGCTCCTGTCTCTGCCCAGGGCAGCATGAAATATAAATCACTACTTCAATGTCCCCAGCCACTCTTTTGTGTCTTGACAGTTCCAATCATTCTCAAGAAGAATGCCTAATAGCCTTGGAAGCCTTAGTTATGCACTGCCACGTCCCTGACTTTCCCCCCTATGATATTATTTTATCCTATGGCATAGCAGATGCTTAATTTGATCGATTAAATCAAAGAGCAAGCTTTTCAGGCTTTCAAATTTTTCTTGCTTCAGTTGATTCTCCAACTTCTTTATAAAGTTTATAATTCATTATTCTCCTGAGTACATGAGTATATACACATGTATGTGCCTATTGATAAGCTATTAGGTAAAAGAGAACTTTGGGGCATAAAAGCTATTGTAGTATAGGGTGGAAAGTTGGACTGGCAGTTGGATAGAATAACCAAAGCCACTGTCTCAGGTATCATAGTTAATGAAAGATTCTATTTTTAAAATATTTTGAAGAATTGTCTCATTCTGTGTTCAGGTATTCTTGTTTTCTGTTGCTTTTTTGGACTTATTTTAAAAGGTAGCATGTGAATGATGTAGAATGTTCCGATTCCAGTGGATCCTGTGAATGGCACACTCTGTAGCCTCCAGCGATATTACTTCACCTTTTCCTTTCAGCAGCCAACAGTGTCAGTGCCGGCAACACAGACGCACACGCAGTATGACCAAGAATTTTTTCCTCAGAGAAACAAATTAACAGGTGTATCTTATGCAGTCATTTAGATTTATTTATACCACTGTCTAAAACTATGAGTTAACTTAGCATTCAAAATAATACTCTTGGGCTGGGGTTGTGGCTCAGAGGTTGAGCTCTTGCCTCACATGTGTGAGGCACTGGGTTCAATCTTCAGCACCACATAAAATAAACAAAGGTATTGTGTTCATCTACAACGAAAAAATATTTTAAAAAAACAACACTCTTCATATTAAAGTGATTTTAAACTCTTGATGTCTATTATGTCTATTCTAATATTTCTTCATTGCACTAAGGACGAACGTGGCAGCCCTGTGGTCCCATTACTTACTGTACTCAAGGGTCAAAATTGAGAGCTAAAAAAGGCTCATGGATGTATCAAAGGATGTCACAGCAGATATTCAAATTCTTAGAGGCTAGAGTAACATGTCTTATGTTCTGTGAAGCCTAAACTCTAAGAAGGTGTGCGAAGGTGCAGACAATACTGGATTACCCCTCAAACACCAACGCCCTTTCTTCTCTATTCCTTTACGCACTCCCAGAGCGTCCCCGTTTACATCATCTTACCTTGTAACTACATCCATCACAGCAGCACGGCTCAGTAGGTTACACACACACAACAATGACCTTTCCGAAGAATGTTTGAATCTGACATAAAAATGTGGCGCAGCCTAATTGCCACACGCATTCTATTCTTAGTAAAATATCAATGCTCAGCAAACCTTTACATCGAATAGAACAGATTTGTGATGCTCAGAACAGCAGATGTTAGTTTGCTATTACATTAAAAACGGAACATAAAAGAGAAAGATACCCGCTTGTATCATATGCTGGGAGGTGATCATCTGCATCTGCTTGGCATGTTTGGGTCTAAATGAAGCGAGTTGAGTTTCCAAAGGGAATATCCATTACTGCAGCATAGTCAAAGCAATTCCATTTCTGTCCTGCGGCACTCATCAATCAAAGAACGAGTCAAATATTCACATCACAGCTTCGGCGAGAAGACCAAAAGGATCCAGGTATCACATGCCAGGTACTGAGCGTGTGCAAGACTCTGAAGAGGAGAGCCTGAGCAATGCTGGCCCCACAGGTCACAGGAAGCCTTGGGAGCACGGGATTGCACCGTCTTCTTGTCACTCTCTGCAGTTAATTTAATTAGCCTCTCTCTGCACTGGTATGGCTCCTCACCTCGGGTAGCCACGGATGGGAAGTCCCTCTCATGGATGCCCCTGCTAGTTGAGCTCTCTCTGCTGTGGAATGGTGATACGCCTCAAGCAAAAACAGGGTCAAACTCTCCCCACTGATTTCTGAAAAAAAACATATATATACATATATATATATATATATATATGCTTCTCCCAACCACCTCTGCATTATTATTTTGGTATCATTTTTCATGGAGCTGTACTTTCTACACACACACACACACACACACACGCAGAAAATGAAAAAAAAAATACCCAACTCTTGCCCATGCCCAGAGGTAGAAACTAAAATCCAATTATCCAACTGATAGAAATACACTATATCTTTAAAAGGAAGAGTTTATTTTAATTTAAAAATAGAATATCACTGCCTTTATTTAGTATGTGATTAAAGTTTTACAAGGAAGGGCTGGGATTGTAGCTCAGCGGTAGAGTGCTTGCCTCGCATGCGTGAGGCCCTGGGTTCGATTCTCAGCACCACATACAAACCAATAAAATAAAGACATTGTGTCCATCAACAACTAAAAAAAAAAAAATATTTAAAAAAAAAAAAAAAAAAAAGTTTTACAAGGAAGTGTACCATTGCTGACATATGAAATGTAGCAAAGTGTGATGCTGATATCTAGCTTAAATTTTGATTGCTATAATGTATTTTTAAACTTCACCTTCTGTCCAAATTCATAAATTAATAGGGAAATTTTATTGATGAACTTCATAAAGTAATATTTTATTACACCAATCCAACTCCTAGAATATAGATAATTCTTCCTTTCTTCCTGAAACAAAAGCATAATCTATTCCCAAGAGCTCAAAAATTCAGAAATTTTGGTTAGAAGAATCATTAAAAGGTTATTTGTCTTCAACTATAATGTTCACCTAACAATAAATTAGACAGTTATAAAATAATAAATTACAAAGTAAAATTCATTTTCAATTCCATTAAATTCTCTTCTGAGAAGTATAGTTTCATAAATACTAAATGAATTTTATGGAAGAAAAGCTGTATTAAGACAAATTAAGTTGAAATTTGAATTCAAGATGAACAACTACTAATTATTACCTCTTTCCTTCTGAGACTATATTGAAGTGATTGAAAATAATAAAAATAAGACAAATTCCAGAAAAAAGTTAAAAACAAATAGAGGAGGCCAAAATCCAAGAAAAACCTAGGCAAATGTATGGAAGATGAGCAAGATCAACTTGAAGAACTCAGAGAAGACCGAAGAGAAAGTAGAAGGCATTCAACTCTTGGCAGAATGAGGGAGGAGTGGGTAGGAGGGGGGCAGAAACTGAGGCAATCATAATTTACTGGTGGAGAATGGAATTCTGAGGACTTCGAGTTTCAACAGCAAATATCAGGAAGTGTTCAGCTACAAATAGAAATTACTTTATTGATCAGAAAGGCTATAAGACAGAGGTAAGTGTCTGAAAACTTGACAAGACTTGGGGACCAGTGTCTAATCCCAGGGACTTCCCCTTTGGTCTGTCTCCCTTGCTTACAGCCACATCTTCATATGCAAGAAAGGCCTTTATGCCCCAGCTGAACTTAAGGCTTTCTCCTGAAAGAAACTGGTCAATCTATCAGGAATAGGCATGCTCAATTCTGGTCTCATGCCTAAGTCTTTAATTTCACGGTTTAATTCTCTGAATAAGTTTATTTTCAAATTGGACTATGCTACTCTCATTGTCTCCCCTTACCTACAAGAACTATGATTTTTATCCAACTCACTATAATAAACTAGGTAAAAAGCAGAGATTACTGTCTGTGGCATCTTCATTTTGAGACCATGAGAATTCCTGCGAATGACTATGCTAGAACATTTTGTTTTCCACCAACCCCTCAAGAGAGTAGTTATTAAATCCACAGAAAGTGTTGTCTTTTAATTTTTGTAAAGATATTAAGGTATTATTACGTCAATAAAGATTTTCAGGGCTGAAGACTAAGGGAGAAAACTGTCCAGCCTGATGAGTTTAGACTTTGATAACTGCTGCTTGTCTCAAGGCCTGCGCTACCCCAACCCCAAATGTGTACAGAGGACTGGGGCTGCAGCTCAGTGGTACAGCACTTGCCCAGCATGCATGAGACATTGGGTTCAGTCCCCCTTACTGAAAATTAAAAAAAAAAAAAAGATATATCTGAGCAGAACTTTCAAGAGACTTATAGGACTGGGGAAAATTTGGAATTTAGAGTTTAGCAATAAAAATAGGATCTGAAAAAAAACAAAAGCACATAGTTGTGACTCAAAATAGCTACCCCGGAAGAATGAATTTGAAATAGATCACCCCTTATGAGACTTGAAGGCCAGATTCAAGTCTTCTGAATTCATGATTGCATTAAAATTATTAAGAATAGCTAATATCCTAGCCTACCTTTCTGTCTGAAACTAAACCAAGTCATTTAGGAGTGTGATAACATCATCGAAAGCATCAATTCACCTCTTCAATTTTTAATATTGCATGTATGGTGTTCAATAAAAAGTAATCCAATATAAGAATGCAACACTCAATTGTAGACCAAGAGAATAAATTATGATAGAAACAGACCCATGACAAACCCACAAAAAGGAGTTATTAGATGAGATGTTTTAAATAAAATAATAGTAATTAATATATTCAAAGAATTAAAAGACAAAATGAAGAACGTAGACAAGAATTAAAACTGTAAAAATTAAGCAAATGAAAATTTTAGGACTGAAATTTTAATAATTGAAATTATAATGCAAAGAATGGGTTAAACTTGATTAGAAAAAGTAGAAGCAGCAATATAACACTGGAAATCGGAACAAAATACCCAGACTAAGGTCAAGAAAGGTAAATTAAAACAAAACAAAACAAAACAAAAAACTGCCACACATTTGGAACACTTGAAAACATTTTATGTTTTTATAATTGTAGTCCCACAGAAAAAGGATCAAAAAAGACAGTAAATCTGCAGGTTGAAGTATGTTATGAATCTGAAACTTAAGGGATATGAACTGGGAAAACACTCCTATTTACATCCTCATAAGGCTGTCAAAAACTAAAAAGCAGGAAAAACAGAAAAACTAGCCAGAGGAAAGAATGATACATTATCTGTAAGGAAGCAAATCTGAGTGACAGCTAACTTCAGAGAAAAATGAAATAAAATAAAAGACCGTAAGAAAGGAACTTGATGATAAGGAATGGTATCTTCAAAGTACTGAAAGGAAATCGCAGAAAAATTTGCAAGAATTTGTCACCTCAAATCCATACTTAGAAGATACTAAAGAGTGCTTTATTGATGGGCAGTAAATGATCCTGCTGGGAGTTCAGAAATGCAGGAGTAGATGAAAAATAACAGAAAAGATCATTACACAGCAAATTGAAATGAATATTGATTGAGCAACAACCACAGTGTCCTGAGAGGGTTAAATTATCTACAGACTAAAAATATTTGTTGACACTGCCAGAACAGCCCAGGTCAGAAGTTGCATAAGTATATGATTAAAAGTACTAATATCCTAGATTTAACAAACTAAAGGGTTACGAGTTTTACTATCTAGGACATACTAAACATATAAAAATAAGAAAACTACCAAACTAATTGAAAAAATGAATTAAAATAAAAATAATAATTTTTAGTATACTCAATATCCCACCAAAAGAAAAGAAACAAGAAAAAAATTGAAGGGAGAATGGATAAGTTTAATCTTTGAATTAAAGGACAAAAATAGCCAAATTATATTTAAAAATTCTAACTATATGTTGCTTACAAAATAAAAAAAAATGCTCTTATATAAATATACAGAGGGGCTGAGCATAGGAATATAAAATATAAATGATAATTCTAAACTTACATATGCAAGATTATATTGGTCCAAATATTACAATAGAATTGAAATGAAAATAGCAGGAGGCTGAATATATCACTTTGATTATAATAGTCGATGTCCACTGAAGGAAAAAAATAACTTATTGTAACATAAATAGTTCGTTACAAATAATTGTATTCACACTTCTTACAGACTAAAAGGGAAAAAAGAAACACTAGGCAAGAGCTAGGTAATGTGTGTAGGAAGCACAGCCCTTCTTAGGGCTCACAGAGCAGAAGGAGGGAGTTGGGTCATCGGAACTGAGAAGCTTGGAGAAACTTGTCAGAGGGGCCTGGTGGAGCTAGCCCTAGTGGGGTGAGGCTCTTAAAAGTGTCTGGAGGTCCTTCAAGATAAACCTCAGAAGATAAAGATAAACCTCAGAACTGGGACTTACAGCCCTGAGGAAAGAGTGCTGTCCTGTGAAGCAGTTATTTCCAGAGCTTTGAGAAAGGACTTGGGAAGTAGGGACTCAGCCTTCTGAGAAGGTAGTCTGATTGTGGCAGGGTCTTGAGAGAAAGAGGGATTTGGCAGCACTGGGAATCAACCAGTCACTCCTGGGATCAGTCTCCACAGTCTTGCATGAAACCTGCTTGATGGAGTAGCTCACAGGAATTATGAAACAGGAAAGAACATCTTGGTTCATTTTGTGCTGCTATAACAGAACACCTGTGAGTGGGTAACTTATAAAGAACGGAGATTTCTTTCTTACAGTTTTAGAAATTGGGAAGTCTAAGGTAGACCCCCCACATGGCTAAGGACTTCTTTCTATGTCATTCCCACTGCAGACAACAAAAACTAAGGGAGGACATGTGAGAGAGAGCGGGCTTGCAAGAGGGGGCTGCACTCCCCTTTATAACAATCCCACTCCAGTGGTAACTAAGCCATTCTCACCAGACAAGCAATATAAGACCTAAATAGAGTGCTCAGGACCTAACAATCTCACATTAGGCCTCACCTCCCAACACTGTTTTGTGGGAATCAAGTGTCCAATACATGAACTTTGGGGAACATATTCAAATCATAGCAAGGAGTAATTTCCTCTTCCCTCTTACTAATTTCCACCTTCCTTTACTTTATCCTATTAGAAGAATCTATTTAAAAGAAAAAAAACAGCTGGTATAGATAAAATGTAACTTGCAGAATCTCAGACCAGCAACCTACATCACAGTCCAGAAGGGAGGACTTGAATCTAAGAAAAATACTTGGTAACTGAGTCAACGGCTTTAGATTTTCAGTATCCATAAGCACTCTGCCTAGTGTATCTGAACTTCCTTACAGCCACAGTGAAATAACCCCTTTGCTCTACAATATGAGACTATCCTTCATACAATCAAGGTCAATCTCATCCTCTCCCAAAAAAATGGGAGATAAAACTCCTGAGCAATCATTGTACCCTTTTCTGGGTGAAAGCCACCATACTCATCTTTTGCTGATGTTAATTACTCCTTGAATTCAGATACCTGCACATTTAAATATTCTACAAACTATATGCTATACTAAAGATAACAATAAACAATATCCTTAAATAAAATTAAAAGGGAAGGAGGAAATAGGCTAAAAAGAAGCACACGTATCAAGAAGTGGAGTAGGCAAGACAAGACTGGCTTAGGTGACAACTCTGGAATGAGTCATATTGCTGATTATTTATAATTTTTCTTTTCCTACACATTTTATGGTCCCTTGGCCTTGAGGCAACACTTTGACATATTAGAATTCTTTTTTTTTAACTTGGATATTTATTTTTTTCCTTTTATCTCCACATTTTTTATTGGTACATCATAGATGTGCATAATGGTGAGATGTATTGACCTATATTTGGACCTGAACATAATATAACAATATAATTTGGCCAGTATTCCTCAGGACACTCCCCGCACCCCAACTCACACTCTCTGGTCCTTTTCCTCTAGTCTACTGATCTCCCTTTGCTCCTCATACAGTCGCCTCCACCTTTCCTCTGCTTTGTCCTCTCTAGCTCTTACTGGGATTCTTGACCTTACAAGGGGAACAAAACCTCTATTCACAAAGGATGTGTATCTTCAAGCTTTGATTACTTCCGGAGCAGGATAATGCCCCTTTTTGGGTGGGACACAAAAGTACCATAAGATACCCCAGAGAATCACCTGCATTCCAGAGCATCTTCCCTGATTCAGTATTTACAAAAATCCAACATTCCTTTGATATTTAGAATGAATCACCCAAACCAGAATGGTAACCCTGTTTCATTTCTTTGTGGTTTTCTTTATGGTCTGTTTGTTCAGGGCATGGAAATATTTCGTTCTGGATCCAATGTACAATGCTAATATAATAAGCCAGAGAAAAAGCATCCATATCTACAAATAAAGTTGCAAGTACATTCCTAAAATTAAGGTCCAGTGAGGCATTTATAGCCATCCCAAAGAAATATGTATGTGAGTCTTGTGTATATTAGTAGGGAGATTCTATATAGATGAACTTGATCATTTATAGTGCATAATAAATTCATGTTGACTAGTACATGCCTACTTCTACTTACTAATTCAAAATCAGTGGATTGAAAGCAACAGGAGTAGCTCGGTTCATTACACTTGTTAGGTCAATCCACAACACACACGCCGTAGTGCTGATCCAGATCGATTCCTCTCTAGCAGGGCAGTGCCAGAATTTCTAGTTATTTGATCTCAAAGGATTTCAGAGGATTTGAAGTCATGGGGAGTTCGATCAATTTACAATCACAAAATGATGCTTATCCTTTATTGAGAATCAGGACTCAGACAATAGATTTTTTAAAAAGCCATAATTGCTACATCTTATTGCTTCTGAAAAACACCCTTCACTGAGCACACAGAAAACAAAAACTTCCTGAAGAATACACAACAGATATGCAGAAGACACTTATACCTATTAGGTGCAGAGCAGGTCACCTTTCCTAGCTAAGTTTTTTTTTTTGATACAACTTGTATGCTTTTAATAACACTGAATCATTTCTATTTAACACAAGCAATCTTTGTCACTAAAAACCTTCTTCACTAATTTTATTTTTCCTGAATTAAGCCACTTCCATTATGTCACCCATTAATCTACTGAAACAACAAAAATGAAATAGTAAATTTATCATAAACAAAATGAAAATTTTCAAGTAAAAGTATAACTATTTCAACTGCATTCATTGCTTGTGCTAATGCTTGTATGGGGCACCCCACTGTTCATTGTGGTGACCTATTCTGACTTCTGTTGCTCTGCCTCACTAGAACATTGAGACAAAACAATTTTATGTGATAAGATCAAATCACAGATTTATTTTCTACAATTTAAGGAATATTGAAATAACTATCATTACTAAAGATTGTGAGCCTTAAAAAGTATTTTTATGTGCCAAAGTAATTTTGTTTTGCAATAACAAAAATTTTAAGAAAACTCAGAATAAAATCAATAAGGTATCTAACTCTTGCAAAACATTTTTCACAATATATTCCTAGTTGATTAACATTGAATAATCTGTTTAAAATCTAATAAGATACAGTTTGCCAATAAATATATAAAGAGAGTTAGAAATAAAAAGAAAGAGGGGTACCTTTTGTTTAAACATTAGGTAGCTATTCTAGAGTCCAAAAGGAGAAAGTTTAAACATCTGCATAAATGAAGACAATTATTTGGTTTGGATCTATAATTTATTCCATAACTACTATATTTTATAAAAATAGTGTATTTTCATTAAAAAAAACATTAAGTACAATGTAACAAAAAGAAACTGGCAAGTAACAATGTTTGACAAATTGACAATAAGAGAAGATTTATTACAAAAAAAATCTAATAATGGGATATGACATCATCAAGATAATGGAATAGGAAGCCTTCTCTCTCATTCCCCCATGGAGACAACTGAAAGACAACACGTGCACTAATTCCCTTTGTGAGAAATTCAGAACCCAATTAAAGAGCTCCTGTACCCCCAGGCAAATGCAAAACTAGCCTCACTGAAGTGGGCAGGAAAATTCATGACACTTACTCATTATATCCTTTCCTTGCCGCTCAGCAACTCTCGCCTTTTCCCTGGGGAGGGAAATAGAAGGATTGAAATATACATGCAATGTTCAGACTTTTAGGTGGACTGTCTGAAGAAGTGGTTTCTGTCCTGCTAAATCCAGGCACTGACAGGAAGGGTACCAGGTTGAGGGCTCTTGAGTGTGAAGGTGACAGCTTGAAATAGTACTGACTTGCCTTTTAGTACTGATTAGCCTTTTCTACCAACTAATCAGGGACCAAGTAGAGGAAAATCCTCTCAGCTCCTCCTCGAAGAAGAACTGGAGTATGCATTCAACATTCCAGCTTTTTAGAGGCTATCTAAGGAACTACTTTCCATCTCACCTGTCTCAGAACATGAATGGGGAACCCAACATACTGTAGATTCATAGACGCTAATGAGAATAAAAGAATTGGGTGAT
This sequence comes from Xerus rutilus, assembly GCA_028644305.1. Classification (NCBI taxonomy): domain Eukaryota; kingdom Metazoa; phylum Chordata; class Mammalia; order Rodentia; family Sciuridae; genus Xerus; species Xerus rutilus. The sequence goes on along the minus strand of CM053408.1, from coordinate 6,615,892 downwards.
CAGTTGTTACTCCTGAGCTTCCACAGTATGGCAGAGAGAAGACATTTCAGCTTCTAAGGGATTTCTTCTCTTAAAGGAAAGAAGAATCCACAGTGCATCCAATGTTTCAGCTTTTGAGGATATTGTTCCAATAACCAATTTCTATCTAATGCAACTTAAAGTATTGACAGGACTTAACATATAATATATGTCACTGAGAATAAAAATTGAACATGGTGGCTTGTGGCACCTCTGAACAAGATACAGTACTGCAGAAAGATATGAAGAAAATCAAGGGATGAGAAACAATTATGAAAAGATATTACTGTAGCCCTCTACATACCCACACAAACCCAGAGAAGGCACAACAACACAGCAGACTTAGGGGGACCCCAGGATCTTTAGCTGGATTGACTGCTAGAGGTCTTTCCATTTACAGAGCTAGTTATTAAACACCAGAAGAGCAGTTTTCTATTTTCAAAATGTGGACTCCAGTGCAAATTTATAAGGCACACAAAATTACAGGGTAACTTGAACTCACCAAAATAAACAAAAGAAAAATAAGACTCAAATAAGAAACAAAATAAATTCCCAAAAACTGACCCAAAAGAAACAGAAGTATTTGAATTATCTGACAAAGAATTTAAAATAATCATAATAAACATATTCAATAAGATCAGAAAATGATGAACAAAATAAAAATATCAACAAAGAAATAAAAATTGAAAGGTAGTAATTTGGAGTTGAAAAACATAAATGAATTGAAAATTTCACTATAGAGGTTAAACAGCTAACTTGAACAAGCAGAAAAAGAAATCAATGACCCTGAATCAAGTCACTTGAAATTACCAAATCAGAGAAGGAAGAAAAATTAATGAAAAGAGTAAAAAATCCTAAGGTACTTACAGAACACTATCAAATGGATCAATATATGCATTATATGAGTCCCAAGAGAAAAACAAGAAAAGAGAAAGAAAACATAATTCAAGATATAATGACAGAAAACTCCCCAAATCTAAGGGAGGAAATGGCCATCAAGATTCAAAAAGACCACCAGAACCCAATAGAATGAACCCCAAATAGTCTGTGCCAAGATACTTTATAATCACGTAAATAGTTAGAGGTAATTTTTAAACAGGCAAACAAAAGCAACTCCTTGTGTGCAAAGGAAGTCCCTTAAGAATACTTCTCACAGAAACGTTGCAGACTAGGAGAGAATGGAGTTATATATTCAAGTTGCTCTGTTAAAAAAAAAATCTAAGAATAATATATCAAACAAAATTGTCATTCAAAAATAAGGGAGAAATACATTACCAGACAAAGAGAGACAAAGGGCATCATGTAATGGTGAAAGGATCAAAAAAATGTAATATTCATTAACACAAATAAACTAACAGAGCAGCAAAATACATTAAGTTCATCTTGACAGACTTAAGGGAGAAATAGACAACAAAGAAATAATAAGATGAGATTTCTGAAGGATATGAAAAATAACAAGACAGCCCCCCCCCAGGGGGGGGACAGTGCCACCCAGGGGGCAGGGTGAGGCAAACATTCATCCCTTCCCAGTGACAATTGGTCCTAAAGGGAGGAAGCACATACTAAGCACTGAGCCCTGAACTTCCACCTGTCCCCATTGCCCATGAGTCCTGGAAGGAAAAAAGCAAATAGTGAAGCTCTGGGTAACAATGGGTCCTGAAGGATGAAGATAAGCAATGAGCACCAAGCTTTGGGCTTTTATCCTTTCCTAGTAACACTGAGTCCTGAAGGGAAAGGCAAACAAATGAACTCTGGGCTCTAAATTTTTATTCCATAAATCTCAAGCTTTTACAACTGTTTCCCTGAGTTAGAATGAGTTTCAAGCTGTTACAGCTATTTTCCTGAGTTAGATTTTTAACCTGCACAACTAGTTTCCTAACAGCCCAAGTCTCTAATGATTAAGTCACACTAAACTTTCTGCTATGATTAACTCTCAGTAAGACCTATGAAAACTCAGATCTCTCCTGTACCCCATAGCCATTTTCTACCCAGAAACTGAGTTCATCCAATGCCTGATTCTGCTGCTGAATAAAAGGCATTGCTGATCCGTGAAGTCTACCCCGTTCTGGTTTTCCATGCTTTCATTATGGTGTCGAAAGTGTTTTGGTTACTTTTGCTTACAATTTCAATACCTCATATTACATAATAGATAGAATATCCAGAGTGAAGATTAATAAGGAAATAGAGGACTTGAAAAATACAATAGACCAAATGGACTATATAATAGACATATATAAAACTTTCTACCCAACAGCAGCAAACACCAGCAGAATCCACATTATTTCAGATACATACAAGTCATTATTATCCAGCATAAGTCTTATATTAGGTCACAAAAGGAGCTGTAAGAAATATAGGAAGATTGGGAACTACCAATATTTACTGTGACCACAGTGGAATGAAATAAGAAGTCACTAGAAGAAAGAAAACTCATAAATTTTTATGTTCAAATTACCTTTTGAACAACTAATTGGTCAATAAGAAATCCAAAAGAAAATTTTAAACTATCTTCTGATCAATGAAAAAAAAACACACTAAAATATATGGGATGCAATGAAAGCAGAACCAAGATGGAAGTTTATAGTGAAATATGCCGGTATTAAAAAAGAATTATCATTTTACATAAGCAACGTAACTTTAAGCCTCAAAGAGTTAGGAAAAAAAACAACAAACTGAGTCCAAGAAAGTTCTAAGTTCACAGAAAGAAGGAAATGGTAAAACCTAGAGCAGAGATAAATGAAATATGGAGTAGAAAAATTATAGAAAAGATCATAAAACCAAGAGTTCATTTTTTAAAATATCAGTGAAACTGATGAAACCCTGGCTAAAACTAATAAAGAAGACCTAAATGAAAGAAAACATCAGAAATTAAAGAGGACACATCATAACTGATGCTACAATTTATTTTAAAAGGCTTATAAGAGGCCACTATGAATATTAAGAAAACAGTATAAAGATGCTTCAAAAATTTGAAAATAGAAAAAGAAATTAAAAATAGAACTACAATATGGCCAGTCATCCAACTTCTGAGTGTTTATCTAAAATAAGTGAAAGCAGGATCTCAAAGAGATAAAGACACTCCTAAGTTCATTGCAGTATTGTCCACAAGAGGCGACACAAACACTGTGTCCATTAATGGAGGTATGGATATAGAGAACGTAGCATATATATTCAGCAGAATATTATCCATTTTGTCAAAGGAAGGCTCTTAGGAAAGAAGAATGTGGTCATGCTCTCTGATGTGAATGACCCTGAGGACACTGTGCAAAAGGAAATAGTCATAGAAGGTCAAGTACCACAGGATTCTGTTTATATAAGGTATCTAAAGTACGCACACTCACAGAAGCAGAAAGGAGAACAGTAGTTGCCTGGGGCTGGAGAAGGGAGAAATGAGTTTCTTCTAATGGGTGTAGAGTTCAAGATGAGTTTCAAGATGAGAAAGTTCTGGAGATCAGCTGTGCAACAACCTGCATGTTGTTATTAATATTGTACTGCACAATGAAAATCTTATTAGAAATGTAGTTTTTATGACATGTTTTTTACTAAATAAAAAAAAACTCAGCTAAGCATGGAAGACATTATATTAAGTGAAATATCAGGCATGGAAAGGTAAATCTTCCATGTTCTCATCTTTATGAAGAAGCTGAAACAGTTGGTTGAATAGAAGAAGAGAGTAGAAAAGTGATCACAGCGGTTGAAAAAGATGGAGGCAGGGGGAGACAAAGAGAGGACTCCTAACTGGTAAAAGGGTGCACTTGATTCCCAAGGTAACTCCATGTCTACTGCATAGTAGGGGAACCTTGGGCTAACAACAATTAATGCCTATTTCCAAACAATTCATGGAGCAGATTTTGAATGTTACCAACATAAAGAAATGATAAATGATTGAGTGATGGCTATGTCAATAATCCTGATCTGATCATTGCATGTTGTATACATATAGTATATATCACATAGTACTACATAAATAAGTATGGTTTTGATGCATCAATTAAAAAATATTCTAAAATTGAATAATGGCTCACGGAATGTTTAAATCACAGCTACCTAATCACTTCTCCATCCTGAGCAGGACTGTCTAATTATTTATTGGGACTTCATGGCTTATTTGGAGGAAAATGCAATTACAACCTGTCACCTTAATCAGTGTCTGTTGTTTTGCTTCCTTGCCACAGCTAAAAGGAAGGTTAGCTTTCTATGGATATTCTAACACAGCTGCAATGGTTTTTCTGTGTATTCTTCAAGATGGTAAATGATCCACATTATTAAATGAAAAAACATCTGTTAAAATGTAAGTAAGAGTAATTAATAAAACCTAAAGATTAACTTCATCCTTGGCACTAAAATAGTTTTATACTATATATGTATATTTTTCTCTAGATTATAAATTTATATGGTTTGAGATTCTAAAAAATTAACTATTTCACATATTGTACACATAAAGCCCCAAATTTTGTATTTCTTGTCTAGCCTATATCCAAATTTTGACTTCCAAATCTTTAGCCAATTCTTCACATAAACATAATTCTGAACCACAAATCAGATTTTTAGGAGGTTTCTTTTAATCATTGAATTCTTAATTAATATTTAATTATCAATTTTAAAAGAATGAGAGTGATGCACTGACTTCCCAATATAAAGTAGAGTAAGTTTGGTACTTTCTCTTGTTCTTTTAGCAATCTTCTCAAACCTGTGAGAATTAAAAATCAGAAATATTCATTTAACTTTAGTGAAACAGGGAGCAATAGAAAACTTCCAACAAGAAAATGGAAAAAAAGTCTACCAAAACAATGAATTTCGCTGGGGGCAGTGGCACACACCTGTAATCCTAGCAGTTTGGGAGGCTGAGGCAGGAGGATCATGAGTTCAAAGCCAGCCTCAGCAAAAGCCAGGCACTAGGTGACTCAGTGAGACCCTGTCTCTAAATAAAATACAAAATAGGACTGGGGATGTGGCTCAGTGGTCGAGTGTACCTGAGTTCAATCCCCAGTACAAAAAAAGAGTTAATTTCAAGCATAAGGATGCCTCTTTTATTCCCATTTATATTTCCTTGATTATTGCACCTATTTTAATTAATTTTATATATTGCCCTTTGTGATTATTGCTGTAGTTTTATTTTTGTCCAGTTTTATTTCATTGTTTATAATCTCCTTATTGATAATTTTCTACATGAATATATCATACTATTTATAGACCAGTTTGTCATTTTTATTCATCATATTTTTGAAAGTCTATTTTCATCATACGGTCAGTTTCCATATATTTGGTGGATTATACCAATGTCTATTTGTATACTGTTGCATCAACAATAGTGCTTTATGCAGTATTACAAAATATTTGGATTTAACAGGGAACACTTAAGAATTACCTTTTTCTTTTACTTTTAGTTACTTTGAACTTTAGAATCAGTTCTCAAGTCCCATGAGGAATTCAGTTCTGATTTATATTGGAATTGAATTGACCTTTCAGATAATGTGAGGAGTATATAAAATAGTGAGTCCTACTAAACTGTCTCTTCATTTATTTAGGATGTTTTATAACTATTAGTAAAGTTTTGCAGTTGTTATCACAATATTCCTGTGTGTTTCTTATTAGGTTTACTCCTAGGTACTTTAGAATATTTGTTGCTATTGAAAATACAAAGCTTTCCTTTACATTTCCTAATTTACTATTGTTATTCAGGAAAAATTTTATTTGTGTATGTATGTACATTTCATGTCTTTCCATCTTGATGAATTCTTTTATTGTGCTACATAGCTGTGAATTAATTGTTTTTTTTTTCTGAGATGGCAATACTAACATATGCAATTAATTATTTTTGTCACTTATTTCTCAATATTTAAATCCATCATCATTGTTTCTTGTGCTAGTGCATTGGCTAAAATCTCTAATATCATGTTGAATTGTGGTAATTTTGCCAAAGACTCTTAACTTCATTTCCTATTTATAGAAATTCATTCAATAAATAACTATTTATTAGATGCTCCTAATGTGCCAGAGTAGATTCTAAGGATGAAGATTCCACTGAGAAAGTGGTAAAAAATGCTGATAGTTCTTTTGGCACTATTAGTTTCAGAAAAGAGTTATAAAATTTTTGTATGTTATTTATATTTTCCTAAACCCCAAGAAGTCATTACTGCCACAAGGAATGCTTAGTTCTGGGTAACAGCATATATAAATCAATAACTCAAATATAACATGATTACTTCAAAACGAAAATACTATATGAACTGAGAGGAAGTTCGTTCTGGTAGAGTCAGAGGGCACTTGCTCATTTTAGTTGGTTCTTGAAGAATGAGTTAATCTTAAGCAGAAAGAGTATAACAGACAATAGGAACAGTACAAATGAAAGCTTGGAAGTCCACGGGTCTGGGATGGTTGCTCAGCAGTGGAATGGTGGCCTAGAATGTGAGAGTCCCTGGGTTCAACTCCCAGATTCCCCCTCCAATGAGGCATGGAGGTCTAATTGAGCATTTGACGGGATAATTGGATGTTGGGAGATGGGGCTAATAAGGTAAATTGAATTCATCCCATTGAGGTTCATGGGTCTTCCGCTCTAAAGGTTAAACATTTTAATCAATATAAAAGACCAGCCCTCCTCCTTGTTCCCACCATCGCATAGAAAGACATTTGTGAAGAAGGAAGGAAAGAAGAAAAAGGAAGGAAGGAAGGAAAGCTAAAGATGAGGAATTTGTTAGAGTATTAGTTACAGTGTATGACCCTCACAAGGACCTCAATCTTAGACGTCTGAAAAGCTCAGAAGTTTTTAAAATCCTTGTCTTCTTCCTGTTTGGTGACCCTCAACAGATTAAGAAGCCATACAATTCACTTATTTTCTTTGTATTTTGGTCTCTGGTTCTATACCACAAAACTGCTTATCCAAATTTAAACAAATGTTCAATTTGTCTTTAACCTATGGCACTTTGGATTACGATAATTTTCAGAATTAATCTAAGTAATCTAATTTTTGTTTTAAAGAATGTTTCTATATTTATGTATGTGTGTGTGGATAAGTTTGTGCTATATATATTTTCATGAGTTTACATGATAAATAAAATCTATGTACTTATTTTCTCAATTATATGTATTTTAAAGTAATTTCAGGTTTCTTAGAAACATTCACTTTAAATAGAAGTGACAGTGTTGAGTAATGTATTGTGGTCAGAATTTAGCTGCTCAGAATAGCAATTGAAAAGAAGAGCTGTCTCAATCATCTGTTTTATTCTTTCTAAGAATCTTCCATTACAGTATAAATTCCTTCAGGCCAAAAAAAAAGAAAAGAAAAGAGCAACAAAAATGGACCTTTTGTTATTCTTCATGCTTCCAGTGGGAAATTTAAGCAAAATTTTAAAACATTATGGCTTTCCACGAGTGTCTAACAGATTGCATATGCTAGATCAATAATAAGAAAATATCAAAATTTTACATTTGAATGTGGAATGTCACCTTTCTGTTCCATTTTTAGCTTCCCATTTATTACTGCTAGTTATTTCGTTTTTATTATTTCATGGTTACACGTCCTTCTCAGAAACCCTCGTGTATTTTTTTCCAAGAACCACAATTCTAACACTCATCTTTTACAATTTTCTCTGCATATATCACAAGGGCTTTAAGTAGGATAATGTAAAACTATGATCATGACGGTATTGAAACAAAAAATGGGTCTGATGAGGAATCCAACTGCAATCAGAATACCAATTACAACCCCTTCGCATATACACTCAATTAGATGGGGAAGGAGAGTATTTTTAGACATTTCTTTCACTAAGAAGATGTGACATCTAGGCAGAAGAAAAAGGACAACTTCATCTTAAGGATGTGTTTAAATATTTCATAATGACTACCATGAGGGTATAGAGGTTACCTTGATAGTGTTACTGTTGCAGTGGCCATTCTGCATGACTTTCTAAAGAGATAAATTCACTATAATTATATAGTAAATGATTATTTATGTTTACAAATGTTTAGAATATTATTCATTTCAACTTTTAAAAATGTGAATTCTGTTTAGTACTATAACCTATCACTCTAGTCACATACATACATTTGAACAATGTTTCCCAGTGCGATAATGATTGACTAGAAATCAAAGTTAATTGCAGGATAGGATGTACTTTGAGATTAGTTTAGAGAAATAATTGCAATACGTTGATAATACTAATAATCATGATGAGAACAACCCATACCATTTCAATAAACTTTACCACAAAACTTTCTAACAGTTTTGATTTCTAGCATTAACATTGGTTGACTTCAATTACAGTATATATTTTCCTATCCATTTTAATTTTTATTAGGATTGCAAATTCAAAAATATCTCCTTAACCTTCTGTCAGACAGAGATTCTCCTAAGAACATGACATTAATTTGGAAACAGCAGAGAACTTCAATGAAGATAGACATGTCTTAGAAAACAATGACTCCATTTTGATTCTGACAGTTTTCACGCAGCTTATGCTGTAAACTTAGGGGGTATGAGAAGACAAACTCAATTCTTGACCCATGCTTGAGGACCAAATAGTATAACACAAAGGAAATGTTTCAATAAGATCTTTATGTTACTGTTCATGAACTCTGATTTGTTAATGAAGTCCAAAATCTGAAAACAAAAGTTCCCACATATTAAGTTATCAGAACTCATTGGACAAGTGGTTCCCTGTCTAATTCAATTGACATTGCCTATCAAGTTTAGGAGAGGAAAATATCTTTTTCTCTGGACATGCTGTTCATAGCTGAGGTTCCTTCAACAAAAGAAAGATTATGAAAAGAAACACATACAAATTCATGATAACAATTTTACTTAACATGAGAGCTTTCATCAGGAAACAAAGACCTGAAGAGATGGTTAAAGTTGCATATTTCTGTGCTAGGTTTGATGAAATGCAGACAGTCACAGAGAAAAGCTTCTGGATGAAGACTAAAATCTAGTGGTGACAAATGAGGGGGCGTTTAGCAGATCTCCTCTCTGACTGTTCATCTTCAGAACTGAACATATTACTTTGCTCTGGTCACATGGAGGGCACCTCTCACACAAGGATCTTAAGACTTTCTTCAGGGAAAGGTAGGAAATCCTTCCTATCCTTTGATGACCTGCTTCCAAGGAGAGGTGAGAATGGTTTCCTGCCTCTGCTCTTTTCCCAAATACCAAGGTGCCATATTTGGGGGTAGCATCTATTGAACCCCAGCACATCCCATAAATAGAATTTAAAATCTACTCATAGCTACATTGATACAAAGAAACAAGTAGAATTAATTTCGATGACATAGTATTTAAACTACATATTTTAAATTTTTTAAACATTTATTCAATATAAAGATAGTAATTTATCTTTCTATCCTAAGCTCTTCCCATTGGATGCGTGTTTTACACTTATCATAAATGTCAATTATGAACAGCATTCAGGTCCTCAGCACCCACATATGATCAACAGACACCAGAATAGAGGTGCAGGGTTAGGGAAGCAGCAGCCCCCACTAGGGGAGTGATGTTCCCGGAAAGGCCATCAGGGGGCTATGGAGAGCCCCCTGACTCTTGGGATTTGGTCAAGTAGGAGCACAATATCCTTGCCAACCTTCCCCTGGCCATATAAAAGAAGGGATATAGGTTTTCTGTTTCCTAAATGACCAGCTGGGGGATATCTGAGCTACGTGCCAATTTCACTGTGCTACGAAGCAGGGAAAGAAGTAGATACAGGGAGGTAGTGCAGGGAAGACTTCCAGGCAGCAAAGGGGCCCAGACAGCCTCCCCTGAGAGCCTGGTCCCCACAGCTACCAGCAAGCCTGAGACTTGGCTTTGCAGGGCAGTTTGTATGGGTGACTAGACCGGTGGAAGAAAGAAGCTCACACATCAAAGGAATGTGTTGTGATGATTCCAGCAGCTGAAGGTGAGCTAGAAAGTTTGGTCAACCATTCTGAAGAACTGCACAGACCCAGGAGCTCTTCTGAGAAGACACCATCTGCCGTCAGGAATTCCACAGAGGAAGAATTACTGCTCTCAGGAATCCCAGACAAGGAGAAACCAAAAACTTCCCCAAAGCATGAAAAAGAATATCTTTCTTTTCTCTCTTGCTCTTCCATGTTGGAGTAGCCAGGGATAGGGGCTGGGGAGTGGGAAGATGGGGTGTTTACGAAAACAGACCCCCAAACCAATCCCCCCCCCCCCCCGTTCAAGTCAGCTGAGCTGAGGCGAGGTCCTGAGCTGCAAGGATGAAAGAATCTGAATCAGGATTAAATCTTAAAATGAAATTGAACTTTTAAAAAATTAAAATTACCTCCAGATTCAGAAGTTGCCCCATGTCATTAAAAGAGGTGACATCCCTAGGACAAGGATGATCTAGTAGAGAGAAATTGAGAGCACGACTGGGGAAATAAAGCCACTTTATGTACATATCCCAATGTTTGTGATTCACAATCAATTTGTCTAATGTTTTATTCATAAAATATTATGGAAAAAATGTATAAAATATAATGCATATACAAGATGGAGATGATACATGGAGTCCAGAAAACGGATTGGGAGAAATTCCTAACCAGACATGTGAAGACTCCGTATATCAAGGCAGCTACCAGAAAAAAGGAGGAACTTTTACCCCATAAGTGGACCAAAGTTTTGATCAAAAAAGTGACAGGATTGGTTCCTTTAGGAAGACTGAAGTTTTGGAGTGATTATACAGTTGAAATGGAAGCAGAAGGAATATTTGAAGTAGGAAGGTCATTATCTAGTAGATCTAACAAGCAAGAAGGGGTCGGTAACTGCCAAAATGAGTGGCAAGGAGAAGGCAGATTTGAGAAACCTTCCTGAACAGAATTTTTAAGACACGATGACTGACTGTGAGTTGTACTCTCTTGGGAGACAGGGGACATAAAAAGAGCTTTCCCAACATTGAGTTAAATGGGGCTGGCAAGGCTGATGATGCAGGAAGCAAAGGGCCAGATACTGGCCTGGCCACAGGTTAGCAGCTGAGTCTGAGAGGCCTGAGGGACACCAGAGAGCCCATGTGCAGAACTGAGCTCTAGAACCAAAGCCCTGAGACCACGAGAGAGGTGAGCAACGAGACTCATGTTCTGCCGCCAGCCACAGGTCAGGAGAGTCCACAGGATGTGATGAGAGAGACCTCAATGGGGGAGACTGAAGAAGTGCAGACCTAGCAGGGAAAGCCAGTGTCCCCGAACCCCAAGGAGGGGAGGACATGAGGAAAAGCACAGTTCAGAGTCTCAGAGGGCGCAGAGATAAAGAAGGGCAAAGATCAGGAATAAGCCATTGGTTTTGGCAAATAGAAAGTGATTTGTGGCCTAAAGGAACCATTTTAAGATAATGGAAGAGATTAGGATGTAAATGGGATAAGAAGTGAAGGTGTTGGGGACAGGGCCTTTTAGGCAGCTGGAACTGTCCCAAGCAGGGATCAGGGACCACTCCTGAAGCTCCCAGGAGGTGGATTAGGGCCCTGGCAGAAGCTGTGGGCTCTAGAGTAAAGACCACCTGCAGTCCAGGCTCTAGATATAAACAGGCCTAGAACACGCTTTTGCTCCTCTTTCTAAAGTAGAGGAAGTTCCATCTCATAGTCAGGTAAACCTTGATATTACAGAAGCTGCCTGGAAAAGGGAGGAGAACATCAGATTGTATCGGGATCTGCAAATATGGAAATCTTGAGAACAATTCAAATGTCTTCCAGAATCACTAAATAGAGGAGAAAAGCGTTTCACTCTAAGTATATTTCAAAAATTAAAAACTTCCCTTTTATTCTGCTCAGATACTTTTAGGTACTTGGTATCCATCAGGCTCTCTATCCAAAGTTAAGAAATATGATGGAGGAAATTTAAAGAAATCAAAGCGGCTTTCCCATGGGTTAGAACAATTTGAAAGACATGGCATTGTCATCTTTTACCTCTGTGAGAGAGATACATGACAAGAACAAGTTCGAGGAGGGGAAGCGTGTGTGGGTCGTGGTTGCAGAGGTCTCAGTGTGTGGCGGGCTGATTCCATCGCCCTGGACTCAAGGCGAGGCAGCACATCATGGTGGAAGGGTGTGGTGAAGGAAAGTTTATCAACCTGGCAGGCCAGGACGGAAGCAGAGAGAGAGAAGGGGAGGGGGCCTCAAGGAACAGGCCTCCAGGACATGTGACGCACCTCCTGCAGCCATGTCACCTGCCTGCCGTTACAGCTCAGCCAGTTCATACAAACTACAATCCACTGATTAGGCTGCAACTCTCTTCTGAATATTTCTGCATTAACAGTAGTTTTGGGGGGACAGTGCACATCCAAAGCATAACAGAGGGGAGTCATGGATTATTTAATCCTTTACATTTTGACTGATATTAAAATATGCCAGTTTGAATACTTACTTCAAAGGATCACAGATTTCAAATTTCATTTCTAGAAAGAAATGTGGTGACCAATACTAATTTTTTTAAATATTAGAAATTATACTAGGTTTATAGCCTTTATAATTTCTGTATAGGAGTTAACTTTTCAGAAGAAGAATGTGACTATAAATTAAAGCCTAAGTAACATTTTAATGTATTTTTTGCCTTCTGAAAAGCTAAAAGAATAACAGATGGTTTCATCTTGTTAGGAGATACCTGCATTTGTATAAACTGCGGTCAGCCTTCTAAAACAATCCCATAGCAAAAGAGAATCAGTTCAAAGAAAGAAATTCCATCACACATGTGAACCCATTTTTAAAATCTCTTGCTTCTTATAACATTTAATGTTATCATTTCACTGGAATTCATCTTAACATTGTTTGCAAAGACATGCAATAAGGTGGAACTGATCAAAGTAGAAAAAAAAAATAGAGCAAAGTCCAGTTCATCAGTAAATGTGATACTTGCAGCTAAAAGATAACAGTGCACAAAAATGGGTAATTGCCATCTGTCTCATAAAAACACAGAAGCCTACGCAATGCCAACCAATATGTTCTGTCAAAGAAGTGACTTAAAATATGTTCTGCTAACACTAAAATGGCAATAAGCAATTTGAAGGGAAACTTACACTTGACCAAATTGTCCCCCACAGCCCATAAACACCTCTGTTTGTGCCCTTGGAGTTTATCAGGGCTGTGGTAGACATTTATTGACTTTTACTTGATCTCCTATTGCCAAAACACACCAAGGTTAACACGGTTACTCAACACCTTTGATGCAGCCAAGAAAATGTTTGACTGAAAAAAAATGTGTGCAATTTAACAAAGCAAGCAGTAACTGCCTACAGGAACCTCCACAACCACATCATTTCAAAATGTCACTATTGACCTGGTGCGGTGACAGCTCACTCTGTGAGCACACCTCAAGATGTCTCTTAGAGAAAGTCAGGTCAGCTTCTAAGCAGAAGTTTACTTTCACTCCCAAGTTATCCCTGGAATTTGAATCAAATATTTTGTCCAGAGAGTCTTGGAATCAAATGTGTTGGAAAGATAACACATGCATCTAATTCTTTCTATCAGATACCTAAATAATTTGGAAAGTTTTCAAATGCTCTAGAATAATTCACTTAGCACTTTCCTTTTGCCCTAAAAGGAATATACACTAACTCAACTCAAAACGTGAGTCAGATACACACCAGAAGTCTGCTAAAATGGGGCATTTGCTTAACATGTTAGGTGTCTGCCAACCTTCAGCAAGTAACTTAAAATCATAACATAAACATACCACCACCTTTTCATTGCTAATTAAGAAATCACAAAATTATTGTTGTAAATTAATAACTTGAGAGAGAGCAGAGTTCAGGGGCAGAAGCAACAACAACAAAAATATCAGAAGCTAAGAACTGGAAACCTTTGTTGCATTAACTTAATAAATTCTCTTGGATATATCAGCCTAAATTGTACTTACAGGCAATACCCATAATTCAAGGCGATGTTGTGGTATAGTATTTTCACACTGTTAAATGTGCAATTTTGTTGCTCAGCAAACCATTAGTGCACACTTCAGCTTGCCAGTAATTAAGGTTGATTTAAATATTAAATGACCCTATGTCAGTCAACAAGAGGTAGTTTTCTTCTATCTGTGGTCATTTATTGCTACATCACATTATAAGCGGTTATTCCAATCACTGTCATTTGGTTGAATGCATTTGACTGGAGAAATTTTAGTCTTTTTTTAAAAAAAGTTATAGGTTCTTTGTGGTAATGCAAGAGAACTAGGAAAATTGAGATGCATAATAATCACTCCTCCTTCCTCCCTCACTCCCCATTAAAGCTTGACTTTGCAAAGAGGACCAATTTCTAAAGTAAATATTATGTTTGTATAATGAATAACCTAATCCACTACACACTAATTCCAACAAATATTGATAAAAATCCCTTTACCCGTTTTAGATGAAAGATGCTTCTACGGAGCCATTTCCTCTATTTGCTGATGCACTGGAAGTACAAACACGTAAGTTCATTCCGAATGGGGTATTTGAAAACTCTGAGGTCACTCACTAGCATACCTCCGGAACATGTTGGGTCAGGTTGAAATCAGGAAAAAACAACGTATTCTGTTATAATATCAAAAGGTAGCTGGCATAAGGGAAGTATTAATTAGAAGACTCATATAAAGAAAGTGTTATGAGAAAAATTAAATACTTATCTTTAGGCCTGAGTATAATACACTGGTCATAAATGTTAAAAGCCTCATTTTAACTGACTTTTACTTGAATTCATATTATTCAATCACATAGTATAAAATAAAAGACAAACAAATAAAAAACACACCAAAACCATGGGGGGGGGGGTTCTTTGTCCAAGTGCTAATCTTTAATCCTGTTGTATTAATATAGAGCTGAGTTCCTCGATAATTTATGTTTTGGTTCTAAACAGACTATTAGAGAAATCAAATATAAAAGGAGGATGGTGTCAAAGTCAACTGAAATGTATTATGATATATGATGTATTTCCATATATTTTTATTTTAAAAGTGCATTCTCAGCTAGATTTTTGTCTAAAATGGCAATATATGCCCTACACAAAAATACACATTCTGAACTTGAGTCCAGGAGCTATTTAACCTCCACATATGCACTTGCGCCTAAAACTGGCAAAGCTAGAACTCTAGAATCACGTAGGATTCGTACTGATATTCCCATTCCCTAATACAAAAATAACATATTAAATAAACAAATGAATAATTTTTAAAAAACTGACAAAACTTCATCTGTAGAAAGCAAACAAGCTCATCTCACAAATAGGAAGAAAAATGAAGCTGAACTGAACAGGCCTGTGACTTGAAGAAGGTTATGGAGCAAGGCTTTAATCCCTCCCTTCTCCAGAGCCCATGACTAGGAAAGAAGTGTGTCTTAGAAATGGTCTAAGAATTTGTATTGATATCTTCCAATTTGACAATAAGCAGATTAATCAATGATGAAGCACCCCTGAGAAAGGTCAGGAAAATTCTCAAAAGTAAAAGGCCTTAAGTGCCAAGGCAAGACCACTTTGTGAACACAGGCCAGAAGCGGGACCACCAAGACACCTATCACCGGGGCATTGTGTTCCAATGGGCAAGCTGTCAAAGCAGGAGGAGTGAAGTGTTCCTGATCCAGGACATCTATTGGGGACTCAGACCAAAGCAGAGTATGCCCTCCATGGAGCTCCCTCTTATGAAGATTTGTCAGTCTATTCTCTTCCGGACTCTTAGAGTCAGAAGCCTCAGAAGAGAACGCTGAAAGCATGCAGTTGAAGAGAAAAAATGAACTGGTTGTAAATAAAATAGAAAGATGACTCAGCCAGCTTTTGCAATGGTAATGCTAAATAACCGCAGGTGACTGCAAACAACCTTTATCTTTGCCACTCACAGATCCACAAAATGGCTGTGATTCTCCTGGGCTCAGCCAGGAGTCTTAGGTTGGTTCAAGGATGAAGTCTGAGGTTGGCTCTGCTCCACGTATACTCTATTCTGGGACCATTCGCGGCTCCGAGGACATCCCTATATGGTAGGAAGGTAAAGTCCAGCTTCGTGTTCCAATGGCCATTGGATGTAAAGTCCAAAATCAATGTCACAACATGAATCCCAAAATCACTAAGGTAGGAAAGTGGACACTTCTCATAGAGTTGAGCAGAAAGGAAACATTTGATGAAATGTCAGAAGGACATCAGGTATCAGAGGATTGGCTCCCACTTCCTTACGACAAAGTCTGAATGCAGCTCCTGAAATTTATCAAGAGCCAGATGAAAAGACGTGGCATAAAACTGCACAAGCATACAAGAGAAAAAAATATTTCAATAAAACACATAACCTAAGACACACTGACTGAATTCATGCCTGTGTTTTGCTCTGTTAAAGATCTCAATAAAGAAATTCAGTTTCTGAAGAAAAAGGGGAATATGACGGCTCAAATCTGAGATGATAGAACAACAATATAAAAAGTCAGGGGTTATGTCAGAACTAAGGGGGAAAAAGGGAGCCAAACACAAGTTCTGATACAATGGGCAAACTAAGTAAATAGCAGGAATCAGGACAGACATAGCTAAAATGAAATAAAATTAATGTTGTATAAAAAGATCAAGGTAATCAACATGATCACACAGAGACAGAGAAAGAGGGAGGAAGAGAAAGAGAGAACAAGGTTAAAACAACTGAGCTGTGACGATGGATATGAAGGATAACTAAGGAATAAATAGCATAAAGGTAATTGGTGTTCCTTAAGCGAAGACTCCAGAAAGACAGACAGACAGACAGACAAAAAGAACAGGAAAGCATCCATATGTATAACAGGGAAATGACACTGATGTGCAAACTTAAAGGAATATTCTTCTGGAAAATCTGATGTCGAGTGACTGAAATGAAAACAAATCATAGTCCAATACAGAAATTCAAGAAGAAAGAAAGAAAACTTCTACCATTCAACTAAAAATAAAAGTTATCTGTAATAGCGGGAAATTAAATCAGCCTCAAACCTCCTTAGTAGTATTCAATGCAGGAAAAAATTAAAGCATGGTTTATGAAGCAAAGAAAAGAGAAGTGGGAAGAGAGCAGGGAGAGGAATAGGAAAGACAGTGGAATGAATCTGACATAACTTTGCTATGTACATGTATGAATAGACCACAGTGAGTCTCAACATCAGGCACATCTGCAAGACGGGGATCCTAATTAGAATAAGATATATTCCAGGCTTGTATAAATACATCAAAATAGATTCAACTGTCATGTATAACTATAAAGAGCAAATTTTAGAGGTAGTGAAAAAATGTGTCAAATCAAAATATATCGTTAAATAAAATTTACAAGAGGTCATCATTTCAACCTAAGTTCCTACACGAGGCCTCATAGACCAGACCAGACCAGATTGAAATGACTCATGCCATGTGACCAAACTAAACTTAAAAACAGGTCAGTTTTCCAAACATCAGAAAATTCACAGGAATCAATACCAGCAACATATTGAAGCCTCTGTTTTAACCTTATAGAAAAATAACCTGAAGTAACTTGATGCTAAGCAATTGCTTTTGCACTTTGCTGATTCCTGGCTCCTGCTTAAGCTACCTTCCAAAAACTGACAGATCTGGACCTCCTGGAAGAGTGCCTTTTGATGTCATAGATGGGATGTTGCCTGATTTATGAATCACTAAGAAAAATCAGTTAGATCTTAGGTGCAATTTGTTGAAAACTTGTTCTTTGATAATATCTGGTTGTCACGGAATTATACAACTGGGGACATTTAATCTCTACCATGACTCACAGAAGAATATAACACCATGTGCCCACTTGGATAAAAATAGTACTCAACAAGGACATGCAGCTAATCCGAAATGTACTAGATAAATAAGTCAGAACTGGGTGAGTCAGACCTGGTAGGGTGAAGGTGGTGAGCAATGAGGCATCCACATGTAGAACCAAGACCACAACCATGGGGACTGCGGTGTAGAAAAGAAGAGAAATAACGTGGAACTTTGCAAAATAAGAAAATATAGGGAGACAAGAATAAAGTGAACAATGCTAATTGGCTCCAAATTATGGCATTAATCTCTAAAATTAGAACATTTAATTAGAGAAAAACACCATGACTCTAAACTCTTCACTTTTTCATGATTTTTTACAGATTGAGGGGTATTCTTTAATAACTAATAGTGGTTGGTGGCGAATTTTTCACTGAAATTCAGATTTAAGTTCTTTAACTTTGCAGGAATAAACTGAAGAGAACATAATATTTAATATATCATCTTTAATAGCATAAATATAATAATGCCATTATTAAAAAAGTAATTGTTTGCAGGTACAGCTCTCTGGTTTCAGAATGACCTGAGCTGCCTTCTGATGCCAACTTTGTCCTGAGACTGGCAGCACTCACAGTGGCAGCTGGCAGCAGCTTTGTTATAATCTAGATTGCTGGGTGTGAGCAGGCTCACTGTCCACTTCAAAACTGGTTGGTGGCACCATTCATGATGTAGCCAATCTGTGACAGTTACATAACACTGGAGCTATACATTCCTTCACTCGCATCCATAGAAGGAGAAACTATATTTGCCTCCTATACCTAAAGCATACAAGTGTGTGTTAATGGGTCCATCCTTGGGTGGACCATTTAGCCAGAAGATCACCCTGCACTCTTTGGCTTAGTACCGAGCACGCCCATGATTGAACTAATTGCTATGTACACAGACATGGGATTACCAATAAGGACTAAGTTAATTTTACCCAAATTGTTTATCAGTTACATACTGGCAGTAGATGGTAACAACTTTCATTGCCATAACTCAAAAGTGGAAATACAATAAAACAGTTGTTTGGAATATAATCGGTTTTCTTCCTCTGATACTAGAGAGGAATTTCTAGTCAGGTGTACCACCTAGCAAACATCTCGTGATGTTTCTTTTCTACATTGAAGTTATACTTTGTGACCAAAATACCTTTAAATCAAATTACTAGATATCTCTAATACATACTTTCTGAGATTTGTCAGTGCCTTTTAAAATGCATAAATGTTTATAAACAATCTAAGAACCAACTGATACAATAATTTATCACATGAGATATTGTGAATGTAGTTCTAAAAGTATTGACTCATTGTAAATAATGTCCTTAAGAGGGCTGATGTTTTCAAAGCTGAGTTTGAAAGCATAGTTCTAAGTTACAGTCTCCCTCAATGCAGTTGCTTTTATGAATAGGAGATATTTTCTAACATCAACATAGGAAGGTCAACCCCATGAATAAAGTCCAGCTGAAAACAACAGCCAGTCTACATGCAGGTTAGCTGAGAAACAAACAGAAATAAACACACTTTTGATCTAAAATAAGAGACATTTTCAAGAACTGACTCACATGCCCCAGCAGGGATGGAAGGAGAGCTTCTAAATGACAGTGATAAATGCTGGAAATGTGGTGGACCAAGTGGCCATATACAACATCCCCTTTGGGAAGATGAAGTTTTCAGAAATAGAAAAAAGACTTATTAGACAGCTCTGCTGTTCCTCCACAGAAACGAAGTGATTCAAACTTCATCATCTGTCTTCCTAGGTCTTTGAAGAGGAAAATAGACTGAGTGCAAAAAAAACCTTAAATTACTCAGGATCTACAACTCTTTTGCTTAAAATAAGATAATAGAGGTGAAAGAAAGCAAAGAACAAGTTTTAAAAACTAAATAAAAATGCATTGTTGTATTTTAAGAATGACATTTAAGATTTTCTGCCAAAAACTGTATTAGGAGTTGATAAATGACTCATTTTGCAAGAACACAGATTCTCTACCTCGCTAAAGTTAACAAGGGACATTGCCATCAAACTAGGGAGCCTGGAAAGGAGTTCTGTATTATGAGTGACTGGTCGGCATATTTCAAAACAGATGGTCAGCACTTCTGAGAACCGACACTCTCCTCCTGTGGAACAATGAGTGACATTATCAAGGACAGCAGAGCTGCCACCAGGCTCCTCATCTCCCAAAAAGGAAAATTCTGGAAGTATCCATCCCCAGGGCAGGTTTCACCTTCTTATTCCATAGACACCATTTAACATTATTCTTTCTTTCTGATTTGAAATTTAGGAAAATGATGAAGACTTGTTTGGTGTGAGAGTCTATAGTTAATTAATTTCTGGGTCTCTATTTGTTTTTTTCCTTTATCATTTGAAAGTAAAGAGAAATGTCAAAAATGATTTAAAGCAAGGATTAAATTACCTTTTTTTAATAGTTCTGATTGTTAACCTTGATTTATAAGCTTTCAGAGCATCTTCTTCTAGATGTTAAAAGGGGTCATAGAGAAAAGAGTTTTCAATTTAAACAGACTGAAAGCCACGCATACACTTAGAAGTTGGTTAATTCTTGGAACGCATTTTTCCATAGAAACAGCATAATAACAGTGTGCTTTGTAATGCACTAAAAAGACAAGGCATGAAGACTCTTCCCTCAGAGGTTTGCTCTTTCCATTTTGGTTTTTGCCAAATGCTCAATGGCTTCACTTTGCAATGAAAACTACCTTCGCCATGAATTTTTGCTACATAAAAACCTTGCACCTAAAACAATGTCCTGTGTACAACAGATACTCAGAACATATTTCTGAATTGAGGTACACTACCAAGAGGAGGACCAAATCACAGCTCCTGTGATGTTTGTTGGCCTTTTATTCAGATTGTTAAACAGAGCGTCAGTTGAACATAGGCAGTGGACAAAACACTACAGTGTCCCTGGAAAGAAAGGAAGTGACTGTCTATGGAGAAAAGACACAAAAGCAGTGTGACCTACCACTTTGTGGGAAATACAATGATTAAAAAGAAATGGAATGAAAACACGATACTGAATAGAGTGAGCACGATCTTAACAGTATTCAAAGTTCCAGTTAATACTATTTTGAAGTATAAGTAATTAGTTTTAATGCTGATTTTACCAGCATTGAGATAAATCCTAAAATACCATTTTTTCTTTAATCAAAAGCTAAAGAAAGATCAAATGCCCAGTATTTCTGTAACTGTAGTGATTAGAGAAGATTCATCTTATGACCTGCCTTGAATTATTGAGGCATTGCCTACAGTTTAACAGGTAGAAATTTAAAACTTTAAAGTCAAGGGTTGGTGCTCCCGCTACCTTTGTGCCTGGGAGTGCTTGGGCTGGAGCCTGACCCACTGCAGAAACACCCTGCAATCAAGCGCTGGCATGGCTCTGGTAACACACGTACCACCAAAGACTTCAGTGAGGAACCGATTAACAAAGCCTTTGGGGAGATCTCATGGGATGGTTGAATCCCTGTACAGGCAACAGCTACTTTCTTTGAGCTTGAAGGAATAAAGGACAGGGGTCATTCCCAGGAAACAGGGACAGTTGTAGCCCCAGAAGAAACCTTCTAGAAAAAGCTTTGGCACAGTGGGCAGAAACAAGAAGAGGAATAAATACCCTGCACTTTCTGACTGTCCCAATAGGAGGGAAGCCTATAAAGCTCAGACTCTCAAGACACAAAGCAAGATGGAAATGAATAAAGACAAAACTCAGAGGCAAATGAAAAGTGTCCAGGACTTGGCTGGTAGAGAAGCAGCAGCAGCAGCTGGGGTCAGACTAAAACAGGGCCAAGGGAAAACCTGAGCTTTGGGGCTGGCAGCCAGCGCCCCAGCCAAGCCACGGGTGTGATGTGCTGAGTCTCACCCTCCGCAGACCTGATATTGCTCTGGGCTGGCTCACAGAGTTGATGGGCAAGGGGCAAACAGAGGGTGTCCACTTGGCAGATGTATCTGAGTTGGTAGCTTAACTCAGTCATGGGATGAACGCAACTGAGGCTAACGCCAATCTGAAGCCTGCTCCATGCCCAGGGTGCACAGGTAAGATGCTCCAGCACACTGGACTTAAGGGTAAAGATCTAGGCTGATAGTAAACTGGCCTGCTAAAGGAAGTGGATCAAGGTAAAATTATATGAAAAAGCATTTCCCAGAAGGGAGGAAATCAGTAAGTACATGGACTCAGGGAGTGGCTCAGCAGGTACTGGATGTGCTGCTGAATGGAATGCCTCAACACGACCTGCCTTAACCAAGAGAGCCCTAGATCCTGTTCCAAATGCAAGCTGCCGGTAGAAGACAGCATCTAAACAAAAATGAGGCTGGCAGCAAAGCAATCCAGATAATATAATTTTATAACATGGGATTTATTTTTAATTACTAAAGGAATGCATGAATAATACTTCTTACAATAAAATATGTATGTGTGGAACTATTTAGAGTTGAAAGTGGAATTCCCTTTCATCACCACATCCAGTAGGAAGGTGTATATATAACCATTTTATAGCTTAACATTGTTTAATTATGAAATATTTAATATCTATGTAGTTGACACTGTCACAACTTGCTTTCTTCACTTACCAAATGATATATCAGAGAACTTTTGACCAAAATACAAAAAAAAAAAAATCAAAACCCAAAACAACAGCAAACAAAAACCTTTGCCTGGAATATATTTAGCAAAGGGTAATTCTTCCAGAAACAATCATCTATTATATGTTGTGAGGTCATTTATTTAAAGCAATTTTAAACTTTTATATGGACAGCCATGTCAGTAGTTTCCTTGATGATTTAATTGGGAAATAGTTCCTCTCTTCTACCCAAGTTTATAAAAAGTACTATCCTGTATTCTTTAACTGTTTGCACACATGAAAATACTGTCTGCATTTAATTGTTTACACCTGGAGTGAAGTCAAGGCAACAACTTTAAACTGCTGTAGTTCATAGCATTTCCCCTTTAGTTTAAATCACCACAATTATGGACAAAGTTCCCACATATACACGGATCTGTTTCTCCACTCAATTCTGCTTCATTAATCAACGTCCCTCCTTTTGTATCAGCATTGCTATCATTTAGTTACTTCTCTCCCCAATCTGCTGTATCAAAGTTATATAACTCCTATGAAGTGAGCTGCTTATGATTTGCAAATATCTCTGTATACCGAAGCAGTCATCAAAACATAGAAATCATCCCCTCTTGACTCTAATGTATAACACAAGATTGACAAAATAATGGAAAATTTGTAGGGCCACTTTTCCTGTAATGTTCTTTTTAAAATCTCTCTGGCTAAACTTTTTCTTCCAAATGAATTTTAAAATCAGGTTGCTGAAGAGCCAGCATTGGGATTTTCTTTTTTTTTAAAATATTTTTTTAGTTGTAGATGGACACAATGTTTTTTTTTTTTTAATTTTATTGCTTTGTACGTGGTGCTGAGGATCGAACCCAGGGCCTCACGCATGCAAGGCAAGCGCTCTACCGCTGAGCTACAGAACATCCATTGAATATATAGTCTAACTTTCAGAAACTTTGATCTTCCTATTCAGTAACTTACCATTCTTGTATTCGACTCAGTTCCGTCCCACCCAAGAACACAGAATGCATTCCCATTAACTCGTGTCCTTTTTAGTTCTTCAACAACCTTGATTCTTCTAAGTCTATACATTCTTCTCTTACCTTGTACCCAATAGCGGGCAGGAACGGGTTCGCACTGGCTAGTGACAACCAGTTGTTACATTTTCAGAAATTTTGCAAACCAATCATTAAACACAACCATTAGTAGAAATTATATAAAATTATAATTGAATAAACTGAATTAAAAATGAAAGGGAAAAATACTCAAGACTCATTACTTCCTAATATTTTCACCTCTTTGCTCTTATCTACATATTGGAGATTATTTGCATCTGTGGTATCCATTAATTGGAACTATTCTACACTGGTGCTCCACAGCACATTTCTTCCCAACTCTGCATCCAAACGTGACATCATCTTGGCAGCCTGGCGTAGACCATGAAGTCAACAGACACCACAAAGGAGTGCTTGGCTTATTGTCTGCTAATCAGCTACATTCAAAAAGTGAAAGATAAAATATTAATAATCAGATTAAATTTAAGTATTGACTACATAGTGCATTGTATAAAAAAAAAAAGGAAATATTCCTCCAGGATTTGAAAACTGCATTCTGTTTCAGCAAAGAAATCACTCATAGCATTGACAAAAGACTCATTTTCGACATATGTCTTTGTAGTTTCACATTCATCTTTCTTGTTACTGTAAACAACTTATCAATCAACGTGCATGTCAGAACTGTACTCATTCATCAGCTGCCACCAAGGATTGGCCATGGATGCAAGTGTTTGGCAAAAATTAACAAAAGCATCCTATGAGAATCAATTCCCTCTATGGAACTCATAAAAAAGAGTGTTACATGTTTTATTATTTGCAAATTATACAGTATGCATCCTTTGTATCAGATATTTTATTTTTAAATGATGTGCTACATATCCTTCATGTCAGTAAACTTTATAATGAACTTACGTGAGTCTAGACACACATACTTTTATCAGCCATTTAAACATTTATCATCACACCGTGACACCAGTCCATCCTTCCTCTCTTTCACTTTACATCTATTTTAAAATTCTTTGCTCAAATCTAAGTCTCTTGTACACACACACACACACACAAAGACAATGGAAGTGTTAGTACACCTGATGTGAAGTATTATTCACACCTGGTGTGAAGTCAGGGACACAACTTTAGCTGATGTAGTTCACAGCACTACTTCTTTAATTTAAATCACCACAATTATGGACAAAGTTCCCACATATACATGGATCTGTTTCTCCACTCAATTCTGCTTCATTAATCAACATCCCTCCTTTTGTAGGACACCTGGTGAGTCAATTTTGTGTGGCTATGATCAAAATACCCGACAAGGACAACTTAGAGGAGGATCTGTCTATTTTGGCTCATGGTTTCAGAGGTTCAACCCGTGGTGGGTGACTCCATTGCTCTGGGCCTAAGGTAAGGCACACACACATCATGGTGGAAGGGCCTGGCAAAGGGGCACTGCTTCCTTCATGGCAGCCAGGAAGCAGGACAGAAGGACAGGGGAAGAGATCGCCGGGAAGATGAACCCTCCCCAGGCATGTCCCCAGTGAGCGCCCTCCACCAGCCACGCCTCACCAGCCTACAGTT
The DNA here is from genome assembly GCA_028644305.1 of Xerus rutilus. Lineage (NCBI taxonomy): Eukaryota > Metazoa > Chordata > Mammalia > Rodentia > Sciuridae > Xerus > Xerus rutilus. Next base: position 6,591,007 of record CM053408.1, on the reverse strand, counting down.
ACCACCCAGTCAGTCCATTCATACTAGGATGGGCTGAGTAGGTGACAGTTCTCACAAGCCAGTTATCTCACCTCTGAATAGTCCTATAGTAATGGAACTTTGGGGGTCACCTCATATCCAAACCATAACAACATAACCTCCACAGGGCTTTTGTCTTCAGAAAAACATGGGTTGGAGTGTTCTCTTTGTAACCATACTGCATAGGAGTAGAATTAATTAAATATTTTCACTTACTGCTTCATCTACCCTACCTTTTTACTGTGTCTAAAATGTAATCTTCTTGATGCTGAGCTTCATGCTAGCAAAGAAATCATTATTGGTAACAAATATTGAAGGTGACATGCCTTATTTCACTTAGCAACCAAACTCTTCAAAGATCCACTCGTTAACTGTCTTTAAATCCTGAAGTGAGATGGTTGTCACAGTGAAATATATTAACACAGTTATTGAATTGAAAAATAAAACCAAACTTTTTCTGACAGGGACTAAGTTTGATTTGGCTGACTAGCCAAAACAAAAGGAACTGGTTTTGCCAAATTAGTTTCTTGACAGACATTTTCCAAAATTGAATGAGTTAAATCTGAAATCCCAAGGTTTTCACAAAAGTATGTTTAATGCATTTGCTAATATAAAATCAGTTTATCTGAAATATTATATTGATGAAGGTATAGTTAAATGAAGAACATTTCTGTTATCTCAATATATCAAATTAAAACATTGCCTCTAAGGAAAAAAGTAACAGGTATAATTAAATAATTATGTGTATCTTATGATATAACTCTAATAATTGTAACAAATTCTTCAGCAAATCCAAATGTTTTTGTTAACAAAGAAGAAAAAGAAGGAAGCAAAAGGAGAATTCCATAACCAAGCTGTTTGCTAACTGACTGTGAAACATTTTTTTTGTTAAATATTTATTTTTTAGTTGTAGGTAGACACAATAGCTTTATTTTATTTTTTTATGTGGTGCTGAGGATCGAACTCAGTGTCTCCTGTGTGCTAGGCGAGCACGCTACCACTGCACCATAACCTCAACCCCTGTGAAACATTTTTGATGAGAGATCATGGTGATTTTGATATGAGAAAGGGTTCAAAGAGTTAAGCGAGACTCTTCCTGAAAATCTCTTTCCATTCCCCTTTGTTTACAGGTCACCAATACTTCTCAGTGCTCACATGTAAAAATGGGTAAATAGCATAGGAATTGATTCTAAACATCTAAAAGAAAGAGCCAAAAAAGGATTACAATTTAGTAAATAATAAGACTAACATGTATGTGTATTTCAAGGCAATATTTGAGTAGCAGAGGTTCTTTGCTAATTTAACAGTGCAATTCTGAGAAACTAAGTGACAGAAAAACCTGGTAATTGATTTACCATCAGGGAAGTTCCCCAAAAAATGTGTTCAAGGAATTTTAAATATTCACAAATATTACTAATATGTTGCAATATTGGAGAACAGTACCTTTTTGATACAACTAGGCTATTTTGTTTAATTAAATCGTGGAGGTTGTAAGAGGTCTGAACTTGAGCTGAGTGTTGGGGACTGGGCACAAGATAGCAGTTGAGAGTGGCAGTTGGATAATTGGAAGGTAATTACACACTGTCAGAAAAAAAGTCTGGCTCTGACTGGAGAGAGATTCCCTTTGAAAATATGCAGCACCCCGTGCTCTGACTTAAGTGGCTTCTTGCAAATGTTAGAATTCTTAGTAGAAAGCATTTTTCTCCAACTCTGATGATGGCTCAGTACAGTCGATATACTCTGTGTAATTCTTTTACTTTAAATGTTTCTTTTTCCTCCTTTCTAGGAATCATTCTGGAATATAAAAACTAGTTTGAATTTAAATGCAATTTCATGCCCTTGGGAAATTTTGTACTCAGACAAGAGAGCCAGGATATGTTATTTAACCAAAAAATAAAAGTAAAAAAAAAAAAAAAAAAACTAGAGAAGGAAAAAGAATCATGCTTGAATAAGAGCATAACATAAATAAGACTTTATCAAAGACTTCGTAAACATCTCTTAGCATCATCAGTCAACATTTATTGATCCTTAAGGATCTGAAACTATGCCAGTTTGTTTGCATGGTACTCAGAAATGCAATAAAGTAAAACAGAAATCCAATGCATGCTTTTGGTAATTATTGTTATAAGACATTTCAAAGACCACTCAGTTCTCCTTGGGAAAACTTTGAACCTCAACATACTAGGTTCTCAGATTTTTGGTTTGAATCTCGAGGAATTTTATTGGTTATCAGTTACAACTCTCCATTTTCCCACAAATTCATTCATTGATTCATTCACCAAAATGTCTTCAGTCCTATGTGTTTAGTGTAGAGCTCTGATTTTTAAGAATATGAAGAAACATGCTCCTGCCCCCAAGGAACTTGCAACCTAGTAGAAGAGACTAACATTAGGAAACCACATGCCAGCACAAGTATGTACTTGTAAATTGTAGTGAGAGCTGTGAAGCGAGCCCTCCATGAGAGGACCAAGCCAGACTGAGCATGAGGAAGGCTCAGCAAGAGCTCCAGGCAAGCTCAAGCCGGAATCACCACAGGGAAGGAGCAAATGCCAAGCCACCCAAATGAGGCCAGCCTGTCCAAAAATTGGCAGTTGCGGGGAAATGTAAAAGGGTCAAGTTTGGAGAAATAGAAGCCAGAATTTGCATGTTTTCTTTAGGAGTATGGATTTTATTTAAAGACTACAGAGATATCATTATGAGATTTTTTTAAAATAAGGACAACATATTCAGGATTATGTTTCAAAAAATATTTTTTCAATAGCATGATAAAGAATACATTGGAAAGACTTTCATTTTGGGTAATATTGTTTATAAAATTATCATGATGCACCCATACAGTTTAAAATATGGACAAAATATATGTTCAATGCATTCTGGGCTCAAAGGACAAACAAAAATTATCATAGAAAATGAGTTGAAGCTGGAAACAGGAGGAAGAAATGGAAGACTAGCTTAGATGCAGAGTTAGTCACTAAATAAGCCAGGAGGTCCCTCTAAGATGTGAGTGTTTTGGGTATCACTGAATTTCACATGTCCATCTGCTTCTCTCAAGTCAGGCAATAAACTGAGTCAAGGGATCCTGGTATGGTAGCGCATCCTACCACTCAACAAAGCAAAAGAAAGAGAGAATGTCTCTATAGCTAACATTTCAAATCAGTCTGTTGTCTTTGTTCCTAAAGTTGAGAAAAATTAAAATCCAACATTCATGCTTCCCAATTTCTTGCTCTGCCCAGTCTCCAACAAAAGGGTCTTGATACCTGTGTGGAAGTAGGTTTCCTTGAAAATGGAAATGTTGAAGAAAAACATATTTAATTATATTTGTTAAAACATAATAAGGAAGACTTTTTTTCTGGATCATCTTGATAGGTTTAGGAACCATTCACCAGGATTTTGCTTCAGTGGAGAGAAAAAGGGTTCAACTCCAAGTACAGCAATGATAAATGGGAATATACAGCCAAAGAGCTGGTGGGGAGAGGTCAGTGGAAAGAACATTACCAAGAGGAAACATCAGGGGTCAAGGGGTTTCCACCTAAACCAAGCTAGAGAATTCTTGACAAAGATAGGCCAGGGTCACTAGACATCACCTGAGAAATGGTGAAGGAGGAGGAACTGGATCAGATGTCAAGGGTGACTAAGGGTGATCAGGTGTCAGGGGTGGGAGGTTCTTCCTTAACTGTCTTAGCAGGGTTCTTTGCTAAAACTGAATTTTACATGAAAATGCACAATTAAGCCTAGGAGAAATTTCAGGAGCTTGACTAAAATTTGGTCAAGCAAAGACCTTGTCAGAAGTCAAAGGAGTTACATAGCTGCAAAATGAAATAAAAGCAAATCCTTAAGTCTTCAGAAAGTTATCCCAGCCAGGATATTATTCTCTGACCTCAGGTTTAATATTGCCAAAAAATGATCAGAAACTCACTGTTAGCTGTTAGCTGAGAGAGAGTCAGAACTATAGAGAAAGAAAAGAATATCTTGGTTTCAACCTCACTAGTATACTATGGTTCAAAATCCATGACCTGGAAAAAATCACCACAAAAGGTTAATTTGGGTACCATGTCTCTGTCAAATTTTGGAAACAAATATCTATTCAAACTTCTTCCTCCAAAATGTGTGTGTTGTGGCAGAGGAGAGGCGGGTAGGACTGAGCGATAATGTCCACCATTCCTTTGAGACCTGGAAATTTGCAGTGACAGCCCTAGACTCACCAAGTCTTACCTGACTGCCTTTCCTCCTCATCCAAGATGTGCCTACGGTGCATCTTGAGCATCTTAGTTTCAAGGACTTTTTATAGTACCTCCTGATCTGAGTGGAGTTCCAGATTGGGATGTAATCTGCAATTTCCCAGGAGCACGCATCTTTGGTCCAAGGCCTTGGGCAGTTCCTACGGCCATTCACAATAGAATTGCTTAGACCTATGGAATCTGGCTCCTCTGAGAGGTATCTCTTTCAATGCAGTTGTCAATTCTAGTGCTGACATGAGAATGCATATCTCTTGAAATCTGGAAATATCAGGAGTTCAAAGCCAGGCTCTTCACAGTTCTGTTCCCATTCTGAAGACAGATCAAACAGACACCAAGAAACACAAAATTTGAAGCGACTGATCTACAGCTTCTACCTAGACAGAAAATAACAGTTTAAATGCAAAACCACACACTCAGTAGGATTTAACTGCCTTTAAGTTCTCCACTACAGACCTAGTCAGGAAACATAGTAAACCTAGCAAATATTGCTCAAGATCCTAATGTTATAGAAACTGCCCTGGAAAGACTCTTCCTCAATGGAATCTGTGCCTGAGAGGTGCTATGCACAATGGCCTCCCCAGGCCCTCTGGGGTCCAGATGCTATACAAGTGTACATGTAGGTCAGGCTACAGCAGCCCTGCCTTAGAGAGTCCTGTTATGGTAATCTAAGGTTCATTTAAACTCCCTTCAAGAGTTCAAAGCTAACAGCATTGTGTAAAAATTGGCCACATTAGCAGATAATGTTTCTAAAAACTGCAAAGTCAAAAATGACCAAGGTCTATATTCAACAAACATCACCAACATTCAAGATCTCCTCCACCTGGATTTTCCAGAAGCCAAATTTATTTACATATATTTTATTCTTCTAAAATAATTTTATTACCAGTTTATTTTTTGAGACCCTGGCTCCGTTTTTAGAGTCAAAATCATTTTTTTTTTTTTTTTTAGTAAAGGGCCAGACAGTGGAATATTCTAGCAAGGCAGGTAGGATCTCAGTGCCATGGGCATCTTTGTTTTGTATGCACCCTTTAAAATACAAAAACAGGCCAAGAACTAAATTTAAACCACGAGCTATAGTTGCCAATTTCTGCTCTAGATGTTGAAGTCTTTGAGATCACAGCCACAAATCTTTTCCCAACTCACCAGGAGCAGCTATCATCTAGGAAAAGCAGGTGGTTGCCATTAAAATGGGGGGTGGTGAGCTGTGGAGAGTCCTGCTCCCTGAGGACAGGAGATACTTCAAGGCAGGAGAAGGGAAAGGGGCTAAGCAAGAGCAGATTTTCCCCAGGACAGGATCTGCTTCCAAACTTGCACACCATGAGGATTCCTTCAGTACTGTCAAGTGTGCTTCCCAGAGCAAGGTGGGAGGGAGCAGGCTGTGCAGTGGGCTGAACCCAACAATGGCTCCCAAGACAGAACCAGGGAAGGTGATTACTTAGGAGCTAAAAATAAAAATAAAAAACAAAATTAGGGTGAATAAAACTCTTCTATTTTTAAATAATATTCAATATCAGCTCTAACCTCCATTTTGTAATTCTTTCTTCATGAAATAATTGTAAACTATTTCACTTGCCTCTGTTTTGCTTTGTCTCTCCTTTAAAATATGAATTTCTTGAGAGCTAGGATCATGTCCATCTTATTCATTGTTATTTCCCAAGACTTTGATGAGTCTCTGAGTACTATGTCTGGCATGCAGTAACCCTCAAGACATGGGATAGTGGAGGAGAGGCGGGCAGACAGGTGTTGGGATGAAGGTGTGGGGAAGAAATGAAGAGTTATGAAGATTGCCTTAGTGCTTTTGTAATAGGACAGATAGACGAGGATAGTGGGAACAGGAGGTCAAGAGACTGATTCTACAAAGTGAGCCCTCTGTGCTGACCCTCCACATGCTTTCTTTGCCAAAAAGAGATCTGCGGCAGCCCTGCCAGGCCTGAGTGGACAGGATATGTCACATTCCTCAGAAAACTGAGAGAGGGGATGAAAGTCAGGCAGTGAGTGTAGGTAATGAATGGTGGGGGTTGAGAGGATGAGGGCTGATTATCAAAGAAAAGACAATGGGTTGCTAACAGTTAACCTCCAGGGGCCCATTTCCCAGCTCACAACTGCCCAGGTTCCTGCTCCTTCCTGCCCTTAGGAATTTACATGGAGAAGAACGGGAAGGCAGGGTTTCTAGGGTATGTAAAAGAGCAAGACACACCCACTCCTGTGGCCTCCCAGCTCTGGAGCCCCTTCTCTTCAGAGAAGTCGTCTCTATTACTTTCTTAAACAAAACTTGCTTTCTACACTTGCCTCAGCGTTTCTTCAACAACAGGGGAGCAAAGACCCGTTCCAGTTCTCTCTGAGACTGGTATCACTTTCAGGCTGCTATAAAAAAAATTTAAAAAAAAAAATGCCTTAGACTTGTTATAGAAAACAGACCTTTATTGCTTATAGTTTCTGGAAGTACAAAATCCAAATGCCAGTGGATCCAGCATCTGGTGAGGTTTTCTTTCCGTCAGGTTTTCTTTCCGTCATCTATGCCCCCTTCTGGCTGGGTCCTCACAAGGTGGAATCCTTGAGACTCTTACAGGAACTCTCAGCCCATCTCTGAGAGCTTCATCCTCATGACATAATCATCTCCATAGGCCCTGCCTGGCAACACCACCACGTTGGGGATTATGTTTGCACACATGGATTCTGGAGGGAGGAAATACTCAAACCATAGCAGACATATTAGATTTAAAATATCTAGGAAATACATGGATATGAAGATGTCATCCAGACACTCAGAATCCCTTGGGGTACCAGGTGAAAGAGAGGAAGGGGGTTATCTACATAGAGATGGAATTTTTATTAGCACAATATATGTGGGCCTGGTAATACACTGAAGAATCGAACAACTCTGAAGTTAGATGCAAGATGCACAGAGGAAATGGAGAATGAGTGATTGAAATGTGGTAGGAAAATCAAGATGATGCCTTGCAGAGGAAATCAAGAGGAAGGGCAGGATCCAGACTGCATGGTGCTAAGCTGAGCTCTGCTGCTGGCTCAGATAGGATACAAGAGTAGCAGAAATGGTTTGATTCCACTTGGTAAAGTGGGGAGCACCTGTGTGCGGATGTAGTTTCATAATTTGGAAATATGAAAGTCGGGTAGACCAGCATTTTTGAGTAGGTGGTAAATAGGCAAAAACAAAGAGTAACAGATCTATTAAATTGGACAAAAATATCTTTTCCTTATGCCATAGATGGAATGTGTTGTCCCCAAACTCATATCTTGAAACCTGGTCCTGACTGTGATGTATTTGGAGGTGGGGCTCTGACAGGTGGTTAGGCCATGAGGAAAAAACCCCTATGAATAGGATCAGTACATTTATAAAAGGGGTCCCAAAGAGAAGTGTTGCCTTTTCAGCCACATGACATAGTGAAATGACAAACATCCATGATCCAGAAAATGGACTCTTTCTAGATAGCAAATCTACAGGCATCTGGAGCTTGGAAGTTAGAAAAACGAATGTATTAATTTAAGTCATCCATTTGTGATATTTTGTTAGGGTAGCCCCAGCTGATGAAGATACCTGGCATTAAGTTTCAGAGATGTGTTGAAATGTCATCTGTAATTATATCTAGAGATTATTTTATTGTTGTTCTATGCTTAATTTTTGAGGAAGAATCATGGCCACCTCTAAACACCAGACCTGGTTTATTACAAAAGATAAAGACAGTATATAGAACTTGCTGCTCCTAGCTGTTATCAAGACCATTTCTAGAGTTACATGTTTGCAAAGGCCTTGCTGATTTGGTGGAATTTTCATCTGCATAAGATATGGAAGTTCAGATAATGATAGGGAGCTGCAGGGTATAAATTGATTGCCTGTGGGGCGGAAGGAAGAGTTGCCTCTGTCCCTTGCAATGTGAATAGCACTGTACCCTTGAGTAGACACATCTGAAGAGCTGAATGAGGAGGAAACTAATGTTCACAGCCTCAGAAATGTGAGGATTGGTCATTGCGGGAGTCAAGATGCAGAACCATCTGTTATCAAGGAGTTGTGATTTCCAATATGAGAATTAATGTGTTGAAATATGCCACACTAAATCCCCAAAGGAAACAAACACAAGGCATTGTGCAATCACTTCAGAAATTTCCCCATTAATAAATAAAGTTTTAAAGAGATACAAATATTGAGAATCAATAATCCCTTCCTAGTGTGGTTGTTTCTTAGCTACAAATATGCAGCAAGATTATCATTGATTAGTTTTACGTAAACATTAAGATCATATGTCAACATGAAAGTCAACTAAGTAAATCATATTAAAAGAAATGAAAACAAAAATTGAATTTGTCACATTTCTACACAGATGCTTGAAATACAGGAAGCTTTTTTATCTAAAAATTCTCATTTCTTCTATGAGCAGTTGCATTAAAGATGATAAAATAGATTATGAAGATATTAATCACTAAAATCCTGTTAATAATGGCCATTGTTTAAAGGTTATTATGAAATATTTACTAGCAACTTTTTACTAGACTACCAATATGCAACATTTCTAACTACCACATCACTTTAACCCATCTATTTTCCCAACGTGAAAAATACATTTGCATGTGTGTACATATTCTTGACCTTTACTGAAATGAAAAGAGATTGACTGAATACCTTGAGGTATTAGAACTGCAGTTTCATCCAACCAATTAGTGAAGCTGTGCTTTCCATTTACAAGGCCAGAAATGAGATCTTATTGACACTGTGTAGGTGGGAAAACAGATTACTATAGCTTGATGCTTATAAATTAGCAATGCACTTTGACATGCAAAAGAGAAACATGAATAACAATTTTTACTTGACTGACAAATTAATAATCATCATAGTAATCTTGGAATGTAAAAGAATAATACTATAAATTATTCAGGAGGGACATATCTCCTCTTGTCTTCCTCCTACCTGATCAATTCTTACCTTAAGGAAATGATGATTGCTTGAAACCTTAAGAAACTGACGGTTTATGAGAGAGGTGATAAACAAATGAAATTTAAATTTCCTTCTAATACTATTTTCTGCCAACAGCCCAGGTGTAAGAATTGAATCAGGCATATTAAGAACATACTGTTTTTTTTATCTCAAATTTTCTGTCAACATAAATGATGGGTAGGGTGTGTGTGTATATGTGTGTGTGAGAGAGAGAGAGAGAGAGAGAGAGATTATATGGCTTTCCACCAGGTCGAAGTCCCAAAACAGGGTTGACAGCTAGTACTTTCTAACTCAAAATTGAATGCACTTGAAAGCTGATTTCAAATGAACAGCAAGGGATAGCAAAGAACACTACAAATTCTTTGACTCCATCAATACTGATTAATTATAAAACTATCATTCATATACCCTACATTGTTTTGCATGGAAAGTAAAAATTTTAAAGAATGACTAAGTGCTCAGAGAAGATCAAATCATGAAAGCATAGCTTACCCATGGATATGTCTGTGTGAGAAAGAATGAGAGAGGATTCATGTAATCCAAGAAAATAGGGATATAGGTATTGGATGTGATGTAAATATTGCCGGGCTGGGAGTTGGGAAAGTGAGTTCAAAACCAAACCTTTAGCACAAATTCCTACAAGCTGTCATTTGGAAATATCTTTCAACTTCCTCAGTTATATGAATGGGAAGATAAAACCCATCTCAGTGCTGCTGTGGGTGTCCAGAGGATGGCATGTGGGACATGATGGTAGGTTTTCCACCATGTGGGAGGTGTCCAGTGTGCCATCTAACTGCTGCACCAGGCAGCTTCCTCTCTTCCACTTTTTCGTGCCTTATTATTGCAGTTCCTCCTCTGATGTCCACCTACATGACCAAAGTGAACCAAGCCTGTCCCTCTACTAATGCCAAATGCGTGGGCAAAAAGTTGAATCCCTTCTTGATCATGGTGGTTCGTACCTGTCTTGATTTCTTGCCTGCTTTCTCAACCTGCTCCTGTTGACGTCCTATGATCCCATGGAGGCGATTCTCTTGCTAGATCCTTTGTTGTTGCTCGCCATCACTGGTCCACAGGTGCACTCATCCCAATGATTATGAAAATGGTCTTCCAGCATGCAGGAAAAAATATTAGAACTTCGGTATGTATTCGTATCCATTAATACATTCTTGGAAATTTCCTTTGTATAATTTTTAAAACTGAGGGCAAATTTATAGCAGATGTATGCTCTAAATGTATAAATAAATTGTTATAATACTAGAGGAGAACTTATCACACATTAATCACTCATTAGCATACCAATATTGCCACTTAAACTTTATTCTATGATTGTCCCCATTTTATAGATGCAGAAGTTATCAAAAAAAAACACAAAGTTAGAGGGTAAGTAATGTGCTGACTTCACACAGCTATAGCTGGTAGAGCATGGATTCCAATCCAAGTAGTCAGATTCCAGGCTCCATAACTTGCATTTTTTTTAACCACCATGCAAATTGTCTCTATGTACAAGCTCTAGCTGTGGGGTTTTTTTAAGGATATTAATGAGTAAAGAAACTAGATGCATGCTTTGAGAGAAGAAATTGGTCATTGCTCATCTATGAAATGGGGAAATTAGTGATAGGAATTCCAGAAAAGTTTAGCCAATCCAATAACGGGAGAATTGTGCTCCCTATTCCAGGTAAAGCCCTAGGTGGTAGTCTTTTCTTCTTTCCTTCCTTCCTTCCTGCTTTGCTTTTTCATAGTAACTTGTTCTGGTTTTATATATGGACTATTATCTCATGTTCCACAGTCACAAATTAATTTTTTAACTTTCTCTTTTCTTGCACTTCATTTTCTCTGAGGACAGTTTTCTGTTTAACTTTGTAGTTTGGTCAATGTAATTGTGTTTCCTCAAATATTTATTTTTTTATTGACTTTATTTCTTTTTAGACAATAGTCACAAGGTAAATTTTAGAACATTAAGAGCAGATAGCTGGCCTGTTTCTTTTTCCAGCTTTATTGAGGCATGATTGACAAATAAAAGTTGTATACATTTAAATTATACAGCATGATGTTTTGATATACATATGCATTGTGAAATGATTACCATAATCAAGCTAATTAACATATCCTTCGTCTCACATAATTGCTTTTGGTGTGTGTATGTTGAGAATACTTAAGATGTACTCTCTTAAAGTTTTTAGGTACTCTCTTAAAGTTTTTAGGTATAAGTACAGTGTTATTAACTGTAGTCACCATGACATACAACAGAGCTCCTGAACTTATTCATTCTACATAATCAGAACTTGGTCTTCTTTGACTAACATCTCCCCACTCACACCCTACAGACCCTGGAAGTCATTATTCTACTCTCTGCTTCTGAGTTCAACTTTTTTCACTTCTCTGGATTTCACATGTAAGTGGGATCATGTAATATCTGTCTATCTGTGTCTGGCTCCTTTCACTTAGCCCATTAATCTTCCACGTTCTTCTGTGTTGCCACAGTGACAAGATGTGTTTCTCTTATGGCAAATAAGAGAAATATGGCAAATAATATTCCATTGTGTATCCTTAATGTAGGCATGTATTGCTAAAACTTCTTCCATAGTACTAACTTTTGCTGATACAATAAACTCTGGTACGTTGCATTTCCATTTTCATTTGTTCTAAATTTTTTTATTTCCTTTTTTGAGTTGTTTTCCTCATTGAATGTTCATAAGTGTATGGTTTAGGTTCCACATTTTTGCAAATTCTCTAAATTCTTCCTGTTACTGATAACTATTTTCAAACCACAGTGGTCATGAAAGATGCTTGATGTGATTTCAATCTTCTTAAATTTGTTGTGGTGTGTTGTACTGCCCAACATAGGAGCTATCCTGAAGAATGTTTCCTGTGCCCTGAGAAGAATGAGCATTTAGAGCTGGGCATGGTGGCCCAAGCCTGTAATCCCAGCACTTAGGGAGGCTGAGACAGGAGAATCTCAAGTTCAAAGCCAGCCTCAGCAACGGCAAGGCGCCAAGCAACTTAGTGAGACCCTGTCTCTACATAAAACACAAAATAGGGCTGGGGATGTAGCTCAGTGGTCGAGTGCCCCCGAGTTCAATCTCCAGTACCAAAATAAATAAATAGATAAACAAATAAAAATTAAAAAAAAAAGAATGAGCATTTAGCTCCTGTGGGTGAAATATTCTGTATCTATGAGGTCCTTTAAGTCTGGAGTTGTTCAAAAACAACATTTCCTTATTTTCTGTCTGCATGATTTATCCCTTGTTGAAAGTGGGGCATTGAAGTCCTCTACTATTATCTTATTGGTATCTATTTCTCCCTTCAGATCAGCTAGTATTTACTCATTTAGAGAATTCAATATTGGGTGCTTATATGTGTAATTATTGTATCTTCCTGGTATGAATTGACCTTTGTAACTACATAACAACTTTCTTTGTCTTTGGTGACACTTTTTGACTGAAAGTCTGTTTTATTTAAGAGTAGCCACTCCTGCTCTATTTTAGTTACCATGCACACATAAAATCTTTTTACCCTTCACTGTCCACTTCAGTGTCTTTAAAGCTGAAGTGAATCTCCTATAGGCAGTACAAAACTGGATCTCATTTTGTTTCATTTTGGGGATTTTTTTGTTTGTTTATCCATTCAGGTACTGCATGGCTTTAGATTGAGGAATTTAATCAATTTATATTTAATGTAATTATTAATAGGTGAGGCTTTTATTATTCCCACTTTATTCATAGCTTTCTAAGTGTTCTTAGAAGCTTTGTTTCTTTATGCTTCTCTTGTTCTCTTCCTCTGTGATTTGAGATTTTTTCTCTTTTGGTGGTAGGATGTTTTGAATTTTCTCTGTGTTTTGTGTATCTACTGTGCATATTTTGTGTTTTCCAAGAGGTTTGTATAAAACATCTTAATCTGATAATCAATTATACACAAATATTCTGTTTTACTTTCCCCAACTACACACATTGAAGATGTCATTGAAGATGCAATTTTCACCTTTTATTATGTACCAATAAACTATTATAGTTATGCTTTTTAAATACTTTTGACATCTTTTATACTAGAGTAGATAATTTATGTACTATTATAACACTATTAGAATATTGTATGACTGACAGAATATGTACTTTGCTAGTAAGTTTTCTTCTTTCATATAGTTTCATGCTGGTAATTAGCATTCTTTCATTTCAGGGCAAAGGGTATCATTTAGCATTTCTGGTAAGGAAGGTCTAGTGGCTGTGAACTCTGTTTTGGTTTGTCTGATACAGTATGGAAGACATACACACTTAAGGGACTGAAGTGAAATGCACATGTATAGTTCTGACAGATACTCTTGCTGGGTATAGTATTCTTTGTTGGCAGATTTTTTCCTTTATCACTTTAAATTTATCATCCCAGCCCGGTGTGGTGGCGCAAGCCTGTAATCCCAGCACTTAGGGAGGCTGAAACAGGAGAATCGCAAGTTCAACGTCAGCCTCAGCAATGGCGAGGCGCTAAGCAACTCAGTGAGACCCTGTCTCTACATAAAACACAAAATAGGGTTGGGGAGTTGGCTCAGTGGTCGAGTGCCCCTGGGTTCAATCTCCAGTACCAAAAAATAAATAAATATATATATATATATATATATCATTCCATTGTCTCTGGTCTACATGATTTCTGCTGAGCAATTCTCTCTCAGTTTTATGGAGGTTTCCTTGTATGAAACAAGTTGCTTTTCTCTTGATGTATTCAACATTCTCTTTGTCTTTGACTTTTAAAATTCTGATTATGATATTTGTTGTATCTCTTTAAATATATCATAGTCAAAGTAATTTTGAGTTCATGAATCTGGACATCTACTTTCCCTTCTAGATTTAGAAAATTTTCATTCTTCTTTGTATTCCTCTCTGAATAATTCCAAATAACTGGCTTTCACATTCACTGATTGTCTTTTTTTTTATCAAGTCTGCCTTTAAACTCCCAGTAAGTAACTTATTTCAGTTATTGTATTCTTACCTCCAGTGTCTTTGACTCTGTTTTTAAAATCACCTGTATCTTTGTATCAATATTCTCATTTCATTCTTATATTATTAGCTTCCATTGTTTAGTCTTTATTCTCATATCTTCTCACTGAGCTTCTTTGAGATGATTATTTTGAATTTTTGTCAGGCTATTCACAGGTCTCCATTTCTTATGGATTAGATACTAAAAATGTGTTTCTTCCTCTAGTTGTCTTTTTAAACTCTACATCATCTTTGTAAATTTGCTTTGTTGTCTGCAGGTGTGGCAAACCATCTATGTCTCCAGGTTTTGACAGGATAGACTTTCACCAGTTTGCAGTACTTGATATGAAACAAGAGAGATCTGAGCCCCTGGGCTCACACTGCAAAGTGGAGGGCCAGACTCCTGCTCGTCCCTGCCTCCCTCCTGGAGGAAAGCCTTAGTACTAGACCTTATCCTCTAGCTCACAAAACAGTGCTAGCTGTAAGGGGGCGCCTGCCCTTTCCTTTGTTGTTCACTCTTCTAAGAAATAAAGTTCCCCTGAGAAAACCTAGATCCATGGAGGGGCCTTAGAAATGCTAAGTATAAGTCCTCTTCAATTCTTCCCTCCTAGACAGACAAAATAAACTAGTTTTGACCTTTTCCCAAACTTGCAGAGCAGCGCTGGATACCATCCTCTTTCATTTGCTCCTAGCTGCTTCAGGGGACCAGACTCAGAGGCAAGATGTAAACTCACTGGCATTGGTTTCTGAGTATCATTCTCACTAAAGGGAACAAAAATCATTGAAGAAAAAGTGAATTTCAAGGTTTAAGCAAAGAGAGTCATTGATGAGCTTGAAATACCTTCTGAAGCCAGAAAAGAAGAAAGTGCTGAAATAATAAGGAAATCATCATCATCATTAGAAAAAGGCTCTTAATGGACAAATCAAAGACAACCTGAGCATCAAAACAAATGAAAGTGAAGACTTAAAATCCAAATCCATCAAATGCTGAAATCCAACTTCCATTTAATAAATAAATGAGTGAAATGAAGGTTTTCTGGAATGTTTACAAGGTCTCAAAGTACTCCTTTATTAAGTATTTATTTCAAAAAGTAGAACTTTCTAAGGCCTGGTAGAAATCACCTTATTCCACTGATCAAAATTATCTTCACCAGTAATAGAACATATTGAAATGGTATGTGGCCAACTAGGATATGCACAGCCTGAAACTAATCATAATCAGAAGGACAGAAATACCAGACAAATCAACATTGAGAAACATTTCTATCAAATAACTTTTACTGAAAAATTTCAATGTCATGTAAGGAAAAAAAAATAGAGGAATTGTCCCTAACTGAAGGTAATTAAAGAAAAATGGAAAACTAAGGCACCATGTTCCACCAGAGAGTATTCTCTTCCACAAAGCCCTGGGAAGGTGATGGAACTAAGTGAGGCCTAACCATCAGAGAGTAGTGGCGTATCAATGTGAGCCTCATGATTTTATGATCCTATTGTGGTTATTTAGAAAAGCATCTATTGCTTCAAATGGTGCAGAGAAAAAATATTTGCACCATTTTATAGGTTTTCTTACTGTAAGAGATGGCTTTTTTTAAAAAGGAAAAGAAGAACTTTTAAAAGAATATTAGAAGAAACTGTCTTAAAAGCCAGGAGAAACAATGTCCTGAAGGAGGCTCTAGACATGAGCACAAGGCCAGCCCTGGACACCTCTGTGGACACTTCTGCACCCGCAGACACTAGGCACATGGCTGCTGGCTGCGGTATTCACAGACTCAACTTCCTTTGTTTGTTTGTTTTTTGTTGTTGTTGTTTGTTTTTTGTTCTTTGTGCAGCTGTACAGTAGCACTTGCTTCAAAATACAGAAAGGCTGCTTTTGATTTGCTGAGCCTGATCCCATGCTCACATGCCGGTGTCCACTCACAAAGGAAGCAGGACAGTGAGTGCTTTGGTTGTGGCTGTTAGTGTTTTTGTTGTGTTGCTTTTAGTTTTACTCTTAAGAGGATTTCACTGCCTCCAACCAAACCCATGAGGTAGAAAATTGGCTGAATATTGGTTGGAACTTTGATAAGCCAAAAAAATAATTTACATTACCCAACAAACTCCATTACTTTTGGAAATTAACATTAGGATCCTTCTTCTGGCATAAAAGTATTTTTTTAAAAAATGATCCCACTTAACACAATGGAATTAACCCTTGTAAAATAAACAGCACATTCTTACAAAAGATCACATCATTTTTTGCCTCCAGTATCAAGTCCAAAATCTCCAAATGGTCTTCATCTACCTTCATTTGTTACAAATTGTCTTGATATTCTTACACCACCAAAAAAATGAAATGTATAAACTGATGTATAGTAATATGCCCTATCTAAAAAAGCAAGGAAGAGGAATTAGAAAAAAAGAAAAATTAAGTTTAAGCCAGGCGCGGTGGTGCATGCCTATAATCCCAGCACTTTGGGAGGCAGAGACAGGAGAATCACAAGTTCAAAACCAGCCTCAGCAATGGCGAGGCACTAAGCAACTCAGTAAGACCCTGTCTCTACATAAAACACAAAAATAGGGCTGGGGATGTGGCTCAGTGGTCGAGTGCCCCTGAGTTCAATCCTCGGTACCAAAAAAAAGAAAGAAAGAAAGAAAATTAAGTTTAAAATAGAAACATGTTCCTGCCATAGTGAGTTATCAATTCAAATAGATGGTATAGTCATTTGTTCTCCAAGCAATATCGAGTCCAGAGTTGTATTTATGGCCGTCCTTCTCCATCACCCTTTCCTTTACCCGCTTTCTCTTCAGCCTGCCCTTCTGCAAGGCAGGCCTCTCCAGGATGAATCCATCTACCTCTTACTGTGGATGTTCCCAGGCCTCGGTACTGCTGTCTGGACAGAGTTCCTGCTGTTCCATTAATTTTTACCATGGGTATGAATTCAACCAAAGGAATTCACCTTACCATGGAAAATAAGACATCAGTGCCCAAGGAGGATGCCTCTCCAGAATGGGTGTGTTTTCGTCAGCTTTTTTTGCTACTGTGATCAAAAGATGTGACAAGAACAATTTTAGAGAAGGAAAACTTTATTTGGGACTCAGTTTCAGAAGTCCTCCCTTCATGTGTGCTCGCGGTATCATGCTTATTTCCTTTCTTGTTTCTCAGGTCTCCACGGTAAGCAAATGGAGTTTCTCAGTCTCACACAGTTCTCTGAATCACCAAAATTTTGCCTTCTTGTGTTTGGCTCCTCTGTCACTTATCCTGCCAAAGTTCACTTCATGGAAGTAAATTAATGAATTTACCATTGATTCTTTGCACATCAAAATTCCAGTTCCATGTGGTTACTAGTTAATGGCATGATAGTTGGATCCCACTAGGAAAATTTTGCAGTAGCATATTTTTGCCCAATATTAATTCTTCTTTTCTAAGAAATTTTATCCACCATCAGTAGTCCTGACTTATTTATGAAAAATCAAGTTTTGGATAACTACATACTACCAATGGTGAAAAGAATAATTCTTCTTAGATCAGAACATCTCAATTTTTTCTATTACTTACCCAATTTTTGATATTTGTTCCTTTTAGATATACACAATGGTAAAATGTATTTTGACATATTATACATACATGGAATATAACATTCTAATTAGGAACTCATTCTTGTGGTTATATACGATGTGGAGTTTCACTGGTAGTGTATTCGTATAAGAACATGGGGAAGTTATGTCCAGTTCATTCTGCTCTCTTTAATGAGTCCACAAATCACCTGGGGGAGATTATTAAGCTACAAACTGATTCAGGAAGTGAGATAGAAGCCTGAGAGTCTGCATTTCTATCAAATTGTTCTTCTCCCAAGAACAGCACTTTTAATAGGAAGGTTGTAGTTGAAAATAAAAACAGAGGAGTTGTATTAGTAATATATGGTAAATAACAAATTCCCTCCAAATTTAGAAACATAAAATAGCACATATTTATAATCTCAGTCTCTTTACCCAGAACCCCGAGTGTGATAGATCTGGTGTGTCAGGCTCAAGGTACCTAGACAGCTGAAATCAAGATACTGTTGGAGCTAAGTGCTCTCAAGGCTCAGATGGAGGATGATCTGTTTCCAAGCTCACTCGCTTCAGAGTTCTCAGGCCTCAGGTCCTCGCTGGCTACTGACCAGAGACCTCCATCCCTTGATAAAGACCCTGGATGAGGCTTTTCTCAGTGCAGATTTTCCCTCAAGCAATGAGTGGAGGGAGAGTGCCTAAAACAGAAGTCACTGCCTTTCAGTAATCTCTGCTGCATTCTATTCCTGGGAAGTCATTAAACATATCTCATAGTCAGTGGAAAAGTACTACACAAGAATGTAAATACAAGGGGATACATTTCCCCTCGAGAAAATTTCCAATAATTAAAACTGAGAAAATAGTATAGCCAAAACACATACAGAAGATTCGTGAGAACTTGGTGTTCATCTGAGCTGGATCCCCAAGTCTGGGGCAGGCAAGGATGCACATATTGGCGAAAGGTTGCTCAGATATTGGATTATCAAATTCAAAGCTATAGGTCTCTTACACAAAACCCACAAAGAATAAAACCTGGGCATATTAGCCACCAAAAAAAAAAATATATATATATATAGGAAGAAAAACTGTTAGATATTTAGGAAAAGTTTTAGAACAAACCTTAATAGATTTTATTACTGTGGACATAAAAACAATGTATGAGGGAAAAAATATACTGACTTAAATTGACCCTGTAACATGATAAAATTTGTTCATTAAAAAGCATAAGTAAGCTGGGCGCGGTGGCTCACGCTTGTAATCCCAGCACTTAGGGAGGCTGAGACAGGAGAATCGCGAGTTCAAAGCCAGCCTCAGCAATGGCGAGGCGCTAAGCAACTCAGTGAGACCCTGTCTCTACATAAAACACAAAATAGGGCTGGGAATGTGGCTCAGGGGTCGAGTGCCCGTGAGTTCAATCCCCGGTACCAAAAAAAAAAAAAAAAAAGCATAAGTAAGCCCAGGCGTGGTGCCACACACCTGTAATCCCAGCACTTTAGATGGCTGAGACAGGAGAATCGCAAGTTGAAAGCCAGCTTCAGCAACGATGAGGCACTAAGCAACTCAGTGAAACTCTGTCTCTACATTAAAAAAAAACACAAAACAGGGCTGGGGGTGTTGCTCAGTGGTCAAGTATCCCTGAGTTCAATCCCCAGTACCAAAAATAAAAAGCATAAGTAATGTAAAATGAAAAGCCACAGTGAAGAGAAATAATTACAATAGGGATAGCTGACAAAACGTTAATACTCAGAATATACAAAGAATCCCTAGAAATTATTAAGCAAAAAAGAAACTCAACAGAAAAAAAGAACAAGAGATGAGACAAAGTAATTCATAGAACCTCATTAATCAAGACATATAAAAAGACACGATGTCATTGCACATAAATAAAATATAAATAATAAAGTATGAGATCTGATGCCATACTGATATATCATTGGCAAAATATGAAGACCTCAGTTAAGAAATTCAGTCTGAGCTTTAACTTGTGCAAAAGACTTTTATTTGGAAAAATTGAGATGGACATACATGTTAAAGTTTGGAAACCTTTTCTGATAAAGTCATTTATTTCTAAATTTAGATTTTGTATATTACATCTTATTAGGGGATAATCATTATGTTATATAGTTTATAAATTACTGAAGAATATTTATATTATTCTTTGGAAGCCCGAATAAGTTATTTAATAACTATTAGACACATAAACTTGACCTTTATACTTAATTAAACTAATAATTTCTAAATTATATCTGATGTATATCATAAAGTCTCTCGAGAGAACATTCTAAATAAAGTTTTTATGAATATCTACTATGATTAAAATTTATTTTATAACCATTATAATTATTCCAGGATTATTATTTCTCATATTTATCAAATATTTCTTTCATCAGCAGACTAAAGAATAAGAAGATATCCCTAACTATAGGACCTATAGGTTAGTATGAAAACAATCTTTTTGCTGCCAGCCAACTACCTTTTGATCCTTCCTTGAAGTATTCAGATTTATCTTCTTAAATTTATGATCTTGAGCTGGGGCTATAGTTCAGTGGTAGAGCACTTGCCTGGCAAGTGTGAGGCCCTGGGTTTGATCCTCAGCACCATAAATCAATGAATAAATAAAAATAAATAAATAAAATAAAAGATCCATTGACAACTAAAAATAGTTTTTTAAAAATTTATGATCTTATTATACACACAGTGCATGAATATGTCCTATTTATACGAAGTTGAAGCCTGATGTAAGGATTGGATCTCCTTGATCACTGCATCTCACATTTTCCTACCTTCAGTTCATACTTCCTTTCCATCCTCTGAGATGTGATAGCCTTCAAGGCTATTCTAAAGCATGCAGGCCCTCTCCTCCACTGGACACATCTGCAGAATCATCATCCTGGCCATCTTTAAGGCATTGGTGGCCAGGGGATTTGATTCAGGAAAAGAAATATGAGTTTAAGTTGCTTTGTCACTTTCAGGCAGAAGCTTTAAGCCAAAGCAGATTTCTTATTCTGATATGGTAGAGTACGCTTCTCCAAGGCCTGCTCTCCCACATATAACAACTGTAAGCTCTCCACAAAACTAAAAGAAAAAACATCATCCGAAAATCCCAGATTAATAGCAAACAAAACAACAACAAAAAAGAAAAAAGCTGATGAATTTTAAGTAAGTCAAAGCTTCAAGGAAAAGACGATGCCCAGGTGGATTCTACTACATCGTTACAGCCCAACACTGAAGACCTATTTCACAGCTATAGCATTAAAGTAAACTCTGGCAGGAAACCTACTATCTTACTGACCTCAAAATCCAGTGGACTGATCCTGGAGCCACTATAACAATGGAAAGCAAGAGGGAAACCTAGGGACAGAGTAAAGGTAAGAGGAACTCTAAGTTCTGAGAATAAGCCCTTTCCAGGTCTTTGTCTGATATTTAAAGCATGACTGGTCAGCACAGATTCAAACAAGCTTATAATTAAACCTAAAGTAAAAGCCATATTTGTATGCAACTCACTAAAACTGTTAAGAATTTTCTGATTGAATATAGGAAACTTATCTTCTCCTGAAATAAAAATATCAGTATTTTTGGAGCAATATAACAGAATTCAGAATTCCCACATCACAGCAATTATAATATTTGAGAAAACATTCAATTGAAAGAAAATTACAGAAAACAAAATGAAAAATAAATATAACTTCAGGGGAAATATTTACAAAGTCTGACATGCGTGCAGTTGGAGTCACAGAAAGGAGTGAGAAATGGGAATTTTCATAATGGTGGAAAATTTTTAAGTTTGGTGAATAACATTCATTTACCTGTTCAAGAAGCCCTGTGACTATCAAACTCCATGCATGCAAAGAAAAGCATACCAAGCTTCATCTAAGGAAAACCAAAAATAAAGAGAAAATTTTGAAGGCAGTCAGAGAAAAATCAACATAGTACATATAAGGGAACAACATTTTTTATCAAAAATTATAGAAGCTAGAAAACAATAAAATAGGATCTCTAAACTGATTAAAAAGAAAGATATCTGCACCCATCAAAAATCTCTGCAATGAATAAAGGACAAATAAAGGCATTTTCCAATAAAGTAAACCTGAGGATATACTACTAACCAAACCACATTCCCCTCTAAAAATGTTATAAGATGCTCTTTAAGTTAAAGAGAAATGGTACCAGAGGGAATCTTGGGTCATCAAGAAGAAATGAAATCATTGGATATAATAAATATCTAGGTGAATATTATATTTTGCTTTTAATCTCTTTTAAATGCATATAAATTTTTAAAGCAAATAATTGTGTTAGGGGATTAATAACAAGAAAGTCTAATACCCTTTGGCAACATAAAGGACAATGGTCACAGAGGTATAAACATTATCTCTGTGGTCAGGAGTTTTCTACATTAGGTAATAAGTGTTAAAATATTAACTACAAGTATACTCTGAAAGGTTAAGAATATGTATTATAATTCTTAAAGCTATCACTAAAAATTGCAAAGTGATATCTAAAAATCTAACAGAAAATTTAATAAAATTTTAATATATATTTAAACAATATGTAGGTAATAAATAATAGAAGAACAAAAAAAATTCAGAACAAATACATAAGAAATAAGATAGACTTAAGTCAATTATATCAATAACTACTTAAATGTTAAGGAATTATTGTGTGTAGTGGTCCATATCTATAATCCCAGCCACGCAGGAGGCCAAGACAAGAGGATCACAAGGGCAAAGCCTGTCTTTGTCAATTTTTTTTAAAAGGACTAGGCATGCAGCTCAGTGGTAAAGCATCCCTGGGTTCAATACTAGTGCTGGGAAAAAAAATCTGGGGAATTAACCACTCCAATTAAAGACAATGGTTTTCAGAATGGAGGGAGAAAAAGACCCACTTTTATGCTTTCTACAAGAGACACAAATGTTTTGAAATTAAACCATGGAAAAACATATATTGTGCAAGTAGTAAACCTCAGTAGGCAGGTATGACTTTCTTCAGGTCATGAAATGGACTTCAAGATAAGGTGTTTCTAAGAGATAGAGAGGGGCATGTTACAATGTTCAAAGTACCAGTTAGAATACAGCACACCATAAATGTGTGTGTTCCTAACAAAGTTTCAAAATAAAGCATAACTTGACATAATTGAAGGGAGAAATATGAAAACTTACAATCAAAGATTTTAATTCTACTTTCTCAGCAACTGAATAATCATCTACACAAGTTTCATTAAGACAGAGAGGATTCAAACAATACTACCAATAAATGTGACCCTACCGTAGGTGCACATGTGTGTGCTAACCTTATGTATATGGCATTCTATACTGTCACAGCCCAAAATTGCACAAGGACACTTCATATGTTCAACAGGCTACATAGCCTATAAAATCAGTCTCAAAATATTTAAAAGAATCAAACCATGGAAGCCATGCAAATTCTGACTATAGCAAAGAGCACTCGAGACAAAATGAGAAAATAAGTGATAAAATTGAACAGACGCTTCACATCAGAAGATGTGTGAATGGCAGTAAGCACGTGAGATGCTCAAAATCATTAGTCATTAGAGAAATGCAAATTAAAACCATCATAGACATACATTAGAATGTATGTCTTCATATTAAATATGAAGTACTGGCAAAACATATGAGGAAAAAACTGAACTCACATTCACAGCTAGTGAGAACGTAAAGTGTGTAAAGTTTATTTTTTTCTTTTACTTTTTTTGGCACCAGGGATTGAAGGGATAGGTGCTTACCCACTGAGCCACAACTCAAGCCCTTTTTATTTTTTATTTTGAGATAGGGTCTCACTAAACTGCTGAGGCTGGCTTTGAAGTTCAGATCCCCCTGCCTCAGCCTCCTGAGGCTCTGGAGTCCAACAAGAATGTAGAGTTGTAAAACCATTTTGAAAAACTGGCAGTCCCTGCCAATTTAAACAAATATCTATCCTATGGCCCAGTGGTTCCACTGGACTTGCTCAAGAGGAAAGAAAGCATGCGTCCAGCTGGGCGCAGTGATGCACACCTGTAATCTCAGAGGCTCAGGAGGCTGAGACAGGAGGATTACAAGTTCAAAGACAACCTCAGCAAAAAGTGAGGTGCTAAGCAATTCAGTGAGACCCTGTCTCTAAATAAAATACAAAATAGGGCTGAAGATGTGGCTCAGTGGTCTAGTGCCCCTGAGTTCACTCCCTGGTACCTGCCCCATGCAAAAAAAAAAAAAAAAGAAAGAAAGAAAGAAAAAAGAAAGCATGCAACTATGCAAAGACTTGTATATGAACAAATGCATCTATAACAAAAATCAAATCAGTCTGTCATCTGGAACAGGGAGTGGAGGGAGGGATGGCCTGCGAGGGTCAAGAGGGATGGATGAGAGTTTGGTGGTGGAACTGTTTCCTAGATATAGACATAGATCAAATTACATTTCTCTTAATATTTTGCATTGGTGCATTTTATTGCATGTGATGTATGCCTAAATCACATTAGTTTTTAAAAAGCCAGCCTAGTTCCCTGAGGCAGCGCTGCTCCCCACGGGAGGTGCTTCTACAGCCTGGCTTCCAGGGCGAGGGCTCAGTGATGTGCAGCAGCAACGGGAAATCAGCGCTGCCAGCTCCAGGCCCCCGAGACCTCAACATTGCTTGTTATCACAGCAGAACCTAACTCCTCCAAATGAGTCCAAAACTGTTTATTTGTTGTCTCTCACGTATAAGCCCAGGGAATTCGGGGCACCTTGTGGATATCACGTCAATCCCACCCTCATCCACTTGGGGTGGTTTGCCAATGCTCTTGTGCCTCAAATGACATGAAAGGGAGATTCCTAGAAACGTTTCAGACACTTGCTCTGAAGAGGGAACAGCTTTCTCCCCCTGTAGGCTTTCCTACGTACGAGGCCAGCGTAACTCCATCTATCTCGCTGCGCTCTTGAAGAGCAAAGAACACCTAAGAGGGAAAACTGAGTCCTCACAGATTGGGACAATTAGGGAGCCTTAACACTGGACTACCAACTTTTCAAGGCAATGAATGTCCTTATTTTAAAAGTTAGTTTAAAGCCAAGCAGGATGGCACACACTTGTAATCGCAGTGACTCAGGAAGTTGAGGTAGGAGGATTGCAAGTTCAAGGCCAACCTCAGGAAGCAACTTAGCGAGGCCCTCAGCACCTTAACTAGACTCTGTCTCAAAATGAAAAATAAAAAGGATTGGGGATGTGGCTCAGTGATAAAGTGCCAAAAAATTTTAAATGCCTAACTCTAGTCAAAATAGTATTTCCTTCTCATGCTTTCTAAAATGATATCTATCACTTTTTACAACCAACCCTTTTCAAATGTGTATGCTTTAACCCTGAACACTTATTCATTTACTGAAAACTTTGAAGCATAAGATACAAGCTGTAGTTTCACTTCTAACTTTCACCCAGGCCAGTTTTAGTCATCTTGTTTGCTTCATTTATTGTTATTTCCTCTAGACTCTTTTTATTGAACTCAGAATCTCTTTCCACTACCGCACCTGTGGCCAATTTTCCTAGTTCATAGTACATCCTTAGCTCAATTGTAGCCAGCGTTGTTTGGCTACCATCTCACATGCTGTGACCTTGCTCATCTCCCATCTACTCTAAAGGCTTCCCTGACTAAGCAAGAGGAACTGTAGGCATTTTCTGCTTGGTATTTATATGACTTGCTTTAATTTGCAGCTCACTTGGTTATTATTTGAACTAGATTTTCCATACCATATTGTGACTCCTCTGTCACCACGGCATACAGCGCAGCTACGAATCTAGGGTAACTGTAACAAAAGCAAATGGCTCTGCACTGGAGCAAGCTTGGAGACTGGGCTGTCTTTCTGCAGCCTATGAGCCACAGCAAAACAGCCCATGCCACACTCCGGCGTGTCTCAAAAGTCAACATGTTTTTATGAAGACATATGGCTTCCAAGAAAGCCTTTTCTCCTCAGCCAGCCTTTCTGAGTATTATCCAATTTCAGCCCTTTCCCAAAACAACACATTAATCTATATGATAGGACAGGAAGGTGCAGAAAATGTTACTGAGAGAAGAGGTATTCATCTTCTTCTTGTTTGCTCTTGGCATCCTATGACATTTTAATCATTAATAAATGGCCTTAACTGGACACTTAGGAATGTGCAAGCCTCTTCCATGTCCAAATAAATTTTAATTACAATTCAGAGCAATTAGTGCAAATTGATAAGGCAGAACTTTATGGAGAGTATGATCCTGAGTCTGCCCCTAGACTAAAATAGTAAAAAAGCATCTGAGCCAGTTATCAGAAGAAAGTTCACAGTCACAGACAGCCCAAGGTTATAGAACTTAATAATAACAGGTTATATAATAGTCCTATCAAAACCAATAGCAGTGGATAAAGTGCCATTCAAAAGGCAGCAGGAACCTACCAAAAATCAACTCCATTTCTTCTGAATTTAGCTTCAGGACATTTTAGAAATCCAGACCTGAGTGTCAGCCAGACACCTCATCAAACCTCAAATTGCTTCTCTTCTCCCCTCTCCCAGGTCTGTTAAGAAGAAAAAGTCAGCCTGCGCATCATCAAGCCAAAACGTTAGCGGAAATTATGGCTCCGCGTGACTGTCTGTAATGGAGGCACAAGCACACGGGACCACATGGGTCTGGAATTTTACCCTGTATGACTCCAAAGAGTAGTTAAACCATTCTAGAGAAAAACTCCACCTATGAGGTCAGGTACGTGTAGCATGGGCAAAAATCGACGAGATTTCAGGCATGAATTGCAGCGCCCTGCAACCCATGAGGACCATTGGAACTGATGACCGCAGCAGGAAAGTCAGCTCTTTTCCTAAGCGCAATCTACTTGTATACTCAGTCTGAGCAAAAGTAGGGGTAAAGTTAAAAAAAAGCCCAAGGTTTAAGGTCTTTAGTGTCAAGAGCCTTACAGCTTTACTTGCCAGAGCTCTGTAGTAAGCAGGGGAGGGCAGAAGGAGATTGTCAGGCAGATATTTGGAGTTGGGAGAAAATCAGGATACTTACCATTCAAGGATGAGCGTTCCTCCATCCTAACTTTACAGGGCTACTGCAACACGGCCACATCCCAAACGTGCTCACACAAATGTGTCTGAAAACTTGTGATTCTCCTGTCTCAGGCTCCCAAAGTACTGATTACAGGTGTGCACCACTGCACCCAGCTAAGATGCATGAATTTTATATGTGTGTGCATATGTGCAAGAAGATAGAAACTTTAGTGTTATTAAGGCAATTTCTCTACAATGTCAATAGCACATGAATTTTGTTCTCTTTAAATTAGATACTACTTATTATTCACACAAGTCTTTTTTTTTTTTTAATTTTCCTTTTTCCTAATCAAGAGAAAGAAATTTATTTTCTTCTCCTTGGTTGTGTGTTCCAGGGAGAAAAGTCCATCAGCCCAAGCCTGAAATGAATTGTGGTCAATAAAATATGGTGGACCCATTTATTTTTCTTCCCAGGGAATTGATCAGGTTTTTGATCTCTTCACAGTCAAGCAAAGGTTTATGAAATCCCAGAGTTTTACCTTGCATCATAACTATGTACACACTAATGTGAATGCCCAGTTTTTCACACCTTACAGTATAAGCCCCTGGTTTAAATAAGTTGGAGTCAGTTACATTTTATCTGAATAATCATTTAATTTACTAATCTCCCAAATATTTCACCAAACAATAAGCTAGAAGGTTGTTTAAAGTATCACAAATCTACAGCTGTTATAGCATATTCTTGTCTTTTAACTATGCTTTTAAAGCATGATTTATTAGTAACTAATAATATATTCACAATGAGCATATAGTTATGTCTTTTTTATTCCAAAGTTATTGATTTTTCAAGAAAAAAATATCAGCACATGGACAAATACTATCATTTAATGACTTTGTTGTTTTAAATTATAACAGCTTAGCTTTCAAAAATAGCACAATAGGCTGGGCACAGTGATGCACACCTGTAATCCCAGCAGCTCGGGAGGCTGAGACAGGATTGCGAGTTCAAAGCCAGCCTCAGCAACTAAGCGAGGCCCTAAGCAACCCATTGAGACCTTGTCTGTAAATAAAATACAAAATAGGGCTGGGGATGTGGCTCCATGGTTGAGTGCCCCAGGGTTTCATCCTCAGTACCAAAAAAAAAAAACCCACAAAAAAGGCACAATAGTTCGCAAAGATGCTCCTGTACACATTGATACTCAAACACATAAGAAATATTTCTGCTACATGGAAAAACAGACGCAGTTCACAATTTGCTCAAAATGCTGGCTTCAAAATTATGGATTTTTAATTATTTTCAATAGAGAGATTTGTAAAATTCTAAGTGCTTGTTTAAAATAAAACTTTATTGCTATTTGATATTTCCCTTTATTTTCTCTATCAACTTTTTATAATTTAGGGAAAACTTTGCAAAAGAGAGAAATATGATATTTCAGGGTTACTAAAGTTTGGACTTTATGTTTGAAAGAAGATAAACTTTCCACAAAAATTAACAGGAAAAAAGTATGACATTTTAATATTTCGGTTGGTATTTAAGATCTTTTTTTTTTTCCCCAAATGTTGCAATTTCATGAAATAGTTACTCTCCATTTCCTGGTTTCCTGTGACACAAACACCACAATACATCTGCTGGGGGCAGAACATTTCACTGAACTTCTGTTCTACTAATTGCATCTAACCCAGTAAGGGGAACGTGATGCAAAGATGTAAATGACCCACAGCCCATTTCCTTCTGTGAAATTCTCACAGCTTTCTTCATCGTGCTGTCCCTTGGAAAACTCCACTCTTCTTCTAAGAGCTTGGTATCGGCTATGATCTATAATTAATCATAAAAAACATATATTTTACTCCATAAATATATACAATTATTATATGTTAAATTAGAAATCATAAAATGGATATAATAAAAATTTGTTTTTCAGCAGTCAATTTAGGGTTTGGGGGTTTTTGCCTAATTTTATTGATTTTTATCATGCCTAATTCACAAGTTCCAACAAATTCCTTTAGTAAATATAAATGATCTCTTATTTTTCTGCATATATTGGTAAAGAACTTTTCATTGCTATGAGGAAAGCCATATGCAAATGCAAGAAGTAAATGTAAAAACTTAAACCGTTCATGCAGATAAAACGTGGCGATGTTTTGCAATGGAACCTGCAGTAGAAATTGGATCATTACATTGCTAAGGTAACGCTTCCCCAGAAATGGTATCATCTACGTTCACAAAGATCTTGAGAGTCAAGCAGAAGTTTCCCTTCATCTATTGTGTTCTCTGTCCATTTCCTCAAGTCATTCCACCTCAGGTTGCCCTGTGGCCACCAGTCCCAATACGAAAGTGTCTGGTCTATGGTCTTCGTAGAATTTAAAATGTTATTTCCAATGATATATTAAGACATACAAAATTTCCTTAAGAATGTAATTGATTTTTCACCCTGATTAAACCAGTTCACTATGCACAACCTCTGGACTGTTAGGAAATCCAAACGAGCTGGTGTTATCTCTTTCCTTCACAGAGAGAATTCTAGGACTTCTAGAATCCAGAAAGGAGTCACAAGTGGTGTTCAGATTTTTAGACACCATTATACGTAGATAACACCTGCTCATAGCCATTGCCTCCTTCAGGGTATAGACATTTTAAAAATTGCTTCTGGGTAGTGTTCAAAGTTTTTGGCTATTAAAATCCACGCGGTCCAGTATTTTTCTGGGCTTTCTTAGTCCTTTTCTCCTACATGGGTTCTGCACCTTCTCTTCACTCCCTGGTAGGAGCACACAAATCCATGTAGGGTTTGATCCCACCCTTGCCCACCTTTTGGTCATATCAATTTGTGAACCAAGGGCTCAGATGCAGAGGGTTCAGTCCAATAAATGGTGGCTTTATTGTAATACAGTTCTCTTTTTATTAACATTTTGCCTGTACAGTTTTGTTGGAAAACAATAAATTATCATGACTCAAAGAATGGGCTGTCTTGGAATTGCACAGCTCATTGGCTAGGCAGCGTGACTAAAGCTCTCCAAGCCCCAACTTCTTCATCTGTAAGAAAGAATATTACTATCTTGCAAGGTTGTTGTGAAGACTAACTAAGACAATGCCAATAAAGAGCAAAGAAGAATAGCTTACACATTTTAAACATCCAATAAATTATTTGGGGAAGTAATGTAAAAAAATTCAAAACATGATCATTTTTTTAAGAGAAATGTCAAGAGGTTTTTCAGAGGCTGCCATTGCAGGGCCCTTCATTCTCTTTGGAATGCAACTGGGTAGATGGAAAGTCTCTCAGGGGAAACAATTTGTCTATGATTTTCACACTTATATTATTCTGGCTTATCAAAAAATGCAAGAACAGAATAGGATGTCACAGGTTAACATATCATCTGTAATTCTGGAATCTGAAATGATACGTACAGGACTGTGTCTAACATTCTTTTACTATTGGATCCCACTTTAAGATTCTCTTTCTGACCAGAAATGTAGCCCTTGCAGAGAAAATGCTGAACTCGATGAAATAAAAATGAAATGATCATTTAAAAAGCAAACAGGAGACAGCAGTCAAATTTCTTTTTAAAATAGAGTATGTATTTCAGGCTACCTGTTGGTGACAAGGGAAAAAGTCTCGACTCCAGCACATTTCTAGTCCCATGTGAAGAGTCTGCCCTACTTTGACATCTCAATGAAAAGTGGGGAGAACCTGATTCTTTAATTTAAATGGCACACTTCCTCACTGGAAGAGATAAGCCACATTTTCCCTTCATTCTGATTTTCGATGACTCATCATTCCTCTGGTGTGCATTTAAGATCAGTCCTCTTTTAGGCTAGAAATTATCTTTGCCCCACCGACAGGTTTGACAGTGTTCATTGCTACAGGAATCTGAACGGAAAAGGAAAAAAACATACCCTGAAACAAAAAGACCTCATGCTCCCCACACTAAAACCTTTCTTGATGTTCATTCTTCCAAACTCAAAGCTCTAAAATCGATGGACTCTTCAACTTCTAAAGGGAGTTAAGTCAGAGGCCTTTCCTCAGAGGTAGTTCACCCAGGAACTGAGCAGCCTGGGGAAGCTCAGTGCCACAGCCTATCCTTGCATGGGTTTTAAGTGCCTATTGTAATTTAATAGCAATAAGTTTAGAAAAATAGAAAAGCAATAACTAGAATTCTCCTTCCCAGGGAAGTTCAATTAATTCAATTGGGCATTCAGTTGCTAAATTTTTGCCAGAGCTGGAATCTCTAATCTTATTTCAATGAAAATAAGTAGAATTCCATTAATTCCTTTTGGGCAGTACATTTGATTGTGCGAAGAGGCTTGCGTGCTTCAGCTTGTAACCTATTTCCCTTGATAGATGAACATTATTTTCCTCTTATTTTAATGCAGAAGCTTACGGCTAAGGTGTCAAATTTGTCTTTTATTTTCTAATTTTTTCCTTTATACTTCCCAGATGAAATACCATAATCAAAACCTGAAAATAGCCATTTTTCCCCCGACAATAATTCCAATTTCTCCTTTTAACCAGATTATTTCTTGTCCCTTTCTTTTTCCCATGAAGCACCAGTAAATGCAGCCTGGGTTGTTGATCGTGAATAGTAAATACGGAAAACCAAATAATATTAAGACATTCTAAGTCATTAAGTGCATTCCCTTTATACGAAGAATTGAATAACAGAATGTGCTGAAGTCTTGGAAGTTGTGTGGTATAAGAGGATTTAACAAAGTATGCAGAGATCCATCATGTATGGAACAGAAGGGCAAGTTAGGAACAGCGTCTGCTCTGATAACCTTGTTCCTCGCCCCTCTCCATCTGCAGCCTTCTCTTCCCTGGGCTCTGATCCTAGTCCTCGCATTCCTCAAAACTCAGGCAGCCCCCCACTGGCCTGTCAACTCACACCTGCAGCCCCCTCTGCCAGTCACCACCCAGCCTGAAGTGACTTTCGAAGAAGCTTCGGTTTGGGCTTTTCTGATCCAGGGATCACCTTTAACCACAACCCTTTCTTACTCCATCCCCACCCCCAAAGCTCATGAAGTCAGAACAGAGGCCCTAAGCAGACCTGCTGCTCCCATGCAGAAAAAGCTCAAGAGCAAGAGTTTGCTGTGACGTATGTGACAGCCAGCTCTCATGGATGAAGAGGGGTGCCTCACATGTAGCATTTGCTGATTTCTTTGGTGTCCATGTTCCCACTACAGAGCATGTAAGGCTGATGTGTGACCTCACGCAGCATCGAGTCTGGAGGAGATGTGCAGGGACAGGCCATCAAAGTCATTTCCAACACACAGTTCCAATGGATAGAAACAGCCTCAGGGACATAGATAGCAGCAAAATGCAGAAAAATGATTAGGAAATGATGAGTTTTCAGTGCCTTTGTCTTTGTTTTTGACACAGGTTGTTAGTTCATAAAAGTTGAATTTTAATAATATCTGTTTAATAAGCAGCTTGCAAATTCCTGAAAATGCAATGGCTGGCTCTCACGAGCTAGTTCTAGACAGCATTGCTCAATAGGATACGGAGACCTGCTCCTGATAATGCCAAGCCATCACCTCACTGGGAAAAACCATCTATTTTGACCTTCATGGCAGAAAGTAATCCTAGGCTTGATCGAGTGAGGCTCACCTAATTCTTACCCCCTCCGACTCTCCTGCCTCAGTCTCCTTGCTTATTCCATACAAAACATCTCCCACCCACGGCACCCCAGTTTTCATAGAGCTGGCTTCCTCTCAAAACTGAGGTTTCTGGTCAATGGCATCCCCCTAGAAAGTGCTTCCCTAATTCTCCATTTAATGTTTTCAATCTCTGTGACTTTACTAGTCATTTTGCCATCACCGTGACAATTTCTGAGATGAATAAACTTCAAGGAGGAAAGGTTTATGTCCACTCATCGTTTCAGAGATTTTAGTACATGGTCGATTGCTCTGGGGCCCAAGGGGAGGCATAACATCATGGTAGACAGCACATGAGAGATCAGAGATGCTGATCTCCTGGTGGCCAGAAGGTAGGAGAGAGAGAGACAAGAAGGAGCAGAGTCCCGATATCCCCTACAGGGACACATCCACATGGCCTGGCTTCCTCCAACGAGGCCCCAACTCCTAAAGGTTCTACCACCTCCCAAGAGCACCAAGCTGAGGACCAACCCCTGGGCTCCAACTCATGGACCCCTGGTAGACATTCCAGATCCAGACTATAGCCATTATACCCCTGTTAGATCAATGCACCTACATCTCAACTCAACTTCCAAGAGAAAACATCAAATGAACCTGGCTCATCTGTCCAGTACAGTCATGCATCTATTCTTCATATTAAACTGTTTCCAGCAGTAAGTAGAATTTGATAAATTTCTTACAAATTGTTAAAGTTCATAAAATCTCTGGGAAGTTTAATCATTCTGAAATCTAGATTATTTTTAACAGATATTTGTTTATTTATTTATATAGGTACTAAGGATTGAACCCAGGGGTGCTTTACCATTGAGCAACATCCTCAGTATTTATTTATTCATTTATTTATGTAATTTTTTTTTTAGAAAGAGTCTTGCAAGTTGGCACCAAAAAAGACATGAAAACCAATGGAATGGTAGAAGAACTCACATAGATACAGTCAATTGTAGACAAAGGTGCCAAAAATGTATGCTGAAGGAAAGATAGACATTTGAACAAATGGTGCTGGGAAGACTTGAAATCTATATGTAGAAGGCAACTTGATCCCTCTGTCTCACACTGAACAAAAGTCAACTCAAAGTGGATCAAAGACCTAGGAATTAGAAGAAATGCTACAAATGCTAGAAGAAAATGCAGGCTCAATGCTCCAACATATTGGCACAGATACTACCTTTCTTAACAAGATTCCTAAAGTGCAAGAAATAAAACCAAAACACAATAAGTGGGATGGCATCAAATTAAAAATTTTCTGCAAAGTAAAAAATTTGTGTGAAGAGAGAGCCTACAGAATGGGAGATCTTTACCTCCTACTCCTCAGATGGGGCATTAATATCAGATTATATAAAAACTCAAAAAAGCAACACCAAAAAAAAAAAAAAAACCTAATTAACAAATGGGCAGGAGAACGGAGCACACATCTCTCAAAAAAAAAAAAAGAAATACAAATGGCCAATAAATAAATTTCTAAAATGTTCAACATCTCTATCAATCAGGGAAATGCAATTCAAAACTACATTGAAATTTCATCCCACTCAAGTCAGAAGAGCAGTTATCAATAATATAAATAATGAGTATGCGGGGGTGTGGGGGAAAGTACACTCATATGTTGAGATTGCCCTCAGGATCTTTTCAAATACCATGTATCTGGTAATACATCATGTGTTTGTTAAGCAAAACTAATTCACAGGTATAAGTTTCTTGCCAACATAACAGGTAAGAACCCCTCTCCCCATCTTCTGTTTTGAAATCATGATCATTCTTTATGGCTTACAACAAACAGGAAATAGTAGAGCATAATATTCCCAAGCAAACTGGTTTCTGAGGCTAGCTGGTTAGTTTATGTGGCACAGGACGTGATCGATGGTGCCAGATTTCAGGACTCTGTTTTCTTTTAGATGAGACTGGGGCTGGGCTTCTCCATCATAAGTGGCTGCACCAAACCTCTTCTTTAGCAGAGATTACTGCTTCCTACAGCTCATCCTAAATCAGCTGCTGTTAATCTTATTCCACAGTCCAGTGATTCCGGCTGCAACCGCAGAGGCACATTCAGTCTAAACAGCACCTGAGCTTTCTGCTCAAGGGGCTACTGCCAGGGCAGCCTTGGGACCATAGTGCCAGAACTGCCTGAGCAATGTGCTCCTCCCTTCCCTCATTTCTGCCAGTAATGATAAAGCTGCCTGAGCTAAGTGCTTTTTATAAAAGAACATTCTTCTTGGGTAAAAGACTTTTTATCAGGTTTACACCTTCAAAACTGTTTTAATCAGCTTTTTCACTGCTATGACAAAAGGACCCAACTGGAACAACTGTAAAGCAGGAAAGGTTTATTTAGGGGCTCACGGTTTCCTTAGTCCATAGAAAACCGTCTCCATTCCTCGGGGCTCCAGATGAGGCAGAAGAGCATAGCAGAAGAGTGTGGCAGAGGGAAGGAAGCAGCTCACATGATGACCAGAGAGCAGAAAGAGGGCGCCACGTGCCAGATACAAATATATACACCCCATAGCCACTCCCCCAATTAACTGCTTCCTCCAGCCACACCCCACCTGCCTCTAGTCACCACTCAATTAATCCCATCAGAGATTAATTTACTGATTGGGTTAAAACTCTCACAACCCAATCATTTCTCCTCTCAACCTCTGGCATTGACTCACGTGAGATTTTGGGGGACACCTCACATCCAAACCATAACAAAAGCTATCAAAGAAAACTGACTTCATTTTTCCCCAGTTTTAACGTCCTACCTACAGAACTATTTTGCCATCTTTCAAAAGCTAATAAAAATTTGATCTTACAAAAATGTTTCAAGACACAGTAGGAACCTAAATTGTTGGTAAATTTTTAAAAATGGTTTTTCCCTTTTTGTCAAATTGTCTTGCATGTTATGGAAATATGACTTTTCAATTTAACTAATCAGCACTGCAAGCACACCATCTTATAATAAATAACTTAAAGAAGAATCAGCCCACCATGACTATGTACACTAATTTCCTTAACCTGAATAATGGCGAGAAATCTTACTAATAACAACAGAGAAAACCACATATGAAGAAACATTACACAAACACAAGTCTAGATTACGTGGAATTGAAGCAAACACATTGGAAATACTTCAGAACTTCCCAAACTAATTTTCTTTTTCTTTAATATTTTTTCACTTGTACCAAGTATAAATTTATCATTAAGTAAAAAGATCTACAAATAATACAAGCTGTCAGGTTGGAAGGCAAATAATATTGCAGAAATACCTAAGTGGTTTCCTTTTCACTCACGTGGAAGACAATTTCAAATAGAAATACTGCCTTTTGAGTGTGCAGCTTTGTCTTCATCTCTATGAATTTTTTCAGTATCACTCACTTTAATCCTGGACCTGGAGTTCATTGAAGAGGTAATTGTCTGAGAAATGAAAAACTTCACCATCTTGGAAAAGTCAGTGGAGAAAAAATCTTACAAGTCTTTGGGTAACCAAGAGACTTAAAGAAAGCTAATACCTCAAGGATCCAGTTTGTATGGAAATTCTATTATATTTCTGATAGCTAATGGATTGCTTTAATTGCTCCCACATTTCATATATATTTTTACTCTCCTCCACTGAAAAACATAACTTTTTGAAAATCTTCAAAGTGCTGAGATTACCAAGAGCAAATAAGTACCATCATTTTGATCTATCATGTTTTGAGTCTGATATATATCAGGACTGGCCTAAATCCTTCCACGCTCTGTCCTTTTTGATCATCATGAACACCCCACAGGGTAGAGATTATCGTCCCCACTTTACAGTTAAGGATACCACAAAGCCCTCGGCCCTCAGAATGCTGGCAGGCAGCCACAAAATGACAGTGGGGGGAACGTTATCACCTGGTTATTTTCAGGTATTCTGGAAAATTTGCTTTCAATTATTTAGAATTTAATATTAAATATTCCCTCCTTAGACTCAGTGAGCTTCACAGTGAAAGAAAACATTGTAATGAGTCCTGGTAGGCATCCCAGGCAAGTCTCCAGAGGAATGAACCAGTGGCCTAGGAAGAAAAGCACAGAATTTGCTCCACTGGGGTGCGGAGTAGACACTGACATCTTCCAAAACCAGATCTAGAACCTGAGGGCTAGGTGGACTGGCAGGGGATTTGAGTTTGAACAAGGTTCTTCTGCAGTCCACGAATGGTCTCTCTGTCTCCATGGTTCTGTGGAAGTTCTACCAATTACCCAAGTCTGATGAGACAAAACACGCACACAAGTCAGGCAAGGTAGATTTGTTACTCACAGACAGGCACCAAGAATAAACAGGAACCTGGGATCCATGGCAAGCTGGTGTCCCCACTCAGGAAAGCTGCCCAGGAGAGAGTCACATCTGACTGTGCCCTACATCTCAGTGCAGCTCAGGAGCCCTGCATACCCGAGACCCACTGGGCTCAAATGCTGCAGAGGAGGGCATAGGCCAGGTTGTCCTGGGTGTTTCTGCCTTATCTCAGTGTGCTTCATTCTTAGCATATTTTGCCCGACAATTTCAAGCAAGAGGGGGAAGAGCTGGGGTGTCCCAGGTCATCTGGAACCTGTCTTCCTGCAATTGCCTTCATGATGATCTTCCTCTGCCCATTCTTTCAAAAGTGATGCTGCCCAATTACACATTGTACTTGGTCAATTGCTCCATTAGTTTGGGACCCCCGTTCTTTGTTATAGTCATGCATTCCAAGCTTATTCCTCCAGTTAAGACCACTTTCACAAGCCTACATATCACGGGCCCTGTGGAATGTCCACTAGAATACAGCAGAGTCCTCAAACCTGATAGGCTGAATCTGAATTCACGTTGCTTGCTCATTATCCCTACCCCTCAATGTCTCCATCTCACAAATGGCATTGCTCTTCCACAATGCTAAATACTCTGTGTCTACCCCACTCACTACATCCAATCAGTCTCCAAATCCTCCTGACTCTCATCCCACGTATTTCCATTTCCTCTCTCCATTATGGCAGCCATCACTGGAATCCAATTTAATACCAACACTCCCAGTACACTACATTGGTTATCCCCTAACCAAGTATAATTTGAAAAGTTTAACAAGGACCAAGACAGGAGAATGCATGAGTATTAATATTCTGAGCTTATTCTCCAAATTATCAAGAACATACCAGACTGCAAAAACATCAGAAGTGGGAACTATATACGCCTTTGTAGCAAAGTAAAAGCAGTGTGAAGAAAAAGGATTGCATTTCCCAAAGTCTGAAAGTCCCAGTCAGATAGATACAAGTATTTCTGGTCCTGTGTTCCACATACAGTCTATCTCCTTTAGCAGGTACCCACGCTACTCTTTGGATTACATTCTGAGTTTAACAGCCTCTTATGGATGTACTAGAACTATTTATGACTAACTTCTGTGTAGTTAAAGTTTTATTTTGAAAGAAGAGACTAATTGTCTTCTCGTCACCTGGGAAATGGAGATTTTGTGGTTATCAATATAGGTACAGAGAAATTTTGAAATACGGATAAAACTAGTGTTTCTAGTACATTAGTGTAAGAACCAGATAACATTAGAGCAACTCTGTTGTTTCTATTTTACTGGCTACGACATCAGTAGAAGATTATCTGAACTGGAAGCAGCCAGACAATGAAATCATGGTAAGAGAGAAACAGAAATCCTACCTGAGCAGGTCACACTCTGGCTATCCTTAAGGAAGGTAAAATTAGCTATGTGACCTTTTGAAATTCTTACAATCTATTTAAATCCTGTGAAACGTATGACACTTTCCACCTTTGCTTCAGGGCCTTGGAGATGAGAGTCAACTTTCTCTAAAGCAGGCCCTCAAAAACTGGCATCTGATATGTTTGTGAAATCTCATAACACCATGCTGAAGAATCTGACTCATTGAACATTTGCATTTGGAGATTCAATTTGAAACAAATTATTTATTCACTATGATGAACTGGGGCATTTGAAAACTCAGAGCTCTAATTTAAGAAAAAATTCTAATTTGTTAGCATACTCTCATAAAATACATAACTAAACAAAAATTAGATCTTCATTTTAATTGAATGACCAAGAAAGAAAATAAACATATATCCACTAGGGTAGACCATTATATTGATTTAAATACAATATTTAACAGTTTATTTATAATATTTATAAATATTTCTCATTTCCTGCCATCAACTATGCATTTCCAAAGTATTCATTCAGAAGTTTCTTCCACTAATCACAGCAGTAGAAAATTTGATTTGATTAATGACTGATATACCACAATCAAAAATTGGAATATTCTTGGTTAGATTTAACACTACGGCGTACTATGTCATAGTTCAGTCGTTAAGTTGGTAGGATCATTAAGTCAATGTTTAATATAATGCTAAATTAACTTTTATAAATTTAAATACCATACTCTTAGAAATATTCACCTCAATATCTTGTTAGCATTTTATTGCTGCCATACATTTTGCAGATGGTTAAAAGGCATAAAATACCCAATCTTTTATCCTTTAGTGATAAGAATCCAAATTTGTGTTGTGTATCTCCCCATTTCATGACAATTGAATGCCATTATTTCCTTAGAAAAAATAACAATGAAAAATATTAAGGGTCTTGCTATCCTGTGGTTCTGTATGCCTAGCATGTGAAACTCCATGAAAGACTACAAATTATTGTTATCATATCTAATGATATTGCAAAGCTTAATTACTGCCATTGATGTGGGCATATAATGCCGGCTCATTTTCTCTTTGTCTCTGTTCTTTCTCCATTTAAAGTCTAAACCATATTGTCCTTTATCCTTTGACCTCAATCTTTTATTTTTGGATGAAAAAACTGAAGACCTCTTTCACAACTAAGATCTGTTCAAAGTATTTAATCCCATTCCAAGGCTTTTCAAATGGGTAATAAATTAGAAAATATCTTTTTCCAAATCACTTAAAGGCAAAAATTTTTTAAATGAATGTGCTATTAACAATTTATCAGGTTATTTCTTAAGACAGAGAACTATTTTTATCAAATATCTTTTGCACTTTATCATATATGACCTTTTCAATCACATATTGATTGATTGAAGTACCAACAGTATTTTTTTTTATGCCATTGCCTATTTTCCTATCTCTGTAACTTCTTCGGTCTTTCTTCTAAAAATCACACAATATAACTCCAGAGGAACCAACCCATAGGGGTTCCCAAGACAAAATTACTTTACACTACAGAAACAATACACAGGCATGGAATTTCCTAACATTAAGCTTTAAGCATTAAAATCTTCCTATTGTATCCTGGCTCAGGTACAAATACATGCATATTTAAAAGGAAAAATACTAGCAGCTTTCCAATATTGCTACTTTTATTGTAAAGTATCCTAAAATAATTATAATCATAAAATAAATAATAAATTTATTTATAGCTCATGGATAAAATATATGAAAGTCAAAAATAAAATTATGCAATAAAATTAAAATTAAGGATACTAGCTTAATATTTTAGAAAAACTTCCAGTTGCTAGATCTACATAATGAGTTTTAAAATATATTAATCCAGGGCTGGGGTTATGGTGCAGTGGTAGCGTGCTCGCCTAGCACGCGGGAGGCACTGGGTTCAATCCTCAGCACCACATGAAAATAAAATAAAGCTATTGTGTCCACCTACAACTAAAAAATAAATATTAAATATATATATATTAATCTAATATATTAATGGACCATTCTGAGAATATACACCAAAATAAATTTTAAAATATCGTTTTGGAAAATTCTTCACTGAAAATGTGCCATTACATTTACTGCTAATGAACCATCACAGAAGTTGGTACATGAATGCAGTGCTAAATGACAAAGCACAGGTCTTTTAAATTTAGTATAACAAATACTTCTCTAGTGATTCTTTTACAGCTCTTCCCTATTCAAATTAACATGAAATACGTTTTTAAAAATTCCTTGTGGAGCTCTTTGGACTTCATCTGGCTTAAGTGCCTCGTTCTTAGATCAAATTTGCCTCTCTTCTTTTCTCATTAGTCTGTTACAAATTGCTCTGTTATACCAAGCCATTTTGGGAGTAACAGATCAAAGTCTGAATTGACTGACTTAAAAATTAAGTCATAGTTTATGAAAATGACGGCCAATTGTAAATTATAGCAGAAAATAAAGTTAGAGGTAATTAATAAACATAATTACATATGAATACCATAGTAGATGTTGAATATTAGCATTTTAATTTTAGGTTATGTCAACATAGCAGTAGCCAAAGTGCCCTCGAACATATGAAAGTAAAGTTGCTGTCTCTTCAGGTAGTTTCCAAGCCCTAGTGTAATCATAGCTAAGAAAGCAAAGACTAGAATAGGAAGAAAAATGGAGTACTTAGTTATGAAGTGTCAATCCACATGCCAAAATAATCTAATAGAAACATTTAATTATCACTGAAACCAAAACCCAAATACAAAACTTACCACACAGTTTTTGATTGATCTCATCAAAAACTCAGGTTGTCTGCCACGGTATTTCCAGTGACCACAGTTATAAACCTGGTTGCAGACAATTACCAACTGTTATTGTATGTATTTATACATGTTGATTGTTCTAGCCAGCTTTTTCACAGCTGTGACTAAAGAATCTGACCAGCAAAACTGTAAGGGAGGAAAAGTTTATTTTGAGGGCTCACGGTTTCAGAGGTCTTAGTCCAATGAAGGCTGGCTCCATTCCTTGGGGCTTGAGGTGAGGTTGCACATCATGGAGAGGGTGGCAGAGGAAAGCAGCTCACATCATGGGATCAGCAAGCAGAGAGAGAGACTCCACTCTCCAGATACAAAATATATACCCCATACCCACGCCCCCAATGAACCTCTTCCTCTAGCCAACCCCACCTGCCTCTAGTTACCACTCAGTTAATCTCATTAGGGATTAATTCACTGATTGGGTTAAGGTTCTCACTATCCAATCATTTCTCCTCTGAACCTTCTGGCATTGTCTCGTACGTGAGCTTTTGGGGGACACCTCACATCAAAACCATAACATTGATTTTTGACCTATTTCACTATGAATGCAGTCTGTCTTTTACTAACTGTCTGCTACAGAACATTAGAAGCAGTTCCTCCATAATTTGGTACCTTTCTTTCAACCTCCTTCTATCCCTGTTTCCTCCTACACTTCCTAGTCTCTAGTGACTCCATTCCACTCTCTTCGTCTAAGAAGGTGACATCTTTCAGCTTTCCCAAATGAGAGAGAACTTCGGGTAGTTATGGATGCACAGATTATACTTCATTATCTTTTTCTGCTGATATCCTGAACATACTCACGAGTACCTTGTTTCTAATGCAGGCACTGCCCTTAGTTTTCCATGCCTCCACGTTAGCCATTCCCAAACTTCTGGGGAAGATGGCATTGTATTTGCTGTGTCATCAATGGTCTGGTAAAATGCTGTTAAAATTTTCAGACAAGTTTGGTCATATTGTGTTGTAATGATTCTCCTTCTTCAATTACCTGCCCATCATTTGGCTATCGCTTGTGTTGTGGTCATCAAATCTCTCACAGGTTTCTGAGTACTGGAGATGGAGCTGTTGGTAGAAGTTAAGTGTTTATCTAATAGTGTGCATACTAACGGTAAGAAATTCAGCTGAGAGAGGTGGGATACTTGAGAACGTAGATGATCTGCTGAAGTTCCACACTGCAGGTGGGGACCAGTTCTCAAGGACAATGTACCTTTTTTTTTCATTCCTTCAGTGGTAGCTGCTAAGTGTCTAACAGAAAACATGCAATGCTTTTGCTTAATAAAGCTTGGAGATCTTTGGCCTCATGGTTTTGATTTCGATCTGTAAAA
Source organism: Xerus rutilus (assembly GCA_028644305.1). Classification (NCBI taxonomy): domain Eukaryota; kingdom Metazoa; phylum Chordata; class Mammalia; order Rodentia; family Sciuridae; genus Xerus; species Xerus rutilus. Next base: position 6,548,927 of record CM053408.1, on the reverse strand, counting down.
TCTTCTGTGAAAAAACGGCCTTCCCAGTGCTGATAGTACTTCAATAAACATAAAAACTAGAAACAAAACAACAAAAAAGACTTGTCATTTCTGCACCGATTGCAGCCAAGCTACCATAACCGGTAGCATTTGTCAGAAAAGAAAGCAGCTTTGCCATCTTCCCTGTAGACAAATTCTTGTAGAGTTGAATTGCAGTGCATGGCCAGTGATATGTATGTCACTCTGTCAGAATGAGAAACAGTTTTTTTCATACATGATAGTTCAGGCATTATTTTGATGTATAAAATCTAATTATTCATAGGTGCTGATTACTTTGATTCTGTCTTTTCAAAGGAAATGTGAATCATTGCAACAGTTAGTTTAACTTGGAAATTGTTCATCAACTATGGCACAGGCTCTAACCTCAGCTCACAAAGTATATTAATGCTTCCTTATAAAATAATGAAGTCTCTATCCTCAAATAGATGGCCTAAAGATTTTCTTGAATAGGCCAAAGAGAGTAGTACCTTAATGGTTAATGTTAGAGTCCAACTTATTGTTAAAATTGAGCATAAATTTTATTTTACTGGTAACAATTACATTCTGATTTGCATAATATACTTGGTATATAAATAAGAACTTGTTAAGGTTTAGAATGAAGTGTCCCCCTAAAAATCATGTGTGAGGCAATGCAAGAAAGTTTAGAGATAAAATGATTTGGCAATGAGAATCTTCCCCTAATCAGTGTAGGATTAACTGGGTAGTAACTGTAGGCAGGCAGGGTTTGGCTGGAGGAGGTGGGTCATTGAGATTGTGCCTTTGGTTTATTATTTGTCCCTGGTAAGAGCGTTCTCTCCCCCTCTGCTTCCTGGTACCATGTCCCTTGCTGCTTTCCTCAGCCACACACTTCCACCATGATATTTTGCTTCACCATGGGCCCCAATGAATGGAGTCAGCCATCTATAGATGGACATTTCTGAAACCGTGAGCCCCAAATGAACTATTCTTTCTTAAAACTGTTCTTGTCAGGTCTTTTAGTTGCAGCAGCAAGGAAAAAAAAAAAAAAAGCTGACTAAAATAGATCTCTTCCCAAATGCTTTAAAGTAAACAACAAGCCATAAATGTTCATATTCTTGGTGGTATTTAGAATACCAGAATTAATGTTGATGAACCAGTGTTAATGTGTGAATGTCATAATTTTTTCCCTAGAATTTCATTCTCATTGAATTGTACTTGTAATTGGACTGTTTCATAACATCAATACCTTTAATTCGTTCTCCCTCCATTTTATTAATATTTTATTTACAGCTCATTTCTCTAATAAAATAAAATGGGGAGCTTTATCTCTGCATGCTCATTATTCTCTTTATTATTTTCTTTCCATTATGGTGATATTCTTGTTAGTACTGAATACAAGCATCTTTAATTATTCTCTCTCTGGTTATTATAGGCTAGTGAGCCACCTGCTCAACACAAGAGTTTTTCATTGATTATCCTATCTATGCATCAATTTCTGGTTTTGAATTTTCTCTGCAGCTGGCTCTACCCAATACATTTCTTACTCTGTTAAGGGTGACTAAATTCTTCTCTGGTTTCACGCATCATGGGGCTCATGGCACTTTTGCCAGAGCCTCGATTATACTGCTGTGTCAGAAAATAAACTCATTATTTCACACATTTCTTTATACTCATTTAGTTACTTCAGTTAGTACAGATGATACTACTTTACTCCCTGCTTTTTATCTGTGTGCAGGAATTTCTTCTGACCAATTATGTAGTCCTGCCTATCGTTATGCTTGCAATAAATAAGCATAACATGGTGATTGTTGATACCAAAAATCTTCTAAATTATACTATTAATACGTAGTAATAAGGCTAGTACAAATAACTTATTTAGCTAGTATATGTAATCATAGGCTCTTGAATTATATTCATCAGTAAGAGTTGATAGATATCACCTATATTGAAGAAATAGGGTAGTTGAATGTAATTATATTATTTCACTTCTCAAAAACAATCCATATATTTGTGGGAGAGGCAGAATCATCTCACCTTATTACCCAAAGTGGTAATTTACAGTGATGAGAAGTTGATTTAGAGAGCTTTCGCTTTACTTATTATTAACAGCCAATTATATTCAACACTTAAGTCATTTAACAATACTCCATATTGCCTTTCTGAGCAAACTCTTCAGAGCTGTTGACAGACAAAATAAAATGCTTTCATGCACAGTTTACTTATCGACCCTGGAGTGACTAGACACAAGGTGCCCACAGAATCGTGCAAAGGTAGGGAGCATTCTGGAAGCACCAGTTGGACATCTGTCCTTCTCCCTCATGTGAGGTTCCAGGGCCACGATGTTAGCACACCTTATTCCCCAGCAGGCCATTCCAGCCTTTGATCATCTCAGCTCTGCCTTCCAAAGTGAACACTCTGTCCCAGAAAGAGAATCTTCTCAGGATTCCTCAATCTTGACTAGAATTTTCAACTCCTTGGCTTTGACGCTTGCTGATTCTAACGGTGTATCTTAGGACATGATTTTGGGCACTGAAACACTGAAAGCAGAAGTTGCCCTTATTAGATATCAAAGTGCACTATAAATAATTAAAATACTGTGATGTGAACATCAAAAAATCATAATAAAACTTATGTTAAGAATTGTGTATACAAGTTGGAAGCACATGAAAGAGAATACAAAAAGGAAAAGAAAATGGAGACGGACCTCAACGGACAAGCGATGATTTATTAAGCAGTGGAGGGGCACGTTTTCAAGACGGAAAAAAGGCAACTGGCTCCAACAAGGATCTGAGTTTTATAGGGTTTGAGAGAGGCTGAGTCCTGGAAGGAAATGTGTTGGTTACAGCTGGAGGGAGACCTTGGCAGTCAGGGGAATGGTTGTAGATGTGGACAGTTCCAACAAGTTCAGAGCCCATTACTCTCCCTTTCTCCTTGAGGGTTGTTATTTTCCATGTCCTTCAAAGGGTGTGGATAGAGATGATGGAGGCTCAGTACTGGGGACAGCCAGTTCGGCTACAGGTGGGGTCAGGTGCGAGTTCCTTCTGTGCTCTCCCCATTTTCCCTTCCTGCCTTCTCAGCTGGAAGCCAAGCTGAGGCATGGGCTTCTATTTTATCTGCTGCAATGACAAAGCTCCAATTCACCACAGACATCTCCCCACACGCACAGCAAGAGGGCAGGTGGGGGAACAGTTGTGGATAAGGGAAGTCCCCCCGGGGCCTACTTTCTATATTCTTCACAAGCAACATCCAAATCCAATTTGTAAAGAAAAGGAACTATGCAAACAGATAGCTGGCTTTGGATTTATTAAAAAATAATGCTGAATTTATATAAGAAAATTTACAAAAAAATAAATGAGCAATGCCAGAGATTAAACTATAAAAATATTAAAAGGAAATAAAGGCAGAAGTCCTCATAATCTTGAAGTGAATTAGGGCTTCACCTTCAGAACACAACATGCAAATCACAAGGGAAAAGAACAATAGTTCTGAGCACCCAGAAATTCTCTAACCCTCTGTATTTTAAGTGACACTATCCTGGTTTGAATTACTTGGAAGGAAGGTTAAGACAAAGCTTTGTGCACATGCTTTGCACCAAATTGCAGTGTAGGAGGTTTGTTTTGGAAGTGACTTCAGAGAACATGAACAAGGAAGAGGGAGACAGGAAATGAGGACAGTGACATAGGGTACTGGATTGTTTGGCATTGATGTGACAAGTGATGGACTCAGTGTCCCATACAGCCTCCATGGCTTTTTCATGGAAGGATGGGAGAGTGGGCATTTATGACCAAAGAAAAAACAGAAAAGCATGGCTCACAATTAAATCAGTACCTAAGTGCCAATGTGAGTCTGAACTTGAAAAGAGCTTTCAGTTGATGGTGGCCAAGATCAGACGTGAGCCCCTGGATCTGACTCCACACATCCACTGTAGCTCACCTTTCAGACCACTCTTTTCGGTTACTGTCGCACTTCAAAACCACTCTGTCAAGAACTTCTCAAACTGGTGGCCAGCCTCCAAAATGTCGGGACACAGAAGGTTTTGTGAAATAATCTACAGTACCCAGAGCCTTCACTAAGGGCAAGACCATAATTTCTTCTCCTGCACTGCCACTTCTAGAATACTTAGGCTCATAACATAGGGTTCTTGTCAGTGAAAGGAAATTATTGGTTTCCATTGATAGTCATGACTTCAGTGTAGCTGGAGTCCTTACTGTATTTCTGATAACAAGCTTGGAAACCAGAAGTTTTACTCCACAGAACCTAGAGTTGGGACAAAAAACACAAATTCTAGAGTGGGTCATTACAGTCGTATTGTGCAAGGTCAATCCTCCTTAGTCGTCGAACCCTTTATATTCTGACTATTGAAGATATCGACACATACAGTAGAAGTCTGACCAAGTGAAATGCATCCTGAAGGAAAGCAGTTAAGCCTTGTATGACATCATCCCCAGGCAGACAAGCTATGATTTCAACAGGCCATTCCAAAGTTCTAACAGATTGGCTGTTAATGATAGATCTACCGTCATCTCTAAGGATTTGTACCAATGAATCCCACATCAGTAAATCTGACATTCTCTAAACTCTCAGGTAGTGTTACCTGAAAATAGTATTCCACGCTGCAGGTAGAGCAGACAAACACAAATCTGGAGTGCATATCAACTTCAGTAAGAGTAAACCACTGCCCCACCATGCTGGTCTGTCTGCTCAATAAATTCCAAAAATATAGAATTGGGCTGTGTGACTGATAAGCCAGGCAGCAAAGACAACATCCTTGGTAGGAGAAAGTCAATGCTACTGGACCCATGAAGAGTCGTCACATGTGCTACCATGGTGCTATGGCTTGGATCTTAAATGTCCCCCAGAGGTGGGAAACAGGAGGTGAGATCTCCTAGTGGAAGAAAGGAAGGTCACGGGGGGCATAAAATGGGAGCCCCACCCTTCTTCTCTTTCTTTGCTTCCTGACTGCCATGAGGTGGCAACCTGGCGTCACCATACACTCCCTGCCATTATGTACTCCTTTCCACGTGTCCAAAAGCAATGAGCCAACTGACCATGGACTGACACCTCCAAAACGGTTAGCCATCTTTCCTCCTTTAAGTTGATTATCACAGGTACTTTATCACAGCAATGGAAAGTTGAGTTGCACACATGGCTCTTCAATGTGTGGACCCTCGGGGCAAGCAGTATGCTGGGGGCAGAGTCTGGATGACACAAAATTGTCCCACACACTGGCTACTCAGTGCCTCCTCAGAAGTGGATGCTTTTTATCAGGCATTCACATGAGACACAACAAATCTTCATCTACTCCCCAAAGTCAATGCAGATGTCTCTTTTAAAGATGTCTCTGCCTATAATATTCCATTAGTTCTTCCTCCCAATCCCTTCTTGATATCCATAGACTTTTCCAGTAAAAACCACCTAGGAAATGTTTTAGGTTTTCAGGTCTCTTTTGCAACCATTCACCTCTGACTTTGTAACGCAAAAAGAGTTGTACAGATTACCTAAATAAATAAATGTAGTAATGCTTTAATAAATCTTTCCAAACACTAAAATTTTAAATGATCTTCATACCACGTGAAATATTCTTCTTAAAAACTTTTCCCCATATTTTAAAATATAAAAACCATTCTAAACGCATAAGCCCTACAAAAATAGGCAGTGGGCCACATTTGGCTTGCAGGGCAGAGCTTGCTTATTTGTTCTTGACAAATGAGTTAAACCATGAAACTTTTGCAGAGGAAACTGTAGAAGAGTCTTACTTCTGTCTCTACTTTTCCCTCCATATAAAAGAGGACACCAGGTGTGATGTCCACAGTCCTGCTCATGGAATGATTTCCTCTCCTCAGTGTCCTTCAGAGCTACTCTCGTGTGGGCTGCAGTGGATCTGGATCCCATACTTGGCTGGCACTAACATATTGGCCCAATTTCTCCTCCACGTCAGCAGTTAGCTGAAGGGAAATCTCCATGAGGTGGACACTGATCAAGAGGCCTTATGACAACAGTGACCCATCCGTCCTTTCATCCTGTTTGGACCCAAACTCTAATAAGTAGTTTGCAGCCTGCCATGAATTGTTCCTGTATCTGGCAGATCTATGACCTGGCGTATGTGACAACCCTTCCTCCTAGTGGGCAGCTCCAACCTCCCTGTTGCCTGAGGCATCATAGGAAGCTTCTCAGTCACTACAAAGCTCCACTCTATCCCAGTAGCTGGCACATCAAACCGTGGGTGTTTTTGTTCTACGTAAGGAATCAGCTTCCTCCAGATGGCTAGAGAAACAGGCAGCAACTCTCCCTCTGGCACTTTCTCCACGTGATACCACTGAAATGGCTGGGTCATGTCCTTGGAGTAGCAGGACAGTTTATACAATAGCTTCGATCTGGTGACCTCACTCAAAGCTAGAAAACTTCCAAGTAATCAGGTAATCATTAAAGGGAACATTCCCAGCTGGGCGCGGTGGTGCACGCCTGTAATCCCAGCACTTTGGGAGGCTGAGACAGGAGAATTGCGAGTTCAAAGCCAGCCTCAGCAGTGGTGAGGTGATAAGTAGCTCATTGAGACTCTGCCTCTACATAAACTACACAAAAAAAAATAGGGCTAAGGATGTGGCTCAAGTGGTCGAGTACCCCTGAGTTCAATCCTCGATACTAAAAAGTAAAAGAGAATATTCCCAAGTCTGGTAGACACTGCCTCCAAAATCCAAATACTCTCAATTGCACCAAGCCAAGCAATGTTTATTTTTCTAAAATTTAAGGAGTACAAGTCATGATTTGTCCTTTACCGTGAGGGAATATTCCAGCAAGTCCCCAAGTCGTCCCTCAGTTTCCATGGAACTCATCTCCAGGCCCCGCATACATAGATTTTAGAAGGGCATCCAGGATGCTGGCCACATCCTATTCATCATATCTGCTTGGGTTTGGTTCTGTGGTGCTTGTGATGGAGCCCAGGGATTTGAGGATGCTGGGCAAGTGCTTTTCCACAGCACCACTTCCCCAGCCCTCTTTCCATCATATTTGATTAGCACGATATGATCAATACAGTGGCCATGGTAATTTTGTTGAATGTCAAAATTATCAAAGATGCTGCCGACTGTATTTTGACAAAGAGCCACAGAAAAGAAAGTGAAGGCATACCTTTTCCTCTCCTAACACACCTGCTTTGGATGCTGTTTACTCATACAGATTTAAAGAAACACATTTCGCCAGATCAATAGTCATATATCAGGTACCACAACCTATGTTTCCCGATCCAATAAAAATACCACAACTGGTGCAGCAGCAGCAACTGCTGATGCAATTTGGCTGAGATGACAGTAGTTTACCCACAGATGCTATGATTTACCTGTTTTCTATAAACCGTGTAAGTGAGCTGAATGGGTATAGGTTAAAGCCTCTGTGTCTTTTAAGTTTGAAAAAAGTACTAATCCCTGAAATACCTTTAGGGGACTGTGGACAGGATGGCTTGTGGACTCATCTGCATGTGCTATCAGTGAGTCCATTATTTCCTATATTTGAGGGTCATGATAGCATTATGGTTCTCTTAGTATCAGTGTCATTTGGAGCTGTAGATCCCACGTCCATCAAAAGTCTAGGCATGTTCCCTTCCCCCAGCACACAGTTAACCTAGTTAACTTGTTCAAGTCTCATTGGAAAAAATGAGGTATATTTAATGTATATTCTTACAATGATTTTACAAAATCCTCCTCAAAGTGACCTGGCTTTCAACTGATTGCAAATTGTTTTGACATCTGGTTCTAATTTTGAAACAGGATGAGAGACTCAAATTTATCTTTATGCCACTAACAAAGAGATTTCCTCCTGCTAGCTATTGATTCTACTTTATTTCACTATGATATTCTTGGATCTACAAGTCAAGAAATATCCTAGTTAACCCTTCCTCTCTCTCATCCTAGAAACACCTTAATCTAAGTCATAGCCAGAGATCCCTATAGGATAAGGCCACCTGATTGGCATTCCAACCCTGCAGCTCGTTGTGGCGATTGTATCTGATTCATCTCTAACGCATAAGAGTCTCGTCAAGGCCTGTGAGTTTCCACACACCTTTCATTGCCAACCCAGTCCCTTGTCAGTCTACCCTATTATCAAAACACTCACCTTCAGGGGACAGCCACCACTGAGCATCACAATATTAGTGTGTCCCACTGAGTTCATTCTTCATTGCTTCATGGAAGGAGGTGTTCTCTGGAATTTCTTGGTAAAGAAGTGGATTTTTTGATCCCATATAATAAATCCATTCTAACTTTCTCTCCTCCTTCTCTACCAACCCTACCCCACACATCAGCAAGACAGCCACTGCAGCTTCAACTCAGGTACTGAAGCCCCTCATGGAGCCCAGGCTTCCCAGAGTTCATGCTAGAAGCATATAAGATGGGCTTCCATTGTCCTGGTGGAAGAAAGAGTTCCTATGTCCATAAACTCTCCTTGCCCAGCCTTCCTTTCTGTGCCAACACTTTCACGATCCTCTCCTGTTCGTGTTCTGCTGCCTGTGAATATTAATTAACTCCTGCAAGTCTATCAGTTTAAAAAATCTACTTCATCCTAGGGTTGAAACAGCCACAATAGTTTCCCCCTTGGGCTAAGTTCCGCCATGACGCTGGTAATTGGCTGAACACGGTGAGGGAGCCCAAGCACCAACCCTTGAGAATCTCAAGTCTCAGCTCTGGGTTTCTGCAGGAAAGGAACAGGGCACACTGCTGCTCCACCAAGGAAAAGGAGCTGGATGAAGGGCCAGTGTGGAACTTGGGCACATCTGGAAGCCCAAAGTCCTCAGGCAAATTCATCCATATATATCCAGCCCAACATCAGAGTCCGAAGACTTGCCTATTTGTTTTCTGACTTTAACATAATTGACCCACTGGGACTGGCATGCAGTGTCCTTTGCAGAGATGCCATTTTAGAGAATTAAGCCCTAAACCGTCTTTCCTTGGCTACAAAAGATCACAGTCTGCTTAGAGAAGGGCGTCTATCATTCTCTTAATTTCCTCCATGAATTCAAAGCCATTAACAAAACCATGTAACTCCTTCACAACCTTCATAACTCCTCTTGTCCTTATTTCATTCAACTGCTAGTGGTGATGCATGACCTGATCCTTCAGCTTTCAGCTGTAAATGACACTCGTATGTCACAAATCAGAGCTTTTGAAATAGCATTCATCACGTCCCACTTATCAAAAGCATCACCCCACCATCGCCATCCTATAGCATTCCTACCTCACTAATCCAATTACAGGGTGGCGACTGCCACCACCTGACTAAAGAGTGATAAAATGATGGTATCCCATCCTCACTGTGGTTTCTGGGTCAACTTTGTCATTAACTGTCTTACTTTGAACTCCCTTAGGAGCAGAACCAGGAACCTGCACTTGTCATTCACTGGTTGACAGTAACTCTTGGAAACCTGATCACTTAGGTCACATACTCCATGCCCTTGGACAAGGCCCTGAGAACTATGTGCATTGTGCTTGGTAGGACGGGTGGCACTATCCACCATGACTAAAACTCAAGTCAGAGCAGGGCCAAGGGAATGTCATGTGGGACAACAGAAGTGTTTACAATGGATGCTGTTAAAAATGGGTGCTTTTAAAGCTAAATAATAAGTTTGGGTAAAATATTTCAATGTATTTAATACTCAAAGGATCATATCCAGAATATGAATCTCCAAACCAATAGGGATTCATTATAAATGATGTAAATCGGAAACTAGAAAAAATTAAATGGAATATACACATAGAGATATTAAAATTAAATGGAATATACACATAGAGATATTCCTGATCATTATAAATCAGGAAAAGTAAGTAAAACAGTAATTTTCCATCATTTTCGTCCATCAAATTTGGCAGAAATAAAGATTGGCACTGTCAAATGTGAGATTTAGAGCTTATTATGTGCCAGGTACACTCACACACATTTTACATATGATAAATTTATTACATTCTCAAAACATCAGTTGAAAGTAGGATTGTTATTATCATCATTTCCTTCTAATAATCTAAAATTCAAAAGCAGAGGTGGTTGAATAAATTATGATGTATTGATATTATGAAATACAACACAGACATTTAAAATGAAGTTGATCTACATGTGTTGGTGTAGAAAGACCTGTAAGATATGTCACTACATGAAAATTCACACAGAAAAATACGTCTTATTATTTCCCCACTGATTTGTAAAGAGAAGGGAAAGTAGTTGAAGGGGGAGAGATGTGCTTAGACACACAGGTGGATACAGACCAATGCAGAAAAAGAAAACAGCGTTTTGAACAGGTTACCTCTGGGAAATGCAATTAAAGTTTGAGAAAGAAAAAGAAAAGGTAACTTTATGTTCTACTGTGCATGTTTTATATTGTCTGCCTTTTTATAAGTAAGTGTGTTCATGTATTATTTTTATAACTTTAATATTAAAAATATCAATGACATCTAGCTTCTGATAATGAGTCTGTTGAGAATGAGCCCAGAGAGAAGAATATAAAGGTGTAAAATGCAAGCCATTACGTCTACGTGCTCTGCCTTATTTTTTCTTCTTTAAAGGGAAACTCATAAAGTCTTTTTCAGAAAGCTTATTTACAGTCTCAGACCTATTTATTTTATTCTTGTTTGAGCAATTTTGCTATCCTATACATAACTGTTTTCAGTTTAACCATATGAAATACCCATTTTTGTGGGTTAAGATAGCTGATAATTGAGTATTTCAGGTTCCAACTCTCTAAAACATCATACTAATACCAGAATTAATTGCAGTAATATTACTTCCCATTTCTAGCAAAGAAAAATTCAGGTAATTAATTTCTTTCTCTAAACAGATGCTAACTGAGTTTTCCAGCTTTATACTGGTAATTCATATGCATGATATTAAGAAAGCGTCTCATTTTATCTTTTTAAAATTAAAAAGTTTATAAAATTCTATGCTAAAATACAGGGCCTGGGTTTATTTTTTCTCATTCCTCCCTATCTTAGGTGCTCCTGTGTCCATACCTAGCGTACCTCCTGTTTGCAGTGCTTTGCCCTTATTATCCTGATTCCTATAATAGCTCTATCCCACTGGTTTCCAATCCATCGACTATTTTGCTCTCACCCAGTGAGTATGTCCTCTTCTCTCCTTCCTCTGCTTAAATCCCACGGACATTTCTCTACTTGCATCAATGTCTGGCAGTTTTGCAACATTTTCTCGGTTGTTTCTTGCTCATACTCCACTGGCTGAAGCACAATCCAGGTGAAATCCAGTTTTCACCCTACCTACTGCCCCCACCCAAGCAGCTGCAAGTGGCTGAACAGAAACACATAACATGCCGCAGGGCTGCACTTCAAATTCATGATCACAAACCTCAGCTGATGACCTTGCCTCCAATTCACTGACCACAACTGGAACCCGTGAAGAGTTCCCATTAACATGCACCCTACCTCTCCCACCTACCAGTATCTGCGCCCAGTAGCTAACCTGCCTTCTGCTTGTTACTGTCAGTGAGCTCTCTATTCTTTCCACAGCCAGTTTTTCCACATACATGCTGGATCACATCCCTTCCCAAGGCATGCTCCCAGCCCTTTTCCTCCACCTCTTGCATCATTAATTTTTCTGCATTTCCTAGATCATTATCACCAGCAGAAAAATGTGCTGTTGTATTTCCCATATTAGGACAAAGCCAGCTTTTCTCTGACCTGACTTTCTCTGCCAATCGTTCCTTCACTTCTTGCCTTGTACAGCAAAACTCCATGAAAAAGTAGTCTCTGTTTGTTCTCTCCAAGTCCCTTTGCTCTGACTTTCTTTTAAATTCACTTCTATTAGGCTTGAGTCCCTACCCTTTTACCAAACCACATTTTAGTCTCCAGAGACCTCCACCTGCCAGGTCTCTATCCTCACTTTCCCCATTCGGTCATCAATATCTGACATGCTTATCAAGCTTTCTCTTCTAATGCAAATCTTTCTCACAGACTCCAGCACATCACAGGCTCTGGATATTTCTCTCACCTCACTTTTTCTCATCTGTTTCTTGATATGTTCATTGAGATCAATGACCTCATACAACTCATGATTTTGAATATTATTCATAAACACATGATTCCCATATGTATATCTTTGGCTCAAGACCCTCCTGAATCCCATGTGATTCCCACTAAGATTTCTAGCAGTTATACCACATTAATGGATATGCCTCCAAATTTTAATATAGGATCCTCTCCACTATTAGTCTTTCCAAATAGAGCAAAGTCTGTATTTCTAGATGCTCAGGACAGAACTCTTAGAATCATCCTGGTTTCTCTACTTCTTTCACACATTTGGTTTATATTTTTATCACCAATAACATTTTTAGGAGAAAAATAAATTTCAATCAAAACAAAAGTGAGATACCATATGCCTATCTATAGCCAAGTTTGAAGTAAAGAAATGAGGATTCTATGTTACTGGCTTTAGGGCAAATTAGATTAAAATAACCATTGCCAATATGTTAAAAAAAAAAGAAAGAAAAAACCTTTAAAGTCAACTTCTGTACTTCCAAAGGACTAATTTTTAATGAGGAAGTAAGCAAGAGTGTACATAAATCACAGTTACAAAGATGAGCTTGATTCTCCTTTTAGAAATTTTTAAAAATACAGAAGAGTATAAAGAAGACAGTAAAAATGACAAGAACTATCATCAGTTTGGTTTATTTATCTCTTTATTTATTAATAATTATTGTACTTAAAATATCAATGGAATTTTCTCCTATCATTAAACATCATTTTAATATATAATTATTGGGCACCAGTTGAGCTAGGGTTGGGCTGCATAGGTAAAAAAATAATATAGAACAACATTTTGAACAAATGGAAGTTTATTTTTCTCTCTCTCACAAAAGAACTCCAGAGCAGATAGTCTGTAGTAGAGTAGTACCTAAAGTCAATATACTCTCCAACCCTTTAATCTTACTTCTTTGCACATCTGGGATGTGACCCTCTGCCTCATGAACCATGAAGGCTCCTACAGCTCCAGTCATCACATCTATATGCCAGAGAATGAGTTGGTCAAAGGGCAGAAGCAAAGTATAGCCTCTCCTTTTAAAGAAAACTTTCAGAAGCACCATATAACACTGTGTTTTGCATGTCATGGGCTAGAATTCATTCGTATCCAGCTTCAAGGGACTTTTGGAAATGCAGCATATTTTTAGTTAAGTATTGTAACTGCATTTAACTTTCAGATTCATTTCTCACTCGGATGTATATGCACAGAATCATGATAAAGCCAATTGTTGCATGAGCACAAGATGCTTTCCAAAGTCTACACGTTAACAGGATAGAGAAAAACCTCATTCAAACTGAGATATCAGAGCAAAATGACCTACACAGTAAGAATAAAGTCCAGCTTCTCCAAGTTTTTAAAAAGAAAAGCAAAGAAGTACCATCATCCTTATATCCCTTGCATATTAAAAGGACACACTTCTATTAGAAAAAAATGTCAAAAACTGCTACTGTTTTTAATCCTGGCTGATAAAATTTTAAGACTATGAGAATAAAGACTAGTTTTGGTTTAGTAGCTGAATTATTAATGCACACCATTAGGAAATACTCATCCTTCCAACTCTACAAATCCCTGGGAATGGGATTTGTCCTTTCCCAATTTACTATGTAATGGTGCGGCCTGTCGTGAACACAGTGACTCACACCAATGGCACATGGCTTCTTTCAAGCAGGGTTTCATGTTCAAGGATTCATAACACGAGTCACTCTCCTTGATTCTGACCCAGTGTGAAGAACCATTTAGCTCTTCTTAAGCTTTTTTCACAGGTGAAGAGTTGCATTAGTAACTCCTACCTCACTTCTCCAGAGGTCTGTGATTTTATGGAAAGATACAAATACATATCTTTGGAGATTGGAAGGTCTAATGATAACAAACACAATGTCAAAACATCACTGTGTTTCTTTCGTGCTTGCCCCTTGGGAGAGTTCTCATTACAGAATGACAGCCACAGGCCATTTTCCCTGTTAAAGTCAGATGAAAACTAAGCTACTTTGATCCAATCCTTTTGAAAAGATAAGACTGGTGTTATGGTTAAAACCTCAGCTGACAGATTTCAAATAGGACCATGGTTTGAAGCTATGGGGTTTAAGAGACAGAACAAAGAGCTTCTGGATCTGCTTATAAGGGAACAGCTGGTTTGATGGATAAACTGTGTGGAACCTACACTTTTCTTATCAAACAAGGCATCCTTTACTTCTACAGGACTGTCCTAATTGTTCGAGTCACTTGGTTAGAATATTTTTCAGGCTAATTACCTGTCAGCTATCATTAGAAATATTAATGGCACTTCTAAAACCACCTGTTCCTCAAAGCTCCCCTTGTGGACTCTGGCAAAATGACATCACATTGCTGGTCCACAATGAAATGCAGCAGTGACTGTTGAGGGGTAGGCGTATTATAACTAAACCACAACGCGTGGTAAATACTCCATTGTATGCACAAATGTGTGGCCAGAGTTGTGAGTGATGTCTCCGGACTGGCACCACTCCGAATTTTATTAATAAATAAGCCGGAATATCAGCTGTAAACAGTTCTGGTTTTAGGAAATGAGAAACAATGTCACCCTACCCTCGCCCACAGCCCGGCTTTCTCCAGCCCTACCACCCTTGCTGGTTGCTGCAGGAGATGCCTGCCCTTCTCAAAAGCTCTCACTCTGTTTGCAGCCTGGGCTGCAACTCCCAACCCCTTGACGATCTCCAACCCCAGAAGTAGAGGCATCATGAGGCTCATGAATCTTGAGCTCTGAGTCTTCTCAGTTGCAGAGTCCCTGACCAAGGACCTGTACAAAGCTGCTATTCACAATTGTTATGCTTTTTCCCATAGGACTTCTCCCTTTATATAATCTCATTAGGCCATGTGACACTGAGTTTGTCTAGCAGATCCATATTATGATATGAAAGTAAAACCAAACCAAAAGTGTACTCCTTGAACTTCAATCTAGAATAGAGAGAGCCAGGAACAATATGATCCATAGCCACACACCCTTTGATCTCTCCTCCAAGGGAGGAGAGCTCTCCTAATCCACTCCTGCTCCTTGGACTGCACCCTTTGGTGCACCTATAACTAACCAGCACTGCACAGTACATGCACTTGTTTTCTTCCCACTGTAACGTGTGCTCCAAAGGGAGAGCAGTGGACTTCATATCTTTGCATCTCAATTCCAACATCTACAATAGTGATCACCACATCGTCTAAAGTGATCATATATATAACTTATTGTCCAAGCACAGACACTTTGACAATAAAAGGGAGGATTTTATTAATAAATAAGCCAGAATATCAGCTGTAAACAGTTCTGGTTTTAGGAAATGAGAACCAATGTCACCCTACCCTAAGCCCACATTGAATTTACCACCACTAAACAAGAGACAGTGAGAGAAGATGGCAATTTCACAAGGAGACTCTCCTTACTTAGGTCACCCAGGGGTCTGGCCCATGTCAACCTGTACTTCCAAGGAATGGATGAAACTTTTTAATTGAGAAACTCCTTGTATCCATGCTACACTTTCAGTAATTCAGTGTTCGCAGTTGGGAGCTATCTGCTCTCATCCCCAGCCTACCTAGGGGATATTGGAAGTCATTCCTGGGATGCTGCTACTGGCACCCACAGGCAAGCAACCAAACAGGCCATGATGAAGAAAACAACCCCACCTGACAAAGAATCATCCAGCCCAAACAGTTGGTAATGATGGGGACAAGAAACCACACAGCCACCAAAGAAGTGATTCAAGAAAACAATCTCTTTTTTTCAATCCATTTTTTCCTACCATTAGTCTAATTTTTTAATACTGTTACACAATTAAGGGTTCTTCAAGGTTCCTTTTTACCCTGACTAGATCAGGGTCACTCCTTTCTGGACATGGATTATAAGGGAGCAGGAAGGAAAGAGATTTTCAAAAGTTGGAAAACGTTGGAAATATGCCAAATAAAATCGGTTTTCTTGAGCAACCTCAATACAGTGTGATCGTCACCATCAGCATGTATTCATTTTTATCATGCACACAAAATGTCAGACACAATCCTAGGCCCAGGGAAAACAGTCCTGAGCAAACACCAAGTGTGAGTCCAAAGGGAATTTAATTGCACTTAAAGCAAAACAAAACAAAATGTTAGCTTAGATATTCATTTCCTTCTCCCTGGGAACTGAGCCATTACCCAGCCATTCACCCCGAGAGCACCAGCTGGCACATGGAGTTGAGGGGTGTTGGGAAATTGCTGTGGAATTCTTTGCAAATTATTTTTGCTGTTATGTTGTTTTGAAAGTGTTATAATGTTAAAAGAGCAAGGTAAATTCTTTTAGAATTTTCTACAAGAATCAGACCGGCTGAGAAAACTAAGTTACTGACATGCTGCTGTTCCTTCTTTATGCAAAGTAAGCTCTGAGAAAGCCCTAAACTGAAAGAATGAGAGGAATGAGATTGGCCATCAGATTAAATAAGTATGAATAATTACAGTCACCGGGGGAAACGCATGGGAGTAGACGTAGAAATAGTCGAAATTTTCAACAAAAAGAGGAACCACATAATTCTATTACACAATCAATTCCTTAGCAGACAATGTGCCTTCTGAAAAACAGTGCACACATTAGGAAGAAGCTTCCAGTTGTTTGCCTTAGTTGAATCAAGCAGTATGACATAGAAGAAGTCTTTGAAATTTAGTCTACGCTATTTGAATTCTAATTCTACTTCAAATTGTGATTGGATTCATTTATGTATGTACTACCTGAAATAGGATGTACAAATGTGTCAAGTGATGCTAAGTGATATGGGCTTGAGGTGGTTGTGTCATAGAGTGATGGAAGGTTCTATTTTTCTTAAGGTGTGAACAGCAGGGCTCTTGGCTAAAGTGGAGACTTCCTGGAAACAGTGAGCCATATTAACATCTAGGTGGGTGTCCCAGGCAAAAAGTACACTGTGCAAATGGTTTGAAGTGGGAGGTATCTTGAAGTATTGAAAAAACAGTACTATGGCTTGGGAATGAGGGGTTCCCCAAAAGCTTCTGTGTCACGGCAGGGATGGTAAAATGATTAGATCGTGAGAGCTACAACCTACACAGTGGATTAATCCATTTGATGGATTAATAATTTGAAGGCACTAAGTGGGTCATCACTGTAGGCAAGTGGCACACAATTGGAGGAAGTAAGTCACTGGGGTGTGCCCTTGGGAAAATATATCTTGTCCTGGACACCTAGTTCTTTTTCTGCTTCCTGACTGCAGTGATCTGAGCAGATTTCCTCCTCCACATCCTTCCACCATGATGTGCTGGCTCATCTCGGATCTAGAGCAATGGAGTCAGCCAACCATGGACTGACTTGGGAAACCATGAGCCAAAATCAACTTTTCTTCCTCTAAGTCATTTTCATCAGGTATTTTGGTCACAGTGAGGTAAAGCTAAAACAAATGGCAAACAAATCAGGGTGGCTGGAGTTCAATGTGCCAAGAGAGACAGCAAAATGAGAGAGTCGGAAAGGAAGACGGAGGAAAGATGGCGGAGGGACCTTGGTCAGGAAGAAGTGAGGAAAGCCATGGGAGAATTTTGAAAGCAGAGATAACATGACCTTAGACACTTTGTCAAAGATCACTCTGACTACTTTGGTGCTTTATGGGACAAGGAGGAATCATGGAGACCAGTGAGATTACTTTGCCAGGGTAAGGGTAGCAAGGAGTAACTGGGTTCTAGGTGTCTTTCAGAGAATTTACGATTGGATAGATGAGATGTGGGATGTGAAAGCAAAAGAGAAGTCAAGAATGACTTGTGTGGATTAAGCAACTGGCAGAATAAATTGCATTTACTGAAACGAGAAAGACTTCTGGGGAAGCAGATTTTTGTGAGGAAATTTGAAAGTTCAGTTTTTGACGTGTTAGATTTGAGATGTCTAATTAGCATCTAGGTGCAGATGTCAAGCTGAAAATTAAATAGGAAAGTCTGGGTTTCAGGACTGAGATCAGGGCTAGATGTACAAAATTGGGACACTCCGGGGAACAGATGCTGTGTAAAGCCGTAAAGTCGGATAACACAGAGGTAAGGAAGAGTCAAGGATGGAGCTCTAGGACTCCCCAGTATTTGATGTTTGGGAAGTTGGGGTTAATCCTGTAGAAAAGTAAAGAGCAGCAAGGTGTGAGGAGAGTTATTAATAAAAACAAAGAAAGTGTTTCCAGAATGAAGTTATGAGCAGTATCAATTCTGAGTAGGATGTATGAACCAATGAGTTTGCGGCAGGTGGGTTATGAGGGAGGGTTTGATGAATGGCTGCTGTTGAGTGGTGAAGGCAAACGCCCATTAAATAGATTCACAAAACAAGCAGAAGTGAAGAAACTAGCAAGCTAGTTCAAGGAGATTTTCTGTCCAAAGGAACAGCAGAAATGAGATTGGGATTGAAGGAGATGGAGTCAAAGAAGCCTTTTGTGTACATTTAATCAGTGATGTTACAGATGAAATTTGTGATTCCTAATTTTAAATCCAAAATTATCCCAGTCGATTTCACTATTTTTCCGGCATAAACGTATTCATCAGTATAGGTGCATGATCTCGTGGAGATAAGCTGGTCAAAATCCTTGGTGTCTGCCTCTCTTTCAATATCCAGGAATTCATTCATGCATTCATTCACCCAAATTCTCACTGAGTGCTTACAAAATTACAGGCATCATTTATCCCAGACTCTGAAGTTAAAGAATCCAAAACAATGTAGACGAGGTAGGTCCCCTGTCCTCATCAAGCCTATGGTCTGTCCTGGAAGACTGACACTAAAATAAGACGAAAGCAAATTAGCTATGAAAGGGGAGCACATGGACTCACACGGCACTGTCCCTTACTGGAACTCAAGACAAACCCTTCTGTCATGGAAGGCCTCCATGTCAAAGCGTGAGGAATGAGTCTGAACTGGCCAGGTGCAGAGAGAGAAGTGAGGTCTTTCCCAGCGGCTGTGGAAAAGAGCACAGGGAAGAGTCTGCAGCTTCGGAGCTTCCAGCATTGGAGGAGCCTTAAGAAACCCAGCACCACAAAAATAAAATGACCAAAGGGCCAGAAAAAGAGGAGGGGCCTGGAAGAGTCAGGGACCCAGTCCTGAGGAGCTTTATGAGCTACATTGTTTTGAGTTTTCAGCAAAGAAATGCAAACAGATTTGTTTTTTTGTTGGCCTTCTGGCAAACTCTTTCCCACTTCAAAGCCTTTGCATGTATTTCTCCTTCTGCATAAAACACCCTTTCGTCACTTTTCACATAACTGATTTATTGCTGTCCTTGAAGTCTCAGTTTTGGCATCATTTCCCTGGACACCTTGTCTAATGTTAGGTCCTCAGTCCCCTTTCCACAGCATGCCTTTCAAAATATCTGCCACACTGCAGGCAGGACTCATTGTCTTCACTGGCTCCTTTTCCAACTCAGGTTTGAAATCCACGGAGTCAGGGATCTGCTTATTTTGTTCACTACCATATCTCCTGCACTAGGCAAATAGAGCCTCAAACATAAATATTTTTATTTAGTGAATGTATTGAATGCAGTCACAAAAGAAGGAAAAATCAAAGATATTGCCAAACTTTCTGACTTTAACACCAGGAAAGATAGAATGAAGCAAGTTTTAAAATGAAATTGATGTATTCATGTTCAATATTCTGGATTTATAGATGCTAGGAGAAAAATAAAGAACAGAGCTGGAGGCAAAGACTTCAGCCTTGACATATAAATAAACAGCAAGCCCTAAGAGTGGATAAGCATTAGCTCTGGGAAATGCAGAGTGAGAACCAGGGAGGACCTACACCAAACAGCATCTGGGAAGATAACTGGATGCCTGGTTAGTAGTGGGATGCTTACAAAGACAAGTGGGAAAATTCAGCACTGTGGGAAGGTGGTGTTTCAAGTGGCAGGAGATATTCAACCAGATGCTGTGAGACTATCAGGCAAAGCGAGGGGTGAAAGCGCCCTTGGATTTGGGACATGAAGACCTTTGGTCATCATCGGTGGGAGGGGCTGGTGTGGATGGAGGCAGATTGCAGCCAGGTGAGGACTGGGTGATTGACAGGGCCACTGATTCCTTGTAGGAGGCAACTGGCAGAGTCTTATGGGGACAGTAGTTCACTGGCTCATTGATTGGAGGGTTGGTTGATTGGAGATAATCAAGCACATGTAAACTCTGAACAGAGGGAGCACAAGAAAGAGTAAGAAAGTAAGTGTAGATTTGTCCACTCCACTGGCTTTTGATAGGACAAGTATATGGGGCAAAAAGACGTGTGGACACGCTGGCCTTGCACAGGAAAGAGGTACTCTTCCTACTCCAGGGTACCAAGAGATAGAGGCGAAATAGGTCAATGTGCAAGTAAGTTTTGCATATTTAATGGTGGAATGGATTGATTTTCTGATAGATGTCCTCTAATTTCTTTGTGGAGTAAGTTGGTATAAAGATTTCCCAACGTTTTTACCTATTTCCTGGACTGTCACACAAGTCCCCTAGTCCTTCCTGCTCCATACCTGCCCCCTGCAAGCCAGTCCTCCCTACTGCCTCTATGCTGCTTGCAAAGCTGGCGTTTCACTCTGCCACCTGCAAGCTCCTCCGCACTGTTTGACATCTGCGTCTGTAAAAGCACATGGCCTTTCCCATGTTGCATTACTAGCCTCTCTCGTTTTAGGGGACATTATCTTATTCATGCCAGCCTCCTTGGTGCCTAGTCAAGCACCTCAGACATAATAGTTGCTCAGTTGAAGTTTCCTGACTATTTAACAAACATAGAGGAAGAATCACAGAGAATGTGTCTGGATAAATTGCATGATGAATAGGTAAACAAGCCTACCTCCTCATACTTCTTCAAATCTTATTCCAGTTTATATTTATATTTGTCTTGACCATGTAAGAACTGCTTGTGAAAGTTATACAGTTAGATTTTAATAGATTAGGATGACATTTTTTAATATCTACTTACACTGTGAATTATCTAGGTCAACCAAGTCTGCTAAGGAGATTTAAGATCATCCCTCTTACCCAATGATAACACCGACATCTAGTGGTTATTATTCTGAATTTTGGTTAGCTATTTCGTGCCCTCAAAGGACAAAGCTACTTTAAACTTTTTGAAGTGCCACATAAATATTAGTTCACGTATCTCAAGAATTGTTAGCAAAATTCAGAAAAATACCATTGAGTGGAGGGAACTTTGAAATAAATTATCTTCTTCAAAGAAATTTTGAAGTGCGAATCCAGAATATGAACTGTCCTAGGGGCTCTTGTCTGAGGGTCCAACTCTGTCTAGTCAACAGTGTTTCCTGCAGAGCTTTAGTTCCACACAGTCCTGATATGTGTGCATAATGCAGATTCTGTAGTCAAATAAATATTCAGCTTTTCCATCTCCACTTCTGCTTCTTCACCTCTTTATTTAGCTCCACAAAACTTAGCATAATCTGACATGCTGTTTATTTTACTTATTTGTTTACTGTCTTTGTTCCACACTGGAATGTAAGCTCCATAAGAGAAAGAATTTTTACATCTTTTTTTCTTCCAGTGTTCTCAGAATGCTTGGCTCACATTGGAAGCTCAATGAAATACTTGCATGAAAAAATGAATTTGGAAACATGAGTAAAACAAAATTTTTTTTAAAAAACTACTCCAAGAATTCTCAGGACCATATTAATATGCTAATATGCCTCATGAATTCCCAAGGAAGGCATATAACATTTCCCAAATATCTTCATGCCCACCCTCCTCATACTACAAGATGAATGGTCTGCTGAAACATGTCTTGACAAAAGCTGATCTGATTCATGGACCTAACACTCTAAATCAACTCAAATTGAATTCTGTGGTTCCTGCCATACTATTTGGTCATATTTATAATTAACACACTATGCAATACTTACAGTGCACTAAATTGAGGAGAAAACACAGAGAATAAATTGTACCTTTAGTATTGAATTAATATACATAGAGGAAACGAAACCTAGTCCAGTGAATGAACTTCAATAGACTACATTTAAATGATATGTACCTGAACCCTGCTTCTTCTGACCTCAAGGATTATCAACATGGAAGTATGAATGACATAGAAAATAAAAGAAAGGGCTTATCATGTGGAGAAGTTGAATGGAACAGCATGGCAAAATAATTGCTCTCTTTCATGTGAGAAAACATAGGCATGATGCATAAGAAAGAGAAATCATTTCAAATGCTACTTATGCAAAACAGCAAAAACCCCGTGTGACAATCTTTAGGGATGAAGCTTGTAAAAATGTATAATGGAAGACCATGACCTCTTAACATCCCAGTCTCATTTTACTTTAGCAAAACCCTTTCTGCTTCATTCCATTCTTATTTTAGTAGCTGCATGGGGAATAGACAGAATCCTTTCTGAATACGGATCGCATGGTACTGTCACCACAGCATGCCGGCCATCTTTCATGGGGAGAACAGGTCGTTCACGTAGCCATGCACACTTTGTTAAATCTTTAGGAACGTTGAGAAATTCAGCATAAAACTAAGGTGGTACTATCCATTACAAGACAGAACCGGAGTCTGCACGACAAAGTTAAATTGCCTGTCATCTTTCCACATATTGAGCTGGTCATAGACACTGCATTACTATTAAAAGCACTGTATATTTAACAGTTTCTTTAAAATAGACAGTGTTTAAAAAAGCATAACTATAAAAAAAAGAAAAGAAACAACCACAGAAACTTCTGGAATATATATGCTTTAGGGTAGGAATTAATCATCATCAGTCAGGTTTGACTTCAAAATCTTCCCAGGAATCCTAGAAAACAAGTTGACCAAAACAGTTCAACTCTGCCCTCAGACTCCCCTTTCCTCTAACTATGAATGGGACAGTGTGTTCTCAGTGAGAGGACATGCTCTCTCCATATTAGATTTCAGAACACCTGGGTGGAAGTCTCAGGTCAGCCACTAACTAGTAGCTGACCTGCCCAATTCATGTAGCATTTTTGACCTAAAATGTGGATTGCGATTCTGGCCCTGTCTTCTGCACAGGCATGAAATAACAGATTTGAAAGCATCCTTTGAAACCACAGATAATCTCCCAAGTTTTTTGGTAATGAGACTATTGATAGAAGAGAAAGCCTGTTGAGAAAAAGAACATTAGATTTGCTGCATAGGATTAGGTCATCCTAAATAAGGATATTGCTGTTTGCCATTTCCATCAGTCTGTGAGAATTTTTAAGGAAAAATAAAATAGGAAGTTCATATCCTACCTGGAATAACTCTTCAGTACACTAAGTAGGCAGCAAATGCTAACTAATTCTCCTTATGTCTCCAAGTTGTTGTTAACAACTGTTATTCATGATACCAAGATGTTTGTTTAAAGACTTCATCATGTCTGACACCATTCAATAATCTGGTTTGTAGCAATTGACTAATCAAACTGAATATTATCTTGGAATAAAGGTTTTGGAGGCCAAAATGGTTGCAACCTGAGCATAGTTTAAAAAAGAAGAGTGACGGTTGGTTCTGTGTGTCAACCTGACTGGGTTAAGGGATACCTGGATTGCTGGCAAAACATTACTTTTGGATGCGTCTGTGAAGGTGTCTCCAGAAAAGATCAACATTTGCATCTTCAGGTAGAGGAAAGCAGATTGTCTTCACATATGTAAGTGGGCATCATTCAGACCATGGAGGGTCCAAAAAAATACCAAAGAAAAAGGAAGAATGACTTCACTCATTCATCTTGAGCTGGAACAACATCTTCTGCTTGGATGTCCACATTAGTGCCCTGGTTCTTGGGTCTTCAGGCTCAGACTGGAAGATAGATCACACTTGGTATGTTTGTCTGAAGAAACCTGCCTAGTACAAGATCCAAATAATCTTCTTATGATCCACTTCTGTTTGACTCACCCTGCTCTTTGCCTAGAATCATCCTCCTCCCCCACTAATGCCAACTGTCCCTTTGATGCTAACTGGAGTAAAGGAGGCGATTCGCACGTCTCCTACATTCCCACGTGTGTAGATGCATCTCCTCCTCACTCTGCCCCTGCGGGCTTTGTTGGATGGTGCCCCTCACGCTCAGCACTCTGCAGGATGGGAGGTTCGTGGAACCACATTCGTTAGCTCCCTAAGCCTCTGCCTTACCACTCTCACATCTGGATCTCTGTCATGAGGGAAGTTTCCTCTGCGCAGTCTTGAACTTCACAGCCATCAGCTCTACTGTTGCTACTGGCAAATGGGTAATATACCTGCTGCGCTTTGTCTCATCTTCATAGAAGAAAACAACTGGGTGGAGGAAAACCACTGCCCTGCCATTTCTCTACATTTTCAAAGGGACGGAGTGTGACTGGGTATGGGAAGGAGGGCACTGTGTAACCTGAGATGTGGAGACCTCCACGCAAAGGCAGCCACCAAGGTTGCTCCCGGTGACAGTGCATGCTGTCAGGAAGTTCTAGATTTGACCAAGTGCGGCACCTCTGAACAGTGGTTGTGGCGCTAAAGTCACTATCATCGACTTTCATCCACCCCACAATACCATTCGAATTTAAAGCTGTAGTAATATTTTATATGGATAATTAGTGTTGTCTTGCCCTTCGTGAAGCACAAACGAAGTCGTCCCTCACAAATCTTTTCTACTTTTATTGATCTGTTAAAAAATTAAAATTAAAAACAAAATACTCTGTTCACTGTATAAAAAACAGCTCTAAAACTTCAAACCAGTTCTAAGCCCTGCTTCTATGAACATGTCCCCAGAAGTCCATCCTCTGTATTAATTCTGGAGATCCCTGTTGATAGGGAACTAGATGTGTCAGTGACCCCCAAGCTTTGACCAAGAGTTGAGATAGCCTTTCGCTTTGTATGGCATGAGAAAGGTGTCTGGGGTGTGCTGCGTGGAGGGAGGTCAGAACTCTACCTGCACTCCAAGGAAAGGAACAATTAGAAAAGCCATCAGGATGCCCCTCTCAGGCACGGCCACGCAGCGCTCTGAATTCCCGTCATAAGAGGAGTAGATCAATCTCTGGGGCCCTCAGGTGCCTTTCATATGAAAGAATGGAGATTTTTTCCTAAAATATAACCGTTGATGTATTAAAAGCTCAGTGAGTTTAGTCACTTTTTATCTTTCCCTTTAAATCTGAATGATTGTACTGAGCTTTTAAGGTCTGTGCCAGCTAACTAGGGCATTTTAGTAATCTATTTTTAATATGTACCAACTTCTGTTCTTTTTAGTTCTGCCTTAAGACATACTTTTATCTTTACTGGTATGCAGAGATCATCAAAAAATATAAGTTCTCCATTACATGACAACTCATAATGAGTCTTAATGAAGCTGGGGAACAGCTGTTTAAAAACTGCCGTTGAATAGCTTCCTAAGCCGCCGCCACTTATGATAGCCTCCTGCCGCAGCGTCGCCTGAGACTCAGAACCCGCCACACATATAATGAGAAGGGTGAGGAAGAACTCTTCCTCGCGTTTCATTGGATTTTTTATTTTAATCAGAATGCTAATACACTATTAGGAATTAGTGCGTGATCAACCTCTGCTCAACGCCGTTCACCTTTTTAATTATATTCCTTCATGGAGCAGAAAAGAAAGTAAATGTTACTATGCAAATTTTTTTCAGAATTCATGTCCTCTGTGAAAATGAGGGGGGAGGAGAACACAGAACAAACTTACTTTTTAATTATATTGGAAACACATTGCAACTTCAAAATGTTGAAAATTAAGCTAAGCCCAGATGATTTCAAATAAGATCCACAATCTGAAATTTAAAGGATTTTAACTTCACTGTGTAGGTTAATATGTGTGAAGAACAACTAAAACAAACTTCCAACATGAACTTAATCTCATTCCTTTTTTCATTTACACTTTCAAATGGACTCATCGGGCTCTCTTAATTTTCTCTCTCTACATGTCAGAAGCCTTATAAGAGAGTTAATGGTCATGACAGTTTCACTATCTTCTTTATTCCCATGGTCCTCATTACTTCAAAAAGCCAGTTTTCTCTCTATGGAACTTTCTTCTTACTTTTCACTTTGTTCTTTGTCAATCACGCCCATAGTGGAAGCCATTTCGTTTTGCCCTTGGTCATGCAAATGGCCTCCACCATGCTAAGCACAGGAATAGACTGACCCCTAGCACAGTGCCTCACACAGAGTAGGCACCAACAGTCACCCAGCAAGTCTAACTCACTCAGTAAGTCTCTTTATCCTTCATCCTTAGGATAGTTAAGTCCTTCACATATTCCTTAAATTGTCCTGTTAATTGCTTAAATCATGATGTGGAATTTCATTAGTCAACTACAGAGAGCCCTGTGGATTCCCCACGTGTGTGATCTCAAGAGTGCTGTGTGTGTGTTAGATATTTACAAGGCTGTCTGAAAAAAACTTACTGTTCATTTGCAGTAATGGCAAATTATATTTCTATCATCTTTACTGTTTTACTTCACCATGTTTATTCCTGAATGTTTCCTGGCAACATATTCCAAGATAAATATATAGACATGTTTATAAAAAATAGACATTTTGTTTTCAAATATAGGACTAATATGGGCGTTTTCTTCTTCTCTTTCGAGCAATCATACAAATACAATAAAGAGAACAAGAAACAGAAGCCCAGTACCTATCTTTGAAGGAACTAAATGACATCTGTATGTCAAATAGAATATCTAAATAAAATCTGCAAAATGTAGTAGTGAAAATTAAAGATGAGTATTGTAAGTAAGAATATATGAGACTGTGTCCGTGGCTTCAAGTCCCAGAGAAAGGCATCGGAGCACTATTCTCCAAAGCAAGTGACAGAAACTTGTGACCCAAATCAATAATCTCTCATTTGCAGAAATGGTATAGGTCCTGGGGGCAAAGTATTTTCTTGACCGACTGATATTGTCTTTAGAAGTAGGGCAAAGAGAACTAAGGGATAAGTCCCTTCCTTCTCTCTCCTCTCTCCTCCCTCTCTCTCTTTCACACACACACACACACACACATACCACCACCACTACCACCATCGCCATCACCATCACTACCACCTCCAATCACCACCATCACCACCACCACCATCACCACCACCACCACCACCATCACTACCATCATCACCACCATCACCACCATCACCATCACCATCACCACCACCACCATCACCACCACCACCACCACCATCACCACCACCACCACCATCATATTTATGGAGGGCAGACAGTTTTTGAGGCAAGTTAAAGAACAGAGTTTGGTGAGAGGTTCTTTGCAGGGCTGCTTTCTGTCTCCTTTGATAAATAAAGACCAGGGGATTCATTAGCACATTATTTGTTGCACAAGGAGAATTGCTGTTGGCATAAAACAAAAAATTGGCAATATGCTTTCCGTAAAGAAACGGATAGCAAATATTTTAGGCTTTGTGGGCCATATAGAGTCTCCATAGCTGCCACCACCACTGTTGTGTCATCTCTTTCCTCCTCTTTTTCCCCTCCTCCCCCTCCCCCTGTTTCCCCTCCTCCTCCTCCCCCTTCACAATCATTTTAAAACAGAAAATCCACAAGTCATAAAAAAGAATCTATGAGCTATAATAGAACTATTGGTTATAATTTGTTGATGCAGGGCCAGAACATTGATTTGATTTTTTTTTTCACCAAAAGCCAACCAAAAAATTCATTTAAATAGTTTATTTAGAAAGAAATAGTTGCATTGAAACGAGCAATAAAAGGACCTATAATAGGCATTTGTATAGAATTGCACCACCAGAAGATTTTTTTAAATAAAGACTATTTTTTCATTATTATTCTTTTAATTTTGACAAAATTAAAATATTACTTTATTCAGATAAAAATGTAGGAAGAATTTTGTAGAAATTCAAAGAAGCACTCACTTTAACCCAAGATCACAGCAGAGATAAAAATTTTAAATGTACATTCTACCGGAAAGGAAATGCTTGTCCCCTTCTTCACTACTCTGTTATCATCCCCTTGAATGTGCCTGGAATGGATTTAGCATTTCACATATATTTTTAATAGAAAAAATGAGTGACAAAGAAACAAAGAAGAAAAAATAAAAACTTGCTTATTCTACAAAACAAGGAAAACTAAGCTTACTACAGAAATGAAAGCCACTTTAGGGGCAGCAGAAAGGACATCAGACAGCCATGAAAACCAGAGTAAAAGATATGAAAGTGAAGTATTGATAAAGTGATTAAAAATATAACAAAAACTGTCCCTGTGGAAAACATAGAAAAAGACATAAAACGTGCACAGACGGAGTGATCAAAGATAAAATCCAAGAGACAAAGAACAAGCCGGGCGTGGTGGCTCACGCTTGTAATCCCAGCACTTAGGGAGGCTGAGACAGGAGAATCGCGAGTTCAAAGCCAGCCTCAGCAATGGCAAGGTGTTAAGCAACTCAGTGAGACCCTGTCTCTACATAAAAAACACAAAAAATTGGGCTGGGGATGTGGCTCAGTGGTCGAGTGCCCCTGAGTTCAATCCCTAGTACCAAAAAAAAAAGAGAGACAAAGAACAAATACATAGAAACACCATCCAGAAGTTTTCCTGAAAGAAAAGATTTAAACTTACAGGCTGTAAGAATATACCATGTTCCTTCCAACACAAATCAACAAAAAAATGATCAGGAATGATACAGAAGCTCAGATATTTGTTGGACATCAACAACAATGAAATAATTCTTTGGGCATCCAGCATAAAAGATCAATTCATTTAAGTCAAGAAAACGTAAGCCTTCTATAAGATTCCCTTCTGTACCACAGTATTTAATAATAAAATCCAGTGGAGCAATTAAATCTTCATAGAGATGACACAGTGCAATCCCAGAACTGACTACCACTCACTGCTATTCAAGGGTGAAGGAACAGACCACAGGACCTGTGCCACACCTCCACGCCACTTAGGAATCCACTGAAGGAACTGCTTCAGGCCACTGAGGGGTGAGTGGGAAAATAAAGGCAGTGAGCACTGAATCCATCCAAGGGTAAATCTCAGGCTGGAAAAATGTGGGGGTTATCATTACAGAAAAGGCTCTAAATGCTGTAAATTCAGTAATGAGAAATGTTACAAACTACAAAAGCCAAAAAAAAAAGAGTAAGTAGGTAGTATAAGTGCACTGGCGTCCTCATGTTACAGGTTGAAATTCAAAGCCTACATGACACACGTACAAAAATAGTCAGGGCTGCATTATTTGTAATGCAAAATATTACCAGTAACATAAGAAAGCATCAGTAGGAAACTGAATAAAAAATTTAAAACATTACCTATACAAGAGAATACTGTGCCCATTGAAAGAAGGAGGACACTTTAAAAACTAATCAGGAACAACTTCCAAGACAATGTTAAGTTAAAATTAATATATAGGGATTAAAATATATAGGGATTGCTACCTTGGATAGAAAGATAAAAGATGACAGATAGGTGGTAGGCAGGTAGGTAGGTAGATAGATAGATAGATAGATAGATAGATAGATAGATAGATAGATAGGACTTTTAGAAAATTACATATGAAGCTAATGTCAATAATTGGTATCATTCTATAACTGAAACTGCTCCTGTAGAGAAAACATGAGGAAATAGTGTGGAATGAGAAACATTCATGTTTTTCAATGCATGCTCTGCACATTTTGAGTTTACATTGTACACGTGATACCTAGTCAGAAGAAAAGAATTACATCATTTTGTCAATCAAACATCAGGCAATAATTTCACATTTTGGCCTGCCTCATGTTAGATAAATGGTCTAGAAAAAAACAAAATAATCTTCTTGGATATAGGGAGAGCAGGAGTTCTGTTTGGGTAAAATGATGTGCTGGAGAGAAAGAGGATGGGG
This sequence comes from Xerus rutilus, assembly GCA_028644305.1. Classification (NCBI taxonomy): domain Eukaryota; kingdom Metazoa; phylum Chordata; class Mammalia; order Rodentia; family Sciuridae; genus Xerus; species Xerus rutilus. The sequence goes on along the minus strand of CM053408.1, from coordinate 6,519,189 downwards.
GAAATGCTGGAGTTCACATTAGGCTAACCTAAGAAGGGTCAAGTAAATTCATCAAATGTGAAGCAAAAACAAACTCCAAAGGGAAACACTTAGAGAGACTTATATAAGAGTATCGATGAACCTGCCAGTCTGACACTTTGCTCCATATCCTACACTGGGCCTACATGAGGAGCTGAGCAGATTGAGGCTAACCACAGAAAAATCAAATAGGTGGGGAGTCTCCCCTGACGCTAACAGAAGTTCCTTTTTTACTCTTGCAAATTTTCTTCTGGGAAATTATGATGCAAACCCTAGCTGATCACATGATCTCAATGACCACTGGTCAGAAACATGTTCACTCCATGTCTTCTAGTACCAAACCTAGAGGCACTCCTCTGCTCTAAGCAGAGACATATGTCCAAGTCCCAAAGGGATTATCTATCCTTTCCCATTCTGATTACTGTCATCCAATAAATGGGCTGGCTTTAACAGCTTCTGTGTCAAATATTTAATTTGAGAGGCTCCATAAATGTTATAGGAAATAATAAATAAATAAGATTCAGTGTTAAAAGCCATATGTCATTCCAGTAGCTAAGACTTAACTGGCCATAGGTAGGAAATTGCTATCTATAGTCATAGGCACATCCCACTTCTGGTAGGGCTATGGGATGCAGGATTTTATGGAGCTATGGGAGGGAATGATACCCCTTTATAAAATAAAAGCCATGTATGATGCTCTACATGCTCAATTTTTACATAATTACATAAAACAAAATATTAAAGACTATGAAGCTATAAATTCCCTCTCTATTCACAGAGAACCAATGCCAACTTTAGTTCAGCTAAAGAATGCTCCTTGTTTGGTTTTGGTGTTGATTCTTCTACTTAGACTTGAACTCTGTGCTTCAAATTATTTTGGTTCCAACTTTATCCATACTAATGTCATTTTCTTGTGTCAGATAACTTATTACTCCAAAAAATCCTTTTTCGAAAGATAATGGCATATATTTTTCTTTAGATTCTGTGTTTTTATCAATTATACCTATAAGTAGACTTTAGTTTTCTTCTTTGTTTCCTCTCAAAAACATCTGCTACCTGCGACTGTGGGAGGTTTGTCCTCCACCTGTGGTCTTGTGCCTCTCCAAGTCTAGTCTGAACATTCTGCGTTTTCACCCCTTTCCTGGAGGAACTGCATGTCACTAATTCTCCTGCAAGTGAAGAAGGGAAATGCTACATTCTAGGTTCAGAGCAAAAACCACCCAATCAAGTCTGACCTAAAACATTCCCTACAGGGTGGATCACAGGCTACATTAGACGTCCTGAGTGCTCAGCATAAGCTATAATCTATAAACAGGTACTATGGATATTACTACATAGCTATTTATCTACTATTTTTAATTTTTATTAAAATGCATGTTTAAAGTTTTTAATTGTCCGCTAAGCAACTCAGTGAGACCCTGTCTCTACATAAAAACACAAAATAGGGCTGGGGATGTAGCTCAGTGGTCGAGTACCCCTGAGTTCAATCCCCAGTACCAAAAAAAAAAAAAAAAAAAAGTTTTTAATTGTCCATTCCATCCTATCTATAGATACAACCCCCCGACAAGATTTAATTTCATTGTATGTCATGAAATATTTCATCAAAATCAGCATTTCAATAAATATGTGTTAGATAAATATCACATATATTAGCATAAGACAATAAAATATTTAGAAAGCCAAACCAGAAAACTTATTTTCATTACTGATTGTCAGCTTTATACCATTATGGTTTTACTAAACAGTAATAGAATAGAAATTCAGCATGGAGATGGAAAACTCCATCAGTTACTGAGCTGCCTGGATGCAACCCTTCCTTCAGAAAAGGCATCTTAAAAATTGTTCTTCCATCTTTTAGCTATAGGGAAAGGTGGTGAATTTAAAAAAAAAAAAAAAGACATGTTCAGGCCTGGTTGCAAATTAAAATATCCTCTCATATTTATATAGAGTAAATTACTTCTGGGATGAAAGCATTGGATAATTCCTAAATAGCATGTTCAGTCTCCGTGGTGACTTCTTAATATGAATCACACATTTTAAGGTGTGAGTTAAAATTTCCGTGCTTTCTTTCATTCATTTTTGCTTGTTTTATAAAGTATATGACACACAGCAGCAAAGATTTATCTTAGTGCAAATTATTGAAATATCAGATTGTTTTTAATCAACTTAAAGTTTAAAAATGGGGTGTATGTTTAAAAAAATAAGATCTTTTAAAGTCCAAATACTTTGGATTTTAAGAGACTTGCTTGAATACCTGCAAAAGAAACACATCAACACAATAATAATAACTTTCAACAAGTAAATGTGTCTTAGATAATTCCAACAGAAACCTTGATAGCATCATTCACATTTACACCTTTACATAACCACAGTGTAGACAGTGTGTTTGGTAAATAGAATTAAGTGTAAATTATTTTATTCTAGGAGCAATAATTAGGACAAATTCAAGAGAAACTATAATTTTCCTCTTCTGATTCCAGTGACAATGACAAAAAATACACTGAGCCGGGCACAGTGGTGCCCAACTATAATCCCAGTACTTTGGGAGGCTGAGACAGGAGAATCGCGAGTTCAAATCCAGCCTCAGCAACAACGAGGCGCTAAGCAACTCAGTGAGACCTTGTCTGTACATAAAACACAAAATAGGGCTGGGGATGTGGCTCAGTGGTCAAGTAGCCCTGAGTTCATTCCCTGATGCAAAAAAAAAAAAAAAATACACTGGCTACCAACAGCCAGGAAGGAAGAGAAGAAATGAGGGAATAGCAAATACAAATCCACTCTGTAAACCAGAAGAGAGGCCCTACAGTTAGAACAGTCAGGAAGAGTCAGAGTAAAGACAGAAGGCCAAACCTGGGGAGGTAGTCAGCTTTTTTACTGCTGAGACCAAAAGACCTGACAAGAACAATGTAGAGGAGGAAAAGTATTTGGCTTGTGGTTTCAGAGATTCATCCCATAGATGGCTGACCCACTGCTCTGTGCAGCTGAGGATGTGACAATCAGGTAGCAGAGAGAGTTCTACTCACCCCAGAGGGACATCCCCATTGAACTACCTCCTCCAAGCCATACACTACCTGCCTCCAGTTATCACCCAGTGAGTCCCCATCAGGGGATTAACACACTGATTCGGCTACGGCTCTTATTACTGAATCATTTCACCTCTTATCATTCTTGCATTGTCTCACATGTGAGCTTTGGGGGTACATCTCATATGCAAACCATCACACAGGGATAAATAGAAAAACCAGTAGCAGCCACTTCAATGCCTTGGAAAAATCCTAAGTTTACTGTGTGCACTGAAGGAAAACTAAACATTATTCATGAAGCCATATGAAGACAATTTCTATTATAAAGGAAGTGTGTATTTGTTAAAAAAAAAAAAACCTCCCACCAAGTGGATATTGCTAAGTAAATCCTAAGTTCAATACCCATTTAGTTCTGCAATTGTATCAAGGACACTACAAAGCAAACATAAGCACGTTTATGGGACACCAACATGGTGCCCAGATTTTTTACAAGAGGCGTGAGCTGGGGAGGAGGCACAAGGAACAGAGATGCTGCTGCTTACAAGATGCTATTTTTAAAATGCTCAGGAATGTTTCTAACTGTGGACATCGGTAATACTGATGCCAGTGGCAAAAATAGGAATAAACAAGAAATCCATCTTTCAAACATGGCTTGGTCATTGCAGCTGTGGAGACTATTAGAAGACATTTGGAATTGCTTCCTGCTCACAGATTTTATGCAAGGAAAACCAAAGGTCCATAAAACCTGGTGTTAACCTAAGATGCCTTTAAATCCTTATGCGCGTTGAACCTCACCCCTCTGGCTTTCATCTCTGCTAAAATGAAGGTGTTAGGCCAGGTAATCTGCGTCAAACACACTTTTTTTTTAAATACAACTTTCTCTACATAAACTCAAAGATGTGGAAATTACAGTAATCATCCAAGTGATTTGATTAGTCCAGTCTGCCTGTCTAGGTCACCTAGGTGAATACAAATCTTTTCTCCTAAATAGAATGTTTAAATGTCCATTTTAGCCATGTAATAATTCCTTAAAGCTATCTTTTCAATCAATTCTGTGTGGGCAGCATCAGGCAGGCAGTTAGGCCCTGCATCACCTATAATAAATAGCCAGGAATATTTTTCTTTTTTAAAGATCTGGTAGCACTCAGCATGGCTTCAAGTCTTGTCTTTATCACACACACTCCCATTTTCTTACTTTTACTTTGAAAACCATGTGGAAGTGAAGTTCTCTCTACATGAATCCTAATATTCCCAAGCCACATATGGTTCCCTCAGAAACAGAAGCTCCATTTGTAAATAATGTCCAAGAAACAAACAAGCACCTTTGTTCTGATCTGAGTTTATGTTTAATGTACTGGCAAAGAATGCCTGTCTACCAGAATGAAAATAAATGATGTAGAGAATAAGAAATGATACATAATTCCTAACCATAAAGTCGTCTGTCATTCAGTTCATCTTTTCTTGGACCTGTGATGTAGAATGGGTGGACTCCTGGAGTAATTATAAAGTTCATCTGGAATAACTAGAGAAGATGCCCCCATAAGCTTGTTTTCTCACACATAAGAGGAAGTCAGACTGAGGCAGGAACTCCCTGGAGCAACGGCATCAGCATGTGGGACTGGAAAAAACTCTTGTTCATGGAGCAAAGGATGGGACTAGGGAAGGTGCTCGGCAGGCAGGACAACCCTGCCCGGTGTCCAAGAGGAACAGAATGCAAACCTCATGGAAAACTTCGGATTTTCTAGTGGTCAAGCACAAAAACATAAACATAAAAAATATCATTTCAACATATATTCAGTATGTTAAGAAGGTTGGAGATATTATACATTTTTGTATTATGACTTTGAGATCTAGTGTGTATCTTCATTTGTAGCACATTTCCATTTGAACTAGGCACCGGTAATGTACTCCGTAAGCACATGTGACCGGTAACAGTTGAAATGGGAGCAGAGGTCTGGATAACAAAGTTCAAGCCACCCGCAATTGTGAATACAATTCCACTGAATACACACACACACACACACACACACACACTAACCTCTACCACCAAACTTGTTATTACCAAGTTTCTATACGTTTACAATAAATACTTTGTTGATTTGGAGAGAATGAAGACAGTTATTAATATTTCTTCACGAAGTGCCTGGGGCACATTGTTTCTTAATAACAGGTAACAAAAATAAGAAAGAAATTTACCTTCATTTCCTGGTACAGTCTTACTTTAGATACTTAGAGATGATTTTATGACAAATGGGTATTAGCTGACTCCACAGTACAAGGTAATCTTCCAAAGATCCATGCAGATGTACAAAAATATATTTTTATTTTTCTGAAATACATGTCTATTTCTGTAGGCTCATTATTTCCTAAGTCATTTGTTTCAACAAGTGTTTATTGGGCATCTGCTCTGTGCTAAATTTTGTTATAAGAAATAGGAAGGACTGTAAATTCCTACTGTCTCAGAGCACATATTTTAGTGTAAGTGACAAAGATAACCTGACAGGAATATATATAATATATTGTATGCTACACAACAGAAATATTAGTCTTTTTCTCTAGGACTTCCTTTCACTTTCACTTTCAGAAAATGCCTAGAACAGTGCCTGAAACATGGCAAGTGCTCAGTACATGTGTTTTGAATGCATAGATAGCAATAGTAAGGCAGTTCATCCTCTGTCATTCATGACATCCACTGAAGCCCAGGCAGCAACCCACTGAATGACACCTCTTATCACCCCTCTGAATGGTACCCCCTGAGTTATCTGTATCTCAGCCTGCTGCCTGACAGGCACTGCCACCCACCACCCAGGTACCTCACACTTCACACCGTCCCGGGAGCCTGTGAGTGGCCTGCTCTTTCATGATGACATGAGGGGTCATGTATCCAAGGGCTATTTCACAACCAACTTGGGTGTCACAGAACTTGGTGCAGCCACCTGAATGCCCTCTTCTCCATGATGCCTCCAGCTTTCTGAATGCCAGCTGGACCATGGGCTCATTATTACTTGTGGATCCGGAGATATTGCAGGACTCACCTCTCTCATTCTTCTTAAGGGTTTAGCAGGGAGAAGAGACTATTGGAGCATAGATCTTCTTTCGGGACCCTCCACTGTGTCTCATTTTCTTATTTTCCCCATTTCCCTAGAGAAGGTGTGTATCTCAATTTTTGAGGAAAAATATTGTGGATAAATGCATGATCAAATGAAATCTTTTCATCCACTTTCTTAAATGATGTGTGGACGTCCTACACAAATTATGTCATTTGGCTTAAGGGAACCTCATACATTTGAAAGTGATATTGTCTTTCATTCTATTTAATGCCTATTGGTAGTGGTTGACTTTGTCAATACACGGAAAATAAATAGAGGGAAAACAGCAAAACAGAAAGCCAACGTAGCTCATGCTCACTCTTTCACAAGTTGGTGAGATTTTCTGCTCCAGGTAACATTGGATAAAGAGAAAACATCACCCAGTTGAAGAGAAGAATGGCAGGTAAACACCCAGGACAGTCACAGGCCTGATCTCTTCTCTTAACCTGTTTACCTGCATACATACAGGAAAGCTGTGCACTTTTCCTATTAAAAGTATTCCTATTCCACATGCTGTTGCACAATTGGGCAAACATAGACACCAAGGATGTGCTCGGTATTGCAAAATGCTAGAAGCAAGGATTTTGAACATTTTCACCATAAGAGATGATAAATATTTGAGGAGATAGAGACACTCAGTCTGATTTAAACCTTACACAATGTATACATGTACCAACAAATCATATTATTCCATTCATATGGAAATTTTGTTTTTATACATTAAAAATAAATTTAATTAAAAATTTTTAAATGTCTAAGAAAGCAGTACAAATATGATATGCAACAAAAAGTCATCTTAGATATCGGGGAGAAGTTACAATAATAAATCCTCTTCAGAGAAAGGGGAGGGTGCATGTCAGCTCCAAAAAAGCAGAGCTGAGGGACCACAATGTGCAGTGTCAACGGCCAAACCAGGGAAGAGAGAAGCCAGAGATGGACACAGCACCACTGTCATCTGTTTTAGGGACAGCTCAGTGTGCTTGAGGAGGCCTGGGACAGTGGTCATAATGCTGTCACAGGAAGGCTCTACCTGGCATTGGTCCTGTTTGCAGGTGCAAAAAGCAGCCGTCTGTATCGACCCTTGTGACACAATTTTTGCCTTAGGAGTAATGGTGCCCTCTCCACTTCCTCAACACATCCCAAATGCCCCATTTCTCCACATTCACTTACACCAAGCAGACTAAACATTTATTTTTAAAATAATCCGTAATGATTGCCTATTTACTGTAATATTGCATTTATTTGGAATCTAAAATTCTTAAAACTGTGACAGAATTTTATATTTTTGATTAAGTCTACCACTTATAAGACTATATTGAATTAGTATCTTATTCCTATGAACTCTTTTGGCATAAAACTCCCTATTATAGTAATTTTTAAGAACATACACACTACATGTTACTTGAGAAATGACTCTACATTTAAAATCATGATGTATTTGATGCTTTCCATTTTTTCAATCATTATTCCCCTTTAGATCTGTCCTGATGGATTCTCAAGTCATCTTTAATTCTAAGAGGATACTACTGCACAACAAAGCTGTGTTGTGTACATAATAATTAACTCATAAAAACTGATTTGTATCAGGATATGTGGACTATGGGACTCAAGAAGCCTGGTTTAAAACACCCAGAACCTATTCCTAGTAATGTTTGACCCTTTATTTTTATGCCTATTTAGAAATTCATCCTTTACTAACTTCTTGATAAAGAGTTACATTTGGTTTTTCTAACATTTTGAGGGTTAGAGAGGATAAAGACTATAGATTATGCAGTCCCCAGGCACAGAGAAGGGATATACAACGGGAAGGAAGGATGTGGAGAGAAAAGTAATAGCCATAGAGTAAAGGAGATGTTTGCAATAGCAGTAAAGGGCATGTTACCAATTTCTAGTCAGGGTCTTAATCTGCTTGAAATGTTAATGGGAAATGAAGTGGTTCCCATCTTTCATGTCCCAGATAAGCTAGGGTTCAAGTGTCACGTTCGAGTTTACAATTGATTTAATACCTATCATCTCCTTTAACTCTTTCTGAGACAATATTCACTGTGAAGGACCCCGGGGAAATCCACACAGGTTCACACAAGTTGGTCAGGACAAAGCCAAACCCAGGACTCAACTGTGGTCCTCTCAAGAGTCACATCTGCTGCCAAGTAGGGGTCAGTTGATCTATGGGGAATGCTCTCTGTTGTAACTAAGTTACAGATTTGACTCTACAAAAGCCAACATCTAGTCTGCGAACTTCCATGCTAACTAGGTCAGCAGGCTTTTTTTTTTTTCCTTCAAAATTTCTAAAGTAATACAGACTACTTTCCCTATCTCTGCTGAAAAACTCCTTGCTGTTACTTTTTGGCAAACAAATTAGGAAGCTTCTCAATTAAAAGACACATACTCAGAAATTTTTTAAAATGTCAGATAACAATGGAAGAAGTCCACCAGTAGGGATATAAGAAGCCATTAATCTTAAAACCTTAGCTATTCTTCCTGCCTCAAGAAAGACATACAAGTATAAAATGTGCAGGTAGTTTAACTTTTCATTTTTCAGCCAGATCTTTGATCCTGGGAAGGTTTACACAGTTGATTCATCCAACTCAGTAGCAAAAACAAGAAGCCACCATGGGTCAGAAGTTATGCACATCAAATCATAAATAAGAAAAATTTGCTAATCAACCAGTTGTCAAGGAGGCTTGAAAATAGAGCCCAATCAGCACACAACAAAGTTCTTATCTCCAAGTTGCACTTGCCTATTTCAAATAATTCTATAGCAATTGTAGAAAGGAGAAGTCTATTTTTGAATGCTAGCAAGTATTGGAAAAAAAATCCAAAATGATTAAGTCTTCTGGCATGTATTTTAGCTATTACAGCTGTTTGCAATATATATATGTGCTACATCTATATTTGAAATCTCTGCTCTTGCCATTCACCATCTGCCCAAAGATGGGTGAAAATGCCTCTGTTTTTTGTTCATTGCTTATGAAACTGAACATAGCAATTTACCAAACCTGGATTATATTTTCTAGCCTTTTTCAAGCATCTAATCAATATCCTAGAAATGTTGGAGTAGAAACTTTAAAGTTCCTTAAATCCACAAGTGTAACTTGGCAGTTACATTAGAAGATGTACAGAACACCCTCACAGTAGTTTTGACTACCAGATCATAATTAACTATTTAGTAATACCCTGACTGTTCAGAAAACTGGCTTCCAGAAATATCAAGCCTCTGAAACACAGGAAAGAAAACAATCGAGAAATAGTAAGAAATTTTCATAAACTGCAGCATCACTAAAGCGTTCCTTAGGCATAGGGTATCTGACGGTGGGATCCTCAGAGCCCCCCACTCAGTGAGTTCTCTCATCAAGTTCACACTCCGCTGGTATCTAGATGTCAGATGTCAATCACCTAGATTGAATGCACAACAGTAGAAGAGAATATAATAACTCATGGTACAAGAAGGGAGACAAAGAAGCTGAATATTATAGTAGAATAAATGTCATAATTATATAACGTACTACAGTACGTGTATAGCATACTATAACCATCATAATACAAGAGGAACATAACATTATTCCAGAATCATTTCTAAAACTTGTCATATTCAGTGGTCCCAATTTAAAGTTTAAAAAAGCAAACTATTTCTATCAAAATTATTTAAAATTTATAAATTTGGGGAACTTAAAGATTAAGCTCCAGTTGCCAATAAAGTTGACTTACTGATATGAAAAGATGACACTGAGGAAATATTGTAATTTAAAGAGTCATTTCTGTAATATAGTATTTGCATAAAATATAATATGTCATATCATTAACATCCATGATTTAAAATTATGTGGACTGAACTAGAATTCAGAATTCTAGTCTTACAGATTCTGCCTGAAACAACCCTCCACAGGCAGATATGAAAGTAAGTTCCACTTCACAAAAGTGGTTCTCACGTGCTTTATACACACATGACTCCATTATAAGACAACTGAGTACATTAGAAATCAAAAGTCAGAATTCTGACCACTCAGTTTCTTCTGTCTCTGTAGAATTTTCTCTGAATAAATAGCCATGGCAAAATTGCTCTGCACAGCTTGAGTTGATTCTGATCTTTTGGAATTTTTCTTTTTAACATCAGATGAATTTCTTGACATCCATTTATGGATTGGTCAGTGATCCATTCTTCTCTCTACTTATTCTGTAATTATTATACTTGATAAGTATCATTTCACATTCATATTATTTATACCATAAACATGGTCTAAGCCTGATTTGCAAACAAATGTCAAGGCTTATAACTGAAGACTCAGCTACCCTTCATTTTACCTTTGCAAGCAGAGAAGCCCTTCTGCACTGAGTGAGTGTGGTAGTCAGTCATAACGTCTGCCTCGCCTACATCCAGAGACCTAGTTGTACCCTCCACTGGAAGACGACACTAAAGTGCACTGTGGTTCTTTGCCATTTTGTAATGGTAGAAGGAAGAGTTTATTTGACAATCAGCTTAGTGATGGCTAAATCTATCTGATAAAATATGTTAAAAGCGTTTTCAAAATTCAGGGACTTGCTGATTGCCCTTTTAAAATATGCATGTATTTCTAATTATATTTTCTTTGTAAATCTTGGCTATAGAATTGTTTGAGATTTGACCATTAAGTAAGAGAAAGTTAGAACACCACATTAAATACAAAAAAGTTTGCATTGAATGAGGAAATAGAGTTCAGTTTCAGCATATATATTCTAGATGGTGCTTGCTACATAACAAATTAAAAAGATTTGAGTATCTTCTCTCCAATAATCCAGTGTTTATTATAGGCATTGAAGTCACTTAGTGTATGATGTGAGGCTGTTACTGCCTCACTGAAAGGGCTACATAAATTTTTGCTGAACCAAATTGAAACAAACTGTGACATATATTTAAACAGATAAATGACACTATAGAATAGAAACTGCTTGAACAGAGGTCAAATAGGTTGCTATGGGAAAACAGAGGGGGTAGCAACTAACTCTGAACAGGGATTTAGGAAAGTCTGATCAAGGAAGTTGCATCTGAGCACACTCCTAAAACGCTTATTGAGGACCTAATAGGAATTGAGGAATTGGGGGAACTCTAAAATATGGCTTCAGCTGACTCTGTGTAGGGATTTATTTTATTTTTTCTGCCTTAAAGTCTCTGATTATCATTATGAACTGCTCTGAGCTAGTAGCATTATTTGGTGTTAATGGAGGCATAACTATCATTTTAGCCACGACACTGCAATGAGAGAGGCTGGGGACCAAGAGGAGACAAGAGAGGCCTCTGCGTCTCGACTGTCATTACAAAGCTCATGTGGTTTGCACCCAGGCCTTCTCACTCCCTGCGCAAGAAGCAGAGTGGACATTGAAGCAAATCTCCATGCTGGAACCACCGAGGACCTCCCTCTCCAGCCTCTTTGCTCACCTTTCCAGCTGACACCAGCTCTGTAAGTGCAGGAATGAAGAGCTTCTTTGCCCTTCCCTCTGGGTTCTTGGGCCCTACAAGTTTTCTTTTTCTTTTTCTTTTTTTTCCCTCCTCTCTTCTTTTAATGCAGTATTCTAAAGTAAAGTAAAGTACCACCTGACAATGTGGATTTTTTAAACATTCATAAAACATTTCAGGCCCCAGTTGTCCCTGCTGTGAAATGAGATCTCAGAAGACTGTTGTGGGTACCAAGTGAGATAATACATGGAACGTCCTTGAAACATTTCCCATCCACATAAATAAGCATTTGGATAGACATGCAGACCACTGGTACAGAATAGAAGACACAGAGACTAACCCACATAAATACAGCTATCTCATACTAGACAAAGGTGCAAAAAAACATACATTGGAGAAAAGACAGCCTCTTCAACAAATGGTGCTGGGAAAACTGGAAATACATATGCAGCAAAATGAAATCAAACCTCTATCTCTCACCATGCACAAAACTTAACTCAAAGTGGATCAAAGACCTAGGAATTAGACCAGAGATCCTGCGTCTAATTGAGGAGAAAGTAGGTCCAAATCTTTATCACGTCGGATTAGGCCCCAACTTCCTTAACAAGACTCCTAAAGCACAAGAAATAAAAGCAAGAATCAATAAGTGGGATGGATTTAAACAAAAAAAGCTTCTTCTCAACAAAAGAAACAATCAATGTGGTGAACAGAGAGCCTACATTCTGGAAGCAAATTTTTGCCACACACACATCAGATAGAGCACTGATCTCTAGGATATATAAAGAACTCAAAAAACTTAACACCAAACAAACAAACAACTCAACAAATAAATGGGCTAAGGAGCTGAATAGAAACTTCTCAGAAGAAGATATACAATCAATCAACAAATATATGAAGAAATGTTCAACATCTCTAGCAATTGGAGAAATGCCAATCAAAACTACTCTAAGATTTCATCTCACCCCAATCAGAATGGCAGCTATCCAAAATACAAGCAACAGTAAGTGCTGGCGAGGATGTGGTGAAAAAGGCACATTCAAACATTGCTGGTGGGACTGCAAATTGGTGCAACCTATCTGGAAAGCAGTATGAAGATTCCTTTAAAAAACTTGGAAGGAACCACCATTTGACCCAGCTATCCCACTCCTCGGCCTATACCCTAAAGACTTAAAAACAGCATACTACAGTAATGCAGCCATTTCAATGTTTTTAGTAGCACAATTCACAATTGCTAAACTATGGAAGCAACCTAGATGCCCTTCAATAGATGAATGGATAAAGAAACTGTGGTATATATACACAATGAAATATTACTCAGCAATAAAAGATAATAAAATTATGGCATTTGCAGGTATAAACGGATAGAATTGGAGAACATCATGCTAAGTGAAGTAAGCCGATACCAAAAAACCAAATGCCAAATGTTCTCTCTAATTACTGGATGCTAATACATAAGGGGGTTGGGAGTGGGAAGCATGGGAGAAATGGAGGAATTTTGGATGAGACAGGGGGAGGTGGGGGAGGGGAGGAGGAATGAGAGTAGCAAAAATGGTGGAATGAGATGGACGTCACCACCCCAGGTACGTGTATGAAGACACGAATGGTGTGACTCTATCTTGTTTGCAACCAGAAAGATGGAAAATTGAGCTCTATATATGTACTATGACTTGAAATACATTTAAAAAATATATTTAAAAAATAATAAGCATTTTGATAGTCTGGGGTTCATGTCATTTTGTTATTCTAGAAGGTAATTAAAAATATTCCTTGAGTGACAATTGGACTAGCACAGTGGAAATGGCATAGCTTTTAGAGACAGACACACAGCTTGCATCTGTGTATGTGAGACACAGACAGATGTGTCTGTGTGTCCTCAGTGAAAACCTAAAACAGGCACTAAAACCATTTAGAATAAGACTCAATAGGCGTGAAGTCCTGTGTTCAATCCCAAGACTGGAAGAGAAAGAGAGAAAGAGACTTGGGTACTGACTCTGGACACTAGTGCCTCCTAATGACTCACCCCAAGGGTTCACCCACCACACCTTTACTTCCAACTTCCCGCAAGGCCCTCTGGACTTAGAGACCCTTTTCCTGGCTCCTCTCCTCAGCACACCTCCAGTATCCCCAAACCACTGGCTGCTCTTTCTCCTTCATCCACTTCTCCTTTCTGAACAAGAGCCACACACTGCCCTCCTTGGACCCTGACTCTGGTGCTGTCCTCTCTGTGCTCCGTCCCTCCATCAACCCATCAGTCCACCAGCTGCCCAGGATTCTGCATGGCTGACCATTTCCCGCGCTCATCACTGCCCGTGTCAGAAGTTTCACATTCCCCTCCTGGGCAGCAAACTCATTTACACCCCCAGAAATGCTCTCCTCCACTAGGATGGCCCCTCTTCCATAAAAGGGGTACCACAGATCTCCAGCAGTCACCTGCATTCCCTGGAGCCCAGCCACTGTACAGCACATAGATCCTCTCTCCACAGCAATTCTCGAATCCAAACATTTTCTCTATTTTCATTCCCACAATCACCCTGGAATCCCTCAACAGTGTTCTGCTTGATTCTTCTTTTCTGCATTTTAACCCCTCTTACTCTCCTCCACATTATGGTTAGGGTGATCTTGAGAATCATAAATTAGATCCTGTCCTTATCATGCTTTAAATGTTTCAAAAACCTTCCTGTACCACTAAGAAAATAAACATTTGAAACCCCCACCTCAACCTAGAGGACCTAATATGATCAAGAATCTCTCAACTCTGCAAACTTAACATAGGTTCATCTTCAGCTTGCAGAATACGTCCTGCTCCTCTGGGTTCCTCAGACAAGTCCGTCTCTCACTGCTGTGCTTTTGTATTTGCCACTGTTCTCTCCAGAATAATCTTCTTTCCATGACTGACAAGACCAGACCTACTGTTTCTCATCCTTCAGGTCTTAGTAATTGTACAAGTTGTTATATTCTGTAGCAAAATGTACATCACAAAGATGTCCACAGCATCCTACCCTTATCACACCATCTTCTTACAATAAGACTTTGACATACCTCCCATCAAAATATGGGGACCATATTCTTTCCACTTGACTATAGATGGGCTTCAATATAAATGAGGATGCAGTACAAACTTTGAACTTTTGAGGCTCCATCATTAAAATCAGTATCACATCTACCTAGTTCTCTTAGAATCCAGCCGCCATGCTTGAGGAAGCCCAAGTGGCCATGGTAAAGCCACCTGGAGAGGGACCAATGCCCAGGCTCTACTGTGGCCAAGCTCCCAGCTGACACCCAGAGCAACTTGCCCAGTCATGTGAGTGAGCCAACGTGTAACAGGATTCTCCAGCCCTTCCATCCATTCTGGGGGATGCCAATGGAGCAGACAGTGGTCGTCCTTGCCATTCCTGCCAGAATTACAGAGCTGTGAACAAAATAAATAGTTGCAGTGACTTTCAGGTGCCAAGTCATGAGATGGCTTATGTGCCACAATAACCGCGGGGCCTTCTCAATGAAGCTTTATCTGATGATGTGAGGAACTGCTCTTTCATATGAATCGTCATCATTAAAATCTGTTCATGTCTTTCATGGCATTGGTCACAATTTGTAACTACATCATCCTTCATTTTCCACTTATTAAGCTGTATCCGTAAATTTCACGAAGACTAGTAGTATATCTATTTTCCACCATCATATACAAGTACGTGCATTATTAGTACCTGACAATTTGCACTTGCTCTGAAACATCTTATAATTAAAAAAACATATATGTTGCAATGATCTCTTTGCATGAGAGTCTCCCCAATATCTGAAGAAATATTAAAGTCAAAGGACCAGACTTTAAATCTTTGATTCACTGTATCTTATAATGTGACCTCTGTTGGTGCTTATAAGCATTTTACAAATTAATACATAAATACATCTCAGATAAATAAAATTTTATACTGTTATAAAATTGGATGGCAATTCTTATTTTAATGACTCAGCTACATTGATAGTTGGTAGAAAGCACTATATCTACAGAACTGAAGAATTAAGCCCAGTAGTATGTATGAGACTGGCCAAGATTCTCTGACAGAATCATATAGAAAGATTCTAGGCTTTCACGGCCACATACTTTCTGTCCCTGGTACTCAGCTGCCACCATTCCACACACAACTGTAGGTAGTGCCTAAAAAAATGAGCAAGATTATTTTTCAATTTAGCTTTATTTGCAAAAATAGGTGGCTGTCAGCTTTAGGCTGCAGGCCTCATTTGCCAATCCCTGATCCAGGTAATTCATTTGAAATAAATATCTTATTTCATGTAAGAAAAGCAACCAATAGAATTGTATTTCTTCTTATGTCACTTGGATACATATATATATGTATGTTTTTCAGTAAAGTACACTTGCAATATTCCACTTATCAAAAGAAAACTTGCAAAGAAACATTTTCACACATCCTTATTTAATGTCAAACTGAAAGGTTCATTTTGCATCTATTTGCTTTCAAATTCCATTTATAGAATTTATCACAGGCTTTGGTTTGGGACAGAATGACTCTCCTGTGCTGGTCATTAAAATGCCTGCTCTTCATAAGGCCATTTAATGTTTTCCTGGAATTTTCTTGCTAATGCCTTCTCTATACTAACGAGGTAATTATAACACTATACTTTTTTATTTCCATTTTTCTCCTCAGAATACCCATTATTTCTAAATACTCATAAAACATTCACAATTTTTCTTGGATGCAATTAAAACACTGATGAAAATAGTACTAATATTTCAAACTAAGCTTTCCAAAACAGCCTTTGATTTAGATTTAATAAGACAACTATTATTTTACTATCTAAAAATAAAATCCAATCATGATTACAAAGATATAATAATGTATTACATTTATTTATCTTGGATGAGTTAACATAAAATGGCATATTTGTTTTCCTCTAGTAAGTTCTAAATAACTTTTTAATATTTAAGTTAAAGACATTTAAAAATATTCTTACAACATTAATTCTTATGGAATGTTTTGAACACTCTTTGTATTTTGGCCTATATGAAATCAATATACACAAAAACAAATCAAGGTTACTAATAATAGAATTTGTCCCTCTTTATTTTATAGAGGCTATGTTTTATTTTGTGTTGCTTTTGCTCAATGTATCTGTTGGATTTGTTTATTTGTCTATTTTGGTTTTTGAAGGGCTCTGACTGTATAGGAAGGAAAGGACAAAGGCGGTTTTGACTCAGTCAACTGTCCCTATTATATAGGGACAGTTAGGGAGGTACAGGTAAAACCTGTGTCCATGCCCAGAACACCCCTCTCAAACACACACACACTCACAACATAAAACATAAATGGATAAATTAATGTGGGGGAATCACATAATTGATTGACTTTGTTGCCATAGTCAAAAGCGACTTGACATTTCACAGGAAAAAAAGCTGCAACCTTATTCTTTGAGCATTTTATTGTTTGACACAAAAATTGTACTCAGTAGGCATTGAACAGAAGCTGAGCTCAGGTGATACACAGATAGTTCTTGTCCTTCTGCACATGAGAAGACACAGGTTCATCAACGGTTCCCAAGTGCTACACATGGACACCATCCTCACATTTCTCAATAGTGAAAGTTACCGAAATATTTTCAAACAAATGGCATTTGCACGTATATGTGTCCGTAACTTATATTTACTGAATTCATCAAATATTTGTGTATTGTTCCCTTCTGGAATCTGGCAATAAGAGCAGAAATTTCCTGTCACTAACAGGGGCTGCTGGGGAGTCATTTGTGTGGAAGAATGTTGTGAGACCCCTTGCTTACAAGAAGCAAAATAAGGATCCATCAGAATGCTGGCAACTTCTGGATATAACAGTGAGGCTTTGAAAGAAAAAAGAAGAAAATTCACTTATTAACAAGGTCAGAGGGAAATCAAGGATGGAATGAGACACTGGTGACCACATAATGTATCATCCAAACCAAGACACTTCTGAAAATGAAAGAGTGCTAACAATTATGTCAAGACAACAGAAACAAAATGAGACTGCCCCACACCAAACAAGATGTAAAGTCACCCTAGGATCATTTCACCCCAAGGAGACAGAAAGTCAAGATCAGAGTAAGAATAAGTTATAGAAGGAAGGGCTATTTCTCAAATGTCGCCAGGTAACAGAGATCTAAGTGGTTGTCTCAGGTGATAAATGTGACAGGAGGTGCCATCCTGAGGTTGCCAGAAAAGACACAGAACTCCAGTAAAATCTGAATTTCATATGAACAACAAATAGTTGTTTGGTTGGAAGTACATCTTGAGCAATATTTGAGACATAGGGCATATTTTTGAGTATTGTCATTTATCTGAAATGCAAAGTGAGTCGGGAGTCCTGTATTTTACTTGCTAATTTTGACAACTACTGGGGGTTCACGGCCTCTATTCCTAGGCAAATTTCTGTAGAGCAAGCAGAGCTCACTAATCAGGGCCTGTGTAGTTCTAAATTCAAGTTTCCTTGCAAGAACTACATTTTTTCCCTAATACTGATTAAGTCATTTAGCAAACTAAGGGCTGTCTGAAGTATACAGAGCAGGGTTCAGAGTCTAGAAGCTTCTGCAAAATATGAATGCATTGGGAACAACTAAATGACTGTTTCTCAGCTAACACAGGACCAGAGGGAAAGGAACTACCTGTAAGCAGGTGGAAAGTGTGAGAGAAAGCCTGAAGGGAAGACAGCCCAGGCCAGAACTGCTGCAAATAAGGACGATGTTCCAGTGGGCCAAGTTCAGGCAAGCAGCCTGAGCCAAGAGGAACAGGTCCTAAAATGGGAACAGGGACAAAGCTCAGACCAAAAGGCAGGACATGGTAACACAGAGTCAAGAAGCTTCAGGATTTAGTAAGAAACAGGCAAGTTAGGAATGAAGGAGAGCAAAGCAATAAGCCAAGAGGGTGTTCCTTTTAGAACTGGGATGTGAGTAATTTTTCTCTTATCCATCTCTGAGTGCAGGAGCATCAGTCTTTCTGAATGGCCTCCCTGATTTTCCATGCAAACTATTAGAATGTTTGCAAATAATATAGTCAACTTTAACAGCGATAATGACAGTAATTATAGTAGTAAGAGCTAACTAGTATTGAGCACTTATTATGTACCAGAAGTAAACTAGTCTCTTCTCATATATTAACATATTTGTCATAATCCTACAGCATAGGTAATATTGTTATACTCTAAAGTATCCTAAGGCTTTCTAAGTAGTTTCTTATGTCAAGACAAAGACAAAGGCTACAAAGGGGAGACAAGATAAGACCCATGATGCACGGCTCACATCCCTGCAGAAAGACTACCTGGAGGTGCAATAGCCAGGTTGCGTTCTCCCTGAGCTTTGCTGCTTCTAGCTATGTAAACCTCCACCAGCTCCTTAATTTTGTTCTTTGTACAAAGGGGATAATAGTAGCTGCTCTCTTGCAGCGCAGTAAACGTGAAATGAGATAACACGTGTAAAGTGTTTAGCATAACAGCCAGCACACCAAGAATGCAGTAAGTGGCCAGTGTTATAATTTTGGAAAGTCTCAGTATTAAAACAGATGGAAAGGCAACAAAATTTCTTATTGCCATAGTCTATACAATGATTCACTTTTTCAATTTTTTTGTTTCAATATCATATGAGATCTAATTTATGTACCTCAAAACATTTCTTCAGCCTTGTCTGTAATCAATACTCCCTGAAACCTGCTCAATGGGAAGCACTAGCTACTTCCACACTAAGGAATACAGATTTGGGCAACTAGAGCTGAGCATTGATCTGACCTGCATCCCTCCGCACCCCCATATGCCGCACCCCACTTGGCAGGAAGCAGACCAGGTACGGAGCCAACATCCAGTCTGAATGGCCCCAAGGAGGATTTACGAACTCCCAGCACTTCTGAGCTCAGTAGAAATGCCATCACACAGGGCATTAAATCTCTGTCTTCCCAAAGGGGATTACAAAGACAATTTGGAAGTACGAGGGAATTGATAACGCATAGGGAAAACTGACCATTGAGAGACGAAAACAAGAGGATCCAACAGATAAAGTTTCAGCCTTCCTACAAAGAGTAATGGTAATTGTAATTCTGCAATTATGTTAGAACTACGTTAGCTGTCTAGAGGTACAGTGCAGATCAAGTACCTGCCTGGGGACTTTTCTTATACAACAATGTGGTCAACTCAGTAACATGGTAGCTTGTTCTTGATTTTTCCTTTCTTTTTCTTCTTTCTCATTTTTCCTTTTCTTCCTTCCTTCTTTCCTTTCTTCATTTTTTTTTGCCTTGCTTCATTCTTTTTCCATATTTGTACTGTCCTGAGATTTTTTTAAAAATCTAAAAAGGAAAAAAAAAGGTATGTTAAACACTGAATACTTATAGCCCTCCCCACCAAGTCATATGTTGAAAACCTGACTGCCAGTGTGTTTGAAGTAATTAAGTCATGAAGGTGGGGCCTTCATGAATGGGGTTAGCGTCCTTACAAAAGGTAGCCCAGAGGCTAGATAGGACTCTTTCTACACTGTGAGGACAGTAGTGCTCTGCAGCCAGGAAGAGGGCCATTACCAGGTCCTGAGCAAGCTGCACCTTGACCTTGTACTTCCAGCCTCTAGAACCATGACAAACAAGTTTCTGTGGTTTGTGAGCCACCCAGTCTATGGCAATTTATTATAGCAGTCAGAACTGACTAAATTTAACTACGAATGTTGTGCCTCAGGTAATTTTACAGAAGAAAGCAGGCTAAGAAAATTAGTATCATGAGTGGCCCTAGAAGATTTACCTTCAAGGTGTGATTTGGAGATCATATAACCACTCTGTCTTAAGACAGTCTTAGAGACCCTATTGCAGGCGATGTGGGAGTAATTCCACTTGACTGGGTAGTACCATAATTAATAAAGCCGCACGTAATAGAAATGGGAGCAACAGTAATTAAAAGAATTGTGGTATGGGGAGTCTGTTCTCTGTGGCACTGGAGAGCTAGCTAAAACAAATTGACAGGTTCAAGACAGCTAACTGCTGATTAAAGGGATACCATAAAAGTCCATGAGCCTTCTATGAAACTTTCAGAATAATTCTCTTCTATAACTTCAAAATACACTATGCAGGAAATCAGGCTGGAGGGCAGATTTTAACAGTGGCAGAACAGCATAGGAGATGACAGTATATTCTCAAAGTTCTTGAGTCAAATTGTAGGTTTTGAATCAAAATAAAGGAACTATTACTTAGAGGATTCTGAGACTCTGAAACCCCTAATCTCCAAACTCCTGGCCTATAAAAAATTGCCTCTTTCCCTGACTAGAGGAGAGGCCCTTTCCTTCCCTGGACCCTTGGTGATGATCCCAACAGCTTGATGAAATGGTCCCCTCATAATGGAACTTGAACATATTCTATACATTTTTTAAATTAAAATAATAGAGTATTCAAGTATAACAAGTTGAAGGTTCTAGAATTTCTGAATATACTTGTGAAGAAATAGTCAGAAGGTACAGGCAGAGGGGATTGTTAGAATGGACATATTGTGTAAGATCTGGAAACCAACCATGGCATGCTGTCCTCCAGGGACCCCCGGAGTACACTCCTTCTACTGAGGCAGCGGGGAATTCACAGTGTGGGAAGTACTGTCACCTGGATGGGCAACTGTCTCCTACAGGCTGGTGTTAACGGGGAAACCTGACATGGAATAGCCCCCTAAACTTAGTGAAAATGACAAGATTCCTAAATGGTAGTATGACCATTTGAGGCAATGGACATAATTACCTAATTGCATCAAGGCCAGAGTGACAATCAAAATGTCTCAATATAGGTCAGCTATTGTAGCAGCTAACATATCACAGTGTTCCAGGGGCAAGAGAATTAGACAGCTTGTTACAGCATTGAGCAAGCTCGCAATTGCCAAAGCTGGAACCGTATAGGATCCTAGTGTAAACTGTAATATAAATCTATATGAGTCTTTACTGATATTCATAAATAATTCATTAATAGTTTATTACAAATCAATGAGAAATAAATCTCTCATCTAGAAGAATCTGAAATGGACCATGCACAACTCCACCCCTTAGATGAGTTCTGCTATACTGCCTTTCCTACAGGACCACGGCGTGGGAAGGGGCTGAGAAGAGAGGCTTTACAGTGAAGAAATCTGACAGGTGCCTGCCGAGCAGGGGTCCAGGGTCAGCATCAGCAGTCACATCACAGCCCATAGTGTGGATCCTTCTTGGAAAGTGGAAGATGGCCCTTTACCTCTGTGGGCCTCGTTCCAAAGATGCATTTCCATCCCAATTTACTCATGAGAAAACATCAGATAAATCCCAAATGACACTCTTCAAAATACCCGGATCATGCTCTTCAGAACTGCCAAGGCCATTCAATTTTTTTAAAGAAAAAGAAATGATCCCAGCTAAGAGGAGCCTCGAGAGGCAAGATGATTAAATATAATGTGATATCTTGGATGGGATCCTGGAACTGAAAAGAGTGTTAGGTAAAAACTAAGAAAAAATGAATAATGCATGGACTTTAATTAATACTAACGTGTCAACACAGATTCATTAATTGTGACAAATTTACCATACTAATCTAAGATATTAATGAGAAGGAAGATTGGGTGTGGCAGATGTAAGAAATCTGTATAATCTTTATAACTTTTCTGTACATCTAAAATTACCACCTCCTAAAATCAAAAGTTTATTTAAAAGAAAAGGTATTATTCATGAACTGTAACCATATCCTCTCTGCTCAAGTTTCACAAATGTCTGTCATCATATATGTCACCATGAAACCTGCTGATGAGCTCTTCATATACTTTTGAAATGTATGTCACATCACACCCAACACAGAGTAGATTATGGCTTTCCTGAAAGAATCTTTCCAGAGCCTCACTAACCATCTTGTGAAGCTACTAGGACATTAATCTCATGTAGCTGCTTGACTATGGTCATAAGTTATTTTAAAGTAGGACACAAAGGCAGCATCAGAGACAATGAGCTAGTCTGAGTGACAGTGGTCATTTATGGGATGTGCTCCCTGACTTGACAGTTTGCTAACCTCCTAACATCCAGTGTATAACAGGAGTCCTCCCCTCTGCCTCTGTGGTGGGCCCAACTTGGCTGAGAGTCCAACCACGGTGGTGGAGGGAATTTTCCTCCCCCTTCTCTTCATGCTAGATCCTGACTGCTCCATTGTGACTCTAGTAAGAGAAAAAAAAAATGTTTTATGGGACACTGCTGTAATCTACTGGGTGTGGCCAGGCATTTTGAGTTGTACAGGTGTAGCTCTCAAGTCACCCCAGGAGGATGTGTGCCCACACCATTTTATATTTTTATGTACTAGTTAAAAATAAAATAAAAATTAATTTAAAAAAATAACTATGCAAAACAAAAGGGTCATCTATCACTAAGCAAAAGTATAGGGGTTTGGCAGAACTGCAAGCTACTGAGCCCAGATGGAACAAAAAGTTGAGGAGTGTGATTAAGAGGCAAGAGATAAAGCTAGAAATGTGCTCTAAACTTACAGTTCCTGGCAACTCACACTAAAGAATTTATCCCAAGAGCAACAGGAAAATGCTGCGTGATTTGAAGTAATAGTGACATAAGCAGATTTACTCTTTACATACAGAACTCACTACAGTGAAAGAGGAAAGAGAATCACTAAGTTTCTGGGAATATAAAAATAAATGAGATATGATTCCCTCTCCAAAGCTCATAGCCTCTGACAATAGTTAAAGACAATCATTGAAAGAACTAATAAATACTATAATGGTACCTGGGTTTTACTTTTGCAATATGTATACTTCAACAGCATGTTTAGGTCTCCATTCTCAGAAATGAACATAAAAATTTAGTGGTGTTCATACATCTGCCCTTGTCCACATTTGTTGATATTTGGCAATCTTTTTGTCTATTGAGTAGAAAACTTAAAGGTCAGTACCTACTCAGTGAATCACATTAAGTTTATCAAAAAATGAGGAAGTTAATATAGGTAATCCACTGCTTTGGAAGTAAAAAACAGAGAAGAAGGAACCAAATCAGAGCCTGCTAACACTTCTGGGCCAGAACCACAAGCCTGCACCCATTACCCCACTGAGGGGATACAGGGCAGCCAGTTCCAGATTCATCAAAAATGTACTGCCTGGACCTGGGTAGGAAGTACCGTGAGGTGTTTTCTCTGTCTAGGCCACTGGTGTCCAGAATCTTTCCACCTCCTCTGTTAAGACAAAAACTTCCAGAAAATTCCAGAAACTGCTACCAACTGTTACATCATTGAATCCCAAAGCAAGAAGTCTTCCCAACTTCTAGCCTCCTGATTTCCTAACAAAATACCCTATTGGTAGAGCACAGTAACAAGCCAGCCAGCAAAGTTGCCTGCAAAAGGTAGAATTGGCATTTGAACCATGCTAGAAAGGCATAATGGTACAGAGAGGCCACAAGCAAACCTTTGTGTGCATTTCATCTCAGTGTTCTGAGTTTGGGTCATTTCTCCTAAATGTTTGAATGCTGGGAGTTCTCCTAAACTCACTTCTTCAGGAGTATTTGTTCTTGGAAAGCAATGCATTGAATCAAGGCAGGCCTTCACCACAAACTAAGTAAGGTTAAGGTATGCACTGAAAAATCAGGTCATAAATGGCTAAGACATCTGCTTTGCTGTTTCACTGGTTGCAAGCCACCACTTTATAAACAATGGCTAACCACAGGACTTAGAGAACTTACTTGCATGAAAGCAAGTATATTCTGCGGACTGGAATTACTATGATATTAAGATGATAGAACAGCATTTGCCAGGTTACTTGGTAAAACTCATCCCTCAAATTTAATTACGGACCTATGGAGGTAACCAAGAGTCATTGGCCAATGATCAGTGGTCTGTCTGAACTATTCCAGGTTAAAAACTCCTTAATTTTGGTGGACTTCACGTCAAAATCACCCGAAAAGATCTAAAAGTATATCACAGAGTGCAGTGCTAATCACTGTCAGCTCTGCATACCAATTAGCATCAATAACGAGATGATCAGAGGTGATCTTGTCAGGCAAGATTGAGTTTAATCTTAAGCAATTGGTCAACAGAGCCCTATCCTTGACCTATTTTACGGGCAATTTTTTCATCAATCGCACATGTTGGGACTGTGCTAAGTACAAGGTGGGCATCTCATGATTTCAGTTTGTGAGACTTTAAAACATTTGCATAGACTTTACCAGCAAACATGTCCAATCCATAAATTCAAAATCCAAAGCCTTTTGAGCATCATGTTGGAGTTCAAAGAGTTTCAAATTTGAGAGCATATAAGATTTAGATGTTTGGATCAGGGATTCTCACCCTGCACTTGTGATACAGACATGAGGATCCTACTTTCAAAAATTAATTCCTCAGTAATGGAGACGAGTATTAGCACTAAACAGTTACAAGCAGCAGTCAGTCCTGAACTTTTAGTATGAGCAAGGACACTCTAATTTAAACCAAAAAAAAAAAAACTAAATAAAACTTTATAAAATAAAATGAAAATTGTGTATAGGCAACCAACCTACTCCTTCCTTTTGTAAAAAATGACTCACTGTTAGGGATATAAAGAGCGTCCAAGTGACTTTATTTGGTTTGCAATCAGAGAAATGGAAAAACAGAGATCTGGTTATGTACTATGACTTGAAATGCATTTAAATAAAATAACTAAATTAAAAAAAAAAAGAATACAAACAACAATAAGTGTTGGTGAGGTTGTGGGGGAAAAGACAT